>OX291540.1:2016617-2680489 GCA_946406115.1 Apoda limacodes | reverse complement strand
AAAACCACTTTTATATCTTAGTAAAACCACTTTTATAACTTAGTAAAACCACTTTTATATCTTAGTAAAACCACTATGATTTGCTGCATAAAAGCGTTCGCTAGCACTTCAACTTCTTTTTTACCTAACGAGAGGTCGTCTTTAAAGTACCTAGTGTTTGTTTTATTCCTAAAACATTAAACACTTAGTAAAATAAATATTTTTAGTGCCTTGAAATAATTAATATTAACAACAGTAACCCAAATAGATATTATTGCATTAAGATAATATATATATATATATATATATATTTAAATGTAAAAAACGTAACATCTCAATTACACTCAATCCAACACTATCTATTAGATATGATGCACTCACAATTAAAAGGTTTAATGTTAAATTTCAAATTGTATTATCAACAACATGTTGATAAATATGTTTATAGGTATTTTATTTAAAGATGAAGAACATGAGAATTTTGTATTGTTTGATTTCTCATTTGTATATGTAGAAGTAGTGAGATTTAAAATCAGTTGTAAATATGTAAGAAAACATAGTCTCTTATTTTATCATTTTTCATACAGTAGTTTAAAAGAAGTACCATTTAATTACATCTCACTTGAAAATTATGAGTAATTTATGTTGTTAGATACCTTTTAAAATACGTAGAAAAGTGAGATTTCAAAAACACTTGAAGTTAATTTAAGAAACCATCGTCTCTTTTATGGTACATCTCACTAAAATTGATATGAAAGATCTTAGGTATCTATAAATGTCATGAGTTACGATAGTATATTTAAGTTAGATTCAAGTACGTCATTCTAACAAAAGTATTACACATACATATTCTCATCTTTTCTCGTACCTAAAGTAGTTTTCAATAAGCTCTGGAACCTATATCCATTTCTCTAAGAACAACGAAGTACAGGCTCAGCTAGTCTTCTGAAAATCTTCTCTTGTACATCCTTGAACTGCTTCGTACATCTTCAACCTTCTTCTTGTAAGAATTAAACGTAAATTTAATATTTTTAACTTATAATTCTAAAAAGAGAGCAACAGAGACTGAAAAACTCGCGAAACCTGTTGTCTTTAACAACAACACCTTCTCCCCTATTGTATGAGTTTTAAAGTATTGAAGTGTATCAAAGAAAACATTTTATAATTTACACGTAATTTCTAATTAACTTGCACTAATTTTAACTTAACACTTTTAAATTTCTTTTAATTTATTCACAAACAATCAATAAAATAAAACAAAAGATCAGATTTCCGATCATTCGGAACATTTTAATTTGACTTCTCCTTTTCGCGACCCGATCAAGACTAACTATCCATTTCCAATTTTTGTTACTACAAATTTCAAACATTTCCTCTCCGCTACACCTTCTTTCTCCTATATCTGCATGGTTCACACCAAATTCGCTTGTCACCTTAGAAATGTATGGCTTCAAAAGTCCTGACTGCTTTTTGTGGCAAAACTTCTCGAACTCCTTGAGACCAACAAAATTATGAAGCTCAAATTCGGCTCATTTATTTTAAAAGTTCTAGAATTTTTTAAACACGTAACGTATGCCAACAAACACGCAGGGCTGTCGCAGTTTTCTATTATGTAGAATTTAAAATTATTCGATTTAAATCTAAAATTCTCTCCAAAAAACTCTTTTCTTTACTCTATTTCAGCAATCAAACTATTTCAGAAGATTTGTATTTAATTAGTTATAATTTTTATGATATTAATAACTTGTTGTTTATTTAATTTCTTGGTAATATGTTTAAAGCAATCAGCAAGCAAGCAAAAACATCATTATAAAACACATATTAATACACATATATTAATTTTTATGTAAATTTTCAATTTTTTGAACTTTCATCTAAGAAAAAAAAGCAAGAAAACTACAATTTTCTTGAATTCTCCAAAGACAACTCATATTTACCTCTTATATTTAAGCGTCAAAACTTTTAATATTTATCAACTAATAAACACGATATTTTTTATCAAAATTTTTATTCAACATATTAATTTAAGATGTTGCAGCCCTATTTGTCTACACATTTCCCTTCTTAATATTAGCTTTTGGCTAAAATTTTAAAAACGTCAAATCTTATCGAATTTTTTGCTTACAGAAAAAAAAGACTATTTTAGTTTACTTTTGTTTTTAACTTCGAGTTTGAACTTTATTTTTATAACAATATGTATTATGTAACTTCTTTGTAATGTTTATGGTAATTTTGTCCGTTGCCTTCGACTAAACGTGGGAAATAGTTTATATATCTTGCTCTTTTCTTTTAATACGTCATTTCCAAGATTAACAAAGAAAGAACAACAAGTTAATAGTTAACAAGTATAAAGTTACTATGAGAAACACCACCAGTATATTTTGAACTCTGGTCTTTTTATACGCATTTCTAAGTTCGAGTGCCTAACAAACTGTGTGAAGCGCGTATTTTTAAGCCAAGTTAATTTTTTATGATATTTTATAGTAATTTAGTTGAATACCTTTGTTTTGTACTGATTAGACAATCAATATACTCTTTATTATAAAATGATTTACTACAATACCTAATAGAATAACGCTAGTACCAATCCCGAAAATCCCGTGACTATAGGTATTCCCTACTGACATAATATCCAAAGTCAAAGTAAAAAAATCATGTAATGTTTTTTTAAACTCTTTTGTAACATCAACACTATTAAGTTTATGTATAAGTGTTGTTTATATGTCTAACTTATTATGCAATCCGATATTTTTAAAGATTTAAAGACAAAACCAGCCAAGAGCGGATATTTGCTTATTGCGGATAATTGAAAAACTAGTAAACAAATTTTGTTTTGGTGGCCCCGTGCTGCCAAGCGCCGCCAGTTTTAAAGTGTTATTTGAACGTAAACATTTAATTTAGGAATTATTACTACTAAGGATGTCATAATTTAATTATTCCATAACTTTAAATAGATCATACACTTATGTTTATAACCTACTTTATACAACTAACAACTTCAACTAAGTAATTTGTATGAAATGTTTACTTTCTAAATACATTTTATAAGTTGGTAGATTATTAATGTTAACGTATAAAACATTTACGTTATACTACTGCCGAGATTTTTAACACATATCCATAACAGGGCAAAATCAGCACTTTAAAGCTTAATATTTCGCAAATGGATCTGCATTAAAAATAATTTTCCACGCAAATATTTTTAAACGACCCATCCAAGGATACCCCACAATTTGTGATAGACGGGAAATACTTTATCCCCATTTTAGAAGGTATCTTTAATTTTTTTTTTAAAGATTGTATTGTATCACTTTGTCGGCATGATAATTATGTATAGTCCGGGTCCTATTGACATGAACCATGCAGATTGTGACCAAGCATGAAACTTTGTACAAGCGTAGCCTAGATCGAAATAAACAGATTAACCCGGCCCCATCAGTTCCATTTCCATTATTTTTCAGTTTGGTTACGTGTAACTTTAAAATTGGTAAGTCATTATAAAAATAAAAAATACTTGGGTGTAACGTTACTATTCTAGTTAATAAAAATATATAATTTATGAATACTTAATACATAAAATGTGCTCTGAAAAATCCGGAACCCTGCGCGGCGACGAGGTCAAAAGACGCGATACACTTGAAAGGAAGTAAAATTTCACAAATTCCTGCTGCGGTTAATTTTATTTTGTAGTTTTACAATATTTTAATTTATTAAGTGATTTAAATTAAGGTTTTATATATATAATCATAATTACTATATTTTTGAATAGATTATAGTATAATAGAAGTAGGAATAACTCAATAGTGGTACTAAAAAAAGTATATTTTGATAATATTCCTTTAATCTCTCGTGTTTTCCACTGCACACACATACACTGCATGTATGGTGTAGGTGTTTGTATTTGTTTCTCTTTCTGTATTTTTTTCAGGATAATCGTCTAATTTGTATGCGCCTTAGCCCAATAAGTCATTATTGTTTTTATTATTTAAGATTGACTGGAAGGTATCCCTTTTAGGGATAAGTCCGCCTTTGTATAAAAGTTGTAGTTTAGTTTATTTAAGTTAACTTTATACTTAATTTTATACAATAAAGTGTATACAAACAAACCACTACACACCTAAGCGTTTGCGGGAGGAAGTTTCTCTAAAACTGCACTGTACGTGACCATTTATGTTCTAAGGTGTAAGGATGAATAAAGAAGGCATCTCATTATACAAGCGGTAGAACACACATAGAGAGGCAAACTCTTCTCAGACTAAAGGGTTCGATACGAATTGTGAGTTTGAGATCGTCGACGATTAACTCAACACATCGTTGAACCGAGTCAAAAGGGCCAGGCTACTATCCGGGTGCATCTTCCCAGAGATGGCAGCAGAACTCCGTATGGGGCCGAAGTTGAGACTTGTAAAGCAGCAATCTTTGCCCCAAGGTGAAGTACTGCTAAGCTCTATTTAATAGTTTTTGTACACCATCTTTACCTTGTCTTCCAAATGATCTCGGAACTGAACATTACTGGAGATGTCAACACTAAGAATCCCAATGCTCTTGGAGATATCTCCAAGAGCAAGGGGTGTGTTTCGGAATTTTGGAACCTTATTGAATGGAGTTTTGTAGTAGTGAATGTGCAGACTTATGTCTTTGTAAGGTTGAATCGAGAAGTTTTCCTGTCCCCAGTTAAACAGAGTGGTCTCGATTTTAGATACAAGTTCTTCTTGGTTTTCCTCCGCAATGGACTGTTTGCACGGTATCCTTTGATTGGTCAATTGTTGGTGCAGCCAATATTCAACGACGAGCTTCTTTAGTGTTCCCTCTAGCAGCTCCGTGATAAAAAATATATCTGCTTATTCTTCGATATTAAACAGTATTCTTCTTTCTCTATCAGCAATTCATCTGCTTATCAATGTATGTTGTCGATAGACAACAAGTCATTGACACGCAGTAGATTCTACTGAGTAGAAACAGCGTAGGAGACAGCACAGGGTCTTTTGGGATACCAGCATTATTGTCCATGCTAATATGCGTCTGCCGGACAAACAGATAGCTACCCATTTCCACAAATCCTCAGGCAGCCTGTAAGATGGCAAATCCGACAGAAGACCCCAGTGCCAGACACGATCGAACGCCTTCGCTATGTATAGGCTACACGCAAACGCCTCCCCCTGACTCGCAATGGCTACTGCCACACACATCCATGTGAGAGATACACTAGACTAAAGGTCACCGGTTGAGCGACCGTGGTGAAAGCCATATTGATGGTCGCTGACCAGATCGAGTTTTTCTAGGTTGTGTGTTTTCTAAGTTTTTCATAGAAGTTGTGTGTTGATCACATGCTCCATCACCTTGGAAAGGAGAGTGTAATAGCGATTGGCCTGTGATTCAATTAATCTAATTAATCGCCCTCTTTGGGCACCGAGTGCACATTCGCAGTTTTCCATGATGAGGGAGGATTTGCCTAGTGTTGTAGGAAAGCGCGAAGAGGCGAGTGAGTATACAGGATACAACTCAGGAGCACACTGTTTAACCATCACTGCTGGTATACCGTCTGGCCCACTCGACTCATGAACATCTAGAATTCTAGAGAAAGCAATGCCCCGGACGTCCCGCTGTGTTATGGAGATTCGTGATATGGTCTTATCGCACCACGATATAGTAGGTATACAGCGCTTTTGTGGATCAAATTCGAATTTATGGCAAAGAGACTACTCAGTTAATCGGCTTTCTCGTTAGCACTGATGGCCAAGTCACCTTGACTGACAAAAGATTCCTTCGACAGCTTTATCAAGCGATCAGAAAGCACAACTCCCAGAGGGATAGCTCGCAAATCGCCTGCTTATTGTGCCAATAAACTGAAATTTTGCTCTGGCAGTTGCTTTCTTACTGAATTTCGAGGCAGCGATTAGTTAGGGTTTTAACTCAGAGTATTCGGACCCTTGTAATTCCGAGCCTCTCTTACTCTCTCGTGTAATACTGCTGCCAACGCTAACACGTACGTTAAGTTTGAATGTAGCTTTCAAAGGCGTGGTGGCGTGGAACGATACACGGATGACTTTGTCATAAACTTTATAGTGGTCGGTGTGCCAGCGTGCCTGCTTGTGCAGTGAGATGCACCATGTCTAATTTGATACCTCGTGTATGAGCTGGGTCCGTGCGTCCATTCCAGTCAACGTCATGTGAGGGGGGGGGCTATTAGGGGAGTGCGTTGACTAGTATCCAGATAGCGAAATTGTCGTCTGTTTGTGTGTTGCGCCCGCTTTTTCGGAGCCCTCGGCAAATCGAGGATTGCAACAGATAGGACCCTTGTTTTTTTGATAAATACTTTAGTAAGTATTTGTATGATTATGTTTGTGTGTATATTATTATATCTTTAATATGTACTTATATGTATATCTGGTTTGACATTTATTTACATATATGTATGTATGCATGTGTATGTCTGAGTTGTTACCCTGTCACAGAATTGAGGACTTTAAACGCTTTACGTGGTGTGCCCCCCACCATATGCAATTTGAATAAAAATAGACAATTATAATATTACTTCAATATTAATAATTTTTAATTCAACTGTTTACATTGTAAAATTTTTTTGTTAAGTGTTTCAATTTAAAATATGTATCTATTAGTTGACTACAATATTATATTTCGTTTATAGTTTTACAAATAATAACTTTTGGATGCTGGCAATACACCATTAGGTATTGTAATTAGTTTGTTAAGCAAATTCCTATTGATTTCTCTTGGTGATTCATAAGTGTTCTTAGAAACCCATTTCAATAAAAAGATTTTGATACAAAAAATAGTATTTCATAACTTTGACGATTCAAAAGTGATTGTCAAATCCTAATTTGAATAAATCATTTTGACTTTTTTGACTTTTGAACAAAAAAAATACTTTTTCTATCACCTCCTTGGTGTTGTAAACAATAATAATACTAGCCGGTCAAGTGTGAGTTGGAGGGGTTTCGTACTACATACAACACAATATGAAAAGTTAATATAAAAAAATATTTATGCAATGCCTATTAATCATTAGTCTGAAATCATGCTAATTCTGTTGGCGCTTGGAATTAATATTTAAACACTGTAATTTTACAAAAGTAGTGCAACTTAAACTGTTAGTAATTATTTGTTGTTTTACTTTAGGGCATAGTAATTGTAGTTTAGGTACTACAATAACTGTAGGTTTGAAGGTTGTTTGTGACCATTTTGTATAATAAAGAAAAAATATAAACTTTGAAACATGTGTTTGTACTGTTTGTTTTTTTTTTTTTTATTTTTCGAGAAATGGAGGGGCTGATTTTTTGTAGCTTTCAATAAATTTGTTTATCAAAGATTTTTATAAAAATTTAGATTAAACTGTTTATTTTGGCTAAAGAAGTTAAAAAGCTCGAAGTAATTGTGTAAGTACTTCCAACTTCTGAACCTAGAGTATAAACCTGGCGATTTTCCATAATACTCGGCCTTGCACGCTAGACGCTGCTTTACGACTTGTTTTACTGCTCACTTGTTATTTCTGCACATTTCATGCTTTCCTGGTACTCAAGAAAGAAACTCTCGTCTCGAATATTTTTTACGAAATTTAACAATTTTTTTTGCACATAAACTTTTTAAGGATCTTTTTAGCATCGCTCGAAATAATTTGTTTTACGCCACTTATCAAGTTCCAAAGTAACTGCAACCTGTCTTAACAAGATATTTATACTACCTATACTATTGCGATCTCACTCACCCTGTGTTTTTTTTGTTACAGAAGTCATGTTGGGAAAAGTCGATGGTACGTATCTATTTGTTGTTTATAGAGATAATACTAAACCTAACATATTTAAGTGCACTTAGTTGAAATTACTAACGCAACTACACTTAGTAAAGATATTATGTTAAGGGGCTAACATAAATGAAAGTGGCGCCCTCACTACATTTTTTTAATTTCCATTAAATACAAACTCATTTTCAAACAAGTAAGCAATTTTTAGAAAGTTTTATTTGCTAGATATCATTGACGTGCAGGCTGGAAAGTTCATTTATGCTAAAAGTGGCTTTTAGCATAAATGAACTTTCTAGCCTACAGATGCATTATATATAGCGACTTAAACTTTCTAAAAATAGCTTACTTGTTCTTCAAACTTTTTATTTGAGCACTTTTTCAAAATTCCTTATGTGATGAATACAAATTGTAAAATCTAATGGGGGCGCCACTTTCACTTATGTTAGCCCCTCAAGTACTTACGTTATTTGATAATTTGGCAGAGCACGCTCGCTGCGTTTTTGTGATATGCTGCGAAAATCACACAACTTTTGTTAACTATTACCAACCAATAAGAGAGTACGAATCTCTGCGTGCGGTGCTTGCGCAGTGCCTCGCAGCGCGATACATACAAACGAATTTCTCACTTATTTTTGACATTTACTTATCAAACACTAAAATTTTGTAAACATGATCACAGCTGAATATCTATGTCTGGTTCTATAAAATCTTAAATCATGTTTTTATTTTTATATAAGACCTTTTTATTAAGTATTAAAAACTAGAATCCTGTATTACTTTAAACTTAAAAAAAAACTGGTACACTGCAGACTAGATATTTATTCCTAGAGCACGTCTTCAAAATTTTGTGGTGTTTGATAAGTATGTGTCAAAAATACGTGGGTAAAATAAGTGTTCATATTCATTTGTATGAAGCACGCTGCGAGACGCTGCGCCAGCGCCGGTGAGAATCGTTTTCTCTTAAGGTTTTTACTTAAATTTTGTATTACTGATATTACAGTAAAATTTTATTAAGTACTTCATCGATTTTGCTTTGGCGATTTAAGTGTTTATAATAATCTTTAATAAGCTATATCTTAAAATTATTAAGTTTTGACAATATTTTCTACTACTGTTTAATCCATTCAATTATTTGAAACTTCATACAAAAGCGATGCATTTTATTGTTGTTAAACAAAACGTTCGGCATTTGAGAAACTTTTATAATAAACTTTCCTATGTCCCAGAGTTAAACCGTGTACGAAAATATATATATACACACCGGCACAATTAGCAGAACAGAAAAAAAAGTGAGACTATGAGATAATAACGCATATATTTGACGAAAATGTAATTAGACATTCTGGATTTAACCCTTCTTTTTAGCAAGTCCCAGACATGCTCTATCGGATTCATATCGGGGGAATTTGCTGGCCACTGCATCACCGGTATACCTACGTGGCTCAGATATGCCTGTACCGATTGTGCACTATGAGCACGAGCATTATCTTGCATTAGAATAAAGTCGTCACCAATAAATGGGGCAAATGGTACAACATGTTCTTCTAAAATGTCTCTGATGTATCGATCTGCTGTCATGGTCCCTCCTGTGACTATCACTAACTTCGTGCGAGCTCCCAAACATATCCCTCCCCAAACCATAATCGAGCCGCCACCATAAGCCACTGTGTGTTCAAAATTAGACTGTATGTGGCGTTCTCCTTTGCGTCTCCATATTCGCTGTCTCCCATCGATCTGTTTTAAAAGAACTCTGCACTCATCAGTAAAGAGAACCTGCTGCCATTCGTTCAAATCCTTTTTTTGTGTTCCGCTAATTGTGCCGGTGTGTTTATATGTAGTAGTGAAAGTACTCATGAGAAACATTAACAGACGAAAAAGAGTTCTATATAACTTTGAGTTGACAAAGTTTTTATTGTAAAAAACTCTTGTTCTCAAATAGAATTGTGTAGATAGAGCTATTAAAAGTAAAAGTATCACTAAGGAAGAAGGAAAAGTGTACATAAAAGAAGTTTTCATTCTCAGGATGCCACGGCCACCGGTTACCACCAGTGAAATTTATAACTTGATTTCCCCTCACACGCCACAGATCATTACTTTAAAATGAAGAGCCTAACATTAAAACTATTAAATATATCTTTGATTCGGCATGGTGTCACGATATGTAGATATAAGTCCTAACATGTTTTATAATATGTAGCCGACGTTGATTGCAATTTTATAAAATTAAATCAAATTTTTTGTAAGTAGTTTAAAAACTAACTCGGTTTTCGAATGTACATCGCTCAGAGCTGTGCGAATTTTTACATGGAATATCTGCTTTCTGTTTCTTAATTTTATTTTATTGTCCAAACCAAGAACCGCGAATGCCATTGTTTATTATTTTTTTATTTGTGTCATATTTTAGAGTTTGATGACATGTGTAAGATTGAGCTGACACTTCTTTATGCTAAGGTTTTTTTTATGTGTAAATTGAACTTGACATGAAACGTTATTCATGTAAGATTTTTTATATTATTTTGAACACGTAACATAATCAAAAAATCTTCATTAAATCTTACAGGTGAGTTTGAAATTTAATTACAATGATTAAGTGCGATGAATAACGTACTTACTCTTACACGGAGAAAAAACTTTAGCAGCTACAAGTAAATAATACTTATAACCACTAAAATATAAGTAATTCCGAGGACAAGTAAATTACACTGACGGGTTACCAATGAGTTTTACTTATTGTATTTACTAACAGGAATAAAACTAGTCTTGTTGGAATAACAGTGTTGTTTACTTAAACAAGTAAAATTTAATGGAATGCAAATAAAGTATAAACACGCTTACAACCAGCGTTTAATTACACCGATACGAGTTGGCCCTGATGAAGCTCTGTGATGCGAAGCGTACAGTTGACAATAAATGGTCAGTGTACCTGGGTAGATCAAGGAAGGGCTTCGGCGAATACTGCGTCAATTCTATTCAGCTCAGGCTTACTATAGGTACTGAAGTAATCCTCAGCCAGCTAAGGCGTTATACCTGGAGAACGCCTTGTCATATTTGCCTTGCGGTTCGGTATGTCGGTATATATGCAGACTATCGAAAAAACTTCGATAGCGCGATGTAAGACGCGTGACGTCAACCTTAATTCGTAGCAGTACGATATAATGTTGTTAGTAGTAAACTTCACTAATTCTTAGAAGATGTTTGGAAACGTTAATTAGCCTTCATTGTAATGACAAGTAGTGTTGTATCTGCCCACTTTAATAAAACTTTTTGTAATCTTTGGTAAGCTTTATATGTTGATATTAATTACCTCACTCATAAATTCGAAAAAAGTTTTATAGGATTTGTAAAAAACTGTAATCCCAAGTATAAAATTATTAATTTCGGAAAGTAACAAAACTATGTTGTAGTTATTAGTTTACGAAATTAATAAAATGTACTTAAAATTATATTGTTTTGTAATTGGAAGAATTTGTTTTTTGAAATTGATAAAATTTAATATAAACGCATTTTAATAAACAGTTTTTTAATTCAAACAATTTTTTTTTTCCGTTTAGGTACTAGGTACTTTGTGATGGGCGAAATTTTGATTTTTCTCATATATATCATTTTCAGATAATATTCTATTTACCGCCACGTAGATACCATGTCTGCCATAACATTAAATATAAAAAATAATAATGTTTTTCTGAGTTAAGAAAATCCACAGCCAAAATATGTTAAATTTACAGTAAGTAACTGTTTTCACTGCCTCTTGTTAAAATCTTATTAAAAATTATGTAGCTCTACTGCTAATCTTAATCGCTTTCGAATCCAACATCGTGCATGTCCAATGCCGTGAAATAGAAAAATGCTTTTTAACAAAAAAAAAAAAAACAACCGCTTCAAAAAAGATGCACTAAAGGTAAAATAATTACTTATTTCCAAAAACCAGATCTGAATTACCGCTTGTATTCGATGTCTGTGTATCTAACAGTTCACTTGCATGACACCATCTTCAAACGGTAATTCAGATCAGAATTTTGGAAATAAGTAATTATATTTGAAGCCAGTTGTTTTTTTTTGTTAAAAAGTTTATATTTTTTGCTTTTCGATGACAAATTGCTTTATTTTTATACAATCATCAACATAAAAGGCGTGTTTCACCAGTTTCAAATAACCACCAATAATTTTATTTCCCTAAAGTTTAAGTTTTAAATCCACTACATTAATATATATAAAAAAGAATTTTTGAAATCGATCCATAATTGACGGAGAAATCGGTGTACATACTTAAAATAAAAATATATCCGTCAAACATATAGTATCTCCCCCTTTTTTTAAGTCGGTTAATAACTAAATAACGCAGATCAGCTTGGCCTGTGCTTGTAAACTTGTGTAAAATAAACAATTTCAATAGTTCAATAGTTATATAACTGTAATTTAATAATAGTATTAAGTAGTATTAAAACCAACCAACCGGTGAACCCAATCTGTAAATGTTATCGATTAATACGAGACGGTCGGTAAGTTTATTGTATTTTAATACTGTGTGTTTTTAAACGAGTTGAAATTGATGCTGAAATCTATTACCAGTGTTGCAGCTATGTCTTAATTTTAAAGATTTGCACGTGAATACTGCAGACAAATGAAAAAACGGTCCCATTATTTCGACACCAACGTTGATTTCATAAGTGTTACATCACGACGTGACACCAGAATAAGTAAAGGTTTTTGTGTGACGCTGTTGTCTGTCTGTGTATCATCAGAAGCATGGTCGTAGTTCACCGGTTCGGTGATCGGTATCCCTCACAGATATTATTTACCTTTTCTAATTGATCCGGTTCATTGGTTAAAAACTTTCCAACTTGGTCGTCATTGTTACTGTCGTTCCGGGCCATCAAAAATCCCGCTGTTTCACGTCAAATATTTGAACAATGGAGTCATTAAACGTATTTTGTGTACAAAAGAGCTGTCTCATAAATGCCATAGGATTTACGGCGCGGATTATCTGTGTTTAGTGCGTATAACGGAACGTTACGCAACCAACTGATAAATAGCTGCATGGCTTAGGACCGTTGCCTAGTTTTTGATGAAGACAAAGGTAGGAAGTAACGGCTTTAAATGTCGTGTAAAGTTAACAGATTATAATAATGTCTAAAGCTATTAAGTAAGTAACGAGTAAGTTACTCATTAAAAGGTGTCTGAGTATTTGTTTATAAATGCATCGTGTGTCCATGTTAAATGTAAGCCTTTAGGTTTTCAAAGAACTTGGTATAGACGTTTTAGTATTTGACTGTCTACAATATACTTACATTATAATACTAGTGAGCTAAGTTGGGGGTTAATGGAGCCAAGTGTACAATGACCAATGCTCCTGCGTTTCTTACGTTCACAAAGTGTTCAGTTTTAAAGGCGCTTTCATTCAGGAAAAAACCCTTTATTGCTAAATGTGCTCTAGATCAGGTCACTATGATTATATTGTGACGAGAAGAGTTAATAATTTGTCAATAGGCCGCAGAAGATTTCACAACTCACATTATTCTAGAAAGCAAAATATATAAAAAATTGAAACACATCCAATGTGGCCCAAAATAATTTATAAGTATCTGATAACAAATAGAATTATATTAGAAAAACGTATTTCTAAGATTTGTTTGTTTGCTAAGCTATATTTGTTTTCTTCTTCTTGAAGTTGGGTGCTGGTTGAATGTATAATGTCACCAAACGACAATGGTAAGAACTATTAGGTCAATGTTTATATTTTTACTTTTTAGTATAAAAAAGAATATGCTACAATACAAAATAGATGTATATGTAGTGGCCAGATCTTCAAATTGATCACTTTATGATATCGATGACCATTTCATGAAATGATCGTATTCCATGATACAGCTAGCCAAAACTAACTAATCGTTTAAACGTCAACGTTTAATACAAAAGTCAATCCACTTTGGCTATATAATTAATGTATAATTTCCATAATATAAAGGGTACACAAAAATTAAAAATAAGGAACGAACAATATAGCTCTTGAACGTGCAAAAATTAGCTTAAAGTTGACGTAAAACTTAAAAGGGTCTACGCAGAGTTTGCATTCAAAATAAAAGTCAATTGCAATTAATTAATGCAGCGTGGATTTCGAGTGTCGTGACGTAACGATGTTTTACTGCACTTTTATCTGCCATTACACGATCTCCGCGGTTTCTTCCGGGGAAAAATCTATTCCTGTGAGAACTCTCGATCTGATTAAACGTATTATATCAAGTTAATAAGTTTAAAAACAAGATAAAGCCCTTAGTCCACCCTGAAAGTCCATCCTAAATATTGGTGAAGAATTTTATGAAATCGGATGAGGGAATATTTTCAGACATTACCTCCTACATCCAAACTTAACCTCTTTATAATATCAGTGTAGATTTGAACTTTATTATTCCATTTTAATACAGAATAATTGTTTGCCGCCATAATGCATCATAAAAAAAAGCGACATTAGCGTCCCTACCGGTGGGTAATGTAACTATTTTACGATATGATCACTTATTTTTGACAATATCAATCATGAAGTAGTCGTGTATTTGGCTATTCATATCGTTAAGCGTTGATTTTTCATTGACTTGGCTAGACCATACCATAATGTGGCCAGCTGTTCTATATCATGAAATATGACCATTTCATGAAATGGTCGGACACAATCATCATGTAGTGATCAATGTAAGATCGGGCCACGACATACATTTTTTTATCTAAGGTGGCAAACAAGCTTGCAGCCCTCCTGATGGTAAGAGGTCACCGTAGGCTATGGACGCTTGCAACTACAGGGGTATCACTCGCGCGTTGCCGACCCTTCAAAAATCTAATAACTTCTTTCTTGAAGAACCCCATACTGTAGTCCTTAGAGAAAACCCTCTAGAGAAGAGCTCATTCTACAACCCAAGCGTTCCCGGGTGGAAGTAGGCGAGCGGTGCGATGGTAGAAAGTAGCTGTGGGCATCATTTCGAACAATTCCTCAGAACACATCCCATTGTACAAGCGGTAAAACACGGGAAATGACATAGTATACGTGAAAAGATCAAGTGTGAGTCGGTTTTTTGGAGTAGTTGCCGTTAAAATCTCACGCCGATAACTGAATTTAGGTCGGGTGGAACTTACGATAATGGGAAAAAAAATCACGATACTGGGTTTAATAAATACAACTAACAAAAAAAATCTCGTTAAAATAAGTTTATCAGTTTTTAGGTACCGCAATAATTCTTATTGTAAGAAATACTTACACGCACTTGGCCGGTTTTTCTTGTTTATTCAGAAGAGAGCACCATTTATCGGAAATTGTAACAAATTGTAGACATTCATTATAACTATTTAGGGATATAAAAATGATTTTGCTTGTACAAATAGTTAGGTACCTATTTATGTAACCTATTTTAAAATATCAGACATTTTTGAATAATACCAAATTCTTAGTCATGCAGTAACAAGTTCGTACAATTGATTGTTTTGGCTTTTAACGACATTTTGTATGCAAAAAACGTAGACAAAGTTTATGAACACATTATTTGTTTCAGTTTTGCACCTATGTGTGTATATCATTACAGTTTTATCCTCAGAAGGAGGTAACACGTGACAGGGGGTGAGCCTATCGATATCGGCGCAACACTGCTCCTGTCGCATTGTTTGTTGCTATATACACTAAGGTGGCTTGACATAATTATGTCCCATTCCTCATCAAACAAAATGATAAACCCTCATTGTTAGTTCCTGACGAACAAATATTATCTTGGACTTAATACTATCTGAACTAAATGACCGTAACAGACGGACGGATAAACACGCCTTTGTGACTACGAAATCTTAAAAAAAAACTGTGACCATTTAAATCTGTCCAAAAGTGTGTCTTTCTTAACACATGTTGTCTATAATTAAACCTCATTACAACATCCTAATATGGTGTCTTCCTTTCCACAAAAGGTTTGTGATGCAATACTTTTTTTTTATACCTACAAACTAAACATAAGCAATATTAAAGTCCCAAAACACTGAATAAAATTACTCCCAGTCTTTATTTCGAGTAGCTTAGTGTTGAAATTGAAATTTATAGCGAATGTTACAGCCGAAATGTAATCTTTTTTACGCGGCAACCAGATGTAGGACAAAGCAAACCAGGAAAAAAGATCTCAGTATTTCTTTGTGCTGTCTTAAAATATACGGATTTAATCTAAAGCGTAAAGGCAGAGGTGGATCATGCTAAAGTGGTGGAGTTCTGATTTATTCTTTCTTTGTTAGAGCGAGCGCGAGACAAACGTTGACAGATTTTTTCTTGAATTCGGTCAGTGATTTCAATAAACTTTACGTCTAGACTGAGTTATTGCTATTGTTTCTTGTTGCTTACTCATGTAAATACTTAGGTACACAGTGTTGCCGCACTACACTGCCCATAATTTTTAGCCATTATACTTTTGATTATCTAACTATATACGGATCATTACGTATTTAGTAGAGAAGTGTTCTTTGTATAGCAAATAATCTAAACATAAATATATATATATTTCATATTAATGGCTCGGAAAGGCTCACTTTGTCGTATAAAATCTTATTAAATCTGCGTGGAAAAGCATAGTTGAGTAGATGAGGCTTGCGGGCAAAAGGTGTTTTTTTTTTAAATTCTGCCAAAACAAACATAATGAAACTGTCCGAAATGCGGTTCGTCCATACTACTTTACATACATTAAATTAAATAAAAATAAAAATAGCCTTTATTCTCTGACTTTCGTACAATATTAAATCTTATTACTAAGTTGTTAGTCTCATATTTTTCCTATATCTATTTTTAGTATTATAATTATATATTTAAATCTTAGTAGTAGACAATGCCTATTAAAACTTTTTACTAGGTTATTAGTGTCATAATTTTTCTTACATCTATTGTTAGTAATAGTATACTATAATACTATCTAAGTAGTTGACCCCTGCAACCTCCTTTATTTAATGGTCAGGTTGTCCTTTGATATAGGCCTCCTCTTGATTATGCCATTGATCTCTATCCTGTGCCGTTCTACGCCAATCTTTTGGTAAGTCGTCTTCCCATCTTTTTATTTGTCGTCCTCTACGTCTTTTTCCGTCCCGGGGATACCACTCACTGATATTTTTGGTCCATTTCTCTTTTGCTGTTCGCATCATATGTCCTGTCCATTTCCATTTTAGATGTTTTATTTTATAGCTGACGTCGTCTACTTTTGTAAGTTGCCTAATTTTTGTCAGTCTCCATCTATCATTTAGTTTTAGGTTCAACATGCTTCTTTCCATTTTGTGTTGGCATACCTTTAGTCTCTGATAGTTATTTTTGGAGAGATTCCATATTTTTCCCTTGACAGAGTTGGGTATTATTTTGCTTTTAAAGATCTCTTTAAGTGACCAGTAACGCGCCCATCCGTTTGTTATTCTTCTTTTAATTTCTGTTGACATTTGGTGTTTAGGGGTTATTACATGTTCAAGGTATTTGTATTCATCAACGTACTCTATTTCTTTATTATGAACACAAATTCTTTCTTTGGAGCTATTTGTCATCACTTTGGTCTTTGAGACTTTCATAGTAAGTCCTGCCTTTTGACTTTCCTCTGCTAGTTGTCGCAGCATTGTTTCAAGTCTTCTTGGATTTTCAGAGAACAGGACTAGATCATTATACATTAGTGATCCGTTAATAACACTTTAGTTTAGTTTTGATACTTATGCATTAAAGATAACGTTTTATTTAATGTTATTTAACAGATAATTTTTAACAGTTTCTATAATTATTTAATACAAGAATAAATAAGTTTTAAGTGGTTTAATTTTAAGTTAAAATTGGCGTGGTGCAAATTCAGAACGCACCTTAAAAAAAAAAAGAAAAAAGAAACATTTATTTGGAATTACGTAGTAGGTACATCATTTTGGTAGTTTTCACTATAAAACTATTACTTTTACTAAATAAACTTAAAGTTAAAGTTTCAGAAACTTATAATGATGTTATTATGTTATCAATACTTAATGAAACTATTTAAGAAGGCGATATAGGCCAGAAAGCTTATTTCTGTAATACTAACGTTGTGTATGTAAATGTACTAAAAGTCATTACACAATGTCATAAAAATTACTATTAGATATATTTGTTATATACTTCCTTAGTAAATTATTCCATAATGACGCCTTGAAACTTTTTTTATATGGTATTTAACGTTTTTACCGTTTTGTAGTGACATTTTTTTAGTTTTTGCTACAACTGAGAGTCATTGCACTAGATAACAAGCTATTCTAATTATTTAACCAACTTTCATTACAATAAAATGCAAAAAATGCTTTATAAATTTGCGTAAGTGTTGAAACAATGGTCACTTCCAGATTTTTAATTGCATTCAATACAATAAATGAAAATCACTCATTTAGGTAATGCCCTTGCATGTAATAGCAAGGTTTAAAACATACATTTCTTTCAATTCTTTAGGTGCTATATATAGTTCAGCCAAAAAAAATGCACTAAAACGGCGTATTAACGCGCTCTAGACTATACCGCAGTCTTAAAATAAGAACCTATACTTGTTCTGTTCATAAGTCATGAAACACTAATTATTATTTTTCTTGTATCTTGTATGTATATTCCTCGCTAAGTGAGATGAAAAATTGTTTGTTTTGCACAGCTGGTTATTTTTTTCCTTCGCTTGCTCCGTATTCATTATAGACACCTACGCCAAAAAGCAACTTTCCAGCCTTACATAACAAATAACTCTGTGTCTCTACTTTACAGGAGACGCAAACAACCGTTGCAGCTTAAAATCATTCGAATTTTTGTTCACTGTTCTTCAACAGCTATACTTATGAATAAACTTTAAATGCAGTATTAATATTTTCAATAATCCTCTTTCACGGCTAATAGTGCTACTTCTCTTAAGTTAACGGTTTAAAAAAAATGTGACTTATATCCAATGTAATATAATAAATCCAAAATGTGCCTAAGGATATAATTGAATTATTTCCCTTTTTCCTCCATAATACTTATACTATCAAGGGATATATTTGAATGTAAACTTCTTTTTCAATAAAGGTATTGTACGCTTTTCGGTTTATCTGATTTTTTTTATTAAGGTAATATGCATACACAACATAAGTAAAAAAAAAACTGGCAGAAGTGAAAACCTTTACACACGATTCGCGCTTAACATTCAAATATGCTACAAGACAACTCATACGTCATATTTAATTGTACAGAACCAATGTCCTTAACACACAATTCGCGCTTAACACTCAAATATGTAACAAGACATGTCTTGACCCATTACAATACAATACAATACAAATATACTTTATTGCACAAAACAAAACACAAACTTTTTAAATAAATAATATTGAAAAACATGTACAACAGGCGAACTTATCGCCAGATGGCGATTTCTACCAGATAACCTATGTTGGTATTGACATAAAATTTAAAATAATGGAATGGTAGGATGTGCAAAATTGATACAAAAACTGAAATAAATATATAACATAGAATACTAATAAAAGCTACATATAGTAACATATAAATGACCAAATAAATAAATAACTACAAAATACATAAATACCTTATACATAAAATATAAAATACATAAATACCTTACATAAAAATACATAAACTACACATGAATAAAACAATCATAACATAAATATTTAAGTGTCTATATTACAAACAACAGAGTGACCAAAAAAACTAGGTTATGCGAGATTTAGAAAATGCTTTTTCAGTTGTGCTTTGAAGATTGTAAGTGATTGTACTTATTTATTACGGATATCTACTGGGAGAGAGTTCCACAATCGCACTGCTTGTACGGTGAAGGAATCATCATTTTGAGTGGTGACTCGGTGTATTAAGTTATAAATTTAGAGGAGGAACGTAAAGAGGCACAGTAACCAAAACGCTCTTTGAGATAAGAAGGGTAGCTAGGATTAAACAGCACACAGTAAAGAAGTTAAAGAATATGAGAATTCCGGCGAAAGCGAAATGGGAGCCACTTTAACTTCACGCAAAAATTAGAAATATGGTCATATTTGCGCAATCCAAATATAAACCGAATACAGAGATTTTGAAGTCGCTCAGGTTTGTTTAATTGGTCTTCAGCTCAATCAGGATAGCTGGCTTTGGCGTAATCGAGTATGGGAAGCAAAAGAGAGAGTGCAAGAACAATTTTAGTGTCCGTGGGTAGGAAATTTTGCAGCCTTCTTAGGGAACCCATAGCGGAAAACATTTTCCTACTTATTTCGGCTATCTGTGAAGTCCAAGACATACTACTATCTATAATAATACCTAGATTCTTAACCTGGTCATTATAAGGTATAAGGTACATTGTCTACACAAACTTTTGGGAGACTAACCCAGTTTATTCTGGGCATAAACTTTGGACTGCCTAGTATTATGGCCTGGGTTATTGCTGGGTATATTTTTATGCCAAAGGCTTTGCTCATTCTGAAATTTTGAGATCAGAGTTTATTAAACCTATCGTTTGAAATAAGTCATCAAAATTTGTTTGATTATCGTCTGGAGATCGTCTGCAAACAAGTGGTAGAGAGAAGAAAGTTGTTGAGTAATTGAATCAATAAAAATCGCAAATAAGAGAGGAGATAAAACGCCACCTTGCGGAACACCGGCAACTATGTGGCACCAATCTGAAAAGATATTTTCGAATTTGATACTTTGCCTACGTCCACGCAATAGCTCTGAAACCATGCAACCACCGTTGGAGATATATGAAGAGAACGCAACAACCCCAACAACACATCAAAATCGACAGTATTAAATGCATTACTAAAATCAAGTAACCTTAATACTGTGAGCCGTTTATTGTCCATTCCCATGCGAATGTTATCCGTAATTTTAACTAGAGCCGTAACAGTACTATGTCCTGCACGGAATCCTGATTGAAGAGGATTTAGTAGGTTATTTCATGTCAAAAACAGGTTTAGTTGTATTTGGACAAGACGTTCTTTGGATAAAAAAGGAAGAATAGAAATAGGACGAAAATCAGAAGGACTAGAAGGATTCGATTTTTTTTGGCAAAGGAATTATGTGAGCGTCCTTCCATGCCATAAGAAATGTACAAGAAGAAATAGAATGATTAAGGATTTTTGTAATTGTAGGAAAGATAATATCAATTATATAAATTATCATGTAACGGCTTACATCATCGTTACCAACTGCATTGGAAGTAATGGCGAGAACGTTCTTCTTAACATCACAATCGGTGAATTGTGTGAAAGAGAAGGGGAGCAATTTGGAAAGAAGTGAGTGGCTTGTAGCGGTAGAATGTGCATATTACTTGCATCTACAATAGATTTAAGATGTTGATCTCGTGAATCATTTTGAAGTATGCAAGTGTTAAAATCACCCATGATAGTAGAATGTGTATATGTAGGTGTCTTCTAGGAGCTTTTCAAATGTAGAAAAATAATTAACATGTACAGATGGACTATAGAAAACTCCCAGAAGAGCTTTGCTATGGTGTAGGGTAATTTCAATAAATAAATATTCAGGTATATTGGATTGAGTAGTTTGATCAGAAGAATTGAAAAAGCGATAAATAATCGAAGATAAATTGCTACTCCACCTCCAGTACGAAAAGTGCGATCATTGCGAATTTGCTGAAATCCTGGTATGCAGTAAGAAGTAAACACTTTAAATATTAAATATAATTATACTAAGTATATATAAAAATAAAAGCAATATAATATAAGTAAATAAAATATAAAAATTAAGTTTTAAAACTTGCTAAAATAACTACAGATAACCTGCCATTGTTGTGTAACAAAATAAAAATAAGATATAAAACACATCAAAACAATTAATTTACACGACGAGAGATTAAAATGTTGAGAAAAGAATAAAATAAATAATTGTTTTAGGTATATGATCAACAACGATTTTGACGACAGACTGTAGAGAATAATGAAATAAAAACATATTATAATAATATACATAGCGAGAGGTTAAAATGTAAAAATAAATTAAATGTTCAGCAAACGATGTCGACAATGTATAATATAGTACAGTTCTAGAGATACGTTCTACTGAACGATATTCTTTTATATAATTCGAACGGTATGATCGACCTTTCCGTCTCAGAAAACAAATTACTTAGATCCTAACTAATTTATAATTTTAATTAAAATGTAAAAGTACCTGGCTTTATGCTGTTCAATAATTAATTATGGCTAAAAGATTAATATCCAGTCCAGAAAAAATAAATAGTAATAATTAAAAATACATACATAACTTGTTATCATCTGTGACTGTTTGTGACGTTTACGAATACTCACAGTAGGTACAAAATGAAAACTAGGGTAAAAACAAAATTGATTACAATAATATTAATAGATGAACTGCCAAAAAGAAGCCTATTATAAATATATACCTAGTTACTTATGTTTAGCAACTCTTCTGGATCTTTGCTGGGTTGTGTCGTCAGAGGTTTTGGTGGGTTTCACAGCAGAATTAGCTGGACAGACTGTAGCCGAATCAGGACTTTTTTTTAAGTTCTGCTAGTGTGGTCATACGATACTTTGTTCCGTCAGCTCCAAAAACGACTACGTAACCAGCCCTCGTCCAGGACTTTGTAATCCCGAACCGCTGTCGCGCTGACAGAAATATATCATGTCGTCGTTCGGTCAAAAATTCCGAAAACGTATATCCTGTGCCTTTGAGTAATGTTTTGGCAAACCATACTTTATTTCGGATTTAAAGGTCAATGAACTTTATTAGCATTGGTCTTGGTTTGTCACTGGAAAGTCGTCCAATCAGTTGAGCATAGCCAATACCACTTTTGCTAAAATTTGGCAATTTTAAATGATCCAGCACTTTCACCACAGAATCAGAAGCAAGTTCATTTTTGGTTTCAACAAGTCCATGCAGCAAAAGAAACTTACATCGCCTCGTCATCTCTTGCTCATCAAATTCACTGGTCAAAAATTCTACTTGGCTTTGCAAGTTGCTTAGTGCTGTGTTAACAAATGATTTTAATAGTGTAAAGTCAGAAGCAATACCAGTTACAGTTGGTGTTATAGCTGTTGAAGAAGCTTTATTGAAATCCTGCTGGAACTCAGTCATCTTGGTATTAAATAATTCCATAAGATCTGTCATTGACTGTTTCATGGCCTCCATCTTGAAATATTGATACAGCTGAGATATTTTGTTAAAATGGTTTTTTTTAAAAGGAGTTTTTGTAGGAGATAACACTTTATGGCAGGCAATCAATACTATAGTATCATAATATACCTATTTCAACAAGTTTTATTGCTAAATTATAATAAAAATAAATAAATTTCTTAGCAAGC
Organism: Apoda limacodes; assembly: GCA_946406115.1. Classification (NCBI taxonomy): domain Eukaryota; kingdom Metazoa; phylum Arthropoda; class Insecta; order Lepidoptera; family Limacodidae; genus Apoda; species Apoda limacodes. The sequence continues at coordinate 2,657,442 of OX291540.1, read as the reverse complement.
AGTGCAAACAATTTGCACACCTACCCACTTTTATTTTAGAGCAATATCCTACCACGTAGCTTTGATCCTACCTACATTTCTCAATATTGTAATAAGCTATAATAAACCTTTTAAACGTAATATATTACTATGCCACTACTACTATAGAACTGGCTCTCTATCCTATCACACGTCTCTTACTCCTCTAACTTTCGACTATTTTCTTTGACAAAACCTAACATAGTAAATAAAGATTGTTTATAATAATGTTTGTTTAGTTACTTTTTTGACTATATATATTTGACATCTCAATCTATCATAGAATTAAAATCCCATATCCAACCTCCCTGTACTAATAATCGCCATATCACAGATTATATAATACTATACTAGTGCCATATACTAAAAATATTGCGTGGCTTTATGGTTTCCGTTTTGCGAATTTTAATGACGTGGCATTATAGTGACTAGGCCCATAGTGCTATAGAGAAAGCCGATCTACTGAGCAGTCTTTTTGCCTCAAACTCGAAATGAACGACGAAGGCGCTGTACCACGTACTATACCGATGTGCGGTAAGACCATGCTGGAAATTTACTAAACACAGCGAGAGGTCCAGCGCGCGTTGCTTTCTCTAGACGCTTATAAGTCGAGTAGTACAGTAGTATACCAGCAGTGGTGCTTAAACAGTGTGTTCCTCAGTTGTGTCCTGTACTCACGCACCTCTTCGCACTCTCCTATCACACTAGGCAATTTCCGGCTTCATGGAAGACTGCAAATATGCACCCGGTGCCGGACAAGGGCGATAGATCAGATCCATCTAATTACAGGCTTATCACTATTACCTATAACCTTCCGAAGGTGAGGTGTGATCAACACACAGTTTCAAAGATACCAAGAAATACACGACCTGATCAGCGAATGTCAATATGGCTTTCGCCACGGTCGCTCGACTGGTGACCTTCTAGTGTATCTCACACACCGATGGGCACTAGCCATTGTGAGTCAGTGGGAGGCGTTGGCATGTAGCCTGGACATAGCAAAGCGATAGAAGACGAACGAAGGACTGCCCAAGGGTTTGTGAAAATGGATGCTAGTTTGTGAAGTAGCTTTTGGTACGGCAGACGCATAAGAGCCGTAGTTGACGGTAGTTGCTCTGATAGCATGGAAATTAAGGCTCTGTGCTGTCTCCTACGCTCTTTCTACTGCATATCAATGACATGTTGTCCATCAACAACATACATTGCTATGCAGACGACAGTACTGGGGACGCTTATTATACGGGCCTTGCTAACATCCCTCGTTCCCTTGTGGAGGAAAATCGCGTAGAACTTGTGTCTTAAATAGAGATCACTATGTCCAAGGTCTCTGACTGGGGACGGAAAAAATTGGTGTAAATTAACCCTACTTAGACACAAGTTTGCGCGTTCACCGCTAAAAAAACCCATTTACTGAGATCCCACATTTCCAGAACACTCCCCTCTCTTTCTTCAAGAGCATTGGGATCATTTGTGTTGACATATCCACCGAAGTTCAGTTTCGGGATCATTTGCAGGACAAGGTGAAGCTGGTGTCCAAAAAACTTGATGTGCATAACACAGCGAAGCAGTACTTTACGTCGGGGCAAAGGTTGCTGCTTTACAAGTCGCAAGTTTGGCCCTAATGGAGAACTGCTGCCGTCTCGGGGCGAGTGCACCTGGATACCAGCTTGGCCCTTTTGACTCGGTTCAACGACAAGCAGTGAGAATTATCGACCATCCCAAACTCACTTGCTGTATCGAGCCCTTAAGTCTGAGGAGAGACTTTGCCTACCTGTGTACCGCTTGCATAGTGGGATGTGTTCTAAGGAATTGTTCGAAAAAATTCCCAAAGCCTCCTTGCATTCATAGAACCGTTGGCCATCGACAGGGAAATTATACTGACAACTTAAAATCTAAATGGTCACGTACAGTGCGCTTTCAGAGAAACTTCCTTCTGCGAACTATTAGGTTGTGGAATGAGGTCCCTGCCAAGGTTTTTTCTTAGTACTACTTATACTACAGAAAGGAGTGATGCCCCAGGTGTTGCAACGCTTACAATTAGGCGGAATTGCTTAAGCTTGTTTGCAATTTAAGTGACACAAAAAAAAAACACAACACTTTTTTTGAACACAATGAATTAACTACAAATGTACCCTACAATAAACACACTTTTACCAATAGTTTTTTAGAAGTTATATCCATTTTCTCAGATGCATTGTAAATTAAAGATCTATGTTTTTTAGTATAAAAATTACAAAAAGTCAAAAATTAGTAATTAAAACTTTAAGAACTAAATAGTTCTACTCAATAAATAAATAATAAATTCGAAGCAGCTTTCATCAGCAATCATAATTAAAAAGTTCGAGAACAAAACATTTTATACAACAATCATTCAAGCTAGTCGCATAAAACATTTACATTGAGTGCTATAAGTCGACTTGATCCAATAAAAAGCAAACATTTTACTGTGAATATAAATTAACGTTCATTATTTTAAAGAAGTTGATTTTGATTGAAAATGGGTATATTGCTAGTGTAAATTAGAACAAGTAAACATTGATCATTTAACACCAGATTTCTCAAAAGATGTAATTCGACTTATTACAATAATGTTTAACATTTAGTCGTGAATAAAGATTTATGTCAATTTGTATTCTATAAAGTATATAATATTGTTTTATTAAAAGTTATAAGTGAACAGCGCTGGGCCGTGTGGCGCGCACGTTGCCTTCTGACGCGGTGCGCTCCTGCTACTTTGCAACAGTGCACTCTATTCTGGAGTACGGGGTGGAGCTGTGGGGCAGATCGGCGCAGGTCGACCTGGTATTAAGAATGCAAAAACGTGCTGTACGCATTGTAGCCGGAGCCCCGTGGTGTTCACCTGCGAGGGAACTTATTAAAATCTGTCAAATTTTGACAGTTACCTGTCAATACATATTTAATGTAGCTACTTTTATCAGGAGCAACATTGATGAATTCCAAATCCATTCAAGGTCCACCACTATAATACTCGCACTGCCCAGAACTTAGTGACTCCTTTACACACACTATCCAAGTCTGTTAAATGTGTATATATAGGCGGTCCAGCTATATATAACAAATTACCTGAAGCCATAAAAAAATCTAGCAGTTTGACATTGTTCAAGGCTAAGCTCAAGAAATGGTTATTGACCAAAACATTTTATAACTTCAATGAATTCGAAATTGAAAAAAAAATGACATATAAAATGCTTATATATATTTTAAATTGTTGACATAATATAGCAACTCATAATAATTTTAGCTTGTCTGACATTATGTTTATATCCTACTTATTGTTCTGAGATCCTACTATATGTAGATGTTATATTTTATATTTTTGACATGTAATAATTATTATCAATAAATTTCTTATTTTTATTCTTATTCGTTAACATTGATCTTTTCACAGCGGATATATCAAAAGATAAAAATGAACTTATCTCGTTCAACACAACTAAAATAGAAAACTGTTAAATATTTTCTTTAATTGCACCATTTTTACAATATAATTCGCCAGATATACCATTTGGCACAATCCTAACTTCGTCATTTTAAGAGATAATTTACCTCCGAGTACACCAAAAATGCGCGATTTTTTTTTTTAGAATTTTAGTTTATTACAGGGTTGACCAGAAAGAATAATAAAAAAATAATAATAAAAAACTCAATACAATTTACATACAAATTTTTATTTCAATTCAAAAAGACATCTGGGAAATTCATGTCTTAAAAATAAGATCATCCAGGTGTTTTTTCCTCGAATCTGAATCCATCTTGTTGAAACCGTGTCCCACGATTGTAGGCTTCAAATTGTTGCAGGAAAGAAAAAATCCCTTAACATGGCTATGTATCTGTCATATGCCCAAACGGTTGCTTTCGGCGACTGCAGAGGCTTTTGATGTTTTGTATGTGGGTTCTCTGCAGCCCAGTAACGGCAATTCTGTTTATTGACATACCCATTTAAGTGCAAATGGGCTTTGTCGGAGAACAGAATATTGCTGAAACTCTGAAAGCGTTCCAACATTGTTTCAACAAAAGCTCGTCGTGAAATTGGATCATTTGGCCGTAATTCCTGCACAAGTTGAATTTTATACGGGTGCAATTTAAGATCTTTCAAAAAAATGCCACGCGACGAAGATTTTCTAGATACCACAAGTTCGGCTGATCGCTTGTGAGTCGATAGACCAGGATAACGTTGAACTGAAGATCTAACTTGTTCAATTGTGTCTTCCGTTCTTGTTGACATTGGGCGTCCCACAGACTTCTGTTTGAGAGTCAAACCAGTCGCTTCGAACTGTCTGACCCACGATCGTATCACACTTTCCTTCGGACACTGATTTAGGTCATGTAATCCAAACTCACGCCGAAATAAACGCCGAACAATAGCACACGAATCCCCTTTTTTGTAATAATGTGTGACGCATAACGCTCCGATCCATCGCGACTAAATTTCCAACAACCGAGCTTCTATAACCCACCACCCGCGCAGCTCCCTCTTATAAGGTTCAAACACAAGAGTGTTTTTAAAATCGTACGCCTTTCTGGCCCACCTGTATAACGTAAAATAGTAATAAGTCTTCTTTATCCCCTTTTCACTAGAGGTACAGAGCTATTGTTGTTTAAGTTATGCATTAAATGTTCGGCATCGCCATTAAACATGGGAACATTGTTTGTCATGTTTTGAACGGTATTATCGAAGAATATACAAGATGTTTTGAAGTGGAACCCATGTCAGTCATGGAAAAAACTGTCGTACTTTTAAGATAATATTCTAAATAAACTTAATTTTGCTGACTTCGATGATTCTTGTCTACAATTTAAATTCCTTAACTAATTGAACATTATTTATCTCACATTATGTAAAATAGTAAACTTACTTACTGACTGACTAAATGGCCAAACCATACCTATAACCTAGAGACAGGAAATGAATGAAAGAATAGGTAACTACAAATTTCACCCCCTGAGGGGGTAAAATAAGGGCTAGAAGTTTTGGTGAATATCCGTCGTTTTTGAAGCTAAATGGATAAAAATTGATATTTGGCCTTAAGATTGACGTGTTTTGCCGTTTTGGTAAAAATCATGCCCTGTTGAGGACCAAATAGGGGATGACATTTTGCAAGAGAATTCCGATATTTTTGAGTCTATCAACTTGAAATTTGCACTGAGGTTTCTGTTATAACTTCGGCGAGGGAAAAAATATGAGTATTTGTATGGAAATCCTACAATTTGTAAGCTAAATGCATAAATAAATGAACTGGCCTTCAGGTTGAAAATTAAGAAGAACATTTCTAAATTTTTTGCTAAGCAAAACTAACAAAAAGGAATCGGAAGAGGATCCGTCCTTAAAATTTTAATTAAAGTTTACATTCATGGTTACAAACCACAAGTAAATCGGCGTTTTCAGTAATTTTAACTGACATGAAAAAAAGAAGTAGGCTATTGTTTAAATACATTACTTTGGTAATATGGTCCATTATATTTTGAAATATACTCTTAACAAGCCTAATTTAATATAGTCGAGTCAATAAGCTTAAGACAATGACAAATAACAATGTATGAAGATATTTAAAATTCTAATTCAATGTCGAGTTTAGTTTAGGTCAACATTCTACACAAAATATCCAAAACCTATCATTATTATTTCTTTATTAGTGTTTTAAAATTTTTGTTTGGATCAAACTTTTTAGAGTTTTATAGTTTTAGCGCATATAAAGAAGAAAGAGTATAAAATTTTGGTTTTAACGTTATTTAGAACCGTATGTGATTAGTAAGGTCTAAAAAAATAGCGATTTAAAATAAGCGAAATTGAAAAAAAAAAAATACACCGAAATTTGTTGCTTTTTTGTTGCTAGACAATATTTTTTTTTTGCTTCAACCGATGGCAAAAATCGGCGTTAACGCTAACTTATCATTAAGATAGCGTGGAAATCACTGGATGTGGACTGATCGATCAAGCGAATAGGGATCAATTTGTTGCTGGAGGATGCTAAGGAGATAAATTTTTTTTTTTTTATTTATGCCAAAATAAATAATGTCCAAGCTAGCTTAAATCTTGACTTTTCCGTGGGAAAACTATAGTGAAAATTTGTTGCTGCTCATACTGCAGCTTGTTTTAGCATAGAGCGTCAGCAACAAGATAAAAACCAGAAGTTAAGAGAAGTTGGAAATCGGTTTACAAAAAAACCGGCCACGCTAGCTTAACTAACGATTTTCCCGTAAAAAAACTATTGTAAATATTTGTTGCTGCTCATACTGCAGCTAGTCAAGTACAAAGGGTCAGCAACAAAATAAAAAACTAGAGAGAAGTTGGAGATCGATTTTTGAACAAACCGGCCACGCTAGCTATAAACTGGCGTAGTCAAAACATTGACATGAATAAAACAAAGCCCCAAATTAAATCACAACTACATACACACCTATTCATATGACTTACATTAAGCACAAAACTCGTTTGTATGAGCTCACTGGGCATTCATTCGGGCCGAGATGACTCTTCTGTAGGTACATTTAAAAGACTCCATTCATTCGCTGCCCTACAAACAACCTATTCTTCGCGATTATCTTCGAACACTTGCATGCTCCTTCAACCGACTTTATCTTTTAGAACATAAGAACGACAACGCAACCATATTTGCCTCATAAAAGAAGGAAACTAAATTTGCTGGCAACACAAGTCTCTATTATTCTGAATATATAACTTTAAACCTCTAATTACTTAAATTAAAGTCCAAATTCGTATGTGACGCAAGAATTGTACGACCAAATGTGATTTTGAAAAAGGAACACGTGCGTCGAACGGCCTAGTTGCGTTCGGAATCGTATGCAAAACCCTTTGTTGTCTACGTTGCGTTACCGCGCCAGGCAACGGTACTCGTGTGTCGGAACAACTTTATGGGTTGAAGAGTAATTGTAGTGAACACATCGCAACAAAAAGGCCGAAAAAAGAAACAAGGAATTTCGTCAGCAGATCCTGATTTTGATGTGACCCTGGCGCAAAATGCCTGTGTTAGCGACGGACCACACGAAATACCTAAATAGATTTATCACACAAAGGACAAAATGTAAATAATTTAGAATAAGATTTTTTATTAAATAAAGTCACATTTTGACACAAAAGGTAACGCTAAAACAGCGTATATAGCAACTTGTTAGTAATTTGGAAGATTTTAGTAAGTAAGCTGATAAATAAATAGACATAAAATAGTAAGTTGTAAGTAACGAATAATAAAATCACAACAGCCCAGGTTAAAAGTATGACATTTCAATGTAAAATAAAGTATATAAAGATAAGGCTCACTCAACTATGTACAATTTTATAGTAAAAACGTTAAGTAAATAGTAAAATATATAAGGAATTACGTAGAAATAACTTAATGTTAGCTCATAGTGTTCTAGGATCGTATATAATATTGTGACTAAGCAACTATAGGTAATTTCGGTTAAGATTTAATATGTAGGATTATCCATAAAATAGTAGCTTAGGTAAATAATTTGTAATGTTTTTATGTAAATCGTGTTATGTACTCTAGCAGAGTTGAGTTAAAATAAGTAGTGTAAATTGTAATTGCAAGTAAATTCTTAATAATTGTATAACGTAGAAAAATATAGTTTAGTTAAAATTTAGTTAAAATCTATCAGTGTAAAATTTGTATGAAAAGTAAGAGCGTGAATTTTTAAAAAATAAGTAATACGTTGAAGATTACGCTCTTAACCCTTTGCATAGTTCAACAAACTCCCGCGCTTTGACTTTGACTTTATCCCATGACCCGGGCGAGTCTCAAGGGTGAGCGCACCCTTGGTAACTTTTTAAAGAGAGCCTTCTTAGGCCCCCTGCTAACATAATGGCCACGTAAAAAGCGGCGAAGAAAGAAATGAACGAAAACCAAAACAGAATAAAAAAAAACAAAAATGAAAAGATATATGAAAAAATGCGACAAAAATATGAAGAAAATTTCGAAAAAATTTGAAAAACCTAAAAACATTTTGTAGCAATTTTTAAAGTGAAAAACTAAGCAATAGGCTTAGTTTTTTGGGAGAATTAACTCCCTAGGGAGAGCTCGGCCTTCCGGTGGACGGGCATGTAACGGCGCAATGCCCCTTAGGTGTGGGTGCGCACTGTTGTCCGCCATGTCAAACAGCCGGGCGGCCAGTCATAAACTCACCTATCGGCTCTGCCTTTGTGTCCCTAGCAATTGTGACGTTGCGGACGTAACGCGGAGCGCCCGTTATTATCCTCAGCGATTTATTTTGTACTACTTGGATCTTTTTCTTTTTAGTGGCGGATAGCAATGCATACCAAGCCGGCGCGGCGTACGTCAAACGGGACCTAACGTAAAGCTTGTATAGCCGGATTTTGGTTTTAAGCGGCTGGTCAGATGAAAATAATGGCCTTAAGGCCGCCCTGGCTGCCGCATGCTCGACCATTTTGGCAGCCTGCGGTCGATAACGCAGCCGAGGTATTTCACACTGCTCTGCCACTCAATTACAAGCTCTTTAGGTAATAGTCTCTGTTGGCCGGTTAAGATGGCTGCCGTTTTTGAGGCGTTTACTGCTATCCTCCACTTGTCAAGCCAGCACGGGAGGATATCCAATAATCGCTGCATTTTAGTGGCAGCTAAGTAGGAATTACGGGATGAGCTCATGTACGCGCTATCGTCTGCATCCAATGCTAGGGTGACGTCCTGTGTGCCTGGCGATAGACCGCTATCGCTAAGCGTGGGTATGTCATTGGTAAAAAGTGCATACAACAGAGGGGAAAGGCAACTACCTTGTGGGACCCCCGCTGAAATGGTCTTAGTAGGGGAGTTTTTATTGTCAACCGAAACATAGAAACTCCACCCCTCCAGAAAAGAGGCTATTATACGCCCGAACATGAGGGGTTAATTGGTCTTAGAAAGCTTAAACAATAAGCCGGCGTGCCAAACACGATCAAAGAACTGTTCTGGCCTTAGATTGATAAAAGGTGATACCCTTTTCAATAAAAGACGTTCGAACAGTTTGGCTATGTTAGAAAGTAGAGTGATCGGGCGATAATGACATGTACGATAACATCGGTCGACGCCTCATTAGTGTCACCAACGACGCCATTCAACCCGCCACCGCGTGCCAACCCGCCGTCGATCGCCTTCAAAACAAGCGACCCACGTAGGACAACGGGTAGTGAGGTACCTCCCCATCTCTTTGAGCCCAACCAAAAACCCCGCTGAGCAAGCCCGCGCGGCAGCCAGGGAGATGACAACCGCCAGTCAAGACAAACTTGTACCCATTGCAACAATGACCCCGCATTGGGCGTGTATAACTATGTCTGAGTTAGCCGCAGGGCCGGCTATTACCTTACGCGGCGAGACGCCGTCCGATGGAGGAGAGGCCTGGATGGGAGACAGCATGGCGGGGAGTTCCTCGTCTTGAAAGTACTAGTACTCGTCACCTGTCTCCGAAGTGGTGTAGCTCGTGGTGCCCGAGCGGGCTGAGGCCATAGACGCAGCCGACGGAGGGCGCGACGGTGGGAAAGCTGCGGCGAAAGTGCGTCCGCGGCAGTAACCTGTCCCGTAAAAAGGTTACGGGCCACTATTGCCGGTGGCTGAGATCGCGACCATACCTGTCGCTTCCTTACTCCCCGGCCCCTATTGGGGGGATGGCGGAACGGAGGGGCTGGCATCTATAGGGATGAAGACGCCGACGCTAACATTCCTCAATAGGCACGCACGGAGGCGGCCGGACCCAGAGCAAGTAAGAGAAAACACTTACTCAATCCAAATTGCCTACCGAGGGAGAGCGAGACAGCAGTCTGTAGCCTTCTTGCTCGCACACGCTCAGCGGAGACGCTTCGGCTCGAACGAGCACCCGCAACACACAAAACGCACACAAACGCAAACCGTCTACTAACAAAAGGCAGAATGAACAGTTCTTAGGAGCAAATACAGAAAGAAACGGAAAGAAACAAGAAACTCCAAAGCGAACGGCCATCAAATTCAGGTGTACCAAATGACTTGATTATCTGGTTAAATGCGTAATGTGCCAGTTCCTATTCAGTGTCTATATTACATACTTGACGAGATTCAAAGTTAGCAACTACATTTTTACTGGACTGGGTATAAGATGCAACAGAACATGGATATTGCGAATTTCGCACCATTGCCATATATCACGAGAGATGTTGTTCAAATGCGTGAATTTTATGCTGCCCATTTTATTGATATAGGCGATGGCTGTTGTGTTGTCAATTATAAGTAAAATATTACAATTTTGAGACTGCAACCCAAAAATCTTAAGGCCATATAATGCTGCCAATAATTTTAAAGTATTTATGTGTAGTGATCGTTGAGAATTATTCCAGTGTCCATGGGCAGTTTGGCTATTACAAGCTGACTGATACTAAGGAATCGTACTCCTTGATTTAGGAGTGCTCCTTGCTCGTGCCTTCTGAACCGAGAGGCGCGGGTTCGATCCTCGTACAAGACAAACATTATGTAATGAACATTTGTGTTTATTTTCTATGTATATTATATATGCATCTACAAAAACGTATAAAATTTTAAAAATAATAAATATTTTTGGACATTACAAGCGCCGTCTAGTCCGGAACTAAGCAAAGCTTGTGCTCTGGATCCTAGACAACGGTTACGAATACATATGTATTTACTTTTTTTAGTAAATACTTGCATATTATACATAGAAAGTCTCAAGACACATATAAATAATATTTTTTTTTGTGCGGGAATCAAACCCACTTCAGCAGTCGGGTCATTGCCAACTGAGCCACGGAACTGACTCTATAAGTATCATAGTATCAGTTTTCTGGGCTAGACAGCGCTGCGTGATTTGTCTAAAAATATTAATACTTTTATTGTTGCTCACCAGATATAGCCTCGTTTTACTTTTTCCTGTTTACAAAGCTAAAAATATCAATTCGAGAAAAACGTGCTCAGTCGATTGAAGTATGAAAATAATCAAAGCAGCTGAAGGCCAGATATTAATAAAATAGCCTAAGAAAGCTATTTCGAGACGGACTTATATACTTCTCTTCAAGTTACTATTCTTACAATAGGGTCTTGTGCTAGGCCCTATGCTGCAAGTGCTGGCCTAGTTGTATTTTAAGTGATAAAGCCTAATTTGACGGCTATACATAATAATTTAGTTTATATAATCTTTGCCGTGGAGCCGGGCGTGAATTTTGAAAATATTAGCAATACACTTGCGAGACGCCCTTTACATTTTTGGCTCTTAAAGCCACAGTTTTTGAGATATTTGTATAAATTCTTTTCCATAACGTTCTAAAAATTAATATCTATGAGTAGGAAATAATTATTATATGGAGAAAATTCATTTTAATATTATAAATCAACAAGCATTGTGAGAATAGGCTAGCGATAGTTTACAACCGTAACGGTAATTTTATGGCCCGCCGCTTTGTTCGAAATGGTTTAAAACTCGACCGATCCGGCAGTCGTGGTCGATTCCCGATTCGACTTTCGTGTTGTGCGGTCATGTTCTTGAGCGTCAATTGCTCTCATAGTGCTCCGTGCAGTGGTGACTCAGCTGGTGCGCATTCCTGTGTGGTGTTTTGCTTCAGCGCTGACGACCTCGAATTGTTGTTTGGATTATTGCCCGCAATTCTTGGAAAATCGGCCTGAGTGTTGAGCGCTGCTCGGTTGTGTGTATTGGCTGGGAAATTGCTTCTCGGCCCGCTCTGAGTGTGCTTTCGCGCTTTTCAACGCGCCCATAACGCGAAGTTTATCGAAGTGATACTGTGTGTTTTTGTGTGTGAGTGTGTGCTCGTAGTCGCGGAACTACTACGCATAGTGGTGACCCTCGCTTGCCTCTTTGACTGATGCCGGATCGCCCGGCCTGAGTCCGGCTTTGGGTTAAATCGCTAGTGTAGTATTTCCGCTTCAGCGGTTCGGCGCTCCGCGTATTCTCACGTTTTAAGTGTCGATTGCGTCTAGTTTGTAGAAATCCAGTTCCGAGTGCTCAAGGGCTGGTGGGTGAGATCGTATAGCTCTTTTCAGAGTTGCGGTCTACCTATCGTTTCTTCTTCATAAACGTCTCGTTGCTCGGGGGGAAACCTAACGGTGACAACGTAACCCCGGCCGTAGGAGTAGGAGTTAGGTACACACTAAGCAATCCGTAGCACTGCGGGGCGCTTGGCCACACTTAGGTATTCTTGCTCCTCAATAATGGGGAGTCACTAGGTACTCACAAGCTACACCTCGGCCACTCCCGCGATGGCCGAAGTACTCAAAGGCATGTCCCGGGACCAGATAGGGGAGATCATCAAAGCTTGTCTTCGTGATCACTCAGATCTGGTCCAAGCCTGCTCTTCCCAGGCTGTGGCTGCCCTCACAGCGTACGACAAGTCGGTGCCCTCTCTGTGTTCGCCGCCGCGTTCCCCGTCTCGCTCGCGCACTCGTTCGCACTCTCGCTCTCCCCGCACGCGCTCTCCCTGCCGCGACCGCCACTATCGCGACCCTCGTGTCGCTCGCCGCGCTCTTCGGGCCCCTGTGCCAAATCGTCCCTCCACTCCGGTAGCTGATGTGACCCTTTCTCGGTCACTCGCTACCCCGTCCCCCGCAACCTCCGAAACCGCACCCCTGTCCCCGGCAGCCGTAATGTCCGCTGAGTCGGTGTTGTCCTCAAACGAGGACGACGAAGGCTTCAAAGTGGTTGGCCTGGGGACAAAAAAGGGGAAAAAGCGGAAGAAGACCGCCAAGTCAAAAAAGGCTTCGGCGACATCCACTTAGGAGTCTTCTCCCCCTCCCTCCGATTCTGAGGCTAAACGCCTCAAAGCGCCTAGCGCTTCCCCGTCCCCGTCCACCTCGGCGGCCAGCCCTGAGCCAGCCGCCATGGACACAACCCCTGCCGCCACCTCTTCGCAGGCCGACTGTCCCACTTCGGGACGGAAGGAAAAATCTCCGCCCCCTGTTGTCATCAAAGACAAAGGGGCCTGGCCAAACATAGCTAACGCTATGAAGGCCAAGCGTATAAATTATACGCACGCCCGCAATGATGCCGAGCGCGGCATCAAAGTACAGGTCCCGACACCGACAGATTTCAGAAATCTGACGGCTTTTCTTACGGCTCAGAAATACGAGTACCATACGTACTCGCTGGCCGAAGAACGTGTGCTCAGGGCAGTTATAAGGGGAGTCCTTAAGGAATTCTCCGCAAACTGTCCAGGACGACTTTATCGTCCAAGGCCTCCCTGTAAGGGAAGTACATCGCATGTACAACGGCTGCAACCGATCTGAGTGCTACGACTTGGTGCTCGTAGTGCTAGACCTCACCAAAGAGGGCAAAGCCATCTTTAATATTTAAGATGTGTGCAGCCTCAAGGGCGTCCGGGTTGAGACTCCGCACAAGCGGTCGAACCCAGGACAATGCCACCGATGCCAGTTGTATGGCCACGCACAGCGCAACTGCAGACGCAGACCGCGCTGCGTGAAATGTCTGCGCGATCACGCCACTCCGAACTGTGATCGCGATCGCGTTAACGCATCCGACCCGGTCGCTTGCGTACTCTGTGGGAGCGAAGGCCACCCAGCGAATTGACCTTCAGTCGCTCTTAAATTAAGGCGACGCCGTCATTCTTGCCGGCGACCTAAATTGCAAGCATCGCCGCTGGAACTCTTCTGTAACTTCACGGAGAGGCAGACTCCTCGACGATTTAGTTGACAGACTAAACTTTGACATCATTGCTCCCATGACGCTTACTTACTTTCCCCACAATACTCGGAATAACCCTGACGTACTCGACATAGCACTTCTTAAGAATGTAAGGCTAAGCTTTCGCTCTATAGAGGTACTTGACGAACTTGACTCGGACCACCGCCTTGTCGTCCTCCAATTAGGTTCCCCTTCAGACTCTCCTCCCGACACTAGAACCGTGACGGACTGGGATGAATTTGGGCAATTGCTCGAAAATCCCAGCTCGGCACATCTAGACCGCGTTCCCAACGTAATCTCATCCGCGACCGACCTAAACGTAGCTATCGACTTACTCACTAGCCACCTGACCGCCACCGTTGGCGAGTGCTCAGGACAGGTGCCGGTTGGTGATTATCACCACCTAATCCTGCCTCAGCACATCAGGTCGCTAATGACTGAGCGTAACGCGGCCCGCTGCGCACGCGATCGCGCTCCCACTATCGAAAATAAAGCTCGCTTCAACGACTTACGCCGCCGTGTAAGAACCGCTGTAGCTGAGCTTTGCGCCCAACATTTCGGTGATCTTATGGAGAACATTTCTCCTTCTCACCAAGCTTATTGGCACTGAGCCAGAGCTCTAAAACCGCCAACTCTCTCCCTCCGTTAACTCGTCCCAACAACGTTCCCGCGTTCAATGACGACGAAAAAGCGGATTGCCTAGCGTCTAGCCTCCAAGCCCAATGTGCCTTAAGCACACAACCGTTCGATCCCGACCACGTGCGCGAGGTAGACGGCGAAGTGGAGCGCAGAACTTCCCTGCCTCCACAAGAACCCCTTGCCCCCCGTCACTGTCGACGAAGTCATACAGGTCATCAAAGACCTACGCTCCCGTAAAGCCCCCGGTGCGGATGGTATCTCTAACGATATCCTAAAGCGCCTCACTCTTCCCCTTCTCTGCCTCATAGTAGCAATCTTTAATGCTGCTATCGAACATTGCATCTTTCCTTCTCAATGGAAGGATACAATTGTTATAGGCATCCATAAGCTAGGCAAAGCTGGTACCGAGCCGTCCTCCTATCGCCCTATAAGTTTACTAAAGGCCCTTGGTAAACTCTATGAACGCCTCCTCCTCGCTCGCCTACGGAACGCTATAGTCTCCAGAGGCATTTTAATAGACGAGCAGTTCGGCTTCCGTGCCAAACACTCATGCGTCCATCAAGTCCTCCGCATAACGGAACATATTCTTACTGGCTTCAAACCAGCGCTAGGCAAGACCCGCCACATGGGTGCTGTCTTCTTCGATGTAGCGAAAGATTTCGACAAAGTCTGGCACAACGGTTTAATTTTTAAACTGTACAACTTTAATAAATCAACTTTAATAGCTAAATCTTTACACAACTTGCATCCGCCCCATACTAGCTTATGCTAGCGTAGTCTTTGCGTTATCCAAGCGCAATCTCCACAAACTCCAGTCCCTCCAAAACTGCTTTCTCAGAGCGGCCTCTAGGGCCTCTTGGTACGTCCGCAATGCGGACCTACACAGAGACTTCGAACTCCCCACGATATTTCAAAAACTTAGCAGTCCGCATTTTCGAGCGTACGCAAAATCACCAGAATCGATTAATTGTGCAATCCACGACGTATCATCCCCCCGATCGACCCGGGCACGGTCGTAAAACTGTAGTTAGGCGGCCTCGGCACGTACTAACGGCCCCAGATGACGATCTCGCTGTCCGGATAGCGAGATTAGTCTCTACGACCTCCCCGAATAGGGCCTCCCTCCAAACACGACGCCGACGTCCCCGGGTTCGTCGGCGCCCACAAGGATACACGATGTATCAAAGAGTGCCGGGGCGCTTCTCGCCCCCACTCAATCGCAACCGTACCTGCGTAACGGGGAACTCTCCTGGCGGTGACTCACCTTCGGGTTCGAGACTCACGCCGGTCGAAGGGACGCCCCCGAGAGCGACAACCCAAGCCGAGGCCTCCCCCGCGGGGAGCCCTTGAGCGTTGGGCCTATATGGGCTGAGGCTCCTTCAGAGTCTCGCCCCAAAAGCCCGGTGAAGCAGTAATGGCTGCAACAGCCAACTGCATAGACAGTTCACAAAAAAAAAAGTCGTGGTCGCAGTTCGCAGCAAGATATCAAGAAAGGATGAACCAATAATCAAGAAAGAAACTCTGCAAGAAAATAAGTGCTCAATTGTAGAGTGAAGGTTCAAGAAAGAAACGCTGCTAGAAAAAAGGAAGAAACTCTATTAGACATTAAGCGTAAAATGAGTGCTAGTGTAAAAGTGTAAATAAATTCTTCATAAGAATATTCCGCTTCACTTCGGCTATTTTATTTTGCGCTCAAGAAATCTTCGTGGTCAGCGGTTCACAAGTGCGTCACCCGGCTTCACCCGTCCGGCCCGCAATACGGTCGCCACAACATACAGTCCACTATAAACACGTCAGTGGCCTAGTCTAGTAGCTAGTTGTCTAATTTCTACGGCGCTTCGTTGTCGTAGCTTCGTTTTAGCAACCGAGGAAGCTAGCCTACGCCCGTCGCCGCTGTGCGTGTTCGTAACAGCCTGTGTCATAAACAAAATCATTGTCATGTGAACTGAACTGACTATTTCTTGACTTCTCTATTTAGTGGACAGAATTTTTTATTTTTAGGCCTTATTAACTAGTTTAGGCCTTTTTTATCTCTTCACCTTTTTAACCTAATGAAAATGTTTAGCACTTTCGGAGTCTGAAATTTAATCCGATTCCTTTTCAAGCACTGCGCCTGCGTTATTTAACATATGACTTTTGAATCCTTCGATAAACTTCTAAACCATTTCAGTCAGACAAAGAAGCTTATATAGGGTGACCTTGAAATAAGTGGCGAAGCCGTTAAGGGGCGATTATTGGCAATTCCAGTCGAAATTACTATGAGACCTACTGTCCTAAAGTTAACCCTTGGAATATCTTGGTATTCCTACATAAAGAATTTTACAAAAAAAATCCTACTTAAAATAGCTATAAATCCTAAAAATTGGACTTTTGGGCCCATTTTTTTTGTTTTGCAACAAAGATATTCTAAATAAGGAATATTAATCTTCAAATCTTCGAATTTGTCGGTATCTTACGCAAAAATCGTTACACAAAAACATTTAATAAAAAAAAAAACGGTGCCTGCCTATTAAACGTCGATTTACACAAAAAAGTCCCCCTAATTTATTACGTACATAATAATTAAAAAACATTTCAACGTTTCATTACCTTTCGAATGAGGTATTAAAATCCAAAATCGGCTAAGAAACCACAAAGATATGACTAATACAAAAATGAAAGGAAAAAGCAATTAAAATCATAGAATGGTATTTATTGAAAAAAAAAAATCAGTTTTACAGTTCATTTTCAAAATGCCCGCCCTTATTTCTAATGTAAGCTCGTGCCCTTCTTATCACACTCGTTTTCAGAATCCTCGAATCTCTGAGCTCCCTTTGCATTTCCTGTGCTGCGTTAATAATTCTATTGCGCAAATCTTTAATATTAGGTAAAGGAACCTTACCTATACAAGACCTTTCATTAGACTCCACACAAAGAAGTCCATGGGTGAAATGTCGGGATTACGTGCCGGCCATCGTATTGGATCACCTCTACCAATCCATCGATTGGAGAATTGTTGGTTAAGCCAATATTCGACGACGAGCTTCTTCAGTTATCCCTCTGGCAGCTCCGTAATAAAAAAGAATATCTGCGTATTATTCGATACTAAACCATATTTTCTTTCTCTTTTAGCCATTGTTAGTCAGATTAAACCTGATAATCAGTCACACAGCAGCCAAATCGTAAGGAGTAAGATTTGACTATTAATATTCCTTATTTAGAATATCTTGATCTTGATCTAGAAAAAAATGGGCCAAAAAGTCAAATTTTTAGGATTTATAGATAATTTAAGAAGGATTTTTTTGTAAAATTCTTTATGAAGGAAAACCAAGATATTCCAAGGGTTAACTTTAGGACAGTAGGTCTCATAGTAATATCGACTGGAATGGAATTGCACCATACTATCACCCATTAACGGCTCACCCTATTGTGTGTATTATTTTATTTTATATTATTATGTATATTATTTCGACAGATTCCGTAACTATGGTAATAGACATGATAACATTATGACATGCCGTACCTATAGTAATAAAAATATACATTTTGAAAACTGCGCATGCGTTATTTTACATGGTGTTAAATTGTGACATTAAAATTACTGTGAAATTGTTTACATTGTGAGACGAAAACGAAACTAGTGCTTTTTTTTGTGTAGCAACGCCATCTGTTAACACTGCACTGAAAATCATATAGCTACGCGGTATAACAATAAGCAAAGATTGGTGCTCAACATTTTCATTGACTGACTGTACATACTTATGTATGTTTTGGTCAAATTTTGCTAGTAAGATTTAATTAAATTTCTGTTGTCCAATTGAGCTAAAATTTGGTATAATAATAATAATAATAATAATATAGTAATCTGGAGCTAATCTTATGACGAAAATTAGTCATGACAAGCACCCTGGTCTTAAATGATTTCCAGGATCTGATGATAAAGCTGAAAGGTGACTACTGACACATTATAATTACTAAACTGGTTATTTCGCTATTACATTATACCAAAAAGTTAAAATAAATAGGTAAATCAAAAACATTTCATAAACAAGCTTTTTAGTAGTAGTAGGTTTCAGTCAAACTCATTCTATAAGGTATGTACCAGAATAAAAACCTGTTACATTTGACGGCAAAAGGGAAAAAGTGAGAGTGGATCATACATACGTTGGATCTTATACTTTAGACTATCCTAAGTACTTTTTGATTCTTGAAATTTTTTACCTACCTTTCTTGAAATAAATAAAAAATATACACTCGCGCGTTGCCAATTCTTCAAAAATCTAATAACTTCTTTCTTAAAGAACCCCGTACTGTAGTCCTTAGAGAAAATCTTGGCAGGGAGTTCAGTTTCACAACCCAAGCGTTCGCGGTGGAAGTTTGTGACCATTTAGATTCTAAGGTGTGAGGAAGAATCCTCTGCTGATGCGAGCAGTGCGATGGTAGAAAGTAGCCATGGGCATGATTTGTGATAAGTGTATATCAGCAGTATACACTTATCACTATATATTTATTGCTATAAAAATCTAAAAAACCGAGATTAGTAACTAGCACATGGACACTTTAAATTACTTTAAAAACACGACAAACTAATATCAAATACATACTTCGTGATTAAGCCGAACAAGATAACGTTATCTGCAGACTCAAACAACGATTGAACTCACTCGTATAGTTAAATCTATGGAACCCATGTAGCATCTTAACAAAATGCACTTTAATAACAGTTCGTGGTTCTGTTCCCGTAGTTGAGAATAATTGCTTAACATTTTAAACATATTTTTATTGTTAGGTAAGATTATTTGATCACATTTCCGAGTTCTGATCAAAGCTCAAATGGCTCCCAATTCGTTTTCGCAGGAATACGAATATTTTATTTCTTCTGTACAGCGTCCTGTTCAATCCGTCATCACCCCATTATCTCAAAAATCAATTTCAATTCCATGGTTCTGCAATAACTCGAGATTCGCCTAATTTATTATTAAAAACTCCAACACACCAATTCACACTCATATAGCAAATCTTTTCTTGTGAAAGCAATCAGACTTTGGATCTCATTACCATTGCAAATACGACCAGCTCAATCATTGAGTCTTTTTAAGAAACTTATATTTCTTTGAATGTTCGCTTATTTATGTATTTGAATGTTCTCATGTTTTTATAAACTTATTATTTTTAAAGGATTATATATTTATATAAACCATGTATGTACTGATAATATTTTAAGTCTCGTCCTTGAGATATTTATTTATTTATACACATAACAGGTTACAGACAATATATAGAGTTTATTTATACAAACACTTAGTAAACAGACTGAAACCCTACAGCATGTGTTTATATTACGTATTAGATATTACGCATTACTAAATTATAAGTACAATAAAATACGTTTGAGAAACACGTCAAGTTATTAGGTGTAAAAAAGAGAAAAAAAAATGAAATAAAAAATAAAATAAAATATTCAAACAACATTCATTATACATATAGTTACTAAAGATACACACACACACAAGTGAGAGAGACATTTACAAATAAATGTATACCTACTTAAAAGATAACTTAACATTTTTTAGAAACATTTTTAGGTTACTTTGATAAACATCTACTTTTTTGTTGTTCTTATCTTTAATAAAATCATTGTATTGACGACATATTCTTTTAATGGGATTATAGTAGGAAGCTTTGTTTTTGTATACACAAAGGGTAAAGGATTTGGAGAAGCGAAACATAAAGTTTGTATTAAAATTAATTAGCGATAGAAGATTAGCAGAATTAATAGAGGAGTGTATAATTTTATGAAGATATGAAAAATTTTGCGGCGCTTCTCAAGTGTGTCGATGTTGAATCTTTTAAGTCTACTTTCATACGTAGTAAGATGTCGATCTAGATTATAACGGAAGCCCAGCAGAACTTTTTCTGTACTCGTTTAATACGATTAATGTGTACAGAATAGTAAGGCGACCAAATTATGGAATTATATTCAATTTTACTCTTTATGAGTGCAATGTACAGGTATATTAAATATGCACACCATACTCAATTTTCTTGTTTTCAAAATTTCAAAATGTTACAAAAAAAAGAAATCGCTTAGTAAGCAATAAGACTGCCTTATTGTACTTTTTTTTAAAATATTAAAGGTATATTTTCTGTGCAATAAAGAATATTATGATTATACTCTTTATTTATTTTAAATTAGGTTTTTTATATGATGAATATAAAAGTAAATAAAAAATACATACAAATACAAAATTTAAACACATTTAAAAAAACCTAACCTAGGGTACCGTCGGCAGCGTGGCGGGTCCTAAGCTATTATTATTATTATTTGTCTCATAATTAAATCTTCCTTTATTTTTTACTCGCAGCTCAGGGTGGTGCAATAACAAGGGCGCGTTCGTTTTGATAACGCCAGTTTTGCCACCGACACCTATCGTTCGTGTAGCTTTGCAACCTTACTAACAAAATTATTGGTTGCAAAACGAACGGTTGACGTTCACGCACTACGATAATAATGAATATTTATAGACGGTTTTACAGATTAACACAAAAACCCCACCTCCAGACATGGGTCTAAAGTTTCATTTTTCGGTGGCAAAGGTAACAAAAAAACAAAAATATCGTAAACGAACGCATGACAGTTTGTTACAGATGGTACTTAAATTTTGTTATTTTTGATACCAATGCTAAACGAACGGATTAGAGATGACAAAACTAATGAAAATAATGATTCTGCATCCCAAAACGAACGCGTCCCAAATGATGTTCGTTTACGTTTCGTCTAAGACACGTGCGGATTAATTAGTTTTTAACTGTAGTTTTCTTAGTCACAATAGTTGTAAGTGTAGGTAATATGTTGATATCACCTACACTTCTTTTTTTATACCACTAAGGTGGCAAACAAGCACACGGTCCTGCCTGATGTTAAGCGGTCACCGTGGCCTATGGACGCTTGTAACACCAGGGGTATCACTCACGCGTACACACACAGTATGATTTTTTTGTACAACTAGCTGACTAGGTAGGTAACTATTAAAAGTCTGCTTCTGTAGATCATAATGAAATACAATCATGACAAATAAAAAAATACTTGTTCCTTACAAAAGTTCTTAGACCGCAGATGAAGTTGAAGGAACAGTTCAATTTGTCTTTTGCGAATAATTAATTAGCTCATGTCTCAATCAATCCATCTTTGCCACCAATTAACCGCTAATTGGCATTGACGCCAAATCAATAATTGTGCATATTCTTTGTTATAATTTAGAAATTCAGTAAGTTAGCTGAGTCTTTTACTCGAAAACATAACTGAGCTGAGGTCGGGAATAGTTTAAAATGCCAAGAAACTATAACTGAACTGATCTCAACTCTATGGACCGCTGGCTCAAGGAATATTGTCGAAATATGCGGTAAAAACCAACTAAATGAAACTCCAAGGGTTCCTTTTAGGGTTCCAAGCAACCCTGGTTCTTACGCCATGTCCGTCCGTCTGTGTGTATGTCCGAGGCTTGGTTCAGAGATTCTCAGTAGGTACGTAGGTACTAGAAAGCTGTATTTTTACATGGATATACATATTACTTAACTCTTGGCCCAAAACGAACTTCGCCGGGTTTTTTGCAATTTGACTGCGGAACCAAACTAGTTAATATGCGCTCTAAGAATAGAATCTGCTGAGTGCGAGCCCGACTGGCTAAGCGGTAGTCGATAACATCTCGGCCCGCTCGGTTCCGGGTTCAATCACCACGGATCTCAACCGTCGTCTTTAGTACGGACTTGGGTTCAACTGATCTAGTTACGATTTAGCCTTTTTTTATTATATCTGCCGTATTTGCGATTGGTGTCTACTAAAATATAACTGGCCTATATGATTTTATCCTTTGTTCTTGTATTATATTATATTATTTTACGTTATGTTATGTTATGTTACGTTATGTTACGTTACGTTACGTTATGTTATGTTATGTTATGTTATGTTATGTTATGTTATGTTATGTTATGTTATGTTATGTTATGTTATGTTATGTTATGTTATGTTATGTTATGTTATGTTATGTTATGTTATGTTATGTTATGTTATGTTATGTTATGTTATGTTATGTTATGTTATGTTATGTTATGTTATGTTATGTTATGTTATGTTATGTTATGTTATGTTATGTTATGTTATGTTATGTTATGTTATGTTATGTTATGTTATGTTATGTTATGTTATGTTATGTTATGTTATGTTATGTTATGTTATGTTATGTTATGTTATGTTATGTTATGTTATGTTATGTTATGTTATGTTATGTTATGTTATGTTATGTTATGTTATGTTATGTTATGTTATGTTATGTTATGTTATGTTATGTTATGTTATGTTATGTTATGTTATGTTATGTTATGTTATGTTATGTTATGTTATGTTATGTTATGTTATGTTATGTTATGTTATGTTATGTTATGTTATTCGGTTATCGGCGTGGGACTCCTTTATTTAATTACAGTATTAATATAAACCCGGTCTGTCCAGTGGCTGAAGAGTTATTGAGTAACAAACATAACATAACAATACATAATACATAACATAACATTACGTTACATTATATTATATTACATTAAATCATTACATTAATTTTTGTGAGCAATTTCATAGTGATTTATTTATTAATTATTACGTCCTAACAATTAGGCTAACAGACTTTCAAATTACAAGTTGCAGTATACTAAGTATTCTAAGTATTCTAAGTATGGGGAACCCCCAAAATTTATTGTCTTTTTTCTATTTTTGTGTGAGAATTTTAATTCGGTTCACAGAATACATCTACTTAACAAGTTTCAACAGTATAGTTCTTGTTGTTACGAAAAAAAGTGGCTGTGACATACGGACGGACAGATAGACATGACGAATCCACAAGTGTTCTGTTCTTTGCCATTTGGCTCGAAACCCTAAAAAGGTGGTCTAATAACACAAGATCATAATCGACATAGAGATGATTGCAGACATTGAACTGAATTAGCCTGGGGACCTAGTACAACAGAACTCATATTGCGTGACGCAAATACAAGTCAACTAGCATTGATAAGTAACTTATTATGAAATGGTGTTTGGGAACCTGCAAGGAAAGCGTTCTTTGACGTTAGAATTGTAAATGCTGACGCTGTCTCTTATAGCCACCTTATCTGGCAAAAAAACGGCACAAAAACATAGTACAGGAAAAAAAATATGATCTTGCTGTTGAAAACTTAAGAGCGTAACTGTATTTCCCCCCCACTTATTTACTCATGCGACGCTGCCCTAGGTATCGAATATAACAGTTTCCTAAAAATAACTGCATCTGAACACAAAATAGGAAAAAGCATACTGTTAAATAATTTACTGGCTGAGAGTGAAAGTTTGATAAGAGCTGTTTAC
This sequence comes from Apoda limacodes, assembly GCA_946406115.1. Classification (NCBI taxonomy): domain Eukaryota; kingdom Metazoa; phylum Arthropoda; class Insecta; order Lepidoptera; family Limacodidae; genus Apoda; species Apoda limacodes. The sequence goes on along the minus strand of OX291540.1, from coordinate 2,633,750 downwards.
ATAAGAAGAAGAGGCACGAGGAGACAAATTAGATCCATTGGTTGTGAAGATAAAGCCGAAAGCCTTTTAAGAAGGCAATGGAGCATCAATTTGAACATATTTAACTTTGTATTTATCTTGTCTAGAATGTCTGATTACTTTTTTATTTGTGTATATTATAACTGAACCTTGTCCCTATACCTAATATTAAACCTCATTATATTTATAACTTTTAATTAATTTGCCGTACGAGTAGTAAGTGAGATATTGGATTTGACTTCCCGTTTCAAACCACAATTCAAATTACAATGTAACCGGCAATGTACGAGTTCCATACTCTATATACTTTTTTATAGAATACCAAGGTTTACTATAGAAAATATACGTTAAGGCAATGTAAATGATGAACTATATTTAATGCTTGGCTAAAGCATTATAGACAATGACGAACGCAGAGCCGGCAAAGAAGGTAAACCTGGAGGTCCTCGGGGCCAAGTGGAACTCGTCTATCGGAAACGATAAGTATTTTTAAGTACCTTCTGGGCTGGGCATTTCCGTGGAACGCCTGGTGGTAAATTTTTTTCAACTTGCTTTGGGTCATATTAAACCGTTCATTATAGCTTTTTTGTCACATGTCCGCAGTCGCTATGCCAGGTCAGACCTAATGGGCGCCTTGAGAACTCTAATTGGCGGTGAACTATTGCCTAATTTTCCAAAAAGAGGAATGAGGACTGCAGTTGGACGAACAATGGCTCAGGCAAAAAAAATAAGCACATGAAATAGCCCAGCCATAGCTGAGCACGTGAGTCCAATTGGTTTTTCTTATCTATAAATTTTCAGATATTTTATAGTAACCTGTAATGTATATCTTTTTCCTTAAGAGTGGGTTGGGAAGACTTGTTTCTACACTATAATTTTATACTTTACCTGATATATTCTTGGCATTCCATAGAATGCCTTATCATTCTATAGAATACCTAGACATAATATATAAAAGACAAACATTTTATAAATTGCCCAAACAAGCCCGGTATTGATATAGATATTGATTTACTTGTGATTGCTGAGAACAGCTGTGACATACAGACCGACACAGAAGTCTCACCATAAGGGTTTCTTTTTTACCATTTTAGTGCGGGAAATATAAAAGCACTTTTAATGTAATAAGACTACCATGCAAATATTCTTTGTTGAATGATTTACCATGCAGGTATTAACGTAAGATAAACAAATACTCTTCCTCGTCGTTGGCCGGCGCGCGGTGGGCATTCCAGGAAAATTGTGACGTGTACAATAAAAATCCAGAGAACAGTCCAAATTGAGAACAGTCTCGACTTACTCGAGAAATTTACCTTCTCTCAACTCTGGAGTTCCCGATATCGATAAAACTGTAGCATTATGAAACAAATTTTTCAATACATATTTACTCTCGACTACTCCAGACTACGTAAAATTAGTTTCGAATGATGAACTAAATACTGTCGTTGAGTACGATGTCAATGATTTTAAGTACCTAAAAGTTTTCTTCTTGGAATTATGCAGAATGCTGTTTACTCGTCTGAATATACAATATCTACAATATGTACAATATACGAAATTATAAACGGCACTGTTTTACTGAATTAAGACAGCGAAATTGAGTTATACTTCCAAAAGGTTTTTAATCCACAGTGTGGTCTGAGTCTGATGTTAGGGTCACAAAATTTAACTTAGCTTTAATATTTTGTATTTGCAGGCATTGGTCTCGTCAAACTAACACAATTGGATGTAGGAAGCAGAAATGTGTAACAATAGAAATAACTGCGTCTCAAGAAACCTTAGTGGATTATATGACAATGACGATTTTGTCTGCCGTATGTGCAAAGTAATTTATTGGTTCAATCCAGTGCCGCTATGTATCTTTAAAACATAGATATAAGTTGTGCCTCTGGCTGACCGTTATGTTAAACCAATCATCAGCGTCAGTTGACGTTAAGCAAAGTTATATATGAAACTTAGGACGGAGCGGTGTATCAATTTTAAGAGGCATCCCAAAAGTGAAAATTTTTACTCGGTAGACAGTACTGAATGTTACCGAAATGGCAAAAGAACGCAATGTGAAGATTTTAATGTTGAAGTTGAAGTCTTTACACTACCATAGATAGATTTGAGATTCGAGCTTTACTTATCTATCAGTGACTGTTCAACTTTTAAAAATTACAGTTTATTTGTTTTACCTATAGGTAATGTGTTTAAACATGTACTTTGAAACTTGTAAATGAATTGAACAACTTCAATAATTCTATATTCCATTTCACTTTTAGGGCCTGCTGTTGTGATTATCGCTTGGTAAAGTTGATTTTCTAACCATTTTCAATGTGTGTTTGACAGACAATGTTTACAATGACAGGAGTGATTTTCAGCCCTATCTATCAAAGAGTAATGAATTTAATTTCACAGCTGAAACATTTATAAGTTAGGCATACAAAAACTAATTTTCAATTTCTACGTTGTGTTTTGTAACACACCCTAAGTGCATAATATAAACAATTTCCTAACATTACCTAATAAATGTGCTGCTTTGTAAGACACCTAAAATAACTTTTAGCCATAATTGAAATGTGGTAAATATTCAACAACAATATAGAAATAACAATACCAAAAAACAGTTTTAATTTTTTTCCTTTTATTTAAAAAATTTCGTTAATTATTCACACCAATATGTCTAGTGGTCTTGATTCTATGAATACACCTTGCGACATTACAAATTCATAAACCGGAAACACAAAACCTCCAAAGAATGAAAGTTATGAGAGAAAACAAGCATAATAAGAAAGTAAACTTTATCTGTGTAAAATGACAAATTCTAAAAGTAAAATACACTATGCTGTAAGTTATGATTTAAAATGGCATTAAAAAATGTGCGATGCAACATATAAAATCTACTGAACAGTTTCCTCTGATTGTTAATTTGGTCTGCAATTAGAGTAAAGTTTTTAACATTGCATCATCATCCCAGCGTATAGGTACATTGTTCAGTATTTAATATTTTTCCACGTTCTACACAGTACTGCAAACAACCAGCCTTAAGCCACCCGCGGCCATAAAGCATTTTATTCACATAGTAGGAGGCTGTAAGCCTTTGGCTTCCCTATCCTTGTTTGCCATTTGAGAACATGCTTTCCATCGGTTATCGGTTTAAAAAGCCATTACCCATTTGCTATTTCAGCTTGCATGTGCCTTCGTAAATATGCCCAAGATTTCTAGACCATGCACATAATTAGCATAAGTCATTAATGGCAACACACACTGGTTGCTGATTTACAACTTTGATATTTTAAAAAACTAAATATTCAAATCTGCTAAAAATATATCAAGCCTAATTCAACGAGGCTTCTGCCCTTTATAAGTATGCAATAAAATAAAACATCTTATTTTATAGCCACACATATCTTAGCTTGAGATGTGACTGTATTTACCTATTGGTAGCATTCAAGGATTTTCAATGCAGTTAACGAGCAGTCTAAGTAACAGAATTATGAAATTTGGCAAAGACAGCCTTTTCAAAGAGAAATGGTTTAAAAAATATACTACAGAGATGAATTTAGGATACACGTAGAGGAATACCATGTATGCAATACAGACACTGTTGACATCTAGTATTAGAAATGATAAAATTTACTTTCATTTCGAAAAATAATTAATTGCTCAAAGATTAATATACATCTAACTAAAAATATTTTGACTGTACATCGATACTAACGAAAGCAAAATGTGATAAAATTACATCAATTTACAATAAATGTCCACATTTTACTCAAACTATTGGTTAATAATTAAGATTGCACTATTTCTCGTGATTTTTCTGATAAATGTCAAATGGGCGTCTTTACATGTAATTTTACTTACATAAATTAACGATACAACTTTAACAAGAGTAGCCTTAAAGCCGATGTCATAGTACTATACAAGATAACATGCTCACCTTTACAAGAATTCTATTCTTATAATTATGCTGATGGTTGAATTATGCTTCAAACAATTGCTACACATATTTGGCAGTATGGCGGTTATTTGATTATTAGTTTGACATTATAAATACCTATCCAGTCATGTGGACAAATGTTTGAAGCAACGTCCGTCAGAGACCTTGGACAGTGAGGTCTCGATTTTAAACACAAGTTTTCCGCAGATTTCCTCTACAACGGACGTTTGCACGACCCGTGTAATAAGCGTCTTCAGTACTGTCATCTGCATAGCAATGCATGTTGTTGATGTCCAACATGTCATTGATATGCAATAGACACAACGTAGAAGACAGCACAGAGCCTTGCGGGACACCAGCATTAATGTCCTTGCTATCAGCGCAACTACCGTCAAGTACGGTTCGTTTGCGTCTGCCGAACAAAAGGCTAGCCAGCCATTTGCACGAACCCTCGGGCACTCCGTATAATGACAACTTCGACAGAAGACTTCGGCTGCATGCCAATGCCTCCACCAGACTCTCAATGGCTAGTTTCCATCGGTGTGTAAGATACACTAGACGGTAGAAGCTGTGTGTTGATCACACGCTCCATTACCTTGGAGAGGAGAGAGGTAATAGCAATAGGCCTGTAAGCCGATGGATCTGACCTATTGTTCTTTTTGGGCACATTCGCAGTCTTCAATGAAGACGAAAAACGGTAGGAAAGCGCGAAGAGGCGCGTGAGTACATGACATAACTCAGGAGCACACTGCTTAAGCACTCGACTCCCAGAAGGATAGCTTGCAAGTCGCCCGAATTGGAATTTTGCTCTGGCAGTTGCTTTCTTACTGAACCTCGGGGCAGCATTTAATTTGCGTTTTACCTCAGAAATAATCGGATCCTTATTATTAGCAGCCGTCGTCCAACCCCAGCGAGGATTGTCTCAGTGACTGCGGCTGCGCAGAGGTCAGGATCTTCTGAGTTAAAGCAGATCTGCCTCCCCGGGTACGATGCATAAAATTCTCGTAACCCATCCCAGTCTGCCGACTTATAAGGCCACACACGACGCCAATTAGTTGGCCCAGATGGGTCGGGGTGTGTGCATGACACTTGAGTCCGTATGAGATAGTGGTCCAAGGAGCCTAAAGGCGCATCCACTGAGACGGAATGTACGTCCGGACGTGTAGTCAGCAGAAGGTCCAGTAAGGAGCTCGTATGGTCCTCTATATCTGGTATTCTCGTTGGAGAAAGTACCAGCTGACAGAATTCATAGGTCAGAGCAAATTCATGAGCAGATATCCCTTCATAGTTATTGTTTCGAGAACTAAGCCACTCACGATGGTGGGCGTTGAAGTCTCCCAAAATAAGTAGTTCTGCTGTGGGATACTGCTCTAGAAAAACTCAGGTGCGTGAAGAGTCGAGCTACATCCGAGTTACCGCTATGAGACCTGTATAGGCACACATAGATACGAGTGTGGCCACTGTGATCTACGCGCACCCACAATATCACTAGGTCCCTGTCTTCAAGGCGAAGGCGGCGACAGCAGATATCCTCCCGGACGAACATACATACACCGGCACGACTAACAAAATGGTAGCCGGGATAATGAAGGTATGATGTATCAGCCAGGCAGGATATCTGCGTCTCCGTTAGAAAAAGAATGGTCGGCTGCGCAGTCTCGAGATGGTGGTGGACTGCGTTAAGATTTGCGTGAATACCCCTGATGTTGCAAAAATCCACATTATATGTGGATGGAGTAGCCGCTGTAAAAACTCTTTTCCTTTTCGTTCTCATGGCCGTTATATATAAAAAAAGTTACTAAGACTAAGGATGAGGATTCACTGCACAGACAGCTTAGAGGACAAAAGGTGCGGTTCTAAGACTGCCGAAGCTCGCCACAGATGATACGGTTGCTGGCACGGTGGGCGGAAGGGCCCCTGATCCCCCTCTGTTGTAGTAGCCGGGTCCACTCCGGTCTCCTTCTCCGGCACGATTACTACTTCAGTAACTATTATTATTATTACTACACAGGTCGGCAGATCAGCCTCCTATAGGGCGGAGATTAAGTGATCCCTTTCGCGAACCCATTTGACCTGCGGGCGGCCAGCGGTCAGCCGTTTCATCAGGTCTCCCTGACCGCCGTAGTAGCACGCCGCGTCTACGCCGAGCAATGACAGCAACATGTACCGCCGGTCCTCCGTTGTCCGCGCAGCGCATCCTCAAAGAACTCTGGCAACCTTACTCACCGCCAGGAACACAACAGTACTCAATGTTAGTGTTATTATGGCCGCGGGCTTCTGTATGGTGGAGGTACTTCCCTAGTTCAGGCTGCTCATTCGAGCAAGTACTCGCTATGCCCCGCTATAATTGTAACGGGCGGCTTGTTCGAGCGAGTACTTGCTGTGCCCTACCTCTCTCTTTGTGTAATGGCAGCATATAGGCTTTTAATATACTCGATCGACATCACATACCTAATACGGTTATCATCAAAAACACTTTGGCTTTAAGTCCAAAAATACAGTAATGCATTTGTCATTTGAATCTAGATTTCGAGTTACAGTGTGGATTAATTTATTGATAGTATCACTAGTAGACTTTTTATTTCTAAATCCATTTTGATTATCTGACAAAAGTTTATACTGTATAATTAAAGGTACATAAGAATAATACGAAAAATAAAAAATAATAGAAAAATATCTCGCTTCTCGACTCTAGATAACATTCCGAATTATCAAAGCTAACGAATTTCTCGTGATATCGCCTAATCGAAGTCTCGATCAAATTACTCGAGACGTGAAGTGTAAGTTCCTACTAAATCAAAATAATCGGTATTATTAAACCTCCTTTTCGGTACTTTAAAACGCAAAATTTTTCCATTGCACGTCACGTGACACTTGTTACCACGAATTCAAGCGAGAGTAAAAACTGTGCCGAGATGCAAATTTTCTGCAGAGAAGTCATATATAATTCAGTTTTTATATTTTAAAACGGTGTATGATCGTATTAATAAACTACCTACCCACAATTGTGACTAAACAAGGCAAGTTCGTACCTCCAGAATCAGAATGGATGAAAATCTGACAACGAAAATCTTTGTTCATCAATTGTGTTTAAGGCTAAGAATAACTACGCAGGATTTATAAAGAATGAATGTAATAATAGAAAAGTTAACTTCCTATAGCAAACTGTAATAATTTTTATACCTAACGGTAACCAACCTAACCTTAAACATGAAACGCAGTTTTAATAACATATTCCTTTCTTTTGTTACGGTTTCGGTTGCTGGGCTATTACGTAATCTATATCGGTTTGTTATACGGGGTAAAGAACATGACTTATTTACAAATTATCTATCAAATAGGAAGCAGTGTGTAAAAGTTGACGAATTCGTAAGTAAAAAGGAAAATATCTCTTTTGGCGTGCTTTAAGGAAGCGTGTTAGGCCCGATACTGTTTTTTATCTATATAAATGGTCTTTATGAATTATCTTTACAAAACGGAAAAATAATAACATTTGCTGACGACACCGCTTTACTGTTTCATGGAAAATCTTGGAATGAAACTAGCCTGTATGCCAATGAAGGACTTAGAACAGTTACTCAGTGGTTGGATTACAACTTTTTAACGTTAAATGAAGAAAAGACAAAATACGTGACGTGTAGTCTAAAAAATGATGGCCAGCCACCAATGGAAATAATAGCACATTATTGTAATGCTAGTTCCTCTTGCACATGTCTAAAACTTTCTAAAACCTATTCTATGAAATATCTTGGTGTTATAATTGACCAAAATCTATCGTGGAAGGAACACGTATCGGTTCTCACAAAACAGGTTAGGGAACTTATATTTGTTTTTAAAACAATAAGATTTATATGTAAACGTAGCCTAGGGTAAGGCCACTTATTGTAAATGAATTATAAGTTTTTTCCGCGAATCCACCCGCTCTAAATTCACTTATCGGTGAAGGATTTCAACGGCAACTTCTCAATTTTATTATTTGAGCAATTATTTAACAACAGGCTAGTAAAATACCTAGTTTTTTTCCCTTCTTTCTCAAAATCAATCCGTAAGATCAAAACTACATCTGACGCTGTCTCAAGTGTTACAAATTTGATCAGAACAAAAAATATCTTGCTATTTGTCTTGATTTAAATAAAGCAATTCCAACTCTATTATCTAAACTGGAGATAAAAGGTATTTGTGGTACACTACTCCAACTCTTAAAATTATTTGACTAATAGAGTGCAATGTGTAAAAATCGGTAATCACATCAGCGATGACCTATCAGTCACATTTGGTGTACCCCAGGAAAGTATTCCTGGAACAACTCTCCTCTAAGTATTAATCAATGAGCTCTGTGATCACAATGAACAAAATGATAAACTGGTTACATATGCAGATGACACAGTTATCTTTCTACAAGGGCAAAGATGGGAAAGTACCTACCAAATGGCACAAAAGTACTTAAAAAAATATAAACCTGGCTAACACTAATGCTCCGACTTTAAATTTGACTAAAACGAAGTTCATAACCTTCTCTATCAAAAAGTCTCTGAAACTCCTTCAAATAATAGTTTACAGATAGTTCAGCATGAAAAGCCTTGCCTCACTAAGTCAAAGTAAATTTTTTTTATTCAAATTTTGATTTTACTAACACTTTTAAATCGTCAAAGTTATGAAATACAATTTTTTTGAAATTATTAACTTTAAAAAGTAAAGAGGTGTCATCAGCAAATAAGACAATGTCATGGTTTTTTACAGATATGGTGTAGCAAGTGATTTGTTTTGATATGGTGTTTTTTATCTGTAGATAGCTTTAGTTCTCCTTTTGCATGATTACTCCAAATTATTGTAATTTCTATATCGATGCAAGAAATGCCAAACTTATTTACTTTGACATACCGGTTTACTTTAAAATTTTATATTTGAAAAATTTACATATAGGAAAAAGAAAAGATGTGAAGTCAGTTTGAGAAAGGAAAAATCACGAAATAACGTGATAGTCGTAGCGAATAAAATAAATATGAAAAGAGTGGCGAAAAATAATATTTTAAATAGTGCCGTGATTTCTTAAACAAGGAAAACAATAAACAAGACAATATATTAATTTCGAAGAGAAACGGAGTCCATGAAGGATTGTACAATTTCTTATTATTTAGGTTTTAGGGTAAAGCTACAAACCTTTATCTACAGGTAACATATTGTTTTTAATTACTATGATTAACCATACTGGTTATTTTCCTTGCCTACGACTGGATTATCAATTCCCGCCATTTTGAGCATAAATTTAAAGATATATAAAAGCCGTATGTTGAAACATACGCGAAGGAATTTACACCATAACACGAAAGTTATCCTTAAAAATATTGCGGTACAGTCAACGAGAAAAAAACGGAAGTTCGGTAATTTGTGATAATTACCGAAAATTTAAATTTATCACGGAAATATAGAAAATTGTAACATTTAATGTTAAATGTAAAAGGTGGTAGCATTATAAAACTACAATAAATTTAAGTAACGTACTCACTAAAATCATTTATTTATTTTCCCCTGGGAAAAAGATCTACTAGGGACTGCTGACGTAAAAGTTACCATGTTTTATTTTGCGCTATATCAATCTCTCATTACCTACTGCATATCATCGTGGGGTGGTATCTGCAAGTCCAATATCTAATCATTAGAAAGCGCACATAGGACTATCGCGAAACTTTTATACTCTCACTTAGATATTGTTCACTTAAAAGTTATATTAAAACAACATAGTTCTTCTTGTGGTCTACCTACGCGCTACGTGATCAACATTCTAAATTTAGATGATTGGACAGGGTATTTTTTATATATCCTTGTAAAACTTCATTTTCGCAACATCACTCTATATTCCTCGGTGGATTTCTTTATTACGAGATCAGCACTATGGTAAAAAAGTAAAGCAACGGTAACTAAGTTACTTCAAACATTTGACTAGGTGCATAGAGACTGAGAAACTTACAATAATTACATAACTACTTCTACACTTACACGCACACACCCCAATTAATTATATGTCTTTATATATGTAGTATATTCTAATATACAATGGAAACAATACGCAGGCTATGTATGTAGGTAGGTATTTTTTATTAAGGTTATTTTTTTTTTTCAAAGTATAGTAAAAAATAGATAGTTCTTTGTTTTAACTAGTTAATAAGTATCTAGCTAGTTTTAGTTAATGTTAGCTAAAACTAAATTTGTCATACAATATATGACACAGCTTAATTCCTAATTTGGATGTCAGAGCCTAAAATTATTTAACAACATTAAATACTGATTTTACCTTTAATAGTTATATATTTATATTTGTACTTTACTAATTTTTAAAATAAACAAATCCTAAAATTTTTAGAAACAACCAAATCACACTTGATGTTTTCAAGTAGTCTACGTTTTTTTTCGGGACTCAAACTATCTCCATGCCAAATTTCATCTTAATTGGTACAGCGGCTTAGGTGAGGTTACAGACAGAGATACTTTCACATTTATTATATTAGTATAATAACTGTATTTTTTAAGTCAATAACTTAACACACTGAAGTGATAATTAATTATTGTAATGGATATCTACCTCTATACAATAGGTAACGCTTACGACTCGCCCCAGCTTCGGACGGGTAGCACTATTCATTTTGTAATGATCGTTGGCGGTTCAACAAAGGATTTGCTAGAAACTGAATCTTAAATCGTATATTTATCGTATTGCCAAATGAAGGACAATATTTTTAAGTTTCTCTTTTTGTTTTTATTGGATATACCTACGTATGACTAATACTTGGAGGCGGTATACAATGCTCCACACTTTTCTATAGGACTGTTTGTTTGAAAATCTCATACATTATTAATTTTCATTTACTTAACTTTATTGATGTACTGTATTGATGGCGGTAAGCCGTAACGATGACAGCTTTAACGAACACATGTTATTTTTCGAATTAATCGTCATTATAAAATCACAAAATAGTCAAACGTTGTTTATACAGCTAAATCTTTCTCCTGAATTAGTCTGTATATTAGTAAATTCTAAATAAAATCCTTTTGGTAGTTTTTAAGATCAGTGCTAACATCAAAATACGTACATACAGACAGACATACTTATTGATTTATAAAAAACATTAGTATACATAAGTATGGCATTCTAAATAAGTTAAATTATTCATTTTTTGTTGCAGGTCGCCCTGTCGAAGTTGAAATGATTTTACACATTTAAGAGGTACCTATTTAAGTTTTGTATTATTTTTGTTTTATTTAATCAATAATCCTGGCTGAAAAACCGACTGTTACTGTGACAGTGTTCTGTTAAAGTGCTGTTACAGTATTTTGTAATAGTACTGTGGCAGTATTCTGTAATAGTAATGTGACAGTATTTTGTTTTAGTGCTATGGCTGTATTCCGTTGTAGTACTGTTACAGTATACTGTAATAGGACTGTGGTAGTACTCTGTAATAGTACCGAGGCAGTATTCTGCAATAGTACTGTGTCAATATTCTGTAATAAGACTGTGGCCTTATTCTGTAATAGTACCGAGGCAGTATTTTGTAATAAGACTGTGACAGTATTCTAAATAAGACTGTGACAGTATTCTGTAATAGTGATGTGCCATTATTCTGTTATAGTGCTGTGGCAGTATTCTGTAATAGTAATGTGACAGTGTTCTGTTAAAGTACTGTTACAGTGTACTGTAATAGTACTGTGACAGTATTTTGTTTTAGCGCTGTGGCAGTATTCTGTTAAAGTGTTGTGGCAGTATTCTGTAACAGTACTGTGCAGAATTTTTTTATAGTGCTGAGGCAGTATTCTGTAATAATTTTGTGAAAGTATCTGTATGGTCCGGAATAATGTGATAAAATGGTAATTAAATATTTTTGTTTCATCCAATATCAAAAGAAAATTATCTTGGTAGGTCGTCGCCCTATCCACCTTCAAATTCTAAGATTTTCCGACATTCTAACCCTAAGGGGGTGAAAAAGGGGCGCAAAGTTTGTATGGGTCAACGTGATTTCTTGGTCCAATCTACTTCAAATTTTGAATAAACTTTTTTTAACAGAATTGATGGAAGACGTGTTTGATATTTTATTAAAATTCATCCCCTAACGGGGTTAAAAAGGGGTAAAAAGTTATTTTTTGCTTCGAAGTTGATATCAATACTCCTTAGTGCTTTTAAATCAAATAATATTTTATTTTGACACTTGTTTGTAAACTCAATCTGATTCTATTCAAAAAAGGTTGAAATCATTTAAAAACATAAGCAAATACTCTTTAAAATTGGAATGTCTCGAAAGTCACCGTACTACATTAGTACCTCATTTGAAGGTTTCTAAGCTTAAAGAGGTTATGCACTTTTTAGGTGTTTGATTTTCTGTGTATAATAATACTTTCTTCTTTTTCTATCTATATACCTATACATATAAAATGCTTTGTCCTGAATGACTGGCTGACGGATCAACGCTCAGCCTAAACCGCTGATCGTAGAGACCTGAAACTTGGAAAGGTGTGTTATTTGTAAGACGCAGGCATCCAATAAGAAAGAATTTTCCAAAAGGTTCAAGTAAGAGTCGGACTCACGCCGGAGAAGGCCTCTGAGAAAGAAAAAAAGGTCAAGTGCGAGTCGGACTCACGCCGGGGAAGGTTTCTGAGGAAGAAAAAAGGGTCAGGTGCGAGTCGGACTCGCGCAATAAAGGTAAACCGATTGTAAAGAAATTTTGGCAAGTTGTTATGTACACACCGGGGGGGAAGGTTTCTGAATTAGTATAACCCTTTCACAATAGATTGGTGCGGCAGTTGTTTTGAAAAAAGAATCAACGTTCGCCGGGGCAACTAGTATTGAAATAATTTCAAAAGGAAGCATTGGAATTGGTGCAGTTTCTATATTTTTGCGTAGTGCAAAAAAATACAATGACTACTGTTGAAACGAAATTATTATACCTTAATTTTATTACTAGGTATATTCTTAATCACAATATGTGCAGAAGATTAAGGGTTTCCGAAACAAAAATTTTGATCAGAATTATGATTATCATTAATTGTGAGGCATTTGTAATATTTGTAATATTTTCCAATCAATATATCCGTCGCGACTACTGGTACTGGTAGTGGTACTGGTAGTGGTACTGGTAGTGGTACTGGTAGTGGTACTGGTAGTGGAACTATTTGTATCTAACTCTAAACTTATCAGAACAAGATATAGCCTATAACCATTTGAAAAAAAAAAGCTCCATTGGTTAAAGAACAATTCGATTTTTTCGGTCGGTAGGAAAATCATTCCGAACCGATGATTTATTAAAGTATATAAAATTAATATATAAATTGACGATTCAAAACGCTTAGATAAGAACATATTGAGTCTGAGTTTTGAGTTTTAAAACGCGTCTAATACGGCTCTCCCACCTCCAGAGTTGTTGTTTTGTGTTCAGGCATTGCGTTAGTTATTGATATGTATATGTGGGTAAGTGCACATCCGCGGAAACGGCAGGGTGCAGCATTGGACCAGCATTCATACTTGCAACGGTCGGCTAACGGTGCACACTGATGTAGTGTATTTTTACTTATTTTTGGAAACGATTGTGATTTCATATATTGTGATTGTGTGTTGTGGACTATTATATCACCAAGTTATTTGTAAGAAGTAAAAGAAGAGGAGTGCAGATACGGGGCCCGGTGGTTCAGAATCGACCTCAACAGCATCAAAAACAGAGAGAGTTTCTGCCATCTTCAGAAACGTCCTATGCGGTGAGCATAAGCCTTATTATATATATCTATTAACTGTGTCGTAATGCTTGAATGTTAGTTTGTTTATAAAAAAATAAAACGAACCTACCTATATAGGATATCTACAGTTTTGGACTATCGAAGGAAGCGTAAACACGAAATTTGATACGTTTGTGATGAAAAAACTTTTATAGACTTGGGACTCGGGCGTTGCTGATCGTTCAAAAATCTCTTGAAAAACCCAATACTGAAGTCCTTAGAGAAAACCTTGGCCAGGGAGCTCATTCCAAAACCAACACGTTCGCGGGAGGAAGTTTCTCTTAAACTGCACTGTATGTGACCATTTAGGTTCTAAGGTCTAAGGATGAATTCCCTGCCGATTGCGAGCGGTCTAACGGTAGAAAGTAGCCGTGGGCATTATTTCGAACAATTCCTCAAAACACATACCATTATACAAGCGGTAGAACACACACAGGTAGGGAAACTATCTCCTCAGATTTAAGGGCTCGATACGGCTTGTGAGTTTGGGATATGCTGCCTGTCTTAAGCAAAATTTTTGAAAACATTATGTTCAATCAGATGCTTAAACATTTTAACTTAAATGGATTACTTCATCCTCAACAGTTTGGTTTTACAAAAGGGCGTTCCACAACTGACGCAGGTGTTGCCCTTATACAGCATATATTTGCTGCTTGGGAACAGTCACAAAATGCTATTGGTATCTTCTGTGATCTATCAAAGGCATTCGACTGCGTGCAACATGAAGCTCTTATACGGAAACTGAGTCATTATGGTATTGCATATTTGGCTCTTGAGCTTATCCGCTCATATTTGAGTAGTAGAATGCAGAAGGTCTGAATCAATGAAGTAAAATCCAATGGCTCTGAAGTAAAATTAGGAGTTCCTCAAGGTTCTATTTTAGGTCCTTTTCTATTTTTCATTTACATAAATGACTTGCCTTTCTTTGTGGAGAAGCTGTGCAAGATTGTACTATTTGCTGATGACACATCTCTTTTATTTAAAGTTGACAGAAATAAAACTAATTTTGACGACGTAAGTAGTGCGCTTTCTCAGGTTCTTCAGTGGTTTAGGGTAAATAATTTACTTCTTAATGCGAAAAAGACTAAGTGTTTAAAATTTATGATGCCAAATGTCAGAAACATAAGTACAAAATTATCCCTAAACGGAGAAGAAATAGAACTATTAGACTCAACAGTGTTTCTAGGTATTACATTAGACAATAGGCTGCTGTGGAACCCTCACATTTCAGTTCTTGCAGGAAAACTCAGTTCAGCTGCCTATGCAGTTAGGAAAGCTAGGCAGCTTACAGATGTTGACAGTGCTCGCTTGGTCTACTTTAGCTATTTCCATTCCGTCATGTCTTATGGCATTTTGCTTTGGGGTAAGGCAGCTGATATTGATACAGTCTTTATTTTGCAAAAGAGAGCAGTACGGTCAATTTATAAATTAGGACCTCGAATTTCTCTTAGGGAGCTATTTAGGGAAATTGATATTTTAACTGTTCCTTGCCAATATATTTTCGCTTGTAAAATGTATGTACGCCAAAATTGTCACTTATTTGCTAAAAATAGTGACCTCCACAGTGTTAATACAAGTAATAAGGATAAATTGGTAGTTCCAAAATGTCGTCTTCAGAAGGTACGTCTCTTTCGCAATACAAAGTATATTTTTCTACAATAAAATTCCAGAACATGTGGTTAATTTACCCTCAAATAAATTTAAAATATATGTCAAAGATAGTTTAATGAAAAAAAGCTATAACAAAGTTGATGAATACATAAATGATAAAAATGCTTGGATAAATTAGAACTTAATTGATTTGTATTGGGGCATTTGATTTTTTTTTTTAATTAAAACATTGTATATTATGTTATTAGCTAGTGTAAAGCTATATTGTATTTTTATATGATGTATAAAAGATTAACTAGTAAGATTATTGCCGGTGCTTCTCGGTAGTAAAGCATTACGACCCTTCCAATCTTCTCCTCTTATATTTTGTTCCTTTACTACACACATTGTAACTAGTACAATCGAAGTTTTATTGGAGTTGCTTGAGTGTGTCATGCTCTCTCAAAGTGTCTCTGCGGTGGTGGCGTGTGTGTCGGGTCGTTACGTTCCCTAAAACATGGTTGAGCGAAGCGATGGCTGATTCGTGTGTCATACTCGTGAACGGGTGCCGCCTGTGGAGGCTGGTCTACTCTTGCAAACTTCTTTGTATTTTTAGTATTTAGTATTACTTTTTTGTTTTGTTTATTAATACTGTAAGACATTGATTATTTCTTAGTGATGAATACATAAACTGTCTTTTGTTTATATTAGATACTTTTTTATGTTGTGCTTGTGCCTTATATTTCATGTTTTTTTATGTTTGTAATGGAAAGTGTCCTTTTATGATAGGGAGGGCATTTTCCAATATTTTAATTGGACGCTGTAAGAGAAAGGGAGAAAAGAAATGCCGTTGCTGAGTTTCTTGCCGGTTCTTCTCAGTACAAGGTCTCCCGCCCTGTAGACTTACGAACCGATGGCGTAGTGACATTTATAAGTGCTCAATTATTGTAGCCTAAACTGAATAAATTATATTGAATTTGAATTTTATCATCGACGATTCTCACAGCCCATCGTTAAACCGAATCAAAAGCTCCACCGGGTGCAACCGCCCAGGGCTGACAGCCTTTTCACTTTTCAAATTTACTAGAAGTCTGTATTCATGAAGCTGATCAATAAAAATCACATTGGTGTACTTCGGTGTTATCTATCTACTTAGTTATAATGTTTCCTTACTCTTCTTTTTATCATTTCAAACAATAAACATAACAATGTTAATAGTTTAAATAATAAACAAATGTTTTATGTATAATTGAAACTGTCTTTGGCTTAATTGAAAATTCTATAGTCTACATTCTACTTCTACTACTAGTGCATTATTAATTGAACCAAAAGCTGTTTTAAGAGTAAGGTTCTATCCTATTCAATGGTACCTCTATCGATCTATTGTAGGTACATGCGTGTCATGGGATGAGCATTAGTACAGTGTATGACACTGTTAGGAATCATTGTTTTAAATTTCAATTTTGTAAATAGCAATTCAAAGTCTTCAAACTAGGGAAAAATTTTAACACCAGATTTTCAGACTCCCACATTTCGGCGAAAATTGTATTCGACTACCTTACTTTATTATCAAATTTCATTAATTTTAGAACTTACACACATAGGTACAAACGCTACATCCATCCGACGTCATCTACAATCTGCTTGCTCGGTCAATAAATTAATGACTTCCTAAAATTATTTAAAATTCAAAAAATTACCCTGACCAAAAAAGTCCTATTGATTGAACGAGTGAAAGTAGCTAAGAATCCCTCGCCAAGTATTTCTCTTTCTCGCTTAATCATCAGACCCTGATCACATGTCTATAACCTGTTCATTACGACCATTCCAACCCAAATATTATAATCTGCAGATTTCAGGTGATGAGATAGGTATCTGGTTAATTGATATGAAGGCAAAAAATAGACCAATCGTTATAAGAACAAAATCGCCTTTTAATTAGAACGCGTTATATGGCTACACAGTGTAAGGCGTTATAATTTTAACGAAGCAGCGATAGACGTGTTAAGTCAGCTGCAGTAAAGTATGTAAGGCTGGTCGTAGGAGGTTTGAAGGAAATATTATGTCTTATAACTCGTACATTGTTTGTCAATACTTAATGATTAAATGTCCCTATTACGATAGAAGTCTTCTTATATACTAATTATCTACAACAACTTTTTTTTTTATTTATTTCCAAAACATTTTTTGTTAACAACAACCTTTCTAGGTTTATGTAGTCAGGATGTCGGTCTTAACATAACTTAATATATTTAAAGTATACAATTTAATTAACGCAGTTATGAAATTGTATAATTTTTTACATATTTAAATTTACCTACATGTATTACTGTTCGTTCATAAAGTACTTTTTGATTTTTTATTTATAATTTTTCTTATTAAAATAAACTTGTATGTTCTTAGCTAAATTACTCAAAATGTCTGTCATAAATTGCCATATTCTAGAGCCATGTCCATTATTATATTTTGTTTTCTCGTATGTAGGTAGATAAGATAACTTACGTAAGTTAGGTTACCCAATTTTTATAGTAAGTTCGTATTTTTGATCATATCCATCTACTAATATACTGCTAACTTGAATATGTCGTATACATTTAGAACAATGCAATGTTTTAATAGTAAGTTATTCTCTAATCCTAACTGAACTTTTTATGACACTATTATTTTTAATAACGTAATTGTTGAATATGTTTTGAATGTTCTTCCGTAACTTCTGATTCCGTATGTGATAATCGATTCCGCTAGCGATAGGTAGAAGAGTCTAAGAATATTTAAGGTATTTTGTATTTAATGATAGCAAATTTACAGATAAGTGCTTTTATCTTACCACATAGTCGATGTGGGGGCCCCAGTTAAACCGATGATCGATAATTAGGCCTAGATACCTACATAGGTATGTTGTTTTACAAATTCTAAACATTCACAATAACATATTTGTTTTTTGTTCAAACATAAGTGCTCATGGGCTGAAATCTTCGGTGTGAAATTTGTTTTATTATTTTCTGTATGTATGTCCATAGCTTAATTTTTTGACCTGTTAATTATCAGGCCGGAATCATGGGCCTATTTGCACAAAATATCAAAATTACGCTGCATCATAATTGTCGCTTGATGTAACTATAAATATTGGTACGTGAGGGATAAGGGATGAAACCACGTTCTAAGTTATCAACGTGTGGCGATCGCGATGTGGCGATAAGCCTGGGACAAACAATGAATTATCTATCGCTATGTTTTACAGCTAAAAATCGCAAGACTGACGATGATATACACCTTACCTTTTTTCAGTCCTGCGATTTTTTACTGACTTACCACGTTTATAGCTCGAATAAAAAATCGTATTCGAGCCGTTCCCGGTAACAATGTTGGTTAAATCCGCTTTTTGAATTATTTTTACTTAGAAAGCGATTATATTCTTATTAAGTTTTCCTTCATACTAACTAAATCGGCCGTGGTTACGGCGCGCGCGTAATAAATCCGTTTTTTGACTTCATGAAAATTGAATCTAAAAGCTAAGAACACTTTTTCTTTCAAACAAAAACTAAATTAAAGTCGGTTTTGATTTAGTTTATGTTTGACAAACTTGAGCGACTCCAAAATCTAAGCATTCGGTTTATTTTTGGGCTTCGCAAATATGACTATATATCCAATTTTCGTACTAAGCTCAAGTGGCTCCCAATTAGCTTTCGCCGGAATGCAGACATTTTTTCCCTTCTTTACTGTGTACTGTTTAACCCTGCTTATCCTATATATTTAAAGGAGCGCTTTGAATATCTTGGCTCAATATGCAGTTCTACAAGCCTCATACTTAAAGTCCCGTCACGCTTCTCCCACTCCTTCCACTAGTCTGGTGTATTTTTACATATTTTACTAATATGTATTGTTAACTTATTATTCTTATCTACCTTTTATGTATATACTCAAACTTTATCTATATTGACCTATCTATTTCATTTTTACCACGCAGGATTAGATAGTTAAATTGTTATTTCTCACTTTTTTTTCACCTAGTTGTGTTAGTCTATATTTATATTTGTTATTTAATGTAATTTTTTTCTTAATGCAGCACCTCAGTTGCTTTCTACTGCTATTTAATTTAATAAAGGTTTTCTGGCAGAAATCGTTTTCTTTGCGATAAGGCCGCCTATTGTGCTCTTTTTATTTTAAATCATTTTTTTTATCTGTTTGTACCCTACTTTGCCTCAGACAGATAAACGGATTACGTACGTTTAACTTATAAAGCCCCGCTGTTTTCTTTGGACGTTAATAAAACAAAAAAATAAAAAACTTTAATCTTACAATAGTTTTTACCTGCGTTATGTGTAGATGTAATTAATGGCTGAACACATTTTTTTTTAATTTAAAGCTTCGATTTTTTAGACAGTAAAAATTTATTAATTAGTTAAGTCTTGTTTATTAAACGTGATATTGGTGTGAACCTTCTTCTTACTACATATGACCGTTTAAAACTAAGCTACTTTCGCCTTAGAGGTAATCCAAGTTATTCAGTCCGGCGCGAACCACTAATACTTACTCGTACCCATGTATTGTAGTAAATTATTGGTGGCTCAAAATGTTTTTGTATGTACTGCACGTGTGTACTGTCGTGGTTAATAGTACCTACGCGTGACTGTTGTCATTGAGTTTTTATATTACCCCTTAGTGGTCCGAAAACACTAAACCCAGAAAACAAAATAAACCTCTAATTGGTATACCCATACAAAAGACAGCTTTTTCCAATTTGCGAGCGTAATAGTATGACGTACCTACCTAGATAAATCAGAGCGCATATCGTCGCATCAACCCCTCACTGACCACACCCGCACATAAACCGACCTGACACCCACCTATTTTCTTCGACATTTGCTCGGCAAGGTGCGGCCCGTACCCATAGCCATCAACCCTCCACCTCTTCGTTAAGGCCAAAGCGCGCCCCAACACAAATAACTCACAAAAACAACCGATAAAGACAAGTAACGGCCTTATACTAAAATAAACAGATGATCGGCCAAACGAGGGACGCCACGCGCCATATGAAGCGCTATAAAGGTGTGTATGCACTGTATACAAACCCCGGCGCGCCCTTTTTCTAATGAGGCCAGTTTATGGGCCGAGCCAGCGTTTGGCTTTTATCGTCTATGCGCGCGCATCCTTTATAAAAGCTTTAAAAGAAATGACATTCCTCGGAAACAGACAGTAGTGCACGTGAAGCCAAAGAGATCGGAGGTACCCGGAGATACGGGCCTTGGAAGAAGTTGATCGCAGTAATGAGTGATAATTCGTCCGGCGTGGAGTGTTAACTAGTGAGTCAGGGGTGAGTATCACTCGCGTCAGCCTCAGCTAATTACACTGGCCTAGGAATTGTTCAATCATTGTTTCAATTAACGACTCACCTTTCTTATTAACTTGAACTAACTTTCTTTTCGTTAAAGTTTGTTGATGACGTAAACAAGTTTGCACTTTACATAGATTCCCTACATTTCAGTAATTTCTTTAAACATTGGCAATATATTATTTTATCGATTACCGTGTAGGTAAGTTATATTACATCCTAAGCGAAAACCATTGTTTATTGCTAAACTTACGCAGTACTTCATGTATTTTAAAACATCAAGTGTCTTAATGGAAATATAAAATCAGAAAGACATTTTAAAAAGAGAAATCAAGGTCTTAATTTTGCATTTTTCGAGTTTTTCTTTGCAACAATGAAATTCTGATTTAAAAAATTTATCACAAAATAATGTATGTAATACTCTTTTACAAGAAATAGGGTGTAAAGATAAAGTAATTCTTTCATCCTGAAACCTCTGACCGTTTTGTGTAACAAATTTGAGATAGTTTTTTTCAGTTTGAAGTTGGAAAATATTTTATGAAAGATAATTTGCAACTATTGTAACAAATCAAAACCAACAAAATATAAACTGTTAAAGGCACACCTGAAAACTATTAATTTTTGTATTATTCAGGGATGAACTACTTATGTTGTTTCTAGTAAAATTTTCAGAATCGGTTCCGTAGTTGCAAAGAGTACCCCCTACATACCCATATGTATAAGTACAAAAAAACAAATATTACCTTCTTATAGTTGATATACATAAGTATAAATATTTATGTTGTAAGCCATGTTTTTGTGCCTTTAAGTTAATTGCTCAATAATCACGTATTGCAGAGGAATGCCCTTGTTCTTTTTCTTCACTGTTACAAGAGTACAGTTTGCCTACGGTTTGGGTCCCGGGACGCTTCGAGTATTAAAGTCCTGGGACTTTGACGCTAGGATGTTTTGTGTTCCGGGACTTTAAAATGTTTAAACTTTCCAAATATTATATAAGGCGTAACGTCTATCAATTGAACTTTAAACATTAATATATTTTACCCGACTATTACGAAGACTTATAATTTGTGTTGTATAATGTATATATTAGCTAGAGCTTATATTTATGTATATATTAGCCAGATCATATGTTCCCGTGTAGCGCCTAAGCTACTGAACATTTTGTGACAATGACGTTTCTTTATTTTCGTCATAGTGGTCTGCGTGTCATGTTAAATACAACACGGCGGATACCTATATCTTGCATGGCGGATATATCGTGTTGGGTATCAAATGAAAGGTTTTATTCCAAAGATTCAGAAAATGTTTAATTAGCATATAAAAAATGTTAAAACTAGCAGTCTTAGTATATAATGTGAGCATGGTCACATGTTCCTCATTATTATTTGTCAAATGAGATATCGATAGGTTCGTCTTAGTAGTTTACGCGTCATAGGCTATGTAATATTAAATCCAACATGGCGGATAATACTCCGGGCAGTAAACATTTTTGTAAATATATCGTGTTTTGTATCAAATAAAAAAAGGTTAATTCAAAGATGATGTATAATTTTATATCTATCCCATAGTTTTGGGTTTCATTGAATAAATAGGTCGTGCAAAAATATTGTGGATGTATGAACATTAGTTTTTATTCAGGGATCGGTTTGCGAAATATTAAGCTCTACAGTGCTAATTTGTCTCCCGCTCTCCCGCTCGCTCACCTACCAGCTAATGGTTGTTTGTATTAGTGAAAAAAAACAGCAGAATATAACGAAGTTGAAAGGAAAACTATCACAGCTAAGTAAGTACGCTGTACAAGTTATCGAGTAATTGTTACAACTCATCATATGTACTTGGAGAAATTGTGATGGGCAACTACGGAACCCTACACTACGCGTGGCCCGATACACATTTTGCGGGATTTTAATGTGGCACCAAATCTCTAAAACTATTTATTCAGTTGTCTTTTACTGTCCAAAATACTGTTGGCTGTTGAAGAATAACGATTTCAGCTTACTGAAAAAAAAGGCATTTATTAAAACATTATTTTCAACAATCGGCAGCGATATTCTAGAAAAGAAGATAGAAGCTGAAGAAGGAACAGCAATTCATTTCATAATAATATTTTTTACTCCGGTACTTTAATTCTGATTTTTTTTTTTTTTTTTAAATATTTTTGGACATTACACACAGCGCCGTCTAGCCCCAAAGTAAGCAAAGCTTGTGTTATGGGTACCAGACAACGGATATAAATACATATATATTACTTTTTTTTGTAAATACATACATATTATACATAAGTACACCCAGACTCAAGACAAACACAAATGTTTGTCCAGTGCGGGAATCGAACCCACACCCTCTGCACGGCAGTCCATCACACTACCAACTAGGCTGCGAGGGAAATTAGACCACGTCTCATATTAGTAGTCTTCTTATAACTACTATTTTTTAATAGCTTCTTTTTATTTATAGACCAGAGTCGATAATTATTGAAACCAAAAACAATAAAAGTAATATAAAACCGATTAGAAAAGGAGGGAATATGATAAAAATGAAAGGAAAAACAAATTACGGGCGATCTTAGTTCGGGAAGTTATTCAAGGGTAAAAAATGGTTTATCTCGATTTCCGGCAAAACTACAAGTCCTATGG
The DNA here is from genome assembly GCA_946406115.1 of Apoda limacodes. Taxonomy (NCBI): domain Eukaryota; kingdom Metazoa; phylum Arthropoda; class Insecta; order Lepidoptera; family Limacodidae; genus Apoda; species Apoda limacodes. The sequence goes on along the minus strand of OX291540.1, from coordinate 2,610,493 downwards.
AAAAAAGTTAAATAGCAAAGTTGTAGATCAGATCTACAACTTTTGTATTTACAATTTTTTCACATAGCCTCAAAATTTATGTGAAAAATTCAAATAACCAAGTTTTTGGTTTTTTTTATTATCTTTATCAAAAAACATCTTTTTTCTACGAAATTTGGTGAAAACATACCTTATTATGTCCCAAATACACTGTAATTTATTTGATTTAAAATATTTATTTTTTCACCTTAATTTGACTTAATATCAAAAATGCACCCCATTTTTTTATCGAAAATTCTCGCGTCAAAATATCAGCTTTTTCAAAAAGTCGGTATGCTTTTTGTTCGTTGAAATCTGTTATTTCTGATTGTGTAAAAAAAATATACATTACTATAGTAAATGTTCTCAGAAAATGCAAAAAATTGAAAAACACTCGAATTCAAAATTTTTTTTAATCATTATGTACAATTTCATGAAAAAAATGTTTTTTTTCAGTTAGAAAGTTTTTTTATTAAATTCTGATTATATTAATGTCATAGAAAATTTCATAAAATATAAATATACCTACATGTAAATCGTACTATTGAATTTAGATACTTCATTCTGATTACGAGATTACGATTATTCTGTTTCGTTGTCAACGATATAATTAATAATAAAATTCTTAGTGTTTTCACATGCTGAGCGACCCCCTTTTTCTTTCAGTTCTTTTGTTATAAAAATTCGCCATACAATCAAACAGTATGGTAATGAGCTAAAGCATTAAAATGCTGAAATGTTTTTATGGAAATCATTTAATGTGTTTTGTTTTTGAATATACTGTAATATATAATCTCTTGTATCGTTACTTTAAACAGATAAAATTATTTTTTATGGTTGAAAAATTTATTTTTATGGTTTAAGAATGTTTTTTTATGGCTTAAGAATATTTTTTTTTTAAATATTCCCGAAAAACCCACCGCACAGAAAGCAATGAGATTGGAAATTAAATGTAGGAGCGAACTTTTTATTCTTGCACTAAAATATCATTCAATTTTATTTTTTTAGGTTATGTTACGTTAAATATACTATTTATAAAATAAAATATTACTATTTTTATTTTAAAGTTGATTAATACAGATTAAAATACAGACAGAATTTACCTCGCTAATCTACAGATTCCAAACGATTCTTTGAAAGTAAATTTGTCACAATTCTCTTAAATTAACTCAGCCTGCACGTGTAATATTAATAATAATTTTTAACATGAAATATTACGTTTTTTGAGTAATTAAAGTATCAATTTTACATAATTTAATTGTAGTACATAATAATAATAAAAAAAAATCGAATTCGAGTTTTTTTCAATTTTTTGCATTTTCTGAGAACATTTACTATAGTAATGTATATTTTTTTTCACAATCAGAAAGTAGAGATTTCAACGACAAAAAGCCTAGCGACTTTTTAAAAAAATCTGATATTTTGACGCGAGAATTTTCGATTTAAAAAATGGGGTTCTTTTTTGATATTAAGTCAAAATAAGGTGAAAAAATAAATATTTTTAATCAAATAAATTACAGTGTATTTGGGACATAATAAGGTAAGTTTTTGTAGAAAAAAGATTTTTTTTGAAAAAGATAATAAAAAAAAACCAAAAACTTGGTTATTTGAATTTTTCACATAAATTTTGAGGCTATGTGAAAAAATTGTAAATACAAAAGTTGTAGATCTGATCTACAACTTTGCTATTTAACTTTTTTCCATAGGACTTGTAGTTTTGCCGGAAATCGAGATAAACCATTTTTTACCCTAAAAAACCCCCCTCCCACTTCCCGAACTCGGATCGCCCGTAATTTATTTTTCCTTACATCTTTATCATATCCCTTTTGTAATGGGTTTCATCCTACTATTATTTTTTTTCATTTTTTACCATTTTTGAAGGCTTCGGCCCTGGTCTATTAGGCTCATTATTTCGCTTAGAAAATGTATGCAAAACAGATTATTGATCTTTAAATAATATTCGTAGAAGAAACTGAATTGGAGAACTTGTCAGGTTTTCCTTTGCTGCAAACTCTGCAGCATATCCAGATATATCCTGGGTATCTTGATATAAGTGGTCCCATAGGTATCATCCCGCAAAAGACTAACTTAAAACAAAGACTTTCTCCTAAGGAATTAAAGTAAGTCCGTCAGGTCTTTTATCATCAGTTCGGTAGAGGCCATTCGGTTCAAGAATTGAGGCCATATTAGCAGATTTTTTTTTCTGACTGACTATGCAGTTGGCTGTTGCAACCATTACTGCTTCACCGGGCCTTTTGGGGCGAGACTCTGAAGGAGCCTTAGCCCATATATAGCGCTAACGCTTAAGGGCTCCCCGCGGAGGGAGCCTCGGCTTGCGTTGTCACTCGCGGGGGCATCCCTTCGACCAGCTCGAACCCGAAAGTGAGTCACCGCCAGGAGGGGAGTTCTCCGTTACGCGGGTTCGGTTGCGATTGAGTGGGGGCGAGAAGCACCCCGGCACTCTTTGGTACCTCGTGTATCCTTGCGGGCGCCGACGAACCAGGGACGTCGGAAACGTGTAAAGGGGGAGGCCCTATTAGGAGAGGTTCTAGAGACAAGCAGATAAAGCGCCCACCGAACATTTAAAAAAAATCATAACTTTGACGATTCAAAAGTGTTTGTAAAAACATAATTTCAATAAAAAAAATGTATTTGACTTTGGCTATTTCATTCAAGGTGTGCTATCTTGGTAATCTTCCTACAGATCGTATACAGCTAAGACCATGATAACTAATGCTTTCGACCCAAGATTCGCATAAACAACGGTGTGGAATACAAATCTCAAAGCAGAGTCTAAGAGCAGTGGCTATTCTTATAGTATCAGTGTCTAGAAGTGTTAGGAGAAGTAAAAACATTAAGCCATGCACCCGATTCTAGCTTTGCAGCTGTGTGTAGTCGTCTAAGGTGACGTACTAGCATTTTTCCTTAGTTCACTTAGAATATTATGAGCATGATTTTTTTAAAATTTCTTTGGACATCTTATTAATCATGCATAGTATGGTTTATTCCTAGGGCTGATTAGGCTTTTATAACATCATCTTTGAAAGGTAAACTTAATACGTCACCATTGTAAGACAAAATGCGAGTGTCAATACCATGCAGCTACTACATGTATCAAGGCAAACTTAATATGACACCATTGTAAGATAAAATGCGAGTGTCAATACCATGCAGCTACTCCATGTAACAAGGCAAACTTAATACGACACCATTGTAAGATAAAATGCGAGTGTCAATACCATGCAGCTACTCCATGTAACAAGGCAAACTTAATACACCATTGTAAGATAAAATGCGAGTGTCAATACCGTGCAGCTACTCCATGTAACAAGGCAAACTTAATACGACACCATTGTAAGATAAAATGCGAGTGTCAATACCATGCAGCTACTCCATGTAACAAGGCAAACTTAATACGACACCATTGTAAGATAAAATGCGAGTGTCAATACCATGCAGCTACTCCATGTAACAAGGCAAACTTAATACGACACCATTGTAAGATAAAATGCGAGTGTCAATACCATGCAGCTACTCCATGTAACAAGGCAAACTTAATACGACACCATTGTAAGATAAAATTCGAGTGTCAATACCATGCAGCTACTCCATGTAACAAGGCAAACTTAATACGACACCATTGTGAGATAAAATGCGAGTGTCAATACCATGCAGCTACTCCATGTAACAAGGCAAACTTAATACGACACCATTGTAAGATAAAATGCGAGTGTCAATACCATGCAGCTACTCCATGTAACAAGGCAAACTTAATACGACACCATTGTTAGATAAAATGCGAGTGTCAAGACCATAGAGCTACTCCATGTAAAAACAAAAAAAATGCAGCAATTCCCGTGTCTCTTATATAGAAAATTCCAAGACCGCCTAGATGGATTGGTAAAGTGGCTTGCCGCCACTAAAGATCTAAAAAGTTTTAATTGGCCTTAAAATATGTAAGGCATTTTTCGAAAGTTAAATGCAATACTATAATGTTTACCTAAGATTTATATCATAACATTAAATAACTATTGTTGAAAAATGGCATGAATGCACATAATAAATTACCCATCGCAACCTATCGAGGTAAGTTATGCAGCTTCACGCACTGTGTAGTCCATACACGTCATTACTGTCCTGAAGACACCTGCGAGGAACTGTGTGAATGCTGAATTGCTGAATGCCAAGCAATGGTAAGGTGACGTACATTAATGTCAGTCCGAATAACTGGTACAACGGTCATACTATCCATCATCGCCGAGACGCTACCGCTATTTTAGGTATATATGCCTTTCACTTGTTGACGCTAGCCTGTATTCGCCCATCAATACCGATCGTGGAGTGGCGCCTTTAAAATTGTATTTACACTAAGGTCGTTACAGGATGTTTGGTCGTTGCCTGACTGTCGTGCGTGTTAACACAGCTTTACGTTAGGCCAAAGGTAAAATAGCTTTACCTTCATAATATAAATAAATGAACAATTTGTTCTATTTGTATTGATCCGTATACAAAGGATCTCAAAAATGCAAAGTGCAGGGCAGTGTATGATTATCTCTTAAATAATAGGTATATTTATATACCTACGTAAATAATAAATATTCGGCACCCACTTCTGAACGTAGGAATCTTTTTTATGTTTTCACAATGTTCAAAGTCAAAGTCAATTTTTGAAGTGAAAACTTCTTTAGCGGCGTTGTGAACTTTTATTGGTATGGGTAAAAAATGATAAACTCGCGTCAGGTCACGTGTCCTGATCGTGAAAATTTGTAAGACGGATGGAGAGTAGACAGCTGGCGCGGCGTAGGAGAGGGAGTATCCCCCTCTCTTTCTACGGCGCGGCGAAAATGTATGCCTGCGCCTGCTGTTTCGTTTAGGCGGCGCAGGGCGCTTGCGCGAATGGTCGTGTGTGTTTATGTTACAGCGTGCTACGCGCATCCATGGATGGTGACAGCTGATGGCTCGACCGTCTGTGTAGTGGCCATACTGCTATGTATTCGTAAAATTCGTGTATATAAAGTGTTTAAAATATGGAAGTTGAACAAAGTGCATCTTTGTCTTTGTAAAATACGGAAACCGTAATGCCACGGCCATATTATAATTTTTATTTTTAGTATTCGCGATTATGAGTAGTACAGGGAGGTTGGATATGGAATTTTAATTCTATTACAGATTGCGATGTCAAATATACTACGTCAGAAAAGAAAATAAACAAACATTATTATTTCTTGACAATGTCAAAGACATGTATTGTGACATATTTGAGTGTTAAGCGCGAATCGTGTGTAATGGTTTTCACTTCTGCCGGCACTCCCGGAGTGCAACTGGTTTTTTTTTTTTATTTAAATTAGGTTTTAACAAACACTTTTGAATCGTTAAAGTTATGAAATACTATTTTTTGAAAACTTTCACCCACCCTTCGGTTGACAATGTTGTTGATTTCTACCGAGAAAAATCCGGCAAGAAACTTGATAGTTACTCTTTAAAAAAAATCATACAAAATACAAATACAATCAATGTTTTTTAAATAGTAATTTTCAGCCGTATATATATTATATCCATTTTAATGTGGTTAACTTATGCGTCCTGTAATTGAGCATTTTCAGTCCCATGATTTTTTATTATTTACATAGTCTTAAATGTTGTAATATGCTTTTTTACAAAGTTGTTGTTTGATAAAAGATTTAAATTTACTTATTGATAGTTTTTGAATATTATTATGAATTTTGTTGTAAAACTGTATACCGGTTTTGAGCCGCCTGCCCACTACCTCCATCCAGTGGCTTCGTGAAGCTGTACGAGGGATGGAACGTCTATCAGTCAATCGAAAACCTTTCTTTCCCTTTAATTATCCGTTTTGATGTGGCAATGTGGCTTGCTCGTTGCCACTTTAGCTTGCTGACTATTCGAGCAATGTCAGTTACTTACCACAGCCAGGTGGGCAACGGCAATCTGCCCAATTTATTCCAACAGATGGAGACTATGTTTTATACCGTTTTAGGTTGAAGACTTTCGTCTTAAGGCAGGGAGGCAATTCACTCAAATAATATGTTTTATACCACTAAGGTGGCAAACAAGCATACGGTCTGCCTGATGATAAGCGGTCACCGTAGCCTATGGACGCTTGGTACGCCAGGGGTAACTAGCGCGTTGCCGACCTGTACTGTAGTCCTTAGAGATAACCCTGGAGCTTATTCCACGACCCAAGCGTTTGGCCCGATTTGGTACAAGTGGTATACTTATGGATATTATTATTACACATGATATACAATAAAATATGCCTAGTTGCTGTAAAGGAGCGTTGTCATTAAATAACTAACAAATTTTTAAAATGGATTTTTCAGCTGAAGCTTCTGCATCGTCAGAGTTTGATTTTATAAATCTGGAACAGACAATCATAATATTAGAATAATATTATAATATATATAGCATAAAGAGCTGCTGTACAGGGTACAACATTGTCAATTTTAAAAAACTATTTAATGCAATTTATTCAATAAGTTCGCCAGTATATGTCCTCATACATATGTAATAAAAAAATTAAATATTACTTTTTTATCTGTAAACTCGTTTACGCTGTCATATGCTTTTTCCCATAACTTTTTCTTTATTGATTTTTTAGACTTTTTTAAATGCACATCAAAAAACTTATTACCCATCAATTTTTTACATCAATTAAATATGTTTTACATCAAAATAATTACTGAAATGCAAACAAACCAAATCTTTAACAAAATTGACTTTTTTCGAATTAATTCAGAAAATAAACCGTATAGAGATATGGCTTGTAAAACCTAGCATTGATACGAAATCAATACTGCCCTTAAGCCCTTTCACCGTTGACCTTTATAAAATTAAGGCGATTAATTAATTTATTTATTATATTATAATAATAAATTAACTTATCATAGGCGATGGAATTCCCTACAAAATCCTTTTTTTTAACTCTCTAGACCAAAATGCATCCAAAAAAAACTTAAAAAACCAAACGTTTTTTTTTTAATTTTGGAGCAGCTAGATTTTGGAGCAGAGAAATGCGTATACTATACATGTATACTCATCATTGGCACCTGGTGAAGGGGTCTTGTGTGTGTGTGTGTGTGTGTGTATGTATTATATATATGTGGCGTTTCCCCCCCTTCACAAACTTAACGCGCCGCAAGACCAACATTTACCAGCCGAGCCCAAAGGATATAACATTGTAATTTTTTTTACTGCCTTCTTCTTGGTGAGATGTTATTTTTAAGGGATGAAAATTTGGAAATACATGTTCTGAGATAATAAACTCAAAAAAAATCAAAATTGGTTTTCATAAAGCATCATATCTTAAAAAAAACCGTTTTTTTAGATTTTTTATGTAATAGGGGTGGTTTATAGGGGATGAGAACTAATTATAAAAAATCCCTTAATAGTACAGTCAAATTAGATACATTTTTAGGCTAAAAAAACATTAATTGGTAGAGTTTTGAATTTTGGTGTAGTTGTTCATTTAGACCTCCCGTTGAACATACCAAAAGTCCCCATCGATAGCTGTTGCGCTCGCGATGCCATCTTGGAAAATAAGTACCCTTTTTTAGTTTTTTGCTTATATCTAGGCAATTATTGCTGATACGGAAAAAATGTGTATGTAAAAACTACAGATTATTAAATATTCTATAAAAAAAGGTGATACATATTACTATTGTATCACTAGTATTATAGCTATAATCCGGCGTTAAAGAGGAAAATTATTTATTTTGTTGCTGCCGATATACCGTTTGTTTTATGTTGACTCCTAAATGGTTCAAATATATTTTTAGAAAAAGGGAGAGGAGGAAAGAGGCAAATGCATTATGTTTCATGATGTGTATGGCTGGGTCGGAATGTGTTTTGGGTCCACTTGGTGGGTATAAGTACCACGAAATAGCCGCGACTGGCTATCAATACCGAAAGGCCATGATCAGCCATCAGCTAATCATCGTCTCATAGGTGTGCCTCACTTCCCATAAAGACTTAGGCATCTTATTCTGATTTACGTGACTTTGTATGTAAATATACGGTCGCGGTCAGAAAATGTTTACCAGTTTTGAAATTAGATTCTATATCACATTTTTTTCACTAAGTCTAAAATGCCATATCAAGTTACTTATTACCTTTCAAAAGCTATTATGCAAAATGACGCATCGAGAAAAACTACAAGAATTATTGACCACTCTTTGATAATGGAACTAATATCTTTATTTGTTGAAATGATTTTTTATCAAAAAATATTGTTTGAACGTCGTTTTGACAAGAGTAAAATTTTACAAAAGATTTTTTCATAATGAAATAAAATGGCAAGTTTAACCCTGGAGCAAAGGGCTGAAATAATATTTCTCTTCGAAGATGGACATAGTATTAGTGCTATATCACGAGAACTCAATATATCGCAATTCATTGATTGGTTTTGGATTAGGCGTCAGGGCGAAGAAGGGCAAATAACAGATCATAGAAATAATTCAGGACGACGACCGATACTAACCGCCGCGCAAATAACAGAAATCATTCGTCGTTACGAAGAGAATGGTTTCACACCAACTAGTTATTTTGCTGCTTTATATGGTGTGAGTGCTCGGACGATCCGACGAGCTTTGCACAATGTTGGACTACACTACAGACACCTAATATTAAAGTGGAGCTGAAACCTCACCACAAAACAGCTTAACTTTGCGCGACGACATCTCGATTTTGATTGGTCGAATACTATATTTACCGATGAAAAAACTTTTTAATTAAGCCAAATCGGAAGATTAACTTTATGGCGCTAAAATCGAACTCGTTATGATGAAGGTCATATTGTGCCTCAAAACGAGTCAGGTCGCATTATAGTAAACTTATGGGGGTGGATGAGCCTTGACGGCGTCGGAGAACTGGCGTCGTTAGAGAATAGGGCTACGGCCATTAATTATGTGTCGCTTTTGGAAGAAGTGATGCTGCCTACTGTGCGCGTAGTGTATCCTGTAACGGAAACCCCACACATTACTTACGTTCAAGATAATGCACGGATACACACAGCCCGTGCTACTATGGCGTGGTTCAAGCTGCACCACGGTGCCACGACATTCGTCCCATTCAATGGCCCTCTCGGTCTGCTGATTTAAACCCTATTGAAAATTTATGGGGGCTTATGGTTCAACGTTGGGACTGTCAAAATGAAAGAAACCCTCAAGCTCTTAGATCACACTGTGCTTAAGTAGGGGATGATATCAGAGGTAGTGATCTATGCACGCGTCTTGTTGCATCTATGCGAGATAGACTACGTGCCGTCATAGCTGCAGAGGGAGGTTATACTAGATATTAAATAAAGATTTTCGAAGAGTCTATTTTATTATTTCTTCATGTTCTAATTTAAAAAAACTAAAATATTAGTTTTTTCAAAGAAGGTTTTCTATATATTAAAACTTGATAGTAGTCAGCCCATCTCCTAGAGCAGAGATGGCGAACCCATGGCAATTCGGGCACGCCAATCATTTATAAAATTTCTATCTTCACCTACGTATGCTTGCAAGTCATTTTTAGAAATGAACTCTAGTTTAGCTTCCATACTGCTTAGTAACAAAGTACGAGCCTGCCCTAATGTGAGATTTTTAGCACCTAATTTGCAACAGCAGAAATCACATAATTTTTTTTTTATTTGAATATAAATACTAAACATTTCGATTGCTGTAAACATTTCGAGCTGCAAGTATCTATATAGCTTTAAGTTAACAGCAATTCGTTTAATTTTTCTCCATTATTGTTAAGTAACCCAGATTTTTTGACGGCACGTCATAGGTACAGTATTGTTTTTTTTCATAGAAAATGGTACATTCATTAATTAAGGTTCGCCATACCTGTCCTAGAGCGATTGGTTGTCATATTAGAAAAAAGATAATCTATGGTCAATCAAATTATTATGAAATAGACATTTAGAACTTGTGACTTAAATGTGTGCATGCAATCGTGATCCTTAAGGTGGTAAACATTTTCTGACCGCGACCATATATCGTTACCAAGCACCGTTTATAGTACTGCAATTCTACTAATAGTCATAGGCTGAAAATACTTGACGTAGCGCTTTCACATAATGTAAGCCTAGGTTTCTGTATCCAGCTAAATGGATTTTGCTTCAATTTCTTCCCGTTATTAAATGTTCCTCTGACTCCTATCCGACAAAGGCGTATTCTAGAAAGCCCTTACAAGTTTATTATATTAAAGCAACTAGATAGCATCCTCTCTTATTAGATCTCGACAAATTGACGTGGCATCGAATCTCTTACCAGTCACTAAGTGTTCACCGGTTCCCAAAATTATTTTATCAAAATAAAGTTTACCCCTGATTATTTATTAATAAGCATTTTTGACAGGGCGATGTTGAACTACATTTTTTCGCGATGTAGTTAGGGTAAAAATGTCCTAAGCCCTCGTTATATAGATAATTTAATTCACTAATTGCCTTGAGTAAGCTTTATTAACGGTTACTTTTACCACGATTACGTTATCTCTCAGTAACTAAGTATAAAGTAAACACTAAGTATAGACCTCTTAACTCAACTATAGACCTTGGTGGTCATTTCGGATTTTGGGCACCAGAACAGGGGCACTGCAACACGGATTTTACGGAGTACATTTATACCTATAGGAGCGCCATGTTTCGACGTGGCGACAGCTTTTAATAAATACTAACACAACGGTTATTAAGCTGTTACATTTATAAGCTGTTCCACATACACTGTGATCGCTCTTAACTGGTTTTTTTTTATGCTCTTGCTAATCATAGCTTGCGAGTGACTGTTGGGTGACAGATTCGATGACCACATCAATATTAGAGATCTAATGAGAGCAGGAATGAGATCTAGCTGTGGTAAGCTGATTATTTTAAATGCTTTCTTGAATTTGTCTCAGTTTATCACAGTCTGTCGCAGTGGCTTCGTAGGCCTGGGGCCTAAGGGACATAATAACCAAGAGCTTGTTAGAATAAAGTTCATCCAGTACTTCCATGAAGCGCAAACTTAGGCTTATGTTCAGTAGAAACGCTATGTTGAGTACGTCCAGCCTATAGTTGTCATTAACGGCTTAGTCAGTAGCAGTCATAATGTTAAAATTGAGTTTGTTTATCAGTCTGTCGAGAACCTTGCCTTTGTTCTACTCAGGATAGGTGGTTCTTATCGGAATCAGACGCGATGATGATCGGCTGATGGCTGGTCGGTCTAGCCTATTGGCTATTCTTACTCACCAAGCGGACTCCGCCCCGCTATACACATCATGTCGCATAATGCATCTGCCCCTGAATTATCTCTCCCCTTATCTCTCTGTCTTTCTTATTATCTCTGTCGATCTTTCTCTAGGTAGTGTCATGGAATAGGTTTTTAAAGATATATATGATCATTTTAGGAGTAAACAGAAACAGAACTGTATATTGATAGCAAAAATATAAAAAATAATTTCAATGTCGGATTGCAGCTAAAGTATTCGAGATACACAAATATCAAATATCTTAGCTTTTTTATAGGAAATTTAAAAAGTTACAGTTTTTGTATACACGATTTTATCTTATTAATAATTATTGCCGAGATATAAGCAAAATACTGAAAAAGGATACCTTTTTTCCAAGATGGCGGCGCGAGCGAAACAGGTATCGATGGGGACGTTTCGTATGCACAACGGGAGGTCTTAATGAACATGTAAACCAAAATTCAAAACTCTACCAATTAATGTTTTTTCATTTTCTAATTTGATTGGACTATTTAAATGTAATAATTTATCAGAACAAGAAATAAAATATATCGAAAAATGGTTTATTTTTGTTTCAATTTTATGTCAAAAAGGGTGTATTAAAAGGTCGTAAGGAATTAAATAGGGGTTGAAAAATCACAAATAGTTTTTTAAACTATATAACTATCATTAATCAAAAGCTTTATACGTTTTTTCATTTCTTAAATGCCTAGATTTTTGAATTTATCATTTTGTCAATTAAACCTATTATTTTTTATACCTATAGTTTTTGAAAGAATTTTGTTTTTATCCATCCCTATTCAACTCTGACCTTTGCAATTTTACAATAAGAGACAGACCTTTAAACAGATGAGTGCACAATGCGTCGCGGCGGAGCATCGTTCCTAACTAACAATAATTATTAAACTTTTAAACTATTAATTAGAAATTACACCCGATATTAAAAAACAAATAGGTAAACAATATAATATTTTTTTTCCAGTGATACGGGATTTTTCCAAATTCAGTTAGTAAACAAATTACCTGACGCATAAAACATGCGACTCTTTCTTTCCAAGCGTAGGATATAAGATAATATATTTTTCCTGAAAATTCTGAAAATAATTGCAATAGAGCTTCATATAAATTGACTTATAATTTTATGCGATATCTTTAATAATTATCATTTTACGGAACCGTACACCATAATTGGTAGCTTTTAGGGTCGCGTAGTCAACAAGGAATTTAATTAACGCTAGTCAAGACATGTCCTCAAAAGGGACCTAAGGCAACATTATATATATATATTACAGCTAATTTAATGAATCGGAGAGGACATAAAAACAGGGACAAGTTCTACAACTTAAAATATAAACAAAACTATACAACCAAAGTACGTGTGAACCTTACTTAACAATCATTGGCACACTTCAAGCACCTTTTATTGTAAATATTAACTTATTGGGCACGACCTTTAAAATAAAAAAATGTCTTAAACGATAAAGAAAGCATCCCCCTAACACACAAATGAAATGCAAATATCGGCGGAAACAATATTTTTTATGTATGGATGTTCATTTATTTTTGTTCTTAAATTATTCATTTTGCCAATTTATGTATTTGAATTGTGGATAAGGACATACCTCTTTATCGATTAAAAATTTTTTAAGCAAAAGTAGCTCGTGCCGAATAAGTAAATATTTACCCTTTTTATATATTTCTATTTACGCATTACACTATCACATAATATGTGTATAAGGGTAGGTCTCATATAATTTTAAATATATATATTTTAAATTTCACAACATTTTTAATAGGTTAATTACTACCACCATAGACTACATGACCACCACAGAGTATAGCCAAAAATACGCCGTTCGTAAGGCGTGTTCCAGTTAAGAAACAACGGGCCGAATCACTTATGTATACCAATATTTTTATTTTGTCGGAAAATTTCAAAACTTTGACATGCAAGCTGTTATTAAGTGCTTATGCTTATGCTGATGCTAGCAGAAATGGTTGAAAGAAGAAGGGAGTGTATTCAAAATGTGTACCTTATAACACATTGAACATGAAGGAAAAAAAATATATCAAGAAAAAAATACGAAATATTTTGTTTGTGCATATAGATTTTAGTATTTTCATATTTTGTCGCAGCCGAATGACTTGCACTTGCTAACTTAAAATAACTTTTATTTTATTTCCACATACCAGGAATCTAGAAAATCAATGAAAATATCTTTAGATACATTTTTATTGTGAGCTTAGGGAATCATCATTGTTTAATGAGACACTTAATAAAAATAACTAAAATTCACGTTATGATAATATTAGTTGAATTGGAGATGCAGTAGTGTGCTTATAATAATATTGAGTAAAAAATATAATTTTAGTGCTCAAAAGATCAGAGCAACAGAATCTGGTGTGTCTCACTCAGCAGCACCAACTTTGAGATTTTGCCAGAAAATATTAATCTTCATCGCCCGAAATAAATTTAATGCTGAATCGATACGTCCCGTTTACATCAGCTCGGTTCCAATGCAATTTGTAGGATAAAAGCGAAAAGGGAACTTGTTGGAATCAGATTTTGGTAATTTTTTTTTGTATAGCAATTGTTTTTTTTTATCTTTAGCTACATCTACGTTCTTACTTACTACGTTGATCTATTGATATTTATATTTTTTTATTTAATTTAAAATAATGTTACAAATAATGGAGCAACTATATTTAATAATTGATATCAAATGTAACATTATAACAAATGTAACATTATAACAAATGTCACATTATAACAAACACTGTTCTGGATTAAGAACATTTTAGAAAAATAAAAGATTTTTATAAATTGACAAATATAACTTCATATTATTAATTAAGCATTTTTAACGCTATATTTTTATTGAACTATAGTCGTAGCCCGTGCCCGCATCACTGATAACTTGGGCCACGCCCTGAATCCACGAAAGCTACGCGCAATATCTGGCACGTATCCGTCAAAACCTGCGCGCGCGCAACATTATCGGAAACCGCCGCGCGCCGCCGCGTGCTCCCTTTTCGATCAACTCATTTTTTATCGGGTTTTAAAATAGTTTTATAGTGGAACTTTCGCGGAAAACACGCGTTATTGGCGTGGGGCCCTCGCACTTGTTCTACAAACTGTGGAAATAAATTATTGCTAAATGGATTAAATATTATTTCAGGTTAGTTATTTAGCTACACAGATAATCTGTGGATTAAAACAATAAATTAATATGATGAGTCAGTTAGCTATTTGTCCCTATCTTTTGAAATATACGATTGTTTCGCTATCTTTTTTGTATTCTTACATCTATATAACTCCTTTTTGTAAACGTTAAATATGAATAGGCTTGGTTACGCCCTTATAATGCCCATAAATTCAAAAAATGTTCCTGCAGGAGTTTCAAACTATAAAATTACAAGTATATAACTTATAAATTAATTAATTATTTCAAAATCACCTTTTTCTGAACGTTATTAACTATTTCTTGCGCGCAACATAAAAATGCCATCTTCGTAATTATAAACATACAATGACTAAAAATCCCACAAAAAGCCCTTTCGTTTTACCGCTATATATATACCCTAAGTCCACCCTGAAAGTCCGTTCTAAATATTGGTGTAAGATTTATTGAAATCGGATGGGTTACCTCCTAAATCTTAACTCATAAACCTTTTTATAATATTAGAATAGAAAAATAGATTAGAATACATTCGATCGAGTTAGACTACGCTTGCTGTATACGAATTATTGATAAACCTCTAAAACATCTGTGACACTAACTACCTGCGTACCACAACGAATGATTCGGCTCTCCCCCAAATGGAATGAAATTAGGTTCGAGTTCTATTTACACCAGTTACTGATGCGAGGCCGAGCGCCAGTAAGGTAGAAAATACCTACAGATTTCGGAATGAATGCAGTTTTTAGCTTAATAGTGATTGTATAATCCATTCTAGTCAGAATGAATTAAAAGAATAAACAAATGTGATCAGGTGAGCGTAATGGCGGTTACCATGAAGGTTCCTTGTCAAAAATAAATTGTTGTTTACTAGTAAATAATGGTTTATAGATTTCATAATAGTTTTTTTTACTAAATGTTGTATGTGCTGAGATTTAAAATAGACTCAAATAAGTAATTATTGTGTTTAAAATTGATATTATATAAATTTTCATAAGTGATTTGTTTGTTTGTGCTTTGGTTTTCGAGTTTTGAAACGAAACTTCTCATTACCAGGTAAATAGTTTATTGAATAGACAGGTAAATAAATAGTATGAATAAGGTACGAAACGGTATAATCATAATTACGGTAGATTATGTAATTTAAAAATATAGAGCTATTTATCAATTTAAAAAGTTAGAGGGAGCGTTTCAGTGTGCGCAGGGGTCCCCACGGTCGAGAGTATAAATATTTTTGACGTAAAAAGGTTGAGGATGCCTGAAGGTCAGCGCTACGACCATCAACCCCGGAGTCCGATGAACCCTAAAGTTTTGTATTAATTGTTAATTATATCGCTTTATGCAATTATTAATGTTGTAAACACTCTTAGTCCGGGTCCTTTTGACATGAAACCTGCAGATTGTGACTAAAGCATGAAACTTGGTACAAGCCCAGCCTAGGTCAAAAGATAGGTAAAAAGGTTCTGATGGCATTCAGCATTAAGACAAAGAAACTGTAAGTAAGTCGGCTTTGGGAGCTTGTTTTTTACTTTTTAGTGGGTCTGAAGTCAATTTATGTTTTTGTTAAAATTATACTTCGTTGATGCATTCTAAAAGATTTAACAAACGATGTAGTCCGTTGTGCCGGTACATGAGTTGCCGGACAAAAAGCTAGCCACCCATTTTCACAAACCCTCGGGCACTCCGTAATATGGCAACTTCAATAGAACCGGCACCGGGGGTGCCAGACCCGATCGAACGCCTTCGCTATGTACTCTCAATGGCTAGTGCCCATCGATTTGTGAGATACACTAGAAGTTCACCAGTCGAGGGATCGTGGCGAAAGCCATATTTACGATCACTGACCAGGTCGGGTTATTCTAGGTATCTTAGAAGCTGTGTGTTGATCACACGCTCCATCACCTTAAAGAGGAGAGAGGTAATAGCGATAGGCCTGTTATTCGATGGATCTTATCTATTGCCCTTTTTGGGCACCGGGTGCACATTCGCAGGAAATTGCCTAGTATGGCAGGAAAGCGCGTAGAGGCGTGTGAGTACAGGACATAACTCAGGAGCACACTGCTTAAGCACCACTGCTGGTGTACCGCCTGGCCCACTCGACTTATGAACGTCTAGAGAAAACAACGCCCGCTGGACCTCCCGCTGTGTTATGGAGATTTCCGGCATGGTCTAACCGCACCACGGTATAGTAGGTGGTACAGCGCCTTCATCGTTCATATTCGAGTTTGAGACAAAGAGACTGCCCAGTAGATCGGCTTTCTCTTTAGCACTATGGGCCAAGTCACCATCTTTTGCCTTTCGCAGTGGTGGTAACGACTAAATTAGCCAAATACAGCCACTGTTTTTCTCTATTACCTAGAGACCAAAAACATTCAAAAATGGTTTCTCTTTCTGTTTCTGTCAATCTTTTGAAACATTTCATATGGCAACGACGTGGAGGACCCATTTTTCTAGCAGGTCGTATTACGCCTTTTCTCGTATTATATTCTTTGCCTAAATTTCTTAAAGTTTTCCGCTTAACATCCTTCCAGTCTTTGACGTGTCTCTCTCTTACATTCCTTTTATCTTTTCTTGTGCGTTTATTTAAGACGTGTGGGCTGTTATCAGACAATACGGAAACTGGACTATTAGCTCGAGGTGTCGTGCAGCTAGATTGATCTGTTGGTAACGTTTCAGGTAATGATGGATTTAAAAGTGTCAAATTTTGTTTTTCAATAAAGTAGGGACAGTTATTGATGTCGCAGTCGTAATCGAGATGGTTGATGCTGCAGTTAGGGGAAGTGTGTGCTGTTTCTAAATTGTCGTCGTGATTTCTTGTATCTAAAAGTTTCAGTTAAAATGCTGCTATCGACGGTTTTATCCAAAATACCATCATTTAACATAATATCTACTAACGCGTTCAACTTTGTGTCATTAAAACTGACCGGCAAAGGAGATTCTGAAACAAATCACATCAAAATTTATATAAAAATTGTTATTACATCAACATACAACATGCAAAAAACAATCGAAAGTAATGTCAAATGTTGTGTATGTGATACACAATGAAAAACTATTCGTTTTCAGGGTACATTGTTGTATGTCATCATAGAGTAAAAAAATATGTAACCCCCTTCGAAGTAAAATACTGTATGTGATTATACAACGAAAAAAAATGTGGAATACGCCGATGTAAAATGTTGTATGTAATACTTGCAATGCAATACGTAGTAAATTTACGACGTAAAATGCTGTAAATAACACTTAGCACTAAATATGTCGTAGATCTACGACGTAAAATGTCCTATGTAACACATACGGTACAGTGTAATTGCAACTTGAGCTATGTTTATTATTTAGTCAATTTTCGTAATAAATTTAAATGAGTTTGTAAGGATTAAGTAAAATAAACAATAAAAAGCGTATAAAACTCTAAAATTTGTTACATACCTTATGGTTCAGAATTAAAACTTGAGACTGCGGCTTGCTGTATTAAAATATTAGAAAAACGGCCACTTTTAGCAAAAATGCCAACTACAACTAACAGATATTATTTAGAAACTATATAAAACCTTCTAAAAATAGCTTATGACTAGCTTTATATTTGTGACATTTGGATTTTAGAAATTCGTTTTTTACAAAAAGAAAATTGAGGATATCTAATGGCGGCGCTAGTAGGGTGTAAGAGGGCTCTTAAGAGAAACTTTCTCCCGCGAACGCTTAAGTTGTGAAATGAGCTCCCTGCCAAGCATTTATCTAGGGACGTATATATGGGGTTCATCAA
Source organism: Apoda limacodes (assembly GCA_946406115.1). Classification (NCBI taxonomy): domain Eukaryota; kingdom Metazoa; phylum Arthropoda; class Insecta; order Lepidoptera; family Limacodidae; genus Apoda; species Apoda limacodes. Next base: position 2,592,304 of record OX291540.1, on the reverse strand, counting down.
GAAAGAAGTGTTTAGATTTTTAAAGTGTCGGCAGGTTGTAGCTCGTTTGCAACCTGGGCAGTATAACAAATAACAATAAAGGTAGAGGAACTCTAATTTTTCGGTAAAGCAGTAAAAAGACTCAAGTAGTAAACTACCACGAAGTGCTCTAAGTATCTCCTAGGTCGGCGTCAGTGAGCCTGTTCGTCGCGCGCCGAGTCAGTCGCTCCACTTTAGTTTCGGCACCTAAATTAATTCAGCTACGAGTAGTTGTTGTTCCGAGCTAAATGAGTCATTACCATCAAAGCGAAGTCGGCGTAAATTGGCCATTAACCTAATTTTTGAAAATTGTTAGTAATGGACCACCCGCTACTCCCACCACGCACTGGCGGCCGCGCTTCGTTCGTCTATTCTCCTAGTATGTACCTACATCGTGTTGCACTCTTTGATACGGTCATGCCGTACAATAATCCAATTTTGTGTTATGGCGATTTTGTGTACTATATTGATTTGTCTGTAATTTAAAAAGAAATGAAAAATACTTACGCTTATTAAAGTTTATTTCTCTATTGTAATTAGTTCGGTACATAGAAAACAAGATCACATCGAAGATACAAACATACAAGTAGGTACACAGCATATCTTAAATATAAAAAACTAGATTAGAATTATCCATCTATATCAATTGTTATCACTGTTATGTAACTTATAAACCTTCCAGTGCGACTAATAAACGCGGTAAACAAAAAAAAAATAGGACATGTTGTTAAAAATAAAAAAGTTGGTTTTAGCAGTGTTTAATTTAGTAAAAATTAATGAAAGTTTGGTTGGGGTTAAATGTTCCTCAGTTTGTTGTTTAGTTTTTGTGATACGTTCGTGGTGTGCATCTATCTCCCGGGGGCAGGGTATAAGTTAATGAGTGTAAATTCAATAAGAACATGTAGGTCGCGCTAATTATGACGAGAAAGTAGGCCATTTTTATTTACTAGACGGCAGAATAGCGCGAACTAATTACTTTTCAGTTCATTTGCAACTCACGGTATTATTTCGGTTAGTGCCATTTTAACCTCATTTTATCTATTGTTGTTTCTACGGTCTAGAGCGGCCGGGACGGGGCGCGACGGTCTTCCGTGTCTACCCTACTAATTATTCGACACAGCATTAATTACTGTAATAATTTATTGGAAATCAAAAGATTGTTTGAAAAATGTTCTATTGCATCCGTTTCAATCAATTTTTTGTATTTCGTTGCCAAGTGGAAAAACTGGATCGCTAATGTCCATCCTTCCGTCTCTATGTTGAACCCTGATATTTCCGCCGCGATTCTATTGATTCAAATAAAATATTACAACAAGGTGTCTTATTCGAAACGTTTCACAGATTTGTAATAATTTTACAACAAGGTGTCTTATGTGAATCGTTTTACAGTTTACAGTTTTGTAATATATATATTCCAAGTAATACCTACCCTTACGAATATGTTAAACAATATTTTAGTATCAAATCCCTTTACTTTTTTTGGCGTGAAAAGTGATTGAATATAGGTTATAAAACATGACAGCTGCTGGAGCTAAAGCCAATTAACCTTCAAAAATATATTATTATATTCACGATAAACGCAAACTGAATTAATACATAATGTAGATTGACTTTATTCAATGAAAAACAAACATAACATGCGATGCATATTCGTGAATAAGATGTTGAATGGCAGCCCTATGACTATTAAATTAAATATACTCAAACATTCTAAAAATACTGATAATACTACTTTTAATATTTCTCTTTTGATTAAAATAAATAAATCTGTAGATCTACTTGCTTTCAACAAAAAAATTTTCACACCAAGCCATATCCATACAATGCTTATTATAGGTTTCACAGTATAGGATTTATTATACATCTGCGAGCTGCGACATGGACATTTAAGTAACGACTAGTTAAATCGCGGAGGAAGGAAGTTTCAGTCAAATTGAAATGTTCTTTTAATGCACAGATGGAGACGGATTGAACATTATGTAATCGTACTTACGTAGATCAAATATGAATCTTATGCATACATTTTAAAGTTGATCAAGTTTATTAAGCTTCATAACAGGATAGCCAGCATCTGCAAAGTTGAGAATAGAAATTTAGCAAGAATAATTATAGTGAGAATTGGAAGTAGGTTTTGTAACCTACCTATAGACTGTAGCAACAGCAAATAATTTTTAACATTTTCGTACCTATTTTTTGCGTTCCCCAAGATAGATAATAATAGTTATAAATAGTAATTTAGACTTTATTACTGTTAAATTTTACATTTATTTAAACACAATAAATTAGAAATTAATGCAAACCCCTTCGCTTGTTGTGCTGTTTGTGTCAAAAGCCTCCTCTCCTACCTAGCCTTTCTACTCTATTTAGTTCTATGCTGCGAGTATCGTGACTTTTCATAACGTGGCCAACGTTTTTCAAAATCACGATAACAGACGTTCTGTATTTCGATATTATGTATATACTTACCGAAATTGGTTTAGAAATTATGAAATATGATAATAGGTCTCACTTTACTGCACCCTTTTTCTGTAGGTATAATATGGAAATAAAGAAAACTTTAGCTGGCCGGGCAGACGTTGTTCTACTGTTACTGCTGCGCGTTGTTTTATCGATTTCTTGACCGCAGCGTCATCTATCATGTCCAAATTTTGAAATTTATTACTAACATGTTGTGAAAAAGAGTAATTTTGGTTCAAAAATATATAATCTGTTAATGACTTGATCACCCGAACTTTTGCGTGACCTGGATAAAACTAGTATTATCGTTCAGGAGTCATACTTATAATTTATATGAGTGTTTGTTTATCGCAAATATAGTTTCTATAAAACCTTGTTTCACATTGTTACGATAGGTTACCATTACGTTAGATGGTGTGCGAATTGTTAAATTCAATAAACGTGTTCTATATCTTTGTACGGTATATCTTGACGATTTTTATTCCCATAGGAAGTTAACCAGTGGCTGTACACCTAATGTGGTAACGACATTATAATGTGGCGGACAGGCTCTTTTCACTGATCACTTTAGTCCTGCTGGGATTTGAGGTGAGTGAACCTATCGCCGCAAAGCTGCTGATGCAGTATCCCCTTTTGCCAGTTCCTGATAAACTACCACAAGTTTGTAAGGCAGGGCTCAGACTATTAAAAAACTACTATAAGTTAGTCAGAATAAGGCAGGGATCTGTCTATTATAAAACTACCATAAGTAAGTCAAGATAAGGCAGGGATCTGATTATTATAAAACTATCATAAGTTAGCCAGGATAAGACAGGAGTCAGACTATTATAAAACAGTGACGAGCGAGATTGTGTCTGTACATGGGACATATTTTTGAAAAAATTAGGACGCTTATGAAACGATTGAGGTATGTATTGAGATATTTTTTTATTAGTTTACTGTCTGTTTGTTACTGTGGTGGCATTACCTTATCAGCCTAAGGCCGAGCGCGCATTGCTAGAAATTTCCGACAGAAAAATTCTTGTACGCGCCGGACGGGCACTCTGTGCATACATATAGCATGCGGTTGGCATTATACGTCATTAATATTGGGTTACGGCCTGTCCTCACCGAGGGTAGTTTGGGCAATAGTCCACACGCGGGCCCAGTTCAAATTGTGGATTTCACATATGTCTTTTTTGACATATGCAGAATTCCTCACTATGTTTTCGTTCACCGTAAAGCCAGTAGTGGTATGAATAATCAATGTACTTGAGAAATTAAGAAAAAGACTCATTAGGACATGCGGAGCTTAAACCTTCGCTACTCGGGACGCAAGATGAAATGGAAACCCTTGGGCTACCATCGACCTGGTGGTATCACGGTACTGCGCTATTGCGGTATCGCAGCAAAAGTAACCAGTCATAAGACGATTTGCAAACTTTTAATCTAACAGAGTCTATTAGTGTATACACAATATACACAAGTCATAATTTATTTTTTACAATACGCAATAATAATTCGGTACTGCGACTAAAGTAAAAAAAATAGTTTTCGATGCTGTCTAAATTATTCTATTAGACGAGCATGCAACCTACTTTCCGAAATCCTTATTTAAGCTAAACGATAACATGTTCAGCAACCACTACACACGTATGTATCAAGGTATGTACGTATGTAATGTAGCCATTAATTGAATGAGGTCAAGAAAAAATGGCTGCACTTTTTACGATGGTGTCTGAAGGATAGATAGCGGTAAGTGAATGAAATGGGAATGGATATTGGCTAATTCAATTAGTATGGGTACGTGGTTGAGCATTATGTGGATGGTCACGCGACCGCAAATGTGGGCGTGGCCTTGTACACTGAGAGCTAACAGCAAAAAATGTGCAATTCATCGTGAATTTGTTTATATAATGCTGCCAGTCTTACAATTTGAGAATACTTAAATAAATTTAAAAAAATATAAAGATCTTGTATAAGATGTTTTAAATTCTAAGTTGTTATTGAGTTATTATTTGCATGGTTTTACAATTTAATTTCTTGTTGAAACAAAATTACATGTGTTGCTGACGAAAAAACATGAAGCAATTTATATAAGTTACTGAATACTCAATACAACGAGATCGTTGATTACATGAAAGACAAAAATTTAATATGAACTTATGATATAACTCGTTGTAAAACAATTCGTTATATCTTACACCAACCTCTGTGCAAAATTTCAAGTCTCTCTACTAAACAACACAGAAAAAATAATATAAGGTTCTTGCATTAACACCTATCTTCGTCAGTCATTTAGTTTACTATTTTATGTAGATTAGAAATTAATATGATATATTGCGTTTCTACAAAGAATATGTTTTGTTTGTACTTGTTTTACGAATAGCATTTTTATATATTGTATAACCTACAGTTGGTTTATTCCAGAAAGATTCGAAATTCCACGTTATAAGTGATGCATGATTTTGAAACGGATATTCGAACAGTAATAGCTAAATATATCAGCTTATATATGAATATCTTTGGCGCTATTTGTGAAATGTACTGCGAACTGTATTTAGAACGGAAATCGGCTACGAAATTATTGGACTTGTAGTTAGTTGATTTTGGCGCAACGGAAAAGCATATTCGTATAAATTATGAAATTCCGTTCTTAACTGCTTTTCTCTTAACATATTGTTGATCGTGAATATATCATGGTTGTATCTTGTTTGTATGTGTATATGCAAACTAGAAAAGTATAGGTACAGAGTAAGGATTAGAAATTATAGGCAATTATGTATTTACTTAATTTAAACAACTTTGATGATAAATTTTTACAGACAGCGGTATTTATTTTGAGGTTCAACTTCTACGTGGATTTATATAGGTAATAGGTATGTATTCTTAAATCATATATTCATAAGTACATCTGAATATCCAGACACGTGATGTGCTAGATTGAAGATAATACAACATATAAAAAATACCCCTTTAAGATTACATAGGTAATAACATTTTTTAATTTGTTTCAGTACCTATGTGTGTGATATATTATATAACATAAATTCACGTTTGTATATAAAATATTATTTTATTGTATAGGTAGTGATAATTCTTGGTCTACAGAACACAAGATAGACAGATATATTAGTGATTACTTTATTAGTTAGTAAGTGATGAATCGTCTGCTTGTAAAACTGACATTTAAGTATATTTTTTTTTTTTAGCTCCTCCTGTATCTAAGATATGAATATCTTGATTTGTAAGGAAAAGAAATAAATTAATCCGTTTTATACCTGTTGATTATGGTGCATAGCGTATGGCGCATGGCGGATGGTGTGGCGTAGAGTAAGAATTCCAGTTATGGACCTTTTGCAATTTTGTTTAATTGGGTGTTTTTTGATGCATTTTGTGACAAAACGAAACTAAATAAAATGGATAGATTTGCTTTTACTTTTACAGATTGACATTGTGTTTTTTGTTAAAAATCCATTTTTAATAAAATAAAAAAAAACTGTAACCTCTACACAAAATTGACGCTAATAGCGATTGATTTCGAGACATAACTATGTTTAAGCTTTCTGTAACTTTTGACGAATGCCCTGTTTGTTTCTATAAAGTATCAGCCGATATATGGCTGTTAGAAGTGCAATAAGTCAGTGTGCTGCGACCACAAAATCAACGTCTGTGAAGATTGCTCTTAAAATATACGTATTAGTTGATTTCTGTGAAGTTTATTTTGTAATTTCAATAAACGCATATTTTTTATTTTGTTGTAATAAATAACTGCGATTGCTGTATTCTTTGATAAAACTGCGTTTTATTATAAATTTATATTCCTACCTTAAATATTCTTTAACAATTTGGGCATAAGTAGGTATATTTTTGCCTACCGGTTGTTATTAATCCTAAACGTATGATAGGGCTTCGTGTACCTTTGAAAGGTTAGGCTCCTAGAGTTAAGATCTCGATAAACCATTTTGATTTTCTCATATATTAATGCAAAAAAGTTCTTGACATATAGGTATTGTTTTGTCAATGATGACATGGTACAGCTAAGCCCAAATTAAACTACAAGAGACTTACTTCAATTTGTACTCTTGCTGTACGTACCTCAGGGGGACCTCAGGGAGCCCTAAATTACAACTGAGAGAGGAGATAGAAATAGGGACAGGATCTAACTCAAAACAATAAATAAGTATAAAGGTGAACTTCTTTTGTACTGTGTGCTCGTCCGACAGTTTCCTGTTGTATCAATGGCACAGCACTTACACAAAAGCAACTTATTGTTACTAGTGTAAGTACGCAATGATTGATAAATAAGCGTACAATTAATATTAAATAACAATTTACACAAAGACTTTCTTAGGTTAACTATTTGAGAGCGATGACCTGACCATGCCTCTTCGTTGCGGTCCGATTCTCCGTGCGTAAGGGTCAGCTCATACCGAGACGCGACGCGACGCAACGCGACGTGAAGCGGCATAAAGATGCGTCGCGCGACGTTGGGATGCACCGCGCGGCGCATCTTTAAGCCGCTTCATGTCGCGTCTCGTTGTGTGAGTGAAACAGGTATTATAAAGCACAAAAGGTACTTTATAGTTTTTCATAAGGACGTTGTTAATATTGTAAAAGTGTTCACGTCCATATACGTTGTTGTTGTTATTTTAATTTAATAATAGATACATTCAACAACGTTTAATTTATTTGAAAACTATTTGTATTGTGTAAGTAATTATCGCTTTCTTCGTCGGCTAATTGCGGGGACCACCCCTTATTTCCTTATTCAACTCGTTATAACTATCTCGATAACAAACTTTATCGTAATTGAACTCGTGGAGGGTAATGAATTGATTTTATCGAAGTAGATACATATATAAGGTACCTCTTTTTTCCAGTGCCCCGGAGACCTATCTTGACTCCAACTCCACCTAATAGCTACTACACAAACAAGTGCAAGTATTAGTTTTGTGTGTGTGTGTGTGCACTTACTTAAGTGTGAGTTAGCTTAAAATTTGACAGGATAACTAGGTTCGCATACTATATAGTAGCTTTTTTTAGAGGAATTTAACTAACTACCTACCATTTAAGTAGAACAGTTCACAATTTTTTGTAGCACTTAGCTTAGGTATAATACCTATTAGAGATGTTAATTTGATGTTGAGATATCTACAGAACAATTAAATATTATATGTGCAAACTATATAACAAATATTTAAATCTAACACGACCTCACCTTAGCTGGTGGTCAGATACATTATGATCGTAAACTGTTGCGTGAAAAGAATATCTAAGTCCGTTTCAGCGATGGTATTCCTAGTATAGTATTATATAATCTGTGGTATTCCATTTCACAAAAGTGATATATGGTGAACGTACCGTTGTTTCGGGCACTAACCATAGTTCAGACTTCCATTACATAAATTGTAACACAGTGTGTTACTAGAAATCAAACCTTCGTAATTTTGACACGGTTCTGCAAGAGTTTTAGGGTTCCGTATATAGACAAACAACAAGTCCCCTCATCCGTCTCCGTATGCCACAGCCATTTTACCTAAGGACTATATAGATTACAAAGATCAAGTTTGGCACAAGTTAAGATGATTACCCTTACACAAAAATAGGTTTTACAATTTTGAATATTTGGCTCCAAAGTGGCCATTTTTAGTGATTTTCTTCTCGGTTAAGATATGAACGCGTTATCCGTTCCGTTCCGTTTCAGTGTTCTACCAGCCAGCGTTCCATTGCAAAGACTAAATTGTGAGTCACATTGAAAAAGAGCTGATCGATGCATGGGTTCTGTAGAGTGTTAAAAACTGCGGGCTGGAACAAGGCAAGCGATCAAACAGGTGGTAATTGGAGGAACGGGGGCCCTCGACCACCAGAGGAAGGTATGCGACGATTCCAGTCCACATTAATGAGTGACTCTGTATAACCCGTCTATTTAACGGCATTCCCCTATGTACCTTTTACTTTAACACAGCAGGTACTATTACGTAAATAAGGCAGGTAGTGTAGGGCTTTGCAGTCTAGGACGTTTAGTGGGGGGGATAGCCAGCATAGGGAGTATGAAAAGTATATTTAAGGATGTGTATAATAAATACAGGAAATGAATAAGATACTGCTTATTTAAATTTGACATCTTTCTTCTTCTGATAACGGTTTAAGGTCTACTTCTTAGTAACATCATCTCTTCTACATATGAAAGCGTTATCGGGAAAATATAATAATCTAGTGTGACATAGACTGAAAATACTTTGAAAAATATATATTTTGGTGTGTATTATACAATAAAGGTTACATACAATAATAAAGGAAAAAGATATTTTGCTGTAGGTTTGTATTACGTCCCGTCCCGTCCCCCTTCTCGTCATCATAATATAATACAGGGTTTCTTATTGTGGGTCCTGACCAATGTGTGTGCGCTTTTTATTTTTATCTTTACAAAACATTAATTTTTATTATCCAGTAAAAGCCTGTGTCGTATAAGTTTTTAGAAGCCATTTTTTACCGAAGCGCTCAGTCATTCTAATTGACAGCTGTCAAATTCCCGGCTTTTCGCGCTGTTTTATGCGGCGCCATGTCTGTTTGATGCCGAGTAATGATGTAGATTTTGATTTCCGATATCGTTTGTTAATATTGTGATTGAACATGTGTTTTATTGATGATAATGTTAATGTCGACATGCGTTTTATTAATTGGAGTTATAAAGAATAATGTTAATATGTTGGTTTGTTGAAATTGAACATTTTTACTGTTGTGGTGTACTCTATCAAGGACGTTTTACCATTCCGTGTTCGTAGGTATTGAATAGTGGAAAACACCTATGTGTTGCGGCAATCGTAATGGAATTGAAAATTATGAAATATTGGAGTAATATTTAAGTAGTTTTATGAAAATAAAATGATGATTCGTATGTGTTATCTTCTGTATAATATCACCAAACCATATTTTTAACAACACCACAGTCATGTGATCAAAAAATAAAAATGATATATTTTCATAGCAAAACACTAAATTTATAAAATTGTATTTGCTTTGAATTTTAAATTCAGACAACAATATGCCGAAACATTATATGCACATATTATTTTGTATATAGCTGTTTATACTGAAATATAGTAATTATTCTATATTATAGGTACAATGCCTGTAAATAAATAAATGGCTCTTTATATTTTCAGATAATCAAAGAGGACTAAAAAGAAAAGGAGACATTTAATACAAGTTCGGTACACTGATGGGCCTGAATTTTTGCTCGAACCTGTGTTTTGTCGTCAGGTGAGCAAACTTTCAGGTGTGTTAGTGCCGACTTCACACCGAGCCCAAACACAAAGCCAAAGAAGACGACAACTAAACAAGAAGGAAACAAAAAACTAGCCAGTACTCTCTAATTTAGGAGAATTTTATTATTATGGGTTACAGAAAAACTAGTAACACAAGTGTGTTCAATACAAATACAAAATCTTTGAAAAAAAATACAAAGTTCTAATATTTTTTTAATTTTCATGGATATTTCTTTCCTTTTTCTGTATAATAATGATGACTCTTTGATGGTGGAACTATGTTTTTACGTGATTTGTGAATTTTATGTACAGATATTAGTGCTGTATATTATAACATCTATCCGTAGGTATCTTTATTTTTGGATTTGATGTAAAAATGCAAATTTATTTTATATTTATTATTAATAGAGAGGTACTTATAATATGACACGTGAGACACGCTTTTTCTATTCTTTTGTTTTTTATAAAATCATTTTTACATGACATTCCTCTGTGTAATGTTCGTGAGTTTTGTATCTATAGACACTTTTAACTTTTAATTTTATTGAAACTTTTACGAAGACCTATGAGTATATATACACACAAAGTCTGTGTAAACAAAAACTTTCCATTACTCACAAAAAGGTTTTTTCTTAATTTACCTGCTACTTACCTGCCTATCGAAAGTTAAATAATAATTTGGTCACTTCTGAAAAGACAAGTGTGGTGCTCCGTCCAAATACTAATTGTCCGCAAAAACCTCAAAAGCTTTTAGTGTTTGATTGAGTTGAAGTTTAAAAAAAAACAAATCAACTAATTAAGCCATAGGCGCCATACGACCTGGTGGATGTAACGACTTCATACTTTTTTTATACTACTAAGGTGACAAACCAGCTAACGGTCCACCTGATGGTAAGCGGTCAAGGCAATCCTTGGACACTTGCAACACCTCCTGGGGTGTCTCTAGCGCGTTTCCGATCCTTTAAAAATATTATAACTTCTTTTTTGAAGAACCACATATTGTAGTACTACTTATTGCCATAACGTAATAAACGTAAGTCGTTTTTGGCGGTTTTGTAAGATACAGGAAGTAAAAAATTGAATTACATTGAATGCACTTTTTCGCTTTACTATGAAGTTGCTGACTTTGTCTTACGTGGTGTTAGAACTTAAGCGACGATAAGTAATTTCATAGCAAAATTACTTAGATTTTACATACCCACACAAAACCTAATCGATTCAAATTGTCGCTCCAACAATACAGAAAAATACCTTGAAATTAACCCTTTGTACTAATGCCGATTATTATTTGTTATTGTTATGCTATAACCCACTTTTGTGCGTATTAAGGTAATAGTGTAATACATCTTTGTAACTGGTCGAAACGGCACGCTTTTGCTAGGGTATGCCATAGCCTTAAGTAAAGAAGAGGCGCAACAAGTTGTAAAGGGCGAGGTTATGTGTAGAACTAAGAATAAAACAGTTGTGGAGCCGAGCGAGAGCGAACAGTCAAAATATCTTCTGTAATCTTATGTTTTATATTAATTACCTACTTATTACGTTAAAATTATTATTTTCGTTTTAGGAATTTCAGGCGAATGTTGTTGGTGAGAAGGTGTGTAATGTTTCCTACAGTAAAACACGTATCCTACAGTATGTAGGTATCTTTGCTTAGATTTAAGCGAATGTGATTTTAAATAAACTGCAATTTTTTGCTCTGCACAGCTTAGAAACTACATTCTGCCTCGCGAAGTACGACACAACTAATTGATGCTAAACGAACTTATTTTTGTGAATTTAGACTCTCTTCAGGGAAGGCTGGCAGAGTGTCAACGAAAAGTGGTCTACCTTTTAAACCGTAGGTAATACTCTAAGAACTACTAAATAAAACAAAAACGAAACAAAACAGAGCTTACCATACAAGCACCATTTTATCCATATTTCTATATTTTTACCCGACTTCAAATAAGGAGGTGGTTCTCAATTCGGTTGTATGTTTTTTTTAATGTTTAATACCTCAGAACTCTGCAAGTTATAAACCGATTTGGGATTTTTTTACGTATTGGGAAGGATTAACCCAAAGTTTGGTTGCATTTTAATATAGTAAGGATTGGCCTCAGAAAACCAGAGCTAGGTGAGAAAATTATTCAAGTTGTATCATTTTGATTATTTAGATGAGCTTCCCGGTAGAAGACGTTCCTGCGTGTGTCAGCAATGTGAATGAGATTAAAAAAACACTATACGATAGAATTATCGCTTCGTATTTTAATACGTACAAACTTATATGACCCGCACTCTAGTTTTTAACATTCTTAGGTTGGGTGCACTGTGGTGCGTATTCAAAAAAGTAACGCATCGGATTTGGTGCGCGCTTTGAATTTAAATCCCACAGAATTTGACAGGAATTATTGGCCTTACAATTTACTAAAACTATACCAGTTGGTGGCTATTAGTAAAAATAAAATAAAAAACCATTTATCTGTAAAACGCGCAGTGACAAGAACATTTTTCAACGCGTTTCGGAGGTGGGGTTTCATAAGCTTGAGTGCATAGTGTGGAAAAAATTTGTGCAATAACGGACTACAACAAATCTGTAGCAAGCCCCAGAAATCCGCAAGCGATTCTATATCGCAGTGCGAATAATTTCTTTGTGTCATTCACACCTTACAAATTTTGAAAAAAACGCCCCGTATTTTACCGAAGTGCAGGGTAGGCCTAACAAATTCAATGACCATTTTGACATTTTATGCATTTGACATTGCAAGAATGAACTGATTTTGATAATTCAAATTTGAGTTCGTCATATTTGTCAAATTTAAGGTAAATTGACTGTTTGACAAATATAAGGGTGTCCGTAGAGTCACACTGCAAAAATGAATTTCATCATGTCCATCCGTTCTTCCATTTGTCAATTTTAGGGTAAAAACCGGTAGCCATTATATAGTTTCGTCATATCTGTCAGTCAGTCCTTAAGCGGTAGGTTATATACCTACATAGGATTATATTGAAAAGTAGTTTTGTCAGGTATTTTCAATCATTTGTTATTAGGATTCCATACTTTGAGTTTTTAACAAAAATAAAAGAAATTCTCAAGTTTCTTTAATATTGAATTTAATGACCAACTGAAAAATTAAATTTATTTAACAGGACAACTAATAATTAAAAAATATACTGTTTTTTAATAAAAACACAAAATAACTTCAAATCTACCTAAAAGTAAAAAATAAAACTTATTCACAGAACATTCTAGTTGAATACATACATGTTTTATTCGCCTAGAAGTCGAAAGTTTAAAAAAAAGTTTATGAACAAAACATAAACCAACTTCAAATCGCCATAAAAGTAAAAAAAATCGACCAAGTGGGATCCGCCTCGCGCACGACGGGTTCCGTACCATTATCTATAAAAATTAAATGTTTTTTTTTTTATTTTCATATTTGAGTTGATTGAATGAAAGGTAAATTACGGTTTACGATTTATGCCATATTAAAAAAAAACTACTTGCTAGATCTCGCACAAACCAATTTTCGGTGGAAGTTTGCATGGTAATGTAAATCATATATTTTTTTAGTTTTATCAATTTCTTATTTTAGAAGTTACAGGGGGGTTGACACACATTTTACCACTTTGGAAGGGTCTCTCGCGCGAACTATTCAGTTTCGAAAAACATGATATCAGAAACCTCAATATCATTTTTAAAAACCTATCCATAGATACCACACACGGTTATGGAGGGCTTGAACACTTTAGTGCTTAGAAGGAAGATTAATTTGCTGATGCACTATTACCGGCTACTTAACGGCGAGGTACACTGTCTTGAGACCCTGGCTCTATGCTCCTTGGCTCGTACCGCCGCACCGTACTGCGCTCTCGACGTTTGTTTGCGCCCGCACCATCTCTTACTCACAGTGCGGCTCAAGCGCCCACCTACAGTGCACTCACCTTGATCAATGCCTTGATTTCTCAAAGACCAAATGTCGATAACCTACTAAGGTTCAATGAATTAGTTCGATGTTTTGTGGAGTGGTGGACGACTTTAAAGTAATTTAATTAATATATATAAACTAATGACATACCCAAATATTTTATAATCCAATTATTACTATTAATTTTTCTTACAATTGCTATGTTTTTTATTTAATGTACTAAATTTAAACGTTATTGTGATATTTATATAATAAAAAGAATAAAAGTAGTTCTTAGTTCAAAAATAAATATTTTTTTTTAAATTTTAAATTAAATACGAGCCTAATTTTTAATGAAAACTGTATCTGATTACAAATTTTTGAGGCTGTATTCTTGTTTAACATATAAAATTGTACAAGAATCTATGCTAAGCGGCAGACACCTAATAAATTTTATTATTTTGTTGGCCTTATGATAGACAGGTCATTGATAAAACAGTACCACTTACGTATCTAAAAAAATACTTATAGCGCTACTGTCTTATGCAAAGTAAAATATGACACATTATTAGTTTAACTTTTTTTAACTCTTTAGTAACTTTTGAGGTACCTATTTTTCCGTACCCTGCAAAAAGTTCGTGATTATTTTGTACGAGAATAAGACCCAATGGCAAAGAAAGAAGAGCCGGCAAGAAGTTCTATTTAAAGTAATAATACAATACTTTGATAATCAGCTGAAGACTATACAATATATATCAAAACACTTATTAGGTAATAAAAATAAGTTATTAAGCTACTAAAAACAAACATGTAAATTTTTTTTTGTTTTTATGTAGCATAGGAGGCGCACCATGTGAGGCGTCAAATATCGTCAATCAATTGAAAGAATTCAGTTATATAAGAGTATTCCGATATTTAATAGTACTAGTGGCATTACCGCCATCATAATTATATTTTTGCACAATCATATGTACATACATATTTACATATACTTAAAACTATCCATACTATCCATGAATATAATATAATAATAAATATTTTGAATGCGAAAGTAAATCTGTCTTAACTCTTCACGCTGAAACCGCTGTACCGATCAAGATGAAATTTGGCATGCAGATAGTTTGAGTCCCAGAAAAGGACATAAGCTACTTGAAAACGTCAAGTATTATCCGTTTTTACACCACCAGTATAATAATATAATAAATATAGTATTACTAACCCGCTGCAATCCACCATCGCCGCCCAGCGCCAGAGAGGCTCCAAATAGGGGAGTTCACATCACACAAACGTGCACACATACCCATATGCATACATATACTCACAGTAGCCCAGCTCCCACACGACAGTCCGGCAAGAAATACACACCATTTAACGTACTGTCATTTCGGAAACAAGCCGAAGGGAAGAAGAAGTGACAAGAAACTTCTGCGGTGTAAACCTGTTACCATTTATCACACAGGAACCAGGCCACCTAATACACAAAATCTATGGCAAATATGTGTGAACACACATACATGTACACGTCTATGCGCCACTTTTTATGCCATTAACTTTGAATATCGTTTCCTACAAATAAATGTGTAGCTGTTTCTCTTAATAATAACTAGATGGCGCTGTAACGGTACTTTATGATGGTAATGCCTCGAGCCTTTCCACACTTGTCAAGTTTTTATTATTTTTAATAATTATAGAACAAAAACATCAAAAATGTGTTCCAAATTATTCTGTCTGCTTTAATTCCTAACTCATTATGAATGTTCTTTAAGTGTAATATTTTTGGTAGATTTGGTGAGGCTTATACACGCTTCCCAATCTGCATCAACTTACTCTTCATTTTTCTTTGAGTATTTTTTAAATGTTATCCCTTCCGTAGTAGTGCCTTTTAGATATCGTAATATTGTTTTGGCTGCTTGCCAATGTTCATTTTAATAGCATGTGTTATATTTTCTTAGATAGACGACATCAAACATAATATTCGGCCTTGTAGCAATAGCTAAATACATAAGCGAATCAATCAAATTCTGGTATGGTAAGCTTTTTCTTTAGTTTTATTTAACTTTATTCCATTCTGCATTGGCGTAGCTACAGGATTACAGCCTTCCGTATTGAAAAGGTTAAGTTTTAGGTAAGATTAAGGAAAATTTAATTCATCCACCATCCTTTGTGTACTGTATAGCTAGACAGAAATTTAGATTACCAAGATCTCTCATTTCAAACTATTTTGCAAACTGCTCCTTAACTTCTTTTAACAGATTTTCATTCTTGTAAGCCATAATAATGTCATCTATTTATGAGCATAATATTATTTATTATTAATTTTTTTTGAATCTGAATTAGTAGCATTAAAACCCTTTGATTTGAGGTATTTATACAACTTCGAATACCATTGCCAGTTTTCCAGTTTGAGTTGCTTCTTTAATTACATTATTTATAGATATTTCTAAATTATGAGGTATTTTTATACAAATGTAAATATGTATAAATTTCATTTATATCACCATTCAGGAAAGCTGAGTCAAACTGGTTTAGTTTTATATTTTAGTCCATCGATATGGCTGTCAGCAATCTTATAGAACTAAGACTTGCTTCTGGTGCATAAACCTCACGGCAATCTAAACAAGGTCTATGTGCAAAAACTCTTGTCACACTTCTTTTTGACTACTACCCTTTTGGCATTATATTTATCTTTAAGAACCATTTTACTGTCTATCATATAGGTAACTTGTGTTTTCTTTAAACGTTTTATTTATTAGGTGTGCTTTAATCTCAGCTGTTGTTAATTTACTTAAGGAATGGTCTTATAATTTTCAGTAATTTTATTTAAATTGTATGACATATTGAAACTTATCGGATTCTCTTTGGTTCTTCACTAATAGTTTCCTGAAGTGCCGTATCTACTTCTGTAGTTTCAGTAGGACTTTGAGTTTCTACTGTTCCGTTATCATTTTGAATCTGATCAATAGCAGTTTTTTTTACAATTTGGCTGAAAATATTCTTAATTAAATAAATTATTCTTATGTTCAATACATTTTACAAATGGATTTTTCTCATGTGCTTTCTTTTCTTCATAGTATTTCTTTTGGATCCATTCACATATCTTGTTATTACAATTTTACTTTAATATGAAATAAATATTCAATAAGCCATGTATACTTATCCAACAAAAATACATGGGAAACCATATTTTTTTACTATTATTTTTGTTTAATACCAATCCAAAAACTCTAAATCCTGAAAGTGAGTTGCATTAGGTGGTTTTTATTCCTAATGTTTAAATGGCCTTTCATGATTTAGAGCTGGCATTGGGCCACATACATTTATTTATTTTTTCTGTTCTGCTCTGTTTCCTTGAGTGCGTACTATATACGTATAATAATAATAATTTATGATGTTATGTATGTATGTAATAATAATTTTTAGTGCTAAATTCATATCAGCTTCGTACATATCTAACCTTTTATGCTAGTATTCTATATTATGACTTGTAAAAAGAAAACCAAATTTTAACACCAGATGTCAGTGAGGTAGGAACCAGTATATTTATAAAAGGAAAGCAATTATATATAACAATATTACCTAGCTATAGCTAGATTGGCGAATAGACTTAGTTCTACAGCATTCACGTTTACAAAGATTTATCAACTTACGGTCGAAGATACTGCCCGGATAGTATACTTCAGCTTCTTTAATAGCGTGATGCCCTACGGTATTTTACTATGGGGACACGCAGCAAATAATATATCAGTTTGACAATGAAATCT
Organism: Apoda limacodes; assembly: GCA_946406115.1. NCBI lineage: Eukaryota > Metazoa > Arthropoda > Insecta > Lepidoptera > Limacodidae > Apoda > Apoda limacodes. The sequence continues at coordinate 2,574,934 of OX291540.1, read as the reverse complement.
CTATAGAAGTGTGTCAGTTAAACTTAAATTAAAATTAAAATTTTTGTTAAATAGTAACTTGTTGAATAAAATGAAAGCTTACTTCAAAATAAAAGACTACCTTGATGATAAAAATGCATGGGATTAAATATTTTTTTGTGAACATAATTTACTTGATAATTAATTATTGATTAATTAAAAATAAAAGAGCGACTTCTGTAGAGTTTCTATCGCTGTTTCTTCTCACCAGAACGTTATTTTAACTTTGAAACGGTAGTAACTTGTAACTTATAGTTTCGGTTCGGTTATCGATGTAGGATTTCAACGGCAACTCCTTAATTTTAGAAAAAACACCGACTCACACTTGACGTTTTCAAGTAGCCTGTGTCCTTTGCCGGAATCAATCTCTTTCCATGCTAAATTTTATCTTCATCTGTACAGCGGTTTAAGCGTGAAGAGCTAACAAACAGACAGACAGAAAGAGTTACTTTCGCATTTATAATATTAGTATTGATTGACTTCAAAGAAGTGATATCATATCCTATTTTTGAGAAATAAAGCATTTGAATTTGAACAGTGTTTGCTATGGTTATGGATGCCTAGCAAAGGTAACAAAAAAAATCTTACCTTATTTAAAAGTAAAGATAAAAAATGTGTGGAGGGGCTTGTAACTCATATCGAATAGAAACTTTGAATAAATACAATTACGATGCGTGGCACATACAAGCCCAAGCTATCCATTAGAAATGGGATGTGCAATTATGTGTAAGGTACTAAGTTTGAGTCTCAAGGTAAAGATGCAAATGACAAAGGGAACATGTAAGCAAGATCAGAGTTATTATTAATTTCACCTTCTGAACTCAAACAGCTAAAGAAATGTATTACTGCTAAAGAAGTTAGGGATCAATTAGAAAAAATAACTGTATACTGGGCCCATATCCCAAATATATGTGTGAAAGTTCCTCAATCCTTTGTTAGCTTACTATTTGGGAGCCAGAACTTTATTATTTATAGTAAAACAACAATACTAATGTATGACATTTTGTTGTATTTATATAAGTGACACGACATTTTATCCAAAGACATGTAAATCAATCCTAACATGATCCATGGAGGTTGTTGTACCTACACTTTATATTTAACAATAGACGTTTCTATTTTCTGCACAATCCGTTTTCAACCTAAAAATTGAATCTATTCCAATAAGCCTCATGATAAAAACATGATACCTCTGCTGCAAGTTGATAAGGCTTTGGGTATCTTGCAGATCCCAGGTCTCCATTCTGCAGCATCAGGTCAAGGTTACCATATTCTTGTAATATCATTAAAGTAATGGGGTACCAAATTTCGAATAAAGATCTGTAGTAGTTTCTTATATCCCTTAATTTATACTTTTATATTATAAAGAGAGAGAACTTTTTCATACGTGGGTGGTAATCTCCGAAACCACTTGACTGATTTAAAAAAAACTTTTACTGTTGGGAATTATGTTATTTTAGATGGCTGTAGGCTATGTTTTTATCTGATAAGTTGAGAGTTCCGTAAAATACACAGGGACTATAAGTTGTGCTAGTCAACTATAGAGCTATAGAGATGATCTTTCGAAATGGAGAAACAGACTTTCATGAATCGAAGATAAGAACATTCTCGATCAAAATTGGTTAATCTGTTTGGGCCCTAATATGTTTCAGATACATACACAGATAACGTACGTTTTATTAATAAACCCTGTGTTTTCGTCGAGGGTTAAAAACAAGAAACAATAAAAAGACGTTCTGAAGGGATCGCAGACTAGTATTGAGAAATTATAGGAAGGGATTGCGTTTTTTTAAATAAACTGTTGAGATAGATTAAAATCACGCTACAGTATACAGTAAATTTTAATGAATCTTTGTTACTTTTTGTTTCACGAATTGTTATCTTTAAGTGTGGCTTTATTAAGTGTGGCATTAGGTATCATTTATATTTCTTTCATTCTATACAATAGGGTCGCGGTAGTATAATTGTATTCTTCATTCGCTCCGTGTTTTCTCTGTGTCATATAATACGCGCTAAATATGTAGTAGTTAACGAAGCGTTATGCGATTCCTTCGCGTACTATTTTACAGCAGGCTTAAAAATGTCACAGATTGTACGTAAGATAGGTGAAATAGATGCGACACTTCAAATATATGGCTCGTTGTGCTGACTCATTGCCGGTGTTGTCTCTGTTAGGTATTGTTTCGTAAATATTTTTTTGTCTTTTAAATGTAATCGAGGACATTAAAGTAAATTTGATTCAGATTCACCCAACAACAATCGGTGCTCTAAATAACCATAACTATCATATGTATTATTATAATATTTTGCTACAAAACGCATATTCATTTAAATACTAGGAAATTTTGAAATAACTAAAGTTGTTGAGTTCATACATTTATTTGATTCAATAACAACTTGTTTATAAATAAACTAAAAGAAAACTAACTAACTAACTAAAATATACATAAAATAATTTTTAAAATTTTTATACTTTAGTCATATTTGTGTATAGAAAATTAAGTCTTTGCTTTATTAATAATTTAATACATACATATCAAAGAACAGTGAACCACCGAAATTGCTTTAAAATTAAATACAGGCAGCTAAATATACTTTTTTTCTAAAATTTATTTCTTTAACTGATGGTTGACAAATTTAACTTTATAAACCATCGACTAACCTCCATACCATTTTTTTATGTTGACAATATTAATTGTCAAGCTAATATTACTAACGGGACTTGACTATGTACTATGTCAACAAACATTTTGAAAAAAAAAACAATTCAATTTTTTTTCATCACACTAAGCAATCGACTGACATGACAATGACTGAATTAACTATATTTTTGAGTCTTTCCACATTTTACGGTTGTATTTATAGATATAAAGTACTAATTTCGAGGATGCGACATTCATATAGACCAAAAAATAAAAGTGTTTTTAACATTACACTACACCAGAAATACATAGAAGTCAAGTCAAAAATATATGAAATGAAAAAATACAATAAAGGTTTAGATTTTAATGAATTTTTCAAAAAGTTTTCTAAAACATTTAAAAACGTCTGTGTTGTTGCTGAGTCAATTTTCTCAGTTATAAAATAAGGAATTCTGACAATAAAGTTAAAGCAAATTGGAGTGTCATTAGTAGCGAAAAGGAAAACTCCAACAAACATTGAACCAGATACTCTCAAATCAGATATTGATGTAACAAATGCATTTGAAAAATGCTTTAAGAATATGCCTGCTCTGACTACTGGCTCGCTTAAGTCATCCCCGTCAGAAGCAGAATTACTTTTAAATAATAATGTTTCTAAATGTGTTGAAAAACTTAAATCTGAACATGAAAACATAGTAAAATCATACCACTCCTTAAATCCAAATCTGGAAGTAAAAGTGAACTAAATTGAAATTCAGACAAATTTCGATATTACCAGCTTTGAGCAAGATTCAAGGTATTTACTTAGGTATTTTATCATCCATAAACTGCTACACAGTCAACAGTTCGAATTTAAGAAAGGTAGGTTCACTACCGACGCAGGTGTTGACCTAGTAAAACATATGCATTTGATTGTGTTGAACACAAAACTCTTATTTGAAAGCTAAATCATTATGGTGTTGTAGACACGGCTCTTAAACTTATTTTCTCATATTTAAGTGATCGAACTCAGAAAGTTGAAATCAATGGAGTGAAATCTTCTGGATCACCTGTTGTGATGGGAGTACCCCAGGGTTCTATACTAAGTCCCTTTTTATTCTTTGTGTATATTAACGATCTGCCTTTTTATGTAGAAAACCTGTGCAAAATTGTATTGTTTGCAGATGATACATCTTTGATATTTTATGTTAATAGAAACAAAGATACATATGACGATATAAATCATACACTTTCGCAAGTTCTTAGTTGATTCACATCAAATAATCTATTACTGAATGCACAGAAAACAAAATATTTAAAGTTTGCTTTACTAAATGTTAAAAATACTCCAACACAATTATTTATTAACGGTGAAGCACTCAAACTATTTGAGTCAAGAGTCTTCTTGGGCATCGATTTAGATACTAAATTGTAATGGCACCCACACATATTTCTGTCTTAGCTCGAAAACTCAGCTTATGCTGTCAGAAAAGTTGCTCAATTTACTAATATAGAAACTGCTCGGTTAGTATACTTTGGTTATTTCCATTCCCTTCTGTCATAAGGTATTTAATTGTGGGGAAGAGCGGCTGATATAGAAACTATTTATATACTTCAAAAAAGAGCAATAAGATCAATGTATAGCTTATCATAAAACATAAATAAGGTCCTATGCAACCGAAACTTAAAGATACCCTTGCGTATTTGTCTTCTGCAATGTTATGTCTGGCCTATCCTTCTATACGGATGTGAGTCTTGGACAATCAAAGAAAAACTCAGAAAACATATAGAAGCGTTTGAGATGTGGTGCTATAGACGCATGCTGTTGGACTCAGCGAGGAGGTTCTATGGTGGGTTGACCAAAAACGCAAACTTTTGCAGACTATCAAAAAGAGAAAAGTTGCATATTTAGGCCATGTGCTAAGGCACCAAAGATATGAGCTGCTGCAACTCATAATGATGGGCAAAGTTGCAGGAAAAAGGAAAGTAGGTCGGAGAAAGAAGTCTTGGTTGCGTAACATCAGGGAGTGGACTGGGATTGCGAGTGCAGCCGAACTATTTCGCCTCGCTGGAGACAGGGAGAGATTTGCGGAGCTGACTGCCAACCTCCCTCCACTAGTTAGAGAGGCACTATTAGAAGAAAGAAGATAGCTTATCACGTCCAGATTCTCTTCGTGACCTCTTTAAAAATTAATATACTTACTGTAGCTTCTCAGTATATTTACGCGTGCTTACGTGTAGCACTTAAAAACCAAAATTTATTTGTTAAAAATAGCGACATAAATAACGTTAATACTAGAAATAAAAATAACTTGAGATTCCAAAATGTCGCCTTCAAAAGGTGCGTGGCTCTTTCATAATTCAGAGCAATTGCTTTTTAATACAATTCCTGAGAATATTGTTAACCTACCTGTACATACTTTTGAAACTTATATTAAAAACTTATTAACAAAGGATGGTATTCTGTGGAAGAATTCAATAAAGATAATAATATCTAGAATTAAAGGTATGGACCAAATACTGGACATTCATCTATGCCTTACGAGTGTGTAGCATATAAATTAATGACACATTACGATCAGGGGATGCACATTTGCATAGATTTTGTGTATTTGGTGGACTGGTTCCTGCGTGATTGATGGTAACAGGTGTACACCCGGGAAGTTTCTTGTCACTTCTTACCTTAGGTTTGTTTCAGAAGTGACAGTACGTTAAATGGCATGTGCATTTGTTGCCGAACTGTCGTGTGGGAGATGGACTACTTCATGAAATACAACGTCTGTGAGTATGTGTATGCATATGCGTATGTGTGCACGTTTGTGTGATGCGCCCTCTCGCATTTGGCGCCGGGCGGCCGATGGTGAATTGCAACGGGTTATTAATACTATATTTATTATATTATTATACTGGTACCTATGTATATGTATATTTTTTGTAGTAGTATCAATTTTTGATACACTGTTTGTGTTTTATGTATATTTATGTCTGTCTTTGTGTATGTATTTATATATGTACTAGTTGTTGCCAACGGCACCGCCCGCGCTGGATTAGCGTAGGATTACTACGATCACTCCCGAATTGTAATAAGAAAGTTGCAATAGCAACCTCTACCTGTGGCTATTGTTCATGCACGTGGTATTTGGTCATTCCTGCATAAACTTTTTTTACGGGATAAAAGTCAAGCCTACGTTCTTCTCCGTCTCTTCAATTATCCCGGTTCCGGAATTTTTTAGCTCAATTGGATGCTCCTTTGTGCCATTATGCAGGAACAAACAAACAGACATACTATTGCATTTATAATATACTAGATTTGGCCCGCGGTTCCACCAGCCCTAAATTCGGTCATCAGTGTAGGATTTCAACGGCAAATCCTCAATTATGAGAAAAAAAACGGATAATACTTGACGTTTTCAAGGAGCTTATGTCCTTTTCCGTGACTCAAACTTTCTGCATGCCAAATTTCATTTTGATCGGTACAGCGGTTTGAGCGTGAAGAGGTAACAGACAGAGTTACTTTCGCATTTATAATGTTTATTATTATATTATATTCATGGATAGTATGGATAGTTTTAAGTATATGTAAATATGTATGTACATATGATTGTGCAAAAATAAAATTATGATGGCGGTAATGCCACTAGTACTATTAAATATCTGAATTCCTTCACGCGATTGACGATTATTTGACGCATGGTGCGCCTTCTATTCTACATAAAAACAAAAAAAATCGGCCAAGTGCGAGTCGGACTCGCGCACGAAGGGTTCCGTACCTTTATCTATAAAACTGGCAAAAAAATCACGTTTGTTTTATGGGAGCCCCCCTTAAATATTTGTTTTATTTTAATTTAATTATTGATTTTTAAAGTGTCTATAAAACTAAATATTCTGTGCATATTTTAACACCTCGCACGCGCAAGGTCCCATTACGGGGTTAAGGCGTATGAAGCACCTCATTAACTAAATAACCGGACGCGCGAAGCGTCTACCTGTTGCCGATATCAATATCGAGCAAAATCGAGCAAAAAAATTATTATAATAATTATTATAAATTGTTGTATGGCAGCCCCCTTAAATATTTATTTTATTCTATTTTTTATTATTTTTTGTTATAGCGGCATCAGAAATACATCTTCAGTGAAAATTTAAACTGTCTATCACGGTTCATGAGATACAGCCTGGTGACAGACGGATGGACGGACGGACGGACAGCGGAGCCCTAGTAATAGGGTTCCTTATTACCCTTCGGGTACGGAACCCTAAAAATAACAATTGACATGTTCAACTTTGTTTTTAGTAGCTTACTCACTTACTTTTAATACCTACTAAGTGTTTCGGTACATATTGCTCTTTAGCTGATTATTAAAGTATTGTATTAGTACTTTAAACGGAACTTCTTGCCAGCTCTTTTTGGCAGAAATTAACATTGTTTACATTGTATTGACGATTCAAAAGTGTTCTCAGAAACCTATTTGAATAAATCTTGTTTGATTTGAATGTTTTGCGGTGAAATAGGAAAAGGTTTTGGACACTTTTTCAGCTCAAGTCTAGGACAACCGGTTTTAAATAGTTGTATGCCAAATGCCAATTATGTTATTATAATGAGAAGTTTAATAAAGTCTGACAATATCACCCCATCTTCTACATTAGTAATATTTATGTAAATAAATAAAAATAAATCAAGTGAATCAATCAAAAGAAAAGTGAATCAAGACAATATTATAATAGTATAAGCTCACTTAAAGTATAAAAAATTGTAATGTTTACTTTTTCCTATTGTAAGGGTTTGCCACAGGAGGAAAATAACCTTAGGTGTGAGTTAAATTTAGCTTTGCATAATATGTCTAGCAATAACAAGAACTTTCATGTGATAGATGGGTAATTCTCATCGCCACCTTCGTGGCAGATTTAAGTTTTTAATGATTTGAACAATTTCTGTAAATAGCTTATAGCGCTTGATAAGACTAGTAAATCCATAAGTAAATAAATCAGGTCGTGAGTCTCGTGTGGCTGATATAATATTTTGATGTTCTTGATCCCACGAAAGTGACGCAATAAGCCACGAAAGTGACAAATAAACTTTACAGCCATTATTTTTTCATAATTTAAGTATTGTTTATGAAACTTAATGCTAATAAAATAATTAAACTGGCAAATATATGATATCAATAAACAAAACTGGCAACCAGTTTGCTCCATACCTGATGTATTATTGTCAATTTAAACAACATAACTTTAGTAATAATTTTTTATCATAAAACACTGCACTGCAAGTGCTCACTCGAATAAGCCGCCAGAAAAAATAAAGCCGGGCATAGTGAGTACTTGCTCGAATGAGCAGCCTGAACTAGGGAAGTACCTCCAACATACAGAAACCCGTGGCCATAATAACACTAACATTGCGTATTGTTGTGTTCTTGGCGGTGAGTAAGGTTACCAGAGTTCTTTGAGGATGCGCTGCGCGGACAGCGGAGGACCGGCGGTACATGTTGCTGTCATTGCTCGGCGTAGACGCGGCGTGCTACTACGGCGGTCAGGGAGACCTGATGAAACGGCTGACCACTGGCCACCCGCATGATGAACGGGTTCCAGAAACCAGGGATCACTTAATCTCCGCCCTGGGAGGCTGATCCGCCAGCCTGTGTGTCTCTAAAGTGGTAGTCGTGCCGGAGAAGGAGACCGGAGTGGACCCGGCTACTACAACAGAGGGGGATTAGGGGCCCTTCCACCCGCCATGCCAGCAACCGTATCATATGTGCCGTTCTTCGGCAGTTCTAGTACCGCACTTTTTTTTCTCGTTTGTTTCTCTAAGCTATCTGTGCAGTCAATCCTCATCTTTAGACGAAATAACCCTTTCAATAAATATGGCAAGAAATAAATGAAAAAGCGTTTTTTCAGCGGACACTCCATCCACATTCAATGTGGATTTTTGCAACATTAGGAGTATTCACGCCATCTTAACGCAGTTCACCACCATCTAGGAACTGCACAGCCGACCATTCTTTTTCTAACGGCGACGCAGATATCCTGCCCGGCCGATACGCCATACCTTCACTATCCCGGCTACAAACTCGAACACAATTGTATGAGTCGTGCCGGTGTATGCATGTTCGTCCGGGAGGATATCTGCTGTCGCCGCCTTCATAGCCATGAATACAGGGACCTGTCGATATTGTGGGTGCGCGAAAATCACGGCGGCCACACTCGTATCTATGCGTACCTATGCAGGTCTCATAGCGGTGACACGGACGTAACTCGACTCTTCACGCACCTGAGTTTGACGACTGTCAAAGTTCTAGAGCAATATCCCACAGCAGAACTAGTTATTTTAGGAGACTTTAACGCCCACCATCGTGAGTGGCTCAGTTCTCGAATCAATAACTATGCAGGTATATCTGCTCATGAATTTGCTCTGACCTGTGGATTTTCTCAGCTGGTATTTTCTCCAACGGGAATACTAGATATAGAGCTTACTACACGTCCGGACGGATATGCCGTCTCAGTGGATGCGCCTCTTGGCTCCCCGGACCACTGTCTCGTACGGACTCAAATGTCATGCACACAACCTAATGCATCTGGGCCAACTAATTGGCATCTTGTGTGGCATTATTAGTCGGCAGACTGGGATGGATTGCGAGAATTTTATGCATCGTACCCGTGGAGGCAGCTCCGCTTTAGCTCAGAAGATCCTGACGTCTGCGCAGCCGCAGTCACTGAGACAATCCTTGCTGGTATGGAATGTTTCATTTCTAACCTGCGATTAGCTGCCGGCGGCAAAAAAGACCGTGATTTAATACGTCTTGCAAAAAAGCTAAAATTTTTAAGCAAGCGGGCAACTTGGCAAAATATATTGCTTTTTTTTTTTGCTGTTTTTTTTTCTTTTCTTTTGCCGTACAGTTTGCTCTTCAGTCGATCTCGTAACTGTTTTAAAATAATGATAAAAAGATTTTTTTTAGACTATTGTTTAAAAAGTATATTTAATAACGATGATTTCAGTATATGTAACATACAAATACACTGAAATTTGGTAAAGCAGTAACCAAATGATTTGTTACAACGGGAAGTGTGACGCGATGAGAATGCGAAAAATGCCACCGTTTTCAATCGTTTTGTGTGATTTTTGGTATATATTTTTGCTTCTATTGCGACAAGCTTTATTTATTTAGTAGCTAAATAGATAATTTACCCCCCAAATCAAAATTTCTGTTTCTAACTTATACCGTTTAGAAAATATAACTGTGTGACTATTAAATTTGAGCTACGATGAGAACTACCCAGATACTAACAGTATTTTTTAGACATAATTATATAAGGACAAGTTATAAATATTATCTCACTCACCATTGTACCAGAGTGTTAGCCTTGTCGCTATCATTTTATGTTAATACCACAGCCAATAATTTGGCTAAACAATCTGCTTTAGTATAATAATTTGACATGTTATAAATTAAATTAAATTTCCAGACAATAAAGGACCCCTTCGGCATATCATATAATTAAAACATAAATAATGATAATATTAAGCAATTTATGTTTACTCAAGTTATACGCAAACAAAAATACTAAAAATAAAATATTCCCTTGAACCTGGTGCTGTTGAATATACAAGGAATGTCTCAGAAATATTGAATTAATTATAAACTGCCAAAAGATTGATATTTTATGTATCACTGAACACTGGCTACCAGCTGGGAAGTTCGTTCAGCCAAGTAAATGCAATCCATGGTGGTTCTTTAATTTAAGTTAATTAACAGCAAAAGTTTAAGGAACGTAAAGGCATTGTGAGCCGCTCAGCTGAGCGAGCTGCCGAGCTGTCCTGTATAGAAGTTGAGCATCTTATTGTTGTGAGTGTATACAAGCCGTCTTGTGCAATGTATGATAATTTTGATTATTTATGGAAGAAGTGCTAAATAAAATCAGCAATTCCAATAAACAAATCATTGTTTGTGGAGACTTTAGTATAATCATTTTAGAAAATAGCTCACGAAGCATCAGATAGCTTGCCTTATTTTGATCTTTTAATTTAAATAATTTGTTTTGTAAACCAACTCAAATTGCTGTACCTAGTGCCACTTGCATCGACAATATATTTACTGACATAAAACCAATTCAAAAATCAATTATAAGCAATATAGAGTCAGATAATTGTGGACGGTTAGTGATAAAATTAAATTTATACCTATAACAACTAAACGGACTGAATCATTTAAATCTAACTTATTGTTTAAACTTCCGGATTTACTTGTGATACAAATGACATGTACAATACTGTTCTTGACACTATTACTACAGAGTATAATAAATAATTATTTTTGGACATTACACACAGCACCGTCTGGCCCCAAAGAAAGCAAAGCTTGTGTTATGGATACCTGACAATGGATACAGATACATATATATTACTTTTTTTTTGTAAATACATACATATTATACATAAATACACCTAGACTCAGGAAAAACACAAATGTTTTTTTATCACATAAATGTTTGTCCAATACGAGAATCGAACCCACACCCTCTGCGCAGCAGTCAGCCACACTACCTACTAGGCTGCTAGGGAGTCAAAAAAGTACCAGAGGTAATATTAACTGCAAGAAAGAAACTTATTTCCAGTCGCTTTAGTTTTAGTGAATGGGCTTCCCCAGGGCTTTCCAGGACTTTGAGTTGACAAATTCTGAGGCAGCGGTTGCCTTTGGATTTTTTTTAGCAATATTCCATTCAAAACAACTGAACATCTTAACTCAAGTCCAATTTTAGCAGAAAAATAATAAAAACTAATGTTTCTGTATGAAAAGTTCTACGGATATCGTTATTACATTTAAAACATTAGAAATAAAAAAACACCACAGACATTTGGGGACTTTCTGTAAAAACAATAAACTCAATAATTCATGTTATAGCTCAACCCTTAGCCATTATTTTTAATAGTTGTGTTTCTTGATGTAATGAAACTTAGCAAAGTTATACCTCTTTCTAAATCAGATAGCTCAACAGATCTTAATAATTTTCGGCCTATTTTAATACTACCTGTACTCAGCAAAGTTTTTGAAAAAATCATACTTTGTCAAATGTTAAGCCATTTCTATATTAATGACCTGCTTAGTCGTAAACAGTTTGGCTTAATGAAAGGCCGTTCCACAAACGATGCAGGAGTGGCACTATAAAAAACTATATTTAACGCCTGGTAGAATTTTCATGATGCTCTTGGAGAGTTTTGTGATTTATATACGGCATTTGACTGTGTCTATCATTAATATCTCATTAAGAAGCTACATCACTATGGTATTAGAGGCAAAGCTCTCGATCTTTGGACCTCCAATATGTGTAGCAATGTACAGAAAATAGATGTCAATGGTAAAAGATTTCCGGGATCAGCAGTCAATATGGGAGTCTCTTAGGGCTCAATTTTATGTCCTTTTCTATTTCTTATTTACATTAATGATCTTCCATATCATGTAAAAAACCATGACATTGTCTTATTTGCTGATGACGCCTCTTTACTTTCTTAAAGTTGAAAGACAACAGACATATTATGATGAATTAAATAATGACATTTCTAAAATTGTAAATTGGTTTAACGCTAATAATTTTTATTTAACGAGAAAAAAACCAAATGCTAGTCAGTTATTTACATTACAAAATGGTAGTCAGATCCAGACATGTATGTATTAATATTAATGGCGAGCAATCAGAACAGGCTAAATCAAAAGTCTTTATTGGCATAACGCTGGACACCTATTCAATGGGGTACTCATATTCATAACCTAGCCAAGAAACTTAGCTCCGCTGTGTATGCGAAAATAAAGAAAATAAGACAATAAATCGATGTCGATACTGCAAATATAGTATATTTTAGCCATTTCCATAGTTTAATGACACATGGCATCTTATTGTGAGGTAGCGGTGCTAACGTTAATACAATATTTGTGTTACAAAAACGGGCAATTCGTACTATTTACAAATTAGGATCTAGGATGACAGGTTTAGGGAAGTAAATATTTTAACTGCAGTACATTTATGAAAATCATTAATATGTTCATAAAAATATCAACAGTTTCAGCAAGAAAAGTGACGTTCACAAAGTAAATACTTGAAATAAAAATAAGCTGTTGGTGCATGAAACATGTCTACACTACAAATAAGTAACTCTTTTAAGGGGCGATGTATACACTTTTATAACAAAGTGTCCAAAAATATTCAAAAGCTATCAATAAGTAAATTAAGCAGGTAGTAAACACAAAATTCATAATTAAAAAGCCTGATTTTTCTCGGTAGAAATCACCAACATTGTGAACCGGAGGGCGGGTGGGAGGCTTCAAAAAATAGTATTTTATAACTTTCACGATTCAAAACCTTATTTGAATAAAAAATATGACTTTGACTAGACTTTGACTTTGTTTGTTGACGAATTTAACTTTATAGACCATCGACTAACACATGTATGCCATTTTTTTAAGTTGTCAATATTGATTTTAGAAATAATGTAAGGTAATGAACTTAATAACGGCACTTGATTTCACCCTTTTTATGAGATTTTCGATGTTGGATTTTGTAAATAACTCAACCAATTTCGGTTTTGACCTCGGGAATTGTCTGTGGATTACTTGCCTACACTTGTCCCTTCAAATATACCCCAAAGAAAAAAGTCCAGAGGTGTCAGATAACACGATCTTGGAAGCCAGTTTACTTTTCCTCGCCGCGAGATAACTCGACTTAGAAATTTTGTCTTTTAAATACTGATCAACAATTCCGCCAGTCCAAAATCCACACCACATGGTTATACGGGGAGGGTGCATAGGTAGCTGATGGATCTCTCGTGGGTTTCGGTCCCCCAAATTCGACAGTTCTGTTTATTGACGTATCCATCAAGTACGTTTTAGCGCCATCTCGCTAAAGATGTTTTTTTTTAAATATCGCCATCGGCTTGTTGATGCTCCAGTATCTGATTGCCGAATGTTCGGCGCTGCGCATGCGCACCATGCTTTAGGTGTTGTATTAATTGAATCTTGTAAGCGTGCATGTGAAAACTCGTTGCAAAGAGCTTCTGGTCATGTTTAATTGTTGACAACGATGACGAATGGAGGTGGATGGGAGTTTGTGTACATTATTTCTAATTGCTGCAATGTTTTGTAGCGAACTATCCGTACGAGGACGGCCACCTGCTTTCATATCGTGAACAGAGCCAACAGTTTCAAATTAATTTATTAAATTCTCCACAGCAGCTCGAGATGGTGCATGATGATGACCAAAAAATATGCAACATCTTCGGAACGTTTCTGTAAAGTTTTCACCATTTCGGTAGTGGGTTTCCACAATTACTAGGCATTGCTCGCTTGAAAAATGCTGCATAACTTAACCTCAAACTTTTCTGATGACAACTTCAAAATATTTGAGTTCCATTGTTGACACAACGAAAATTCTTCGAAATTCAAAATTTAAGTAGGTTTTGTGACACCTATACCTATAACACCAGGTTTTTTATAAATACTAAGAGAATATTAATATCAAATTCAAATAATATTAATCATAAAAGTATTATTTCTCACTAAATTTGCCTGTCCTTTTCTATCCTTAAAAGTTTTAATACCAACGAAGTCTTATATAACGTTTTGTTAACTGTGTTGAATATGTAATACTTACATTATTTAAGAAAATTTGACAGAAAATATGTAAATAGTTATATTTCAGAATTACTTCCGATATAATTTTGTCATCCCTTTTTCCCTTGAAGGGAAAAATTCCAATCTGAAATAAAAATCAGATTTCGTATTTTATTTGATTTATTAGCCGTCGGTATACACCAGTACGTCCAATTGGTTTATAAATCCTCATTTCAGTACGCATTTCGTCCAACACGCGTTTCGTCCAACATATATTTCGTCCAACACGCGTTTCGTCCAAATATTTCGTCTAACACGCATTTGATAAAACACGTATTTGGTTGAACCATCGAATTAAAATAAATAACCTATAGATACACTATTGCCCACAAATGAAAGTCAAAAACCGCCCAAATGCGATTCGACTCGCACACGAAGGGTTTTATACTACCGTACAAATAACAACAGGTACGTAAATATTTTTTGGAGTTTTTGTCTTCTGTCCTTACCAATATCGCCATAGGTGTGCCTATAAAATGTAAGAAGTTCCCTCGATTTCTCCAGAATCCCATTATCAGATCATGACTTGGTGACAATGGGACCAAGTGGAAAGTATAGTCTATCGAACTTAAAAAAAATTCCAAATCGGTTCAGCCTACATAAAAAAAAAATCCGTCGAATTGAGAACATTTTCCTTGTTTTGAAGTCGGTTAAAAATAGAACTGTACTTTCCATATCGAAAATGTTTTATTTTTTATAATATGAACTTTGCTACAAAATACGGACATAAGCTAGTATTATAATAAATAAATAAGTTTATTTTGTACACAAGATTATAAATAACAACTGTTTACACAAATATGAGTGTTTTAGGACAAATTCAAATTCAAATTCAATATAATTTATTCAGTTTAGGCTACAATAATTGAGCACTTATGAATGTCACTACGCCATCGGTTCGTAAGTCTACAGGGCGGGAGACCTTGTACTGCAAAGAACCGGCAAGAGACTCAGCAAGGGCATTTCTTTTCTCCCTTTTCCTTACAGCGTCCAATTCAAATATTGGAAAATGCCTTCCCTATCATAAAAGGACACTTTCCATTACAAACATTAAAAAAACATGAAATATAAAGCACAAGCACAACATAAAAAAGTATCTAATATAAACAAAAGACAGTTTATGTATTCGTCACTAAGAAATAATCAATGTCTTACAGTATTAATAAACAAAACAAAAAAGTAAGACTAAATACTAAGAATACAAAAAAGTTTGCAAGAGCAGACCAGCCTCCACAGGCGGTACCCGTTCACGAGTATGACACATGAATCAGCCATCGCTTCGCTCAACCATGTTTTAGGGAACGTAACGACCCGACACACACGCCACCACCGCAGAGATACTTTGAGAGAGCATGACACACTCAAGCAACTCCAATAAAACTTCGATTGTACTAGTTACAATGTGTGTAGTAAAGGAACAAAATATAAGAGGAGAAGATTGGAAGGTTCGTAATGCTTTTCTACCGAGAAGCAAATAAACTCACTAGTTAATCTTTTATACATCATATAAAAATACAATATAGCCTTACACTAGGTACTAACATAATAAACAATGTTTTAATTTAAAAAAACTGGTTGCCTGTAAAGTCGGTATACGGGCGAAAGTTTTACGTGACAACTTGTGCCTTTCACTTTTTATGTCTGTCTCTCTCGCTCTTAGGCGGGCTAACCATGCCGCGTGCCTCTCACTCGCTCTCATTGTGAGCGCATAACGTGAGCGGAGCGTAACGCAGTTTCTTGAAGTGTCACCCGGCAAACCAATTTATAAAACGTTGTCACGTCAAAAAAATATTTTAAATGCCCCAATACAAATCAATTAAGTTCTAATTTTTCCAGGCATTTTTATCATTTATGTATTCATCAACTTTGTAATAGCTTTTTTTCATTAAACTATCTTTGACATTATATTTTAAATTTATTTGAGGGTAAATTAACCACATGTTCTGTAATTTTATTGTAGAAAAATATATTTTGTATTGCGAAAGAGCTATGTACCTTCTGAAGACGACATTTTGGAACTACCAATTTATCCTTATTCCTTGTATTAACACTGTGGAGGTCACTATTTTTAGCAAATAAGTGACAATTTTGGCGTACATACATTATACAAGCGAAGATATATTGGCAAGGAACATATCAATTTCCCTAAATAGTTCCCTAAGAGAAATTCGAGGTCCTAATTTATAAATTGACCGTACTGCTCTCTTTTGCAAAATAAAGACTGTATCAATATCAGCTGCCTTACCCCAAAGCAAAATGCCATAAGACATGACGGAATGGAAATAGCTAAAGTAGACCAAGCGAGCTGTGTCAACATCTGTAAGCTGCCTAACTGCATAGGCCGCTGAACTGAGTTTTCCTGCAAGAACTGAAATGTGAGGGTTCCACTGCAGCCTATTGTCTAATGTAATACCTAGAAACACTGTTGAGTCTAATAGTTCTATTTCTTCTCCGTTTAGGGATAATTTTGTACTTATGTTTCTGACATTTGGCATCATAAATTTTAAACACTTAGTCTTTTTCGCATTAAGAAGTAAATTATTTGCCGTAAACCACTGAAGAACCTGAGAAGGCGCACTACTTACGTCGTCAAAATTAGTTTTATTTCTGTCAACTTTAAATAAAAAAGATGTGTCATCAGCAAATAGTACAATCTTGCACAGCTTCTCCACGAAGAAAGGCAAGTCATTTATGTAAATTAAAAATAGAAAAGGACCTAAAATTAGAACCTTGAGGAACTCCTAATTTTACTTCAGAGCCATTGGATTTAACTTCATTGATTTGAACCTTCTGCATTCTACTACTCAAATATGAGCGGATAAGCTCAAGAGCCAAATCTGCAATACCATAATGACTCAGTTTCCGTATAAGAGTTTCATGTTGCACGCAGTCGAATGCCTTTGATAGATCACAGAAGATACCAATAGCATTTTGTGACTGTTCCCAAGCAGCAAATATATGCTGTATAAGGGTAACACCTGCGTCAGTTGTGGAACGCCCTTTTGTAAAACCAAACTGTTGAGGATGAAGTAATCCATTTAAGTTAAAATGTTTCAGCATCTGATTGAACATAATTTTTTCAAAAATT
Source organism: Apoda limacodes (assembly GCA_946406115.1). Classification (NCBI taxonomy): domain Eukaryota; kingdom Metazoa; phylum Arthropoda; class Insecta; order Lepidoptera; family Limacodidae; genus Apoda; species Apoda limacodes. The sequence goes on along the minus strand of OX291540.1, from coordinate 2,557,550 downwards.
TTTCTTAAGGCAGGCAGTATAGAGATAGGTCTAAAATTATAAGGATCATCTTTACTTCCACTTTTAAAAAGTGGTATTATTTTACTATATTTCATTAAGTCTGGGAATATCCCTTCGTCAACACACTTATTAAATATTATGGCTAAGATTGGTGCTATAATATCAATAATTCCGCTAAGGACTTTGACTGATATACCCCATTGTTCACAAGTTTTTTTCTGAGTTAGTAATTTAAATGTCTTTATGATGTCTTCAGAGGTAACATGCTCAAATTTAAATATAGCCTTGCATTTATTTACATTACATTTTAAAAGTAACTCTGATTCTAATGGAGAGGAATTTAATGCATTAGGTGTAATTGTAGGCATTTCAGTAAAATATTTCTCAAAAGAGTTAGCGACATCAAGATCTGAATCAATTATTTTTGAATTTACAGTAAGTGAATAATGATTGTCACGCGGTTTAATCTTTCCTGTTATATATTGTTTCATTTCATACAACTCATACAACCTAGTTCGACTTCGGTGTATTCCTACAGTAGCCCAGTCTTTGAATTTCATTTAATTATTTGGCCTAAAAGTTTTTACTTTAAACACTTGCTCGAACTCATTACTTAAGAAATCAAAAAAAATATTATAAAGATTATTAGCATTATCATGCATGAAATGTAAAAATGGAATTTTCTTTTCAATATTAACTTTAAAATTGTTTAATCGAGCAGTGGTCACAGGTCTACAAGTTACTAGTTGAGATTTTTTTTTATAGTTGTGTAGAATTTTTATTATTTGACCACAGTGATCGGACGGCAAATTGTTAATAATAGATTTATCTTTTACTTCAACGTTACAGAAAATATTATCTAAACATGTAGCTGAAGTCGATGTAATTCTAGTTGGTTCCAGACATCCCAAGCACGTCGAGCAACTTGTATCGGGATGACAAACCTCTTTAGATAAATATGACACTGGCCACTTATATATAATAATAATTCGTAAAGTTTAAAAATATTTGACCTAAAATAGTCTCAGACCATTTATACTACAGGACTGGCCTTACTTCCCCCCTTACTTGACTTTCCCCTCTGCCTAACTGCGTAATGACGTATCGCGAAATGGACGAAACATATTATGGACGAACTGCGTAGTAGACTATCGACGAAATGCGATTTGGACGAACTGCGTATTGGACCGACGGCTAATAAATCTTTTATTTATTGTGTTGTACAGTATTGTTTTTTTTTTTCATATAAAACTAGCAGACCCGACGAATGTTGTTTCTCTTTTAGAAACAACTGGCGCGCCACCTATTGTCAAAGGGTTGTACTAATTTAGAAACCTTCCCCGGCGTGTGCGCAACAATTTACCAAAATTTTATTACAATCGGTTTACCCTTATGCGCGAGTCCGACTCGCACTCGATAATTTTTTTCTTTCTCACAAACCTTCCCCGGCGTGTGCACAACAACTTACTTAAATTTCATTGCAATCGGTTTACCCTTAGTGCGTGAGCCCGACTCGCACTTGACCCTTTTTTTTTACATTTAAATCTTGCTCTAACAATCACGAACAAAACTAAAAAGAATTATCCAAATAGGTCCACTGGTTTGGTAGTTTTTGTGAGACACCCAACCTATATTTGCCATCTAGTAGTTTATAAAAAGGTGAAAAATAAATGTAGCTTAAAGTTCTGTCAATAAAATCGGGGCTTATTTTTTACGTTTTAGGGGATTTGAAGTCGAATTAATGTTTTTTGTAAAAAAATAGTTTATTTTTTTACCCACGACGGCACGGATATGCGAGATTGCTTTTAGAGGGAGAGATGCTTGTTTGTTTGATTGTGCAAACCAATGTTGCCATTTTTAATTTTTATTTTACTCTATTGAACAAAGTTCGGGAAGTTCGTCAAAGTCAAAACTTTTTTTCGAAACTCTTTTCAAGTCAAGTGGATGAATGGGTAAGAAAGAAAGGATAGGAAACTACAAGGATTTCGCCTATACCACATCTATGTAACCCTAAAAATAAATTATTGAACTATCAAATTCAAAAAATTAAAAATCTTGTTATTGAAATGGGTTACTTTTAAATCGTCAAGTGAATTAACTACTACTAGGTTTCCAAAAAAAATACTGTTTTATTGCGTGCGTTCAATAGGTCCTCTTTGTAAAATCACAAACGAAACATAATATTATATTGTATAAACTAAAAAATACATGTTTTGTATTATAAACTTTTCGTTTTTCAGATTGTATAGAAGAGACACCATGTGATACGTTAAGTCTTTAATTATTCTGTAACGGGATTTAAAGTAACTCCTGAGAAAAATAAGATATTCGTACGTACTCGTGCGCCACACATCCAACACACATCCAAAACCCACCAAAACCAAACAACCAAAGGCGGATTGCACATGGTGCAGGCCACTTATATATAACCACTATAAAGTTAACAAAAAAGTCGTCATGTTTAATATGAACTTGAAACTGTTAGTCATCTAAGTTGAGAATTTCTACATATAATTTATTATAAAATTTTATATAAATATATAAAGAAAACCGCGGCTATAATAACACTAACATTGAGTAGTGTTGTGTTCCTGGCGGTGAGTAAGGTTGCCAGAGCTCTATGAGGATTCGCTGCCCGGACAGCGAACGACCGGCGGTGCTTGTTGCTGTCATGCTCGGCGTAGACGCGGCGTGCTGGTTCGGCGGTCAGGGAGACCTGCTGAAACGGCTGACCGCTGGCCGCCCGCAGGTTGAACGGGATCCCGAACCCAGGGCTCACATAATCTCAGCCCAGGGAGGCTGATGCGCCAGCCTGTGTAAAGTATGTAAAGTGGTAGTCGTGCCGGAGAAGGAGACCGGAGTGGACCCGGCTACTACAACAGAGTGTGATCAGGGGCCCTTCCGCCCGCCGTGCCAGCAACCGTATCATCTGTGGCAAGCTTCGGCAGTCTTAGAACCGCACCTTTTGTCCTCTAAGCTGTCTGTGCAGTGAATCCTCATCCTTAGTCTTAGTAACTTTTTTTATATATAATGGCCATGAGAACGAAAAGGAAAAGAGTTTTTACAGCGGCTACTCCATCCACATGTAATGTGGATTTTTGCAAAATCAGGGGTATTCACGCAAATCTTAACGCAGTCCAACACCATCTCGAGACTGCGCAGCCGACCATTTTTTTTCTAACGGAGACGCAGATATTCTGCCCGGCCGACACATCATACCTTCACTATACCGGCTACAAACGCGAACACAATTGTATGAGTCGTGCCGGTGTATGTATGTTCGTTCGGGAGGATATCTGCTGTCATAGTCATGAAGACAGGGACCTGTCGATATTGTGGGTGCGCGTAGATTACGGCGGCCACACTCGTATCTATGCGTGCCTATAAAGGTCTCATAGCGGTGACACGGACGTAACTCGACTCTTCACGCAACTGAGTTTGACGACTGACAAAGTTCTAGGGCAATATCCCACAGCAGAACTAGTTATTTTGGTAGACTTTAACGCCCACCATCGTGAGTGGCTCAGTTCTCAAACCAATAACTATGCAGGGATATCTGCTCACGAATTTACTCTGACCTATGGATTCTCTCAGCTGGTACTTTCTTCAACGAGAATACCAGATATAGAAGATCATACGAGCTCCTTACTGGATCTTTTGCTAACTACTAGTCCGGACGGATAATCCGTCTCAGTGGATGCTCCTCTTGGCTTCTCGGACCACTGTCTCGTTCGGACTCAAATGTCATACAAGCCGATTCATCTGGGCCAACTAATTGGCGTCGTGTGTGGCACTATAAGTGCAGACTGGGATGGATTGCGAGAATTTTATGCATCGTACCAGTGGAGATAGATCTGCTTTAACTTAGAAGATCCTGACGTCTGCGCAGCCGCAGTCACTGAGACAATCTTCGCTGGTATGGAATGCTATATTCCTAACCCGCGAGTAGCTGCCGGTGTCAAAAAACGACCGTGGTTTAATAGGTCTTGCAGAAAAGCTAAAATTCTTAAGCAAACTGCATATGAGGCTTGGACCACGGCTCGTAATAATAAGGATCCGAATATTTCTGAGTTAAAACGCAAATTAAATGCTGCCTCGAGGTTCAGTAATGCAAAATTCCAATTAATCGGCGAAATAGGGAGGGATATCCTTCTGGGAGTCGTGCTTTCGCTTACCAAAGCTGACGAAATGAACTTTTGCCAGTTATCGTTACCACCACTGCGAAAGACCGATGGTGACTTGGCCCATAGTGCTAAAGATAAAGCCGATCTACTTTGCAGACTCTTTGCCTCGAACTTGAACATAAACGATGAAGGCGCTATACCACCTACTATACCGTGGGACGGTAAGACCATGCCGGAAATCTCCATAACGCAGCGGGAGGTCCGGGCTATTCCGGTCTCTTCAACTAACCTTCTGCCAAATTTTAGCTCAATTGCATCGTTGTTTGCATGTGGGCGTTGTTTTCTCTAGACGTTCATAAGTCGAGTAGGCCAGGCGGTATACCAGCAGTGGTGCTTAAGCAGTGTGCTCCTGAGTTATGTCCTGTACTCACGCGCCTCTTCGCGCTTTCCTACCACACTAGGCAATTTCCGTCTTCATAGAAGACTGTGAATGTGCACCCGGTGCCCAAAAAGGGCGATAGATCAGATCCATCGAATAACAGGCCTATCGCTATTACCTCTCTCCTCTCCAAGGTGATGGAGCGTGTGATCAACACACAGCTTCTAAGATACCTAGAAGTACACGACCTGGTCAGTGACCGTCAATATGGCTTTCGCCACGGTCGATCGACTGGTGACTTTCTAGTGTATCTCACACACCGATGGGCACTAGCCATTGAGAGTCAGGGGGAGGCATTGGTATATAGCCTGGACATAGCGAAGGCGTTCGATCGAGTCTGGTACCGGGGTCTTCTATCGAAGTTGCCATCTTACGGAGTGCCCGAGGGTTTGTGAAAATGGGTGGCTAGCTTTTTGTCCGGCAGACGCATACGAACCGTAGTTGACGGTAGTTGCTCTGATAGCATGGACGTTAATGCTGGTGTCCCGCAAGGCTCTGTGCTGTCTCCTACGCTGTTTCTACTGCATATGAATGACATGTTGGACATCAACAACATATATTGCTATGCAGATGACAGTACTGGAGACGCTTATTACACGGATCGTGCAAACATCCCTCGTTCCGTTGTTGAGGAAAACCGCGGAAAATTGTGTCTCAAATCGAGACCACACTGTCCAAGGTCTCCGACTGGGGACAAGTAAACTTAGTCCGATTCAACCCTACAAAGACACAAGTGTGCGCGTTCACCGCTAAGAAAACTCCATTCACTGTAGTCCCACAATTCCAGAACACTCCCTTCTTCATCTCCAAGAGCATTGGGATCCTTTGTGTTGACATCCCCAGCGATGTTCAGTTCCAAGATCATTTACAAGATAAGGTGAAGCTGGTGTCCAAAAAACTTGGTGTACTCAACAGAGCGAAGCAGTACTTCACGTCGGGGCAAATGTTGTTACTTTACAAGTCGCAAGTTCGGCTCCATATGGAGTACTGCTGCAATCTCTGGGCGGGTGCACCCGGATACTAGCTTGACCCTTTTGATTCGGTTCAACGAACGACGATTCCAAAGTCACTTGCGGTATCGAGCCCTTAAGTCTGAGGAGAGACTTTGCCTCGCTTTGTGTGTTCTACCGCTTGTACAATAGGTTGTGTTCTGAGGAATTGTTTGAAATTGAAATAATGCCCACGGCTACTTTCTACCATCGCACCGCTCGCCATCGGCAGTTTAGAACCTAAATGGTCCTCCCGCAAACGCTTAAATTGTGGGATGAGCTCCCTGCCAAGGTTTTCTGCAAGGACTATAGTATGGAGTTTTTAAAGAAAGAAATTATTAGATTTCTGAAGGGTCGACAACGCGCAAGTGATACCCCTCGTGTTGCAAGCGTCCTTGGGTTACGGTGACCGCTTACCATCAGGCGAACCGTAAGCTTGCTTGTCACCTTAGTGGTATAAAAAAAAAACAAGTCTTGCTGTGGTTATGCCAGTCAATGCCTGATTTTTCTTATCGCAAAAGCAGCAGAACTAAGTTTACCTGCTAGAACTGTAATTTGTAAACCCCACTGCAATTATGAGTTAATAGTTATATAATATATAAAAAGACCGTTTTATCAACTAATTCTGATTTTTCATTATTTAACACCAGATTTCTATTAATTAAGAAAGCTTGTATTAAGTACAAGATTATTTACAGTGAACCAGTTTGAAATTTTTGTAATTTATGTTGTTCAAATTGTCGTGTTTCCTGTTCATTTTGAACAATAATGCCGCGAGAACATGCTTCAAATCAGTAGTTGAGTTTCCTTGGGTAAAAAGCAATTATTGATCACTTTTAGTCCCTGTATACAAACATTTTAAAGCAATTGATTTCGTAATTTTTTTTCAAATACCTTACTAAAGACGTGTAGAACCGATATTGGTCTAAAATTTGAGGGCACTTCTTAGTTACCAGATTTAAAAAGTGGATTAAATTTACTGCATTTCATAAGTTCTGGAAATACATCATTATCAATGCATGCATTAAATATATCAGCAAGAGCGAGCTCCCTAAGCACCAACAGAAATGATTGAGCTAATTAACTTAACAGACATCAACCACAAATCTTCAGTATTTTTCAGATTAAGTGTTTTAAATGTTTTGATAATTATTTGGGGATTCACATGCTTAAATTAAAAGTTAACATTACACTCAGTAACGCTGTCTTTAAGAATAAATTTAGCAGCTTGGCAAGATGAAGTAAAGGATTCAGTTAGTTTTCATGGTATTTCACCAAATAAATTTTCAAATATTTGGGCAACTTTTTCTGCAACATCAATTAAACCAGAGTCTGTTTTGATATTAAAATTCCGTTCACAAATCTACCAGTTTAATATAAATTACATTTCAAACAGTTTTGATAACATTATCAGATGATTTAATATTTCTGCTTATGTTATTAAACTTTGCAACATAACAAACTGATTGAAAAAAATTAAACACTTTTAGACATGCTCATTAAGGCATGGATCACGTATTAGCGATGTTAGTAAATATATATTTCTTAAAGTCTATCTCTGCCTATTTTAAATACTTTTGTAACCCAGTCGCTAAATTTAGCCCTGTAACTGCATTTAATTATTTAGGTTTTAAAAATGTTTTATTTACTGACTGGAAACAGTTTTTATATAAATAGTTAACATGATTTTCGGGCTGTAGAGCGGGCAAGATAGTTTTAAATTTTTCTACAAAACTATATATCCGAGGAACAGCAATCGGCCTACATATAATTTTCTTGTCTAATTCGGAACAAGTTATGTTAAAGCTAGCACTTTGACAACAATGATCCGACTTCAGACAACTGATATGACTATAATGTTCTTTTTAAAGTGAACACTTCTTTAGCGGTGTTGTGCACTTTTTTGTGATGGGTAAAAAATTATAAACTTGCGTCAGGCTGATCAAAAAATCGTTAGACGGAAACCATAATGCCACGCCATAATCGATGGTTGGCAAAATAAAAAGATTGATTTTAAAGTGAAAATGTTGAAAAAAGTTGTGCACTTTTTTTCTGATGGGCAAAAAAATTTACATTCTATAGGACGAATAAAAAGTAAGCGGAAATTGGGTTAGTGAAAAGATGAAAGTGCGGATTACACATATTAAAACGTTATATCCTGGTTGTATGTTTTTTGGTATATGGCGATTATGAGTAGTACACGGAGGATGAATATGGGATTTTAATTCTATGACAGATTGAGATGTCAAATATACAACGTCAAAAAAGTAAATAAACAAACATTATTATTTATACTAAATAAATATGTATACGAAGGGATGGGAAGTATATAGCTAGTATAGGAAAAAATAAATAGTTATTATTCAAGTTTCTCCCAGCCGGAGTGCAATCCGTTTTTTTTTTAAATATTCACAGTTACAGAATATGTTATCTAATCATGTTGCAGATGTCTCAATTATTTTAGAAGAGAAAGAGATTTCTCAAGTTAAATTAATTTATAAATTTAAAACAGACTAATTTAGCGAGTACTTAATGAGGAGTCAATAAGTAAATCTACGTTATAATCATAACATATTATAACCTTTTTTTGCTTCTAGTGACTAGCTTTAGATCATTCTCCATTACTTTTTAAACTCAGAGTTATTTGTAGAAGGTGGCCTAAAGACCCAGACAATTATAAATATTTTCAAGTTCAACACTTGACACTTTAATTGTTTTTTCAACTGAAAGTGGAATTAGATAGATACAATGTACATTTAGTCTATATAAAACTAGATATAAACTTATTTATGTCAAACAAATAAAAATTATCATTTTTACATGTCAAATTGTACAATACATTATTTAATTTATGGATATGTTGGTTTTGTTTATGTGACAGTCTTTTTGAAAAAGGAAAAGTTCAAATAACAGTTTTTAAGACTCCTGAGAGTAAATTAAAATATTTAATTAAGTCCTGCTTTGTAACTCCAAAACTATTGCCTACATATACTATGATAGTACCACAGAATATTATAAGTCATTAGAAGTGCGATGTTACTCAAATAGTACTGGAACCGCTGTCGCCGCAATACATTCGCAATTTTGAAAGAGCCGAGCGTCTTAGCCAATCACGATCAAATAGGTGGGGTCAGTTGGAAAAGTGTAAGGGAGAGGCTATTTCGATAAATCCATATCGATAAATTTGGCGTATAAAGATAAGATTTTTGCTAACTAAAAAATTAATAATCTACACATACTTGTTCAAATTATTATTAAACTTTTAGAAATCTACTTTTTTACTACATAAACTAAAATATAACCTTATGAACCAATCTATACATATAAAATGCTTTAACCTGAATGGCTGAATGACGGATTAACGCACAGCCTAAACCACTGATCATAGGGACCTGAAACGTGGAGGGTGTGTTCTTTGTATAACGTATGCATCAGATAAGAAAGGTTTTTCGAAAGGGTCAAGTGCGAGTCGAACTCGCGCAATAAGGTTAAAACGATTGTTATAAATTTGGTATGGTAATCAAATTTTGGAAAGTTGTTATTCACACGCCGGGGAAGGTTTCTGAAAAAGAAAAAAAAGAGTCAAGTGCGAATCGGACAGGGTCAAGTGCAAGTCGGACTCGCGCAATAAGGGTAAACCGATTGTTATAAATTTGGTATGGTAATCAAATTTTGGAAAGTTGTTATTCACACGCCGGGGAAGGTTTCTGAAAAAGAAAAAAAAGAGTCAAGTGCGAATCGGACAGGGTCAAGTGCAAGTCGGACTCGCGCAATAAGGGTAAACCGATTGTTATAAATTTGGTATGGTAATCAAATTTTGGAAAGTTGTTATTCACACGCCGGGGAAGGTTTCTGAAAAAGAAAAAAAAGAGTCAAGTGCGAATCGGACAGGGTCAAGTGCAAGTCGGACTCGCGCAATAAGGGTAAACCGATGTTAATAAAATTTTGGTAAGTTGTTATTCACACGCCGGGGAAGGTTTCTGAATTAGTTCAACCCTATAAGGTTGGTGCGGCAGATGATTTAAAAAAAGAAACAACGTTTGCCGGGTCAGCTTATTTAATATATGAGGCCTTAAACGAGTAAATTTTACGACTACGATGACAACTAGACTAGGCCACTAGGTGTCAAACGAAGACAGACTATCCCTGTGCATATGTATTTATATTGGTTTAAGGTTTATGAAAAACTGGTAATATGTAAGATTTATTTGCTAGGAGCAAAAAATAAGTTTTCTAGTAATTGTGTTACAATGACGTTCAAAAATTTAGTTAGCAGTTTCATTGGCAAGAATTCTGCTTTTTTTAAAACGGCAGAGCGCTTACGCGGGTTGCAGGTTCAAGTCCTAAGATAAACTTTTGCCCTTGCTATGAAAATATTTGTTTATATTGATGATGTAGCCATGGATATGGCAATTATGAAATGTTTTCTTCTGGGAATCTCGAAGATTATTTTGATCTATAGTATAAGAACTAGAACCAACGAACTAAAACAGCTCGATTTCCGCACAAAACAAAAATTTATGTGATGAACATTTATGAGATTGTTTTTCGACTGGGCGTTTTCTACGTATTATACTCGTATATATAAATACTTTTTTCGCTTCCCAACGTTTCAACCAACTCACACTGATTTTGTTCATCCCGTGTGCAATGTAAAAAAATTTATTAAGATATGAAATTCCATTCATGCTCTGTATTTCTGTCTCGTACCTAAATAAGTTATTTGTCACTCATGGCTTCAGAACATAGTACTTAAGAAGTTTGCCACCACAGTAGCTATAGGTCGTCTAGGTAGGACTCGGGTATATATATTCCTTAGGGAAGTTATAATCGTCCGGAATTAAAAGTAGTAGTTTGTACACACTAACAGACCATATATTATTTTCCAAAAAAAATATATTAAAATCCGATTATAAATTCTGAGGTATATGTAAAAAAACATACATAAATACACTTATGAAATTTGGCACACCTGTTTGCCTTTGTGGGCTTCCGTATGCTAAAATATGAATATTGCGCAATTCTTACAAACATACGGGTGGAATTGATAAACTTGGTTTTTGGGAGTCGGTTAAAAAAAAGCAGCCGATTGCGTGAGGGCTTACACGTATATACACTCATTGAGTTAGGGTTCTGTCAAATGAGAATGCGCATAATTAAAAAAAACTTATAAATCAACTAACTCGCTATAAGTTACTCAGAAACAACCAATGTTTTTTGCAGATGTATCCAACGACACTCTCTAGGCTGTAGCTGAGTGTAGGCCAGTTTACATAGGACACCTAACTACATTTTTTCCGGATCGCTGCAAAGACTGTAACATACGAACCAACGGATATGATAAAATTATAAGGGTTCTGTTTTAGCACTTTTATTCATTTCGCTACGGACATTAAAAACCATTAAACTTAGAATTTGGACATTATTTATACAGTATAGTATAAAAATAAAAGTTTACACATATTCAGTAGAGTGGCTCATAAAACTAGCAATTTTAAAACCTCAGGCCTATTTAATATAATTATCGCAAAATAGTATGAAATTGGCAGTAGGTAAATCAATTTTATAAAACTAGACACTCTGAAAAATGTCGATCAAAGAAATCAAATATCGTAGAACATCACTACCAGAAAAACACGCATCGATCATATGACTCTGTTGCTCACGGCATTTATACATTGCTTTCTAGACACGGTCCTTATTGCGACTCCGAGGAACATTGACAGACAAGGAAAATAACCTTAAAATCAAATTGTCATTGATTTACAATATCTTAAAGTATCAAAATACAAGCAATATACATAATATAGCTTGTAATTTGATACTTTAAGGTATTGTTAATTATTGAAAATCTTAAAGTATCAAAATACAAGCACTATACATAATATTACTTGTATTTTGATACTTTAAGATATTGTAAATCAATGAAAATTTGATTTTAAGGTTATTTTCCTTATAATTATCTTAAAGCTTATAATTATGTATTTTCTACTCACCAATGAAAAGATATTCCTCCCTTTGACATATTTAATACCTGGCTTCTTGCTCTGCAAGTAATTACTGCACATGAAGGCATTTTAAATATTTTTGAGCAGCTACCACGCAGCTACACACAGCGATGTAGTCCGCGAGCAATAAAATGACAGATTCGCGAGTTTCAGAGTGTCTGCTCAAGATCGTGGCACGCTCGTCGTGCTTATATCGCATTTATACTGGGTAGTCTTATAATGTTCTGTGGATAGTACAGTCTTCATCATATTATCTGCTAGCTATTGAGTTTACAATTCGCCTGTGTGTAGTATCGGGGGTACATATGTTTAGAATAGAATGGAACGTCGAAATGGTGCTCGAAACGCGACGGGGAAATTTTGTCACTTCGCATTTTACTGGTAAAGGATTTTTTATATTTACTGATAGCGTCTAACTCGTATAAGCTTTTAGTAAATTGCAAGGCCAACAATTTCTTTTCGATTCAAATTCAAAGAGCGATCAAATCTGATGCATTACGATTTTGAATGCGCACCGCAACTTGCCGCACCGCAGTGCATCCAGCCTTAGAATGTTGAGTTGATAACAAGAGTGTGCGTCATATAAGTTTGCACGTATTTTATTCGAAAAATAGAAAGTTTGTGCCATCTTTAATTTGGAAAAAAACAGGGAACACTTAACGTTTACAGTGTGCCAACATGGCAGGTCTCTTCACCCAATAAACTTTTAATAATGATGCTCGGGTTTGCCCTTGTAATAATTAGTTGTCTTGTAATAATAAGTGTGGTCATGTAACATTACTTGCGGTTTCAGACAGGTAACCTTATAATAGTTTAGGCAAAAAAATTGCCAGTGCCGACATATCGCCCACACATTATCATATCAGTTCTTTGTTACATGTTATTAATATTACCAAAAATATCCTAAGTTTTATTTTTCTCCTATCCTTTACATACTCGAAATTGGTTTCTAAAAAAGAACGTCCGGAACCCTCAAAAATTGGGAATTGGGCACGTAAATAAATTTTGTAACTAACTGTTTACAAGTTAGCAGTGTAGTTTAAAGATTTTAATGAAAAACTGGTAGTGTAGCAATAGGGCTAAAGCTAGAGGAATCAGTAATACTACCTGATTTAAATTTGTCTTTTTCTTTTCTTCTGTATTCCATAAGATCAGAAAAATGGCACAGTCTCAACATTTGTTAAAAGTTGAAGAGCAACCACAGAAATATAACTTTAGATAGGGTAACAGAGTTGCCCTAAAGAATAGCCTTTTTTTTAATTCTAAAGGTTCACATGTCTTAATTTAAAAATTTCTTTGGCATTCTTTCACATTTTCTTTTCACATTTTCTGAGCTATTGCTTGGAAAGGAGTTCAAGGATTTAGTTATTGAGACTAAAACATTTGTCAGCTAGAATGTCATTTTAAAAGTTCTTTAAATTCAAATATGAATACCTTCTCGTATTTATTTTAAATGTCCTGAAAGCCATGATAGGTGGAGACCTGGATATCAACACAGGATGATAAAAAAATCAATGTGTATCAATAATTTCGGATTTCTATTTTGTAAATAAAAGACAAAGTGTTGTATAAGCAAAAGACCTGTACTTAAATTACATAATTTCAACATCGAACAAAACCACAAAATAAAATACTATATAAAACTACCTTACTCACTACAATTTGAAAGCACAAAATTGCAGATTAGTCGGTACAAACAAAACGCAACGGATAGAAATCTTAAATTTGGAAAAAGAGGTATGATTATTTTGTAGACATTGTTAAATAATTTTTTAATCCCCTAACGGCGTGAACCGGGCGCAGAAACGTAGCAATAATAACTAAAAGCTTAGCTTTTAGTTTAGCAACCGTTTCAAAGGTGGCGAAAAAGAGCAGGTTTTAAAATTTATATAGGATAAAAGTGATTTACCCGAATACGCAAGGGACTTTTCATAATTTACCCCTAAGAGAGTGAAAAGGGTGGTAAATTTTGTTTTAATTGTTTTATGCTAAGGATATACATTATTGATTGTAAGAAGGGGTAAATTTGTTGTAGGTTTTGTGGATACTTTTAAAATTGAAACTCTAAGGCAGTTAAAGGGGGTACACTTTGTAATATGTTGATTAAAGAACTGTGTAAATCTTATAGTCTACGCGACCGAAGCCGCCTTAGGCTGAGATCCTAAGGACCATCAGGTATACGGATTAGTCAACAGTTCTCGTTCCTCATATTCTCCATACTCCACTCCTCTGTCGTCTACTCAGTGCCCTGTCTATTAAACAGGTTTATCTAACAACTAAATAAACTTTCGCTGTAATTGTCCTTACCGTACCTTAAAACTGTGTTATTAAAGAAATTCCTGAAGACAGCTACCTACATCACACTTCAGACCTTGCGACAAACTGCAAAAATCATCCATTTAGGACAGAGTATGGAGTAAACTCACCATGAAAATATGTCAGAAATGATAGAATCCCCCGCAGAAACAACATTTTTGCCTTGTACGTCAATTGGTCTACGTTACTGCCTATTAGTCAAATGGGTTGCTCCCACTTTCGTCATTTTACATGCTGTTTACTTTTATGCCTTTGTGAAGTGAGATCGGTATAACAAGGTGCTTCGGTGTCATGGAAGTAATGCTATTTTGCTCCATAAGCGATTACGCTACCTGTCATGTTTATATCATACATTTGTAAAGCTACATTTGTTTCATAATATAGCTTAGCGCATAATATAATTGAAATGTTACACAACTTTAATATTCTCTCACAAATTAAATTTACACTTAGTGAAGTCACAGTATCTTCATCAATATCGGAAATTTCGAACATATCGTCTTAAGATCAATAATATTATTCCACCAAACATCTTTATAACCAGCTACTTCAGTCGATCGCAGCGAACTAAGATCTCGCGATTTTTATTTTTACAAACTTGAAGTACCTAAATACTTCATGAAATTACATCCAAAACATCATCTGTGTCAAAAAAACCATTAGGTCAGTTCCATGGTACCAAACTCTTTTCACCGAAAATTCGCTATTTCATTCGAAACCCTTTTTAGTAATATTTCCATACTTTATTGTTTTTATCCCTTTTGCACCTTATATTTCCTTTACCCCTTAATCGGTCCCAAAATTCTATTGGCTTTAACTACTGTTTTCCCAAAAATAATGAAGATCAGATCAACGGTACAAGTTGCCGTCGGAGAAACATAAGAAGTTACGTAAAAACAAACGCTTCAGCATCTAACCGCTTAACCCTCTCGCAAGTCTCCAGCGCAACTGCTGTACCATCCTTTTCTGAAAGCATTTTGTTGTATTGGGCCTTTGTGTTACAGCACTGGGTAATTGTAGAAGGCTGGAATTTTGTTTATTTATTAAGCTCCCTCGCTTTCAGGAATCGTACAATTTCAAGTTTAGAACTTGATTCGTTTAGAAGTTATAGGAATGCAATTCGACACTAACTGACCGATTTTTGGTGGCCCTTTAGTTGATACGGAAAAAAACAACAACTTACGTGTCACCATGTTTATTTCCACAGCTGCACAGTCCAGTTTACAGTATGTACTAAAAAGCAATAGTATAAGAACAGTTGAGAAAATAGCACAGCAAGAGAAGAAAAGAAGTATAAAGCAAGAACATGAAATAAAAATAGTCTTTAGTATAAACAGTTAGGTTACTATAGCGTATCTACGCGACACTGCGGCAAGCGGTATGTATGCGCACGCGAGGTCTGTAGGGCGAAGACTGGTTGGCAGCTTGCAAGAACGCTGCGCCCCGCCCGGTCGTGTCGTGATGTCTCCTTATCGTAGGTGCGTAAGACATTTGTACTACACGACCTTTGAGGCTGGGACAAGACATCGTAGTTGGTAAGTACACATATTATTATACAATATATTTATTTAGTTTGTGATATTTATATATTATATTGATTGTGCCATAATAATAATTATTTTATTTATATAACATATTATTTATATAGGTTACGCCACACCACTCCCTTCCAAAGACCGTCAAGGGTAATAATATTCTGGAAATTGTACTTTTCTTATTTAAAAATTTGATGAGTATTTTACATCTCTTCAAAATGAGACAATAAAAAAACATATGTTCTTCAGTAGAGAAAAAAAAGACACTGAAGGCTTTAATAAATTCGTCACTTCGCTACGACCCCTAAGCCAAGATTGTAATTTCAATATGTTAGGAGTTAGTTATCTTAATTAGAGACCAGATATAGATATATAAAATATGTTAAAGAAGTTTGATACCTTGTTTGAGGATAGCGAAATAGGTTTGTTTAAAGATTAAGAGTTTGATATTAAGCTGAAAAAGGGTTCTGTACGTAAAATTGAAACATGTTCCCTTACATCTATGCATAAATTACTTAACAAAAAAAAAATGGAAAGATTGGACATAATACAAAAAGTAACAGAACCAACTGATTTTGTAAGCAATTTAGCCGTAGTAATATAAAATCAGAGGATAAAATAGTAGCGCTAAGCTATGTATATTTACAACACCTATGGAAAGATACTTTTCAAACGTTAACCCTATGGCCTGTCATCGGCATCTGAAATTTTCCATCGACAATTTACAAAAATAAGAATTTGGGGTCTCAAAACTCAAGTATTAGATGCCTATCTTTGAGCAAGGAAGAAATAAAGCCAGATTAAAATAAATATCAAGCAAAATTAAGTTTAGAAAATAATGTAAAAGATGTACAGAGAATGTTCGGAATGATTACTTATGTAGCAAAGTTTATCTTTCTTGTCTCAAGTATGCAGTTCTTTGAGAAATTTAATAAAAAAGACTTTGGATGGCTTTGGACATGATAATTTAGTTAATAACCCAAAAAATATTTTAACTACACAACCTGTTTTATTATAAAAGTAAACCGATTAAGTTATCACTGAATGCATCTAAAGATATCTATAAGACAGTACTCCTAAAGAATGTATTACCTGTAGCATAAGCTTCAAAGGCAATGACAAAAGCTCAGAAATTATATGCTCAGATAGAAAAGGAATTTCTGCCATTTTCTTTGGTTGTACATGCTTTCATCAGTATGTGCATGGAAAAAATATTAATGTTAAAACAGACCATAGACCAATAGAGTCCAATTTTAAAAAACCTTTGCGTGATGATACCCTTAGATTGCAGCGTGTGTGACTGCCCTAACAGAAACATGATATTAATGTTAAATATTCCCCAGAGAAAGAACTTTTGATTGCCACATTGTATCATCAGTGAAGAGAACATATTAGAAAAAAATTTAAGAACATGTTGGAATGATAATTTCTAATTTACCTGTAACAGAAAAGAAGATACATATTTTCAAAATTGATATAGATACTGACACAGATTTACGAATGTTGAAACAATTTATTTTGTATGCTGGGCCGGAGAGTAAGGACATACCTGAACATCTAAAATCTTACCATGCTTTTGAAAATGAACTGTATATTTTTGAAAACTTAATAATTAAGAGTAATTGTATTGCAGTGCTTGTTAGTTTGGTTAGTTAGTTTGGCATTGATGTGGCGACATGACATTATCGCTAGTACGAATCATGACGTCACACAGTCACATCGACACTGGCCGATGCATATTGCATCGCTAGTCGTGGTCGTACCCTAAACTGGACTGGACGGCCCAGTCCAGGCAAATCACGCCTTGCCTTGCATTATGTATATGTAAATGTTTAATATAAAATATATATCTTCTGGACTATTTTATTAACTACAATCCTTCTAATACTACTACAACTACCTCCCCGACAAAACTATGAAATTTTAATAAATGAAAGTCAAGACATTATAACCGAATTAAAGTGTGTAGCAGTGGCAAGATCCTTAAATATAAGTATAGAATTTTTGGTATGGCGTGACGCTGGTATAGGCTGCATTTTCTTGACTAGTGCAATAAAATCACAGTAGTGTCTGACTCGAGTGAAAAAATGTCTCGGTAATCTGACAGACTCACTGTATACTAACGTATAAGCTTCAGGGTCTTCCTTAAATGCGATTCGGATGCCTAGTAACACCAAGAGAAGCACTTTTGACTAAATTCATTTTCGTGGCAAACTATGGCGGCTTTTAACTGTCTATGTAGCCTCTCGACTAAGCCATTGCAGCTTGGGTTATAGGCAGTAGTTCTTTTGTGCTAGAAACTGATTATTTTTACAGATAGTTAAATAAAGCTGACTCGAGTTGCCTTCCACGGCCGGTAATAACTTTCGCCAGGCAACCAAAACGTGCGGCACAGCCGGATAAAAATGCCTTTGCGACTGTTTCAGCCGTGATGTCCGTTATTGGTATTGCTTCAGGCCATCGTGAAAAACGATGAACGGCGGTAAGGCAACAGCGATAGACTTTCGATACCGGCAAAGGGCCGATAAGATCTATGTGATCTACCTGAAACCAAGCACGTGGTAGTTTATAAGTGCCAATAGGAGAAACACATGCCTCGTTACTTTGGCACGCTTCGAGATTCAAAAACTTGGCATCTTATCTCTTTCAGCAAATAAATAGCAGAATTATAATTCTTGGAGAAAAAGTTTCTTAAAAATCTCAAAAATTAAATTGCATTTCTGAAATCCTATCAAGCGAACGCCACATAAAGGTTGTGCGAAATATTCTTCACATTTAGCGGTTCACCCAACGACTTTGAAAAAACTTTCGAAGATGTTGATCACAGCATTTTGCTTCGAAATGGAAAATCTTTTAAGATGATTGCAATTTTACATTATGAAACGCAGACAAGCAGATGTGATAGCTCATATTGTTTCGATTTTGTCAAAATAGCTTCTTACACTGCATATTATCTGAGATATAGGCCAATCCCTTATATATATATATAATTTTTTTTTAAATTATGGCTACTGAATGTCTAAATGACCTACAGAATTGCCTGCACGTAATTTTAGTCTTTAAGCTATGTGTGCAGTTTTGCATCTTACTGAAAAACACATTGCGTCAAGTGTCCACTGTAGCCATCTAACTTAAAAGTAATTACCGAAAATTATAATTAGCGACGGAGATATAGAAAATAGTATTAAACAATTGTAAAAAAAGTGGTAACAGAACAAAAATTATAATAAATTGAAATTTACGGACTCACGAAAATCTTTCATTTGATTTCCCCTTGAGAAAAAGATTTCGAAAAAATATCGTTATTTTCAAAATTTAAAAAGCTTATAGCAGCAAAGTTTTCATGTAAAACATGAAATTTTCACACACGACACGTTTGGCAATTAACTATTTTTTTTCTCTAGTTTTATACAAATAAAGGTTTTAATGTAAAAAAAACCATATACACTTACTTCAAAGTATAGTAATCGTTGGATTAGTAACGAATTACTAATATTAATTGTTTTTAATATTAATATAGGTCCACCAGTTAAAAATACTACGGATAAAAACGTTTTCATCATTTTTGTTTTTTTAGACAAAAAGAAACAGTGAAAAGCTGTGTCAATTAATTTTTAATATTTGTCTCAAGTTAGGGGTTCTTTTATAACGTTATACTTAATAAAATACTTATAAATAAAAAGTTCCTACAAACAATAATTCTATTTTTGTTGTTTCGAAGATTATCTCCGTTAATTATGTCTAACGCAATGCTTGACAAAAGTGGTTTTACACGTACAACATCTTGGAAACAAGTATATTAATATTGTTTTTATAGGCGGATTGTAATTAGTACACAAGTAATTAGTGGCATAGTTTCCATATTTTTTAATTGTGTTATAATTTATTGGCGATTCTGGAATCTTGATAGTTCTAGAGGCGGTAGTTGCTAGATAAAGAAGTGAAGTAGAATACAGTCTCAAAGTAGTAAAAGCTTCGTTACGAAATATTTACCATTTCCTTTCAAGGAAATGACATTAATTATATAAATTAATAAAATAAAAATAGTTTAAATGGAAAAACAATTAAATACCATTTATTAAATAAAAACGACTTAATATATGAAACCCTAGTGAGGTTTGAGAAACCAGCAGAAACATTAATAGGTCTAAAACGACAAATATTGAAATTAGTTGAAAAATTACCAGCTAATGTGACAGTTGAGTCAATTCTAGACCCCAAAGAGGATATTGAAGATGTTAAGGCTACATTAACGTTTATTCATCAAAAATTAGATGACACATGTATTAATAAGAAAAAAATTAAACGGTTAGAAGCGTTTTTTAACCATGTATATTTTAGGTTATTACGAATCGACATTACGGACGAGTTAAACTTAAGTCCTGAACTAACTATAATTAAAAATGAGTTCCGAAAATTGGAAAAACTATGGAATAGTAAAATTTTAAATTATAGAACTAGAATTTAATTTCGTTACATGAAATTTCAGAAATACCTGATGACAATAGGTAAGAAGTCAGTAGTTTACCTGAAGTAAATCAGGCATCCCAAAAATTTAATCAGGATTTTAATCGGTGAGATGTATCCAGAGAATACTTAAAGGATGCAGACGTTAAAAAAAAATATTACAATATCTTGTAATAGAGCACTTGAGCTAAAAATATTCAATTATAATGAAAATCATGCCCTCGGTAGTTTTTACAAAAACAAGAAGACGCTTTCTAGGAATAATAAAAAAGAGTTACTGTTAACTAGAGCGTTTGAACTTTTTTCTGACGACGCTTTACACTTGTTTGGATTCATTAAAACGAAACTCAACAATTGAGACGAACTTTGTAGTAGATTAATTGAAGATTTCGGTACTTTTGAGAATGATTATAAGCTATTGAACTTTATTTACAAACGTACCCAAGGAGAAAACGAAAATATCGTTATTTATACAGCAATAATGGCTGTAATGTTCAATAGGCTAAAGAAATCGCTTTCCGAGGGTGATCACTTAGACATATTATTTTCAAAGCGAATTGTAGAATGTGGCAAAAAGTTCATGGATTATAGTAAATTACAGTGAGACGAATTTTTTCCATACACACACACAAACACACACACATCACTCTAAAAATGATTGCAAATGATTCTCCGAGTCATGAAACGTAAAGAAAACACAAAAATATCGATTTCGATTTTCGGACCTATTACAATAACTTCCCAAGAGAAGTTAATATATATTAAATCAATAAATGACCGAGTAGATTTTTCTAGAAGATTGTTATAAAATAAGCAAAAAAAATAAGTTAATAAAGGTTTTCAAGGGCGATCACCTTTTTGTATGCACTAGGTTTGTACAGCAACACCCAGAACCTTCAGAGTTAAAGAAATAAGATATTTTTAAACATGACGAACCGGGAATAGATCTCCTCCTTCAGCCTCTGGAACGACACGTTACGCTACTAGAATAACAATCTACTTATACGAACGAACTCTTGGTTTTAGCTTGGTAGTTGTTCAATGTTCAAAGTCTTAAACAAATACCCTGTTTCAAGTTTTAAACGGCATGGAGTGAAAATTAGACAGAACTTACGGCTTAGTTTGCCGCTGCGTCTGATTGTATATATAATTATAAATAACATTTTAGGGACATCGGCGTCCTATTTTAAAGGTTACTAAGTAAAACTAAACGAAATTGTACATGAAAATTATAATCATCTGAAAAATAGCTTATTTAGGCGATAATTGGCCACAAAATTTAGATACTAGTAGTCATTAGACTAGAAATTGGTCACATTATTAAAGTATCATTATTATTAAGAGATCCATATAATATCACAAAAACTGATGAGAACTTAAGTTACCTTAAACTTTAGGATAAATTATCAAAAATTTTAATATATAGTGTAACCAGATTTAACCAATATTTAGCTTAACATTTATTCTAATATGAGAGATAGCAAAATACATCGACCTTATCATAAATTTCGTCGTCACCATCTGATTTGTCAGTATTGCTCTCCCTGTAGCAAACGTGGCACAAAAACTCGTCGTCATCTACTGGAATATGGACTCGATGTTATTGTGGAATGCAATTCAAGTTATAATTTTTGTTCGCACTTTATCGCTGCATTTATTATCCTTCTGGTTAAAGGACACAAACACCGTTATATCCAACGGACATCGTATAATCCCTTTTTCTCGATTTTTCTAGACTTTTATTACATTTTTTTATCAGAATTTCCACTCTCGGTGGCACTTTCCTTTGGTTTCTTGTTTAAGACACTCTTCTTTTAATTTTCAAATCCTCAAAACTGAAACTTTGAGGTTCTTTTGATCTAGTATAAATAACCAAAACTTGATTTTTTTCACTTTCCTTTATTCGCTTCTTTACTATAAGGTCTTCTTTTCTATTACTATCACTAGTGCTCTCATCAATCAATTTATGATTTTATGTTTTTACAGAACGCACGATACTTAGATTACACATATTTTCGATCGAAGGTTGCCTTGCCTTTAAGTTTACATCTATCCCCTGCTTTTGTTTAGAATATTAGTTTCGTTATTTTCCCGTAATCCATGAACTTTTTGCCACTTTCTGTAAATCGCTTTGAAATTATCATCAGCTTTGAGTAGAGTTAAAGCTGTTGTTGTCTAACATTTAGTCACAATGGGCTGGTCTACAATATAAAAAACAGAATATGTCAGCACACATAAATTTCGCTCCACAACCCCCTCTGTCGCTAGTGCTCTTTTACTGGCTCTTTATTTGTTGCAATGCAGTTTGAATAATTCACATTCTTTGCATCAAACAGATATAAGCTAGAATCCCTAAAGCCATTAATAAATGTGTCCTTTTTAGACAAGAAATCTACAACAATCTTCAATAAAGGGGCAAAGGTCACTTAAGACGGAGTGTACCATTCTTGCAGACCTTTTTCCAACCAGCTTTAGTTAGATGAAAAGCTGCAACATTGCTATATGCGCGTAAAGTATGGATATAGGGCAACCAAATGTCTGTCCAGGCTTTGACATAGTTCGGACACCTTAATCGTTAAGTGAGCTTTGTGTCTACCAACATTTAAAATAACAGGTAGACGGATATTGGTTTTCAGCAGATCTGGGTCAAAATAGTTGCTAATGTAATCATGGAAGACTGCTGCAGTGATCCAGCCTGTATCACTTCCATCGATTCCCTAGCCAGATACCACACTAAGAACCACCCGATCTGGACAAATATTAAACCCTGATTCGATGAAACAATATTCGCCAAGGATCTTGGATGACGGCTGATAAATTCTTTTTTTTCAAAATAGTTTCTGATTTCATCAAACCATTTCCTAATATCGTATTTCGAGACCCTTGCACTTGCATTAGTAACTCCTGTTTGTGTTCGGATTGAAATATTAGGATGACGTTTGAGGATTGCTTTAAACCATACATCATCAAACCATTTCTTAATATCCTATTCCGAGACCCATGCACTTGCATTAGTAACTTCTTCTCATATTCGGATTGAAATACTAGGATGACGTTTGAGGAATCCGATTCGATATTTCGGAATAGATTTGGGTCTTGGGTTCTCTTTGAGAATCAAATTTGGATATCCTCTTTCTTTCTGGAAAATCCAAGTTTTCTTTGTTTATAATAAACTGGCATCACCATTTTTATTCACTGTCAATCAAACGCTGTTTTGATATTTTGGAGCTCACTTGCCCAATATCTATGTAAAAAAATGAAAACTAACAGTTACTGGCCACACAATTGTCCACCTATGCCAGTTTCTGATTTATATTTATTTATGTATTTGTAATTATTTTTTATGATACTTTACCCTATGACCTGCGTAATAAAGTTGTTTTTTTAACAAAATTCGAATGTAAAGTTATAACTCAGTAACTGGCCAATAAACCAAAATATTATAAGTAATAAAAAATCACTTTCCAATAGCTTTCCATTTACCATTTGTATTTATTTAATAAAAAAAAAGACTTGTACAGTAGGCGACACATCAACCTCACCTTAATGGACTTTGAACTCAAGGCGCAACAGAGCGAACAAGTCGCGAAAGAGAGATAGTCGTTATTTATTACTTCGTCTCACACCGGCTGCCTCTTACGTAGTATTCACACTACATCGCGTCACAACCGTCAATTTTTCTTACCTACGATAGCAAATCATTTATTTATTTAATTTATTTATTTAATATATACTAACTTCTCTTGGGAAGATATTGCAATAGGTCCGAAAATCGAAATCGATATTTTTGTGTTTTCTTTACGTTTCATGACTCGGAGAATCATTTGCAATCATTTTGTGTGTGTGTGTGTGTGTATGTATGTGTACTTTTTTTCTGTTAGGTTTTCTCAAAAACTAATGGACCGAATTGTTTGATGACCATATCAATCGATAAGCTACTGCACATCAATGATATGTTGGACATCAACAACATACATTGCTATGCAGATGACAGTACTGGAGACGCTTATTACACGGGCCGTGCAAGCATCCTACGTTCCGTTGTGGAGGAAAAGCGTGAAGAACTTGTGTCTCAAATCGAGATCGGTCTGTCCAAGGTCTCTGACTGGGGGCGGGAAAACTTGGTCCGATTCAACCCTTCAAAGACACAAGTCTGCGCGTTTACCGCTAAGAAAACCCCATTCACTGTAGTCCCACAATTCCAGAACACTCCCCTCTCCATCTCCAAGAGCATTGGGATCCTTGGCGTTGACATCTCCAGCGATGTTCAGTTCCGAGATCATTTGCTAGACAAGGTAAAGCTGGCGTCCAAAAAACTTGGTGTACTCAACAGAGCGAAGCAGTACTTCACGTCGGGGCAAAGGTTGCTTCTTTACAAGTCGCAAGTCCGGCCCCATATGGAGTACTGCTGCCATCTCTGGGCGGGTGCACCCGGATACCAGCTTGGCCCTTTTGACTCGGTTCAACGACGGGCTGTGAGAATTGTCGACGATCCCAAACTCACTTGCGGTATCGAGCCCTTAAGTCTGAGGAGAGACTTTGCCTCCCTGTGTGTGTTCTACCGCTTGCACAATGGATTGTGTTCTGAGGAATTGTTCGAAATGATGCCCACGGCTACTTTCTACCATCGCACCGCTCGCCATCGACAGGGAATTCATTCTCACACTTTGGAACCAAAATGGTGCGGTTTCAGAGAAACTTCCTCCCGCGAACCCTTGGGTTGTGGAATGAGCTCCCTGCCAAGGTTTTCTCTAAGGACTACAGTATGGGGTTCTTCAAAAAAGAAGTTATTAGATTTCTGAAGGGTCGGCAACGCGCGAGTGATGCCCCTAGTGTTGCAAGCGTCCATAGGCTACGGTGACTGCTTACCATCAGGCGGACCGTAGGCTTGTTTGCCACCTTAGTGGTATAAAAAAAAAAAAGCCACGTCATGACTTAGATCCGAAAATAGTCTGAAAAAATCGGTCCAGCGGTTCATTTTTATCGGAACATTAAAAAAAAAAATCCCAAGAGAAGTTGCTTGTACGGTACTTGCTGCCGAACCAATTTTTGTTCTATTTGGATTTGGTTTTTGTGCCGCCGTAATATTTGTCCCTCCCATTCGAAAGTAGGATTTGGGAGATACTGGAATAGTAATAATGTAATTTCGGTAAAAAACATTGATGAAGTATGGAAAAAATTCGTTTCACTGTAATTTGCTATAAATTATAATTACTGTTTAGTATTTTTACTAACCATCATCGTTAGTATCACAGAGTTCGCTTTTAAGCCTATTTTGCACCCTGTGTCCTCTATAATTAACGCGCACTAGGCCCATGGGGTGCCTAGTGCGTAAGCGCAAACATTCTTTTCAGTAAGTAGGTATAGACTTGTGCCCTAAAGTGGAAAGTGTGGGTTGATATACTCATTCGTTTAGTTCTGTGTTTCAATATACTAAGGTGAAAAATAAGCATACGGCCCGCCTCGTGTTTAGCAGTCACCGCAGCCTATAGACGCTTGCTACTATATCAATCCTAAAACTTTTTGAATAGACTTTTTTAACTACAACAATTCCACAATTAGGTAATCCAGATCATAGGAACCTATATGAAAAAAATAATAATTATTAATTAAAACTATTTACCTAAGCCTTAACCTTCATTGCCTAAACGCGTGAGCTCGACTTATCTTTATTATCTATACTACCTTTTTATTACACGTCACACCAAAAATATAAAAAAATCAGCTACTCAGTATTAATATTAATCTTACATCTGACGTCCGAATACTAAAACCCTTATTAAATTTAATCTCTAATTTATTATATTATGCTGTCTCTTAAAATGTCGACATACCCATGGTATTATATGAAAGTAAAATACCCAAAACTTTAAGTATCGAGCTAATTATCAAGGTAGAAAATTTTGAGCGAGCAAGCTACTGGAGTTTTACCTAACAAAAGTGTTAGTATTTGGGTTAGTTTATTAGTATAGAAAAATTAAACACACTCGTATTATTGTGGCCATAATTCATTACTGTTAATTTTATCATAATCTTTGAAAAATATTCAGCTAACAGAAAAGCAAGCTCAGCTAAAATAACCTGCAGGTAATTATTATAATTTTGACTGAGAAAAATCATGTGTTATGTCAAAAACAACATAGGAATTGCTTGTTAAACGCCTAGGTAGGTATAACCCAAGTTGACTTTCGAGATACGAAGGAAGACAAACATTTTCCATCTGTTAAGGACGACGGAAATTACATTGACATTGTTTCGTCTCCAAAAAAATTTCTGCCGTCCTTATGCGATTGAAAAGTTTTCTCGTCCACAAATATGACGGTGTTATTTACATACCTATAGAGAGAGAAAATAATACCTATACATACATTTATTTAAACAATGTAATTATTATTAATAACGTAACTTCAACTAAAATTCTTAATAAATTTTTAGTGTTCTGTACCCAAAGGGTAAAAAACGGGACCCTATTATTTAGACTTCGCTGTCCGTCCGTCCGTCACTGGGCTGTACCTCATGAACCGTGATAGTTAGACAGTTGAATAAAATAAATATTTAAGGGGGCTGCCGTGCAAAAAACGTGATTATTTTGCATGATATTGATAACGGCAACAGGTAAATAGATGATTAAAATATTCACAAAATATTCAATTACATATTGAGTGTGTCCCATACAACAAACGTGATTTTATTTTTTTGCTGTTTTTATAGATAATGGTACGGAACCCTTCGTGCGCGAATCCGACTTGCACTTGGCCGATTTTTTCATAATAATGTTCGCGATGTCTATTCTTTACATATAAGGGTGAGCTCTTATCGTGAATTAAAATTATTTCCCGGCAGTCGTCATTTCTCACCTTAACCCTTAACCCTTATACTCTTAGCGATCGGTCACACAGAAATCTAATTGCACACTATAACGCCCCCCCTTCTTTAATAAATATAAATATGTGTGTCAAAGTATAACCGCCAATTTTTTTGCCTTTAGCGTCCATAGTGGAAAGCTGAAGAACTAAAATAAAAGCCTTATAGCTAAGGAATGCTACGCAACTATCATAGATGACGTGACTTGTCCAAAGCCCTTAATTGAAGCGTGTGAAGTAGCCGCGTAGGCCAGTTACTGAGAGTGGCAGTTACACAGTTACACCATGTTTAACTAATTTTACTTACACTAAGTATGCATAAACAATACCAACCTACTTACTCTGATTGAAAACAAAATGAAAAGTGCATGCAAAAAAAAAAGCAAAAACAGCTGTATAAACTTTATCTTTGCCGATCATAAGAATATGAAAAATAATCCAATTAAAAACTAAAAAGTTAACTTTTTCTACGTAAAGAAAAAATAATCGATTTTTTAATGCTTAAGTATGATTTTGCAGGGTGACCTGTGAATGTTTTTTCTTTATTCAAAAAGAAGAGTTACCCTACCTGAAAATTTATATATTTTTTAAATGAAATAATCCACTTGAAGTTGGAAGTGTTTTCCGGCCTCCCGTGACCACAAAACATTAAAAAAATTACGAGTTATTTGCAAATATTTGGTGTTGCAAGCGTCCATAGGCTAAGGTGACCGCTTACCATCAGGCGCACCGTGGGCATGTTTATCACCTTATTTAAGTAAATAAAAAAAATATCTCAAAATTTTAGAGGTTATGATAAAAAGGTTTCTTTTGGAAAAGTTGTAGATTTTCACTAGACCTACAACTTTTATACAGGTCATTTTTCGAAAGGACGTTACAGTAAGCCGGAAATCAAAAGAAACATTTTTATCCCTTTTTATCTCACCATTTCTCGGGGGCATAAGTTTTAACATAACTGAATTTTTAACGTTTAATTTTTTTTATTGCCAAAGCTGATTCCGACTGGACTATAGCCGTAAGCGATAGAAAATATTTCAGACTGCCTCTTTCACAAGTTACTCAAATTTCTAGTTGCTATCAAAATATAAGGCCAGTTTTCTACTCTCTGACACACATTTAATTGGGTCAAGTGTAATATTTGGCTGGTGTTGTGAGATAATATTTTCTTGAACCCAAAATCATAAAATGAGATTTCATTGGATCATTTACTAGACAAGTTTGTTGTGTTTGTTGTGTTTGTTGTGTTTGTTGTGTTTGTTGTGAGTGCTATTCTGTTGAGGTCCTTATTTATTAACTTTGCAGATTCAAGAGTGTTTTGGGCCTGTGTAGGCAAATAAATCTGAACCTACTATAGTTAAAATTAATGTCTAGGGTTTGTGGGAGAGATGTTTTTGAGAAGATTGTCAATTTCATGATTATCATCTGTAGTGCAACCATATCACGAGATATAGCATTGATTTTGTCTGTAATCAGCAGGACTATGTTATCTCGGAAGAAGCTGCATGAAAAAATCAGTTTTTTAGGAAAATATATAAAAAATTTGTGCAACGCCCGCTTCGGTTGTTGCAACAGATCCGTATATATAGCGGTGGTTACTAAAAATCACTTTCCAATAGCTTTCCATTTACCATTTGTATTTATTTAATAAAAAAAAAGACTTGTACAGTAGGCGACACATCAACCTCACCTTAATGGACTTTGAACTCAAGGCGCAACAGAGCGAACAAGTCGCGAAAGAGAGATAGTCGTTATTTATTACTTCGTCTCACACCGGCTGCCTCTTACGTAGTATTCACACTACATCGCGTCACAACCGTCAATTTTTCTTACCTACGATAGCAAATCATTTATTTATTTAATTTATTTATTTAATATATACTAACTTCTCTTGGGAAGATATTGCAATAGGTCCGAAAATCGAAATCGATATTTTTGTGTTTTCTTTACGTTTCATGACTCGGAGAATCATTTGCAATCATTTTGTGTGTGTGTGTGTGTGTATGTATGTGTACTTTTTTTCTGTTAGGTTTTCTCAAAAACTAATGGACCGAATTGTTTGATGACCATATCAATCGATAAGCTACTGCACATCAATGATATGTTGGACATCAACAACATACATTGCTATGCAGATGACAGTACTGGAGACGCTTATTACACGGGCCGTGCAAGCATCCTACGTTCCGTTGTGGAGGAAAAGCGTGAAGAACTTGTGTCTCAAATCGAGATCGGTCTGTCCAAGGTCTCTGACTGGGGGCGGGAAAACTTGGTCCGATTCAACCCTTCAAAGACACAAGTCTGCGCGTTTACCGCTAAGAAAACCCCATTCACTGTAGTCCCACAATTCCAGAACACTCCCCTCTCCATCTCCAAGAGCATTGGGATCCTTGGCGTTGACATCTCCAGCGATGTTCAGTTCCGAGATCATTTGCTAGACAAGGTAAAGCTGGCGTCCAAAAAACTTGGTGTACTCAACAGAGCGAAGCAGTACTTCACGTCGGGGCAAAGGTTGCTTCTTTACAAGTCGCAAGTCCGGCCCCATATGGAGTACTGCTGCCATCTCTGGGCGGGTGCACCCGGATACCAGCTTGGCCCTTTTGACTCGGTTCAACGACGGGCTGTGAGAATTGTCGACGATCCCAAACTCACTTGCGGTATCGAGCCCTTAAGTCTGAGGAGAGACTTTGCCTCCCTGTGTGTGTTCTACCGCTTGCACAATGGATTGTGTTCTGAGGAATTGTTCGAAATGATGCCCACGGCTACTTTCTACCATCGCACCGCTCGCCATCGACAGGGAATTCATTCTCACACTTTGGAACCAAAATGGTGCGGTTTCAGAGAAACTTCCTCCCGCGAACCCTTGGGTTGTGGAATGAGCTCCCTGCCAAGGTTTTCTCTAAGGACTACAGTATGGGGTTCTTCAAAAAAGAAGTTATTAGATTTCTGAAGGGTCGGCAACGCGCGAGTGATGCCCCTAGTGTTGCAAGCGTCCATAGGCTACGGTGACTGCTTACCATCAGGCGGACCGTAGGCTTGTTTGCCACCTTAGTGGTATAAAAAAAAAAAAAGCCACGTCATGACTTAGATCCGAAAATAGTCTGAAAAAATCGGTCCAGCGGTTCATTTTTATCGGAACATTAAAAAAAAAAATCCCAAGAGAAGTTGCTTGTACGGTACTTGCTGCCGAACCAATTTTTGTTCTATTTGGATTTGGTTTTTGTGCCGCCGTAATATTTGTCCCTCCCATTCGAAAGTAGGATTTGGGAGATACTGGAATAGTAATAATGTAATTTCGGTAAAAAACATTGATGAAGTATGGAAAAAATTCGTTTCACTGTAATTTGCTATAAATTATAATTACTGTTTAGTATTTTTACTAACCATCATCGTTAGTATCACAGAGTTCGCTTTTAAGCCTATTTTGCACCCTGTGTCCTCTATAATTAACGCGCACTAGGCCCATGTGGGTGCCTAGTGCGTAAGCGCAAACATTCTTTTCAGTAAGTAGGTATAGACTTGTGCCCTAAAGTGGAAAGTGTGGGTTGATATACTCATTCGTTTAGTTCTGTGTTTCAATATACTAAGGTGAAAAATAAGCATACGGCCCGCCTCGTGTTTAGCAGTCACCGCAGCCTATAGACGCTTGCTACTATATCAATCCTAAAACTTTTTGAATAGACTTTTTTAACTACAACAATTCCACAATTAGGTAATCCAGATCATAGGAACCTATATGAAAAAAATAATAATTATTAATTAAAACTATTTACCTAAGCCTTAACCTTCATTGCCTAAACGCGTGAGCTCGTCTTATCTTTATTATCTATACTACCTTTTTATTACACGTCACACCAAAAATATAAAAAAATCAGCTACTCAGTATTAATATTAATCTTACATCTGACGTCCGAATACTAAAACCCTTATTAAATTTAATCTCTAATTTATTATATTATGCTGTCTCTTAAAATGTCGACATACCCATGGTATTATATGAAAGTAAAATACCCAAAACTTTAAGTATCGAGCTAATTATCAAGGTAGAAAATTTTGAGCGAGCAAGCTACTGGAGTTTTACCTAACAAAAGTGTTAGTATTTGGGTTAGTTTATTAGTATAGAAAAATTAAACACACTCGTATTATTGTGGCCATAATTCATTACTGTTAATTTTATCATAATCTTTGAAAAATATTCAGCTAACAGAAAAGCAAGCTCAGCTAAAATAACCTGCAGGTAATTATTATAATTTTGACTGAGAAAAATCATGTGTTATGTCAAAAACAACATAGGAATTGCTTGTTAAACGCCTAGGTAGGTATAACCCAAGTTGACTTTCGAGATACGAAGGAAGACAAACATTTTCCATCTGTTAAGGACGACGGAAATTACATTGACATTGTTTCGTCTCCAAAAAAATTTCTGCCGTCCTTATGCGATTGAAAAGTTTTCTCGTCCACAAATATGACGGTGTTATTTACATACCTATAGAGAGAGAAAATAATACCTATACATACATTTATTTAAACAATGTAATTATTATTAATAACGTAACTTCAACTAAAATTCTTAATAAATTTTTAGTGTTCTGTACCCAAAGGGTAAAAAACGGGACCCTATTATTTAGACTTCGCTGTCCGTCCGTCCGTCACTGGGCTGTACCTCATGAACCGTGATAGTTAGACAGTTGAATAAAATAAATATTTAAGGGGGCTGCCGTGCAAAAAACGTGATTATTTTGCATGATATTGATAACGGCAACAGGTAAATAGATGATTAAAATATTCACAAAATATTCAATTACATATTGAGTGTGTCCCATACAACAAACGTGATTTTATTTTTTTGCTGTTTTTATAGATAATGGTACGGAACCCTTCGTGCGCGAATCCGACTTGCACTTGGCCGATTTTTTCATAATAATGTTCGCGATGTCTATTCTTTACATATAAGGGTGAGCTCTTATCGTGAATTAAAATTATTTCCCGGCAGTCGTCATTTCTCACCTTAACCCTTAACCCTTATACTCTTAGCGATCGGTCACACAGAAATCTAATTGCACACTATAACGCCCCCCCTTCTTTAATAAATATAAATATGTGTGTCAAAGTATAACCGCCAATTTTTTTGCCTTTAGCGTCCATAGTGGAAAGCTGAAGAACTAAAATAAAAGCCTTATAGCTAAGGAATGCTACGCAACTATCATAGATGACGTGACTTGTCCAAAGCCCTTAATTGAAGCGTGTGAAGTAGCCGCGTTGGCCAGTTACTGAGAGTGGCAGTTACACAGTTACACCATGTTTAACTAATTTTACTTACACTAAGTATGCATAAACAATACCAACCTACTTACTCTGATTGAAAACAAAATGAAAAGTGCATGCAAAAAAAAAAGCAAAAACAGCTGTATAAACTTTATCTTTGCCGATCATAAGAATATGAAAAATAATCCAATTAAAAACTAAAAAGTTAACTTTTTCTACGTAAAGAAAAAATAATCGATTTTTTAATGCTTAAGTATGATTTTGCAGGGTGACCTGTGAATGTTTTTTCTTTATTCAAAAAGAAGAGTTACCCTACCTGAAAATTTATATATTTTTTAAATGAAATAATCCACTTGAAGTTGGAAGTGTTTTCCGGCCTCCCGTGACCACAAAACATTAAAAAAATTACGAGTTATTTGCAAATATTTGGTGTTGCAAGCGTCCATAGGCTAAGGTGACCGCTTACCATCAGGCGCACCGTGGGCATGTTTATCACCTTATTTAAGTAAATAAAAAAAATATCTCAAAATTTTAGAGGTTATGATAAAAAGGTTTCTTTTGGAAAAGTTGTAGATTTTCACTAGACCTACAACTTTTATACAGGTCATTTTTCGAAAGGACGTTACAGTAAGCCGGAAATCAAAAGAAACATTTTTATCCCTTTTTATCTCACCATTTCTCGGGGGCATAAGTTTTAACATAACTGAATTTTTAACGTTTAATTTTTTTTATTGCCAAAGCTGATTCCGACTGGACTATAGCCGTAAGCGATAGAAAATATTTCAGACTGCCTCTTTCACAAGTTACTCAAATTTCTAGTTGCTATCAAAATATAAGGCCAGTTTTCTACTCTCTGACACACATTTAATTGGGTCAAGTGTAATATTTGGCTGGTGTTGTGAGATAATATTTTCTTGAACCCAAAATCATAAAATGAGATTTCATTGGATCATTTACTAGACAAGTTTGTTGTGTTTGTTGTGTTTGTTGTGTTTGTTGTGTTTGTTGTGAGTGCTATTCTGTTGAGGTCCTTATTTATTAACTTTGCAGATTCAAGAGTGTTTTGGGCCTGTGTAGGCAAATAAATCTGAACCTACTATAGTTAAAATTAATGTCTAGGGTTTGTGGGAGAGATGTTTTTGAGAAGATTGTCAATTTCATGATTATCATCTGTAGTGCAACCATATCACGAGATATAGCATTGATTTTGTCTGTAATCAGCAGGACTATGTTATCTCGGAAGAAGCTGCATGAAAAAATCAGTTTTTTAGGAAAATATATAAAAAATTTGTGCAACGCCCGCTTCGGTTGTTGCAACAGATCCGTATATACCTTCAGTCAACAAAGTATCGGGAATGGATGATTTGTTTATGGTTCCAAATTCAAATTTTTGTTTTTTTTGTTGTTGTTAGATTGGCACAACTGTTTTCTATTTTGGCGCGGAGTTTGAGTTGCATCTGTTATTTATATTAAATACAGTGCTGTTTTTAGTTATATCATATCTAGTGTGTATTGCGAATTTCATAATGGACAAAAACATTGAACAAAGAGTTTGTCTTAAATTTTGCATCGCCAATGGAATTTCGTGTTCGGAGTCACTGAAAATGTTACAGAAGGCTTACGGTGATTCGACTTTATCAAAAACACGTGTTTATGAGTGGTACAAAGCGTTCAAAAGCGGTCGAGATGTGATGGAAGATTTGCCTCGCTCTGGTAGGCCATCAACGTCTGCAACTGAAGTTAACATCGCAAAAGTGAAGGAAATAGTGACTGAAAATCCTCATTCAACTTTGAGAGAGATAGCCGCCGAACTTTCTGTATCTCACGAGTCGATCCGTACTATTTTAACTAATCATTTGGGTATGAAACATGTTACCGCTCGGCTAGTCCCAAAAGACCTGAATTTTCTCCAAAAACTCAATCGCATGAGAGTCGCTGAGGACATGCTAGAACGAGTCAATTCCGACCCAACATTCATGAAACGCATTGTTACTGGTGACGAGACGTGGGTTTACGAGTTTGACATGCAAACTAGTCAACAAGCTTCGGAGTGGCGCCTTCCAACTGAACCGAAACCGAAGAAACCACGCCAAAGTCGATCAAAAGTCAAAGTCATGTTGACTGTTTTCTTTGACTATCGCGGTGTTGTGCACTCGGAATTCTTGCCGGAAGGTCAAACGGTAAATAAAGAATATTATTTGAGCGTTATGCGGCATTTAAGAGAGCAAATTCGACGAAAAAGGCCAGATTTGTGGAATGAAAATTCTTGGATTTTGCACCACGATAATGCGCCTTCGCACAAGGCCATCATTGTGAAAGAATTTTTGACCAAACACTCAACAAATACCATCGAGCAACCACCATATTCACCAGATATGGCTCCTGCCGACTTCTTTCTTTTTCCTAAACTCAAATTACCACTTCGTGGCACCCGTTTTCAATCGGTAGAAGACATAAAGGAGAATTCGCGCCGAGAACTGAATTCAATTCCGGAAACAGCGTTTAAAAAATGTTTTGATGATTGGATTATTCGTTGGCGTAAGTGTATCGTTTCTGAAGGAGCATACTTTGAAGGTGATAAAATAAATTTGGATGATTAACAAACAGTTTGTGTATTATTGATCTTTTCCCGGTACTTTCTTGACAGAGTAGTATAGCGGTGGTTACGCTGGCTTCAGTATTTACAAGCCCACCGTGTTTACCCATAGAACATTTAAGTACATGCGGCGACCACGCACACCATAGCTCCCGAGGTTGACAGGATTCGAAAAAATATCACAAAATATCTCTTTTTTGCATAGGTGCAAGATCCAGCGATATAGCTATTTTTTCGATGGATGCCACACTGGATTTAGTCTTTGAATCAGCAGGAACATGATATCTCAAAATTGGGAAGTAAAAAAATCTGTTCTGATGACTTTTTGAATACGTTAATCATAAATAAATTAAACGGTTCTTGCTTTTTGTATAGAAGGCGCTACAGAATTATAAATAAGATCTTCAATTTTATTATTCCATATGTGATCCTTGCGTGCTAAAAGGTTGCCGACCGTTTTGGAGATAGTACAATATTAAATTTGCTGTCTTATGCGGCAATATTTACACTGCATGCATTGATTGATGTTAATTGCTTTCCATATGTACAGTGTACAACGCACTCAAAGGAGACTTATAACTGCCAATATTACAATCCTGCAACATACTTAACCTAACCTAACCCTGTTACTTCACAAAGTGATGGATATGGCTCAGACAGCTGTTTGGTATGGAGTGAACAGAACATTCATTAGCAGATAGGAAGGCGCGTCCTCAACAATGCAGCGATGACCTCAGTACCAGCACGCGGGCGTGGACTGAATCACTCGTCGGATGAGCGCATCTCGTGTGCTGCAGCGCATTATCCGATCTAGACTTTACGAGAACTACGTGCATTTAACACCGTGAAATTTCGAATAAAATTTAATACGTAGAGATTGTCTCGCACCATTCATGTCTTCTCGTCATCTTGATTGTCCTTACCATTGTAATACCCGATAATCAGTTTAGACGTGCTTGGTAAGTCTAAAAGGTTGAATTTTGCACATCACGTTTTGCGTTACTAAGCGTGATCGTTGCTGTTTTTTTTCTATGAAAAAACGGTTTTATAGTGACAATGTATTTATTTTTCCTATAAAATGAAACTGAATTTTGAATTTCGAATAATTTTTGTTATGTTAAACGCAGAACGCGGAGGTTATACAGTTTTCATTAGTAAAATTTGTGGTTAAGATTCAAGCTTTCTTCACAGAAATTGCGAAAAATTACTACTATAATGATGAGAACATCAGAACCTCAGACAATTCGAGTATGTCGCACATTTTCATCATTGTGTACCATCTCGAATCACTATTTGGAATTTAGGGATTCTACTCGTAGTACAAAACAAAGTAGCTTCCCGCTGTTTGTAGCGATGTACGCTTAGATCTTGTAAACTACACAAAGGATTTTAATTCAGTTTCATCAATAGGTAGTGTGATTCAGGAGAAGGATATATAGTTATATTTTAATATTGTTTTGTGTTAATTTGTTGAAATATGACGATAATTGTTTAAGAGAACACACTTCGCGGCGCCCGCACGCGTTTTACATTTCTGCTAAAATGTTGCGATAGGGATATCGAACACGACGCGGGCGCGAGACCCCCTTTCCCCTCGCCGCGCGCCTTTTCTGGTATGATTTTGTCGTATAGCTGGAACGTCAGTATTCTGATAAGCGATATGACTTTCACTCAAAAATACTATATTTTGAGCATTAACGAAGTATAGATGAATTATCATCATTAATTTTTCAATTCAATAAGTATTTAATGTGCTGCCATATTGTTTATTCGATTGCCGATTGCGATAAAACTATGTTAATTTATTGCTTCCACAAGCGCAAAAGATATAGGCATGAAATAATATAATTGTTTGTAATGGAATAGGTTAAATACTCAAATCATTGACCAGCAGCCCAGGTAGGTAACTCGGTACCTCGTAACATTTTGACCCACACATACGGTATCTACCGTTTTTAAAATTTACTTTAAAATCATAATAATGTTAATACTGGTAAAATGTAAATACAAATATTTACTTATCTTTTTTAAATTTATACTTATAAATTATAGGTACTTATAGGCTACTTAATTAGTATTTTTCAAAATAATTATACGTTACGAAATAACGTAACGAAATTGTTGATGAAGTTAAGTAGTTAGTTGTAACTTTTAAAAAACGTGTACACTGCCTACTGATGGACGCTTGCAACATCAGGGGTCTCACTCGCGCATTGCCGACTCTTCAGAAATCTAATAACTTCTTTCTTGAAGTACTCCATACTGTAGTCCTTGAAGAAAACCTTGGCAGGGAGCTCATTCCACAATTTAAGCGTTCGCGGGAATTTTGGTTCTAAAGTGTGAGAATGAATTCCCTGCCGATGACGAGCGGTGCGATGGTAGAAAGTAACTGTGGGCGACAGAACACACAAAGCGAGGCAAAGTCTCTCCTCAGACTTAAGGGCTCGATACCGCAAGTGACTTTGGAATCGTCGACAATTCTCACAGCCCGTCGTTGAACCGAGTCAAAAGGGCCAAGCTGGTATCCAGGTGCACCTGCCCAGAGATGGCAGCAGTACTCCAAATGGGGCCGAACTTGCGACTTGTAAAGTAACAAAATTTGCCTCGACGTGAAGTACTGCTTCGCTCTGTTGAGTACACCAAGTTTTTTGGACGCCAGCTTCCCCTTATCTTGTAAATGATCTTGGAACTGAACATCGCTGGTGATGTCAACACCAGGGATCCTAATGCTCTTGGAGATGGAGAGGGGAGTGTTCTGGAATTGTGGGACTACAGTGTATGGGGTTTTCTTAGCGGTGAATCTTTGTAGGGTTGAATCGGACCAAGTTTACCCGTCCCCAGTCAGAGACCTTGGATAGTATGGTCTCGATTTGAGACACAAGTTCTCCGCGGTTTTCCTCAACAACGGAACGAGGGATGTTTGCACGACCCGTGTAATAAGCGTCTCCTGTACTGTCATCTGCATAGCAATTTATGTTGTTGATGTCCAACATGTCACTGATATGCAATAGAAACAGCGTAGGAGACAGTACAGAGCCTTGCGGGACACCAGCATTAATGTCCATGCTATCAGAACAATTACCGTCAACTACATTTCGTATGCGTCTGCCGGACAAAAAGCTAGCCACCCATTTGCACAAACCCTCGGGCACTCCGTAAGATGGCAACTTCGATAGAAGACGCCGGTGCAAGACCCGATCGAACGCCTTCGCTATGTCCAGGCTATATGCCAATGCCTCCCCCTGACTCTCAATGGCTTGTGCCCATCGGTGTGTGAGATACACTAGAAAGTCACCAGTCGATCGACCGTGGCGAAAGCCATATTGACGGTCACTGACCAGGTCGTGTACTCCTAGGTATCTTAGAAGCTGTGTATTGATCACACGCTCCATCACCTTGGAGAGGAGAGACGTAATAGCGATAGACCTGTAATTCGATAGATCTGATCTATTGCCCTTTTTGGGCACCGGGTGCACATTCGCAGTCTTCCATGAAGACGGAAATTGCCTAGTGTGGTAGGAAAGCGCGAAGAGGCGCGTGAGTACAGGACATAACTCAGGAGCACACTGCTTAAGCACCACTGCTGGTATACCGTCTGGCCCACTCGACTTATGAACTCGCATGGTCTTACCGCACCACGGTATAGTAGGTGGTACAGCGCCTTTATCGTTCATGTTCGAGATCGAGGCAAAGAGACTGCCCAGTAGATCGGCTTCCTCTTTAGCACTATGGGCCAAGTCACCACCGGTCTTTCGCAGTGGTGGAAGCGACGACTGGAAAAGTTCCCTTCGACAGCTTTGGCTAGGATCGGGTTGTGTGTATGACATGTGAGTCCGAAGGAGACAGTGGTCCGAGGAGCCAAGAGGTGCATCCACTGGGACGGAGTATCCGTCCGGACTAGGAGTAAGCAAAAGGTCCCGTAAGGAGCTAGTATGATCTTCTATATCTGGTATTCTCGTTGGAGAAAGTACCAGCTGAGAGAATCCATAGGTCAAAGTAAATTCATGAGCAGATATCCCTGCATAGTTATTAGTTCGCGAACTGAGCCACTCACAAGTGTGGGCGTTAAAGTCTCCCAAAATAACTAGTTTTGTTGTCGGATATTGCTCTAGAACTTTGTCAGTCGTCAAACTCAGTTGCGTGAAGAGTCGAGTTACGTCCGTGTCACCGCTATGAGACCTGTATAGGCACGCATAGATACGAGTGTGGCCGCCGCAATCTACGCGCACCCACAATATCGACAGGCCCCTGTCTTCATGGCTATGAAGGCGGCGACAGCAGATATCCTCCCGGACGAACATACATACACCGGCACGACTCATAACATTGTGTTCGAGTTTGTAGCGGGATAGTGAAGGTATGATATGTCGGCCGGGCAGGATATCTGCGTCTCCGTTAGAAAAACAATGGTCAGTCTCGAGATGGTGGTGGACTGCGTTAAGATTTGCATGAATACCCCTGACATTATATGTGGATGGAGTAGCCGCTGTAAAAACTCTTTTCCTTTTCGTTCTCATGGCCATTATATATAAAAAAAAGTTACTAAGACTAAGGATGAGGATTCACTGCACAGACAGCTTAGAGGACAAAAGGTGCGGTACTAAGACTGCCGAATGCTCGCCACAGATGATACGGTTGCTGGCACGGCGGGCAGAAGGGCCCCTGGTCCCCCTTTAGTAGCCGGGTCCACTCCGGTATCCTTCTACGGCACGACTAATACTTCACAGACTTTACACCGGTTGGCGGATCAGCCTCCCAGGGTGGAAATTAAGTGATCCCTGGGTTCGGGAAACCGTTCAACCTGTGGGCGGCCAGCGGTCAGCCGTTTCATCAGGTCTCCCTGACCGCCGACCCAGCACGCTGTGTCTACGCCGAGCAATGACAGCATCGAGCACAGCCGATCCTACGCTGTCCGGGCAGCGAATCCTCATAGAGCTCTGGCAACCTTACTTACCGCCAGGAACACAACACTATTCAATGTTAGTGTTATTATGGCCGCGGTTTTCTGTAAGGTAGAGGTACTTCCGCAGTTCGGGCCGCTCATTCGAGCAAGTACTCGCTATGCCCTGCTTTAGTTGTTAAGGTGGCTTATTCGAGCAAGTACTTGCAGTGTCCTACCTCTCTTATAATGTATTCTTGTTTTTCTTATTATTTGAAAATTGACCAATAATAAATAAAATAAAATAAAATGTTGAAATTTCCAACGGTAACTAGTTTTGATGCGATAAACAGCATTGTGTTTTACAGCAAAAAATATTAACACACTGTTCTACACAGTTACATGAATAGAATTATTTAGTATTTAACACACTGTATGGAAACAAATGAAGCTGGCTAAGTTTAGGTTGTTAGAGCAGCCTAATTTCGGCCGTGATTTTTATAGTCAATTAAACTAGTATAACTAACATTTTGAGGCGGCCGAACTTTAGTTATTCAATTAACGCGTATTTAAAAGCCCTTACTTAGGATACTAATAAATCCATTACAATTATAAAATTGCTGTCATATCCTTTGTCTTGGCCGCAGGCCGACATTAGGTTTTGTAATATAATGAGAATCCTAACATCGGCCCCGTTATTTCAATTTAACGAATTAAATTAAGAAGAAAAAAAATTTTTACATTGCTATTTAACTGTCTGGAATTAGAAAGAAAACTATTGTAAGCTATTGGTGGTCAAAAAAAACATATTTCCAGAGCGTTTTTTGCCAAATTAGTGACAGAATTGCACTGTGCTGCGGCGCGTCGGCTTTACATAATTTTTATCATAACCTTTCATTTCATCATTATCTTCTCATCATCTTATTAGTAAGCAGTGAACACGTTTTTAAAAAGTTATAATGTAGTATTTAACTTCATCAACAATTTCGTAACGTACAATTATTTTGAAAAATACTCATTAATTAGGTAGGTATTTACAATATATAAGTATAAATTTAATTAATAGTAAAAGGTAAGTGAATTTACTATATTTGATAGTAATATATTTAAGTTAATTTACTAGATTTTATAGTTATATATTACTTACCTTTTACCATTATTAAATTTATACTTATATATAGTAGGTACTGTAGAGGTTACGACCTCTTGTTGAGTGTAAAGGAAGTAAATAGGCTAGCGAACGTTTTTCACGCAGCAAATACTTCGTAGTGGTTTTAAGGAATCATAATAGATGGTGTCAGTGCGTTTTTAAATAAAAACAATCGCAATTTCGAGCTTGTCATTATTTTGTTATTAATTGACATTCAAGTCAAAAATATAGATCGGACAAGTCTAT
This sequence comes from Apoda limacodes, assembly GCA_946406115.1. NCBI lineage: Eukaryota > Metazoa > Arthropoda > Insecta > Lepidoptera > Limacodidae > Apoda > Apoda limacodes. The sequence continues at coordinate 2,516,676 of OX291540.1, read as the reverse complement.
ATAAATTTGGAGGATCGATTCCTGTCTTTACCAGGGAGCCCTAGAATTGGTAGAATGGCTTTATAATGCCAATGGACTTAAAGTAAGATACTCCAGTATCCAAAATATTTCAAGCATCGCCACCATCGCGATTTAATGTCCTAATATATATTTTATCCAATGTATCGACACGACGATCCGAGGCCTATTGAAGGATGGCCTAATAGAAGAAGATGTACTGCAGATAAGTTTAATATTGTATAATAATTCTCCTAGGTAGTAGATGAACCTAAAAGTTGTATACTCATGTGGCGATAGAAAAGAACATCTGAATATAGAAAAGAACTCCCGATGTTGTCTTTTTATTAGCAGAGATCCCGATACCTAAATAGAAATAGGTAGAAGCAGCTTATTTACGCCCCCGCACGCTGCAGTACCTACCTACTTAATAAGTATTTATCAAAATAATTGTATAAAATTGTTGATAAAGTTAAGAATTGGCCGCTTGGCCCTTTTGACTCGGTTAAATGACGGGCTGTGAGAATTGTCAACGATTCCATACTCACTTGCGGTATCGAGCCCTTAAGTCTAAGGAGAGACTTTGACACCCTGTGTCTGATCTACCGCTTGTTGTGTTCTGAGTAATTGTTCGAAATGATGCCCACGGCTACTTTCGACGATCGCACCGCTCGCCATCGGCAGGGAATTCATTCTCATTCTTTGGAACTGAAATGGTCGCGTACAGTGGGGTTTAGAGAAACTTCCTTCCGCGAACGCTTGAGTTGTGGAATGAGCTCCCTGCCAAGGTTTGCTCTAAGGACTGCTGGGGTTCTTCAAGAAAGAAGTTATTAGATTTCTGGAGGGTCGGCAAAGCGCGAGTGATACTCCTGGTGTTGGAAGCGTCTATAGGCTACGATGACCGCTTACCATCACGCGGACTGTAAGCTTGTTTGCCACCATAGTGGTAAAAAAAAAACGAGTTGCACTCCGGGAGTGCCGGCAGAAGTGAAAACCTTTACACACGATTCGCGCTTAACACTCAAATATGTCACAAGACATGTCTTTGACATTGTCAAGAAATAATAATGTTTGTTTATTTACTTTTTTGACGTAGTATATTTGACATCGCAATCTGTCATAGAATTAAAATTCCATATCCAACCTCCCTTTACTCCTCATAATCACGAATACTAAAAATAAAAATTATAATAGGCGTGGCATTTCGGTTTCCGTCTTACGAATTTCCACGATTAGGACACGTGACCTGACGCGAGTTTATCATTTTTTACCCATACCAAAAAAAGTGCACAACGCCGCTAAAGAAGTTTTCACTTCAAAAAAATTTACTAAGTTATAATTTTAAAAATTGTGTTTACTGCCTGCTGATTGACTGAAGACATTAAAGGTTATGATAAAGATTATGTAATGCGTTTAAATTATTATGTAATTATAATTTAAATGTAACATTGGCGGTATGTATGCAATATGGGTCTTTACGTCGTACGCTCCAGTGGTATAGTGTATAGAAGCCGGCGAGGCGCAGCAGTGCAATTTTATCACTAATTTGGCGGGAAATGTCAACGTATACCACTCTGGGTACATGTTTTTTGACCATAAACAGCTTGCAATAGTTTTCTTACTGCTTCCGAACAGTAAAATAGCAATGTTAAAGTTTTTTTTTATTTCAGTTGTTTACATTAATTTGTTACTGAGAAATAACGGGGCCCATAATAGGATTATTATTTTATTACAAAACCCTAATGTTGGCCTGCGGCCGAGACAAGGGGGATGACAGCAATTTTATAGTTTATTAGTATCCTAAGTTAGGGCTCTTAAAGCTTATAAGGCATTCCATAATTCCGTTAATTGAATGACCAAAGTTCAGCAGCCTTTAAATGTTAGTTATACTATTTTATTAGACTATAAAAATCACGGCCGACGTTAGGCTACTCTTACAAACTAAGCCCGGCCACATTTGCTTGTTTTGATGAAATATAGGATGTTCAAAATACTAAATAAGTCTATTCATGTAACTGTGTGTTCATAATTATTTGCTAAAATTAATTTATTTTTTATCAATAATATAGGAATTTTAATAATTTTTTTATATTTAATTTATCATTCGTCAAATTCAGTTTTTATATGAAAATCATAAGAAAATACCTATATAACCTAATATAGTTTCTATTTTAATACAACTTTCAATTTTAAATAACAATGACTAATAATGCCTTCTTTTGTTTATGATTTAGAACATTACTGGCCGATATTAGAGTAAAAGAAGGTTATATTATGGACATGTTACAAGCTTCCATAGGCTATGGTGACCGCTTACCATCAGGCGGACCGTTAGCTTGTTTGCCAATTTTTAATAAATAATATTTAATTTATTTTTTAATACTTAAAAAAATTAAATTTTTAGGAAAAATTGGAAATCTCTTTCTAGACTTTCAATCTTAGTGACACATTGTTCACAGTTGATGTAGGTACAATTATTTTGAAAAATAGGTATCATACGGCAAATTTTTAAATAGGTTTGTTAAACCGGTATGATTATATTCTCTAGGGGGATTGTATTCATTATAAAAATCCATACTTATTGTATTCATTATAAAATTATAAATGCGAATGTAAATCTGTCTGTTTGTACCTCTTCACGCTTCAGCAGCTGTACTGATTAAGATGAAATTTAGCATGGAAATAGTTTGACTAGTAAGGCTACTTGAAAACGTCAAGTGTGAGTCGGTTTTTTTACTATAACTGAGGAGTTGTCGTTGGAATTCTACACCGACAATGTGGGCAAAGCTTGTATTATATAAGTGTAACTTACTCATGATCCTGTCTGATCGAGGGTCAAATTGAAAATCAAATGGTAACACTTTTAATTATAGTTACCTACTATTATTTTGCACGATCTAGGCAGTGCTCTTTATAGGTATTACTAGCTGACCCGGCGAACCATGTTCCTTTTTTTTTAAAACAACTGCCGCACCAACCTATTGTGAAAGGGTTGTACTAATTCAGAAACCTTCCTCGACATGTGCATAACAACTTACCATAATTTCATTGAAAATCGGTTTACCCTTAAAGTGCGAGTCCGACTTGACTGGTTTTCTTTCATAAAAACCTTGCCCTAACACTATCAAACATAACAAAAAAATTTACCCGAATTGGTCAAGCCGTCGACGAGTTTATATTAGTGCGCGAGTCCGATTCGCATTTGACCCTTTTTTCTTCCTCATAAACCTTCCCCGGCGTGTGCAGAACAACTTACCGAAATTCCAATAAAATCAGTTTACCCTTTTTGCGCGAGCCCGACTTGCACTTGACCCTGTCTGACTCGCACTTGACCCTTTTTTTCTTTTTCTGAAACCTTTGCCGGCATGTGCATAACAACTTACCAAATTTCATTAAAATCGCTTATCTCTTAGTGCGCGAGTCCGACTCGCATTTTACCGTTTTTTCTTTCATAAAAACCTTGCCCTAACACTAACAAACACAACAAAAAAAATTACACGAATTGATCCAGCCGTCTCCGAGTTTTGCGCTTAGCAACAAATTTTGCGATTCATTTTTATTTATACCTATAGATTACGCTAAATAGGTACCTAGTTAAAAGTCAAAAAAATCTAATTAACTTGCTGCGCATCGAAACATGCAACCAGTAATATTTTCGTAATTGTTTCCTTAGGTACCTACCTATTTACGTCAAACGCAATACAAGTGAAGATTCGCTCACGGATGGCCCGCGACTGATTTTGCTATTTCCTTGCCTCCCCTCCCCCGTCTCAAGCCCCCCGTGTTTGTCAAGCGAGCCAGCGTCAGGCAGAATTCGTTTTTTTCAAATTTGACTAATGATTTTTGTGTTTCGAATTATTGTGTTTATTCATTTAATTTAGTAAGAATGACAGTAAAGTTTTTTTATTTCCAAATTTTATTATATTATCTAGGTCCGTGGTTCTTTAAAATTTTTGGAAACGTTTTTGTTTTAGTGTATAATAAGCACGAAGTTGCAACTGTTTTGACCATAAATAACAAGTTTTTGCACTCTAATAATTTTAGAACTACACAATTTAACGTAAAACTAAAACACCACAGACCAAGATATTAGTTATCTTGTCTTATCAAAAAAAAACATTGAGTTTGAGGGATTGATATGCATCATAGGAGAAAAATCGTGTTGTATGGAGCGCGCTGCGAAGCCGATACTCTTAAGTTCTCGGAAAAATCATGCCGACTGGGAGCTTTACATGGCGTGCGCTGGCTAAACGTTACGATATACATCAAATAATTAATAAGGCCTTCAAAAAAGTCAACATGATGTATATTTGTCTCCTAAGGTTTACTCACAGTAACCGTTTTTATCTTTTCAAAAGTGTGACGAAAAGTTGGGTAACTGATTTGATCATTACAGTATTGATCTTCATCTTCTTAAATATGTAAGTTACATTCCCTAATCATTTAATGTAGCATAAAATTGCCACCTACTGCCTATCATTCTAATTTCAGAAGATATAACAAATTTAATGTTACAGACAACAAAAAAAAACGGTATAGAAGATCATTGCGAATTAGCGTTGCCAACCGTACTGGCACTTCCCATATGTCTTGCATATTTCAATGTCTCGCCGGGACAGTATATATATGTAACGACCGCGACGATGTTCAACTACGATTTCGATTGTTCTTTTGATAAAATATGTCACTTGGTATTGTTATAATATCATATTAAAAAATGTTTATATTCCCTGTTGCACCCGTGCGAAGCCGGCCGGGTCGGTAGGTAATACAGATAAAAGAGAAAGTGCGTATGGAAGTTGGTACCTACATGGTATTTTTTGGCTGTACAGCAGTAAATTTACTTGCCTAGATTTTTGATTACGATGCTTTGTTATTAAGGTTGCCATTACGATGTAGTGCATCGAAATCGTGTGTTAATTATAGAGGACACTGGGTGCGAAATAGGCTAAAAACCCAATACAAAATACTTATTTGTCCTATCGATCAAATTCATCGAAAATTAACTATTAAAGCTTTGAATATGTTCGTGTCTAAATTGATAAAACACTTCTTAACTAAGAGATATTAAGCGTTTAAGTTGTGTATGAATAATACAGTTAATTATACACCATCATGAATATACATCTGGCACAGAGAACAAATAAGCACGCAAAACTAGAACGGGAACATTGGTCATATCTCTAATAAGGTAATGTTCTAAGTCCACATTCGTAATTAAAATTGTGCTTGTTTGTTATATCTTCACATAAAAACTGTAAAACAAGGTATAATTCATTAGCATCCGTAGATGAAATTTATGAGAATCAATTTATGGGTAACTCATGTATTAAGAAAAACCGTCAAATAATAAATAAATATTTTTGGACATCACACATAGCGTCGTCTGGCCCCTAAGTAAGCGAAGCTTGTGTTATGGATACCAGACAAAGGACAGAAATACATATATCGCACCTTTGCAAATTAAGAACCGCCGTGTCGAGTTCTATTATCTCCAAAAACGTGGCATCGTTTGCCTGACAAACGGCTGAGTAATAAAAGAAAAAGACAAAATATCACACTCTAGCTTTGTCTCGTTCCGCAATCTAGTTGGCTGCGACACAGTGACAGTCCAGTCGGAACCTATTGTTCTAAGAGTGAAGCGCTCCCACTTTTCGGAAAGAACGTCACGTTGAAGATGATATATTTTTTTACGCGACAAAATTTTAAAATGAGTCATGTTTACGATGTTTCGTTGTTTCAGTAATTATTTCCTTTTATAAAGAGATAGTTTTGATTTATCACGTTCTATGTGTTAATCTGTTTTTAATAATGTATATTGTTTTTGCAGATGGGGACACGATCTAGGCGGATGTTAGAACTAGCTACGAATAAAAATTGTGATAAAGGTACTCCAATAGTCAACCTACAGAATAAACAGTCCTTTGAACGTACCATCCAAATATATGAAGTGCAAAATGAGCTTTCCATTAATATTACGGAATCGAACCACCATTGTAATACCACCGAAGCAAATGGTAAGTATTATCAAATGGCTATGTTTTGTAATCATTAACTGTAATAAAGAACAAAAAAATTTAGTTGTTTTAGGGCGCAGTTCATGAAGCCCTCGCAAGCATACCATATCTCCAAGTTTAACTTCTTCTAGTAGCTCCTCCAGTAGCAGTTCATCCAGAAGTACATCTTTATCTTTACAAGAAGGTAATAAGCTCTTAGTCTATTTTCTAAAGGTATTGCTTTGCTTTATTCTTTTATTCAGTAACTAACATATAATTTATTTTAGATAGTGATGACTCGGTAAAAGACCCCAGTTACGCGGTTGTTAAGAAAAAATGCAAACTAACGTTCTCGCCGATAGATGATGCCGCCGAAACGATGTTGTGACTTCTCAAATTAATAAGATAGATAGTAATCACCAAATAGGCATATCAAGTTCGATTAAAACAATACAGAACAATATTGCAACTTCTGAGCCTGATACTATGGAACCAGAACCAGAACTCGCTGTAGAAAGGCTAGGAGTAATTGAGGAAGCAGCCGGAATCGAAAATAATACCGAAATTAGTCCAACGAAAAAGGGTAAGAAAAGATGGAGACAGGAAAATTAATGAAAGAAAAACGTTGCAAAAAACTTAAGAAACAAGGGTACACAATTTCAATCATTGAAAACTAAAAAGATCATTCCTGAACGAATAGTAAAACCATCTTGTAAAGAAACGTGTACATATAAGTGTCAATCACATATTACAGAAGATCAGCGCAGGCAATTACTGAAAGACTACTGGGGTTTGGGCCACATGGAAAAACAATGGGCATTCATAGGTAATTCAGTGGAGAAGGTAACACCAAAAAGCTGTAATGTCAAAGTTGATGCAGAGGGAATTGCAGCAGCGCCAAAATGCGAAGATAACAACGCCTACTTTTTAAAAATATTAGAAACAAAAATTCGAGTCTGCAAGTAAATAAAAATACGCTGAGTTTCACAATCGCCCAATCGAAACGGCACTAAACAAAAAAAACAAAAACACCAACATTTCTTCAATGAAAAATTATCGAGGCTGTCATGGAAAACATTATCATGTCGAAGAAGCTATTAAACATGGAGTCAAAGCTTTTATTGAAGCCATATCTAAAATTGAATCGCACTATTTAAGAAGTCAAAACGACACTATATTGATGAAAGCAAAACAATAACCGATCTCCATAGAGATTATGTTGAACATTCAAATTCAAAGTCAAAGTCAAAATGGTTTATTCAAATAAGGATTTTACAATCACTTTCGAATCGTCAAAGTTATAAAATATAATTTTTGAACCCTCCCACCTTCCCGCCGGTTCACAATGTTGTTATTTCTACCGAGAAGAATCCGGCAAGAAACTCGAAAGTTACTCTTTTAAAAATACTATCAATAATACAAATAAACTAAAATACAATTAATGTTTTAAATAAAAAAAAATTATTCGTACAATTTTATGTTATTTCCATTTTAATTTGGTTTACCTATGCATCCTGTAATTGAGCATCATCAGTCCCAAGGATTTTTATCATTTACATAGTCTGAAATATTGTAGTATGCCTTTTTACAAAGTACCTGCTTGATAAAAGATTTAAATTTACTTATTGATAGATTTTGAATTTTATTGGGAACTTTGTTGTAATAGTGTATACATTGCCCCATAAAAGAGTTACTTATTTTGTGTAGACGTGTATCATGCACCAACAGCTTATTTTTACTTCTAGTATTTACTTTGTGAACATCACTTTTCTTGCTGAAACTATTGATATTTTTATGTACATATAAAAGATTTTCATATATGTACTGCGACACTAAAGTTAAAATTTTTACTTCCCTAAACCTATCCCTCAGAGATATCCTAGATCCTAATTTATAAATAGCAGGAATTGCCCTTTTTTGTAACAAAAATATTGTATTTACATCAGCAGCGCTACCCCACAATAGGATACCATATGTCATTAAACTATGGAAATAGCTAAAATATACTATTTTTGCAGTGTCGACATTGTAAAGCTAAAAATGTTAGTTACGCCACATACGTTATGTTTTATCGAATATTTACCCAAGAATACAATATATCCTTCTTCGTTCCCAAAAAAGATATGTGCGATGCTGAGAAGAAAAAAAAAAGAAATGTACCAGACCCACCAAAATAAAAAGAGGTTATCTCGAATGGAGATAGAAAAAGATAAAAAGGACGAAAATGTTTTTGTAGCTGTTTATGACCTACAAGCTGTTTTTCAGTGCCCCAAGCGAAATACTTCTGTCTTCTGCTACAAATCGAAACTTAACGTTTTAAATTTCACTGTTTATGACCTCAAAAGTAATAAAATTGAATGCTATGTTTGGGATGAGTCACAAGCAAGAAGAGGCATTAATGAAATTGGTACATGCATTTATGATTATCTTAGGAAGATTTCAAACAATTTAGATCGAGAAATTGTCGTGGTGTTCTATTCCGACAACCGCACTGGTGAACAAAAAAATAAGTTTATGTTGGCCATGTACTATTAAGCTGTGCAGAACTTGCCGAATATTAGGTCAGTTGATTACAAATTCCTTATAAAAGGTCATACGCAAAATGAGGGCGACTGTGTTGACTGTTAAATTGAGCGACAGGTGACTAGACAATTACGATCTGGATCTAAATACACCCCTGCTGGATTCATTGGAGCCATCAAAGCTATTGTAAAGAAATCTAAACCGATGCGCATTAACGAATTGTGTTACGATAATATTTATGATTGCAAACTGGTATGCAATCAGATGTCTTTTTCGTTTCAATAGAATGAAGATGATAATCCAATTAAACTGTCTGAGATTAAAGTTATTAAATTTGACAAAAAGTATCCTCAAGGCGTATATTTCAAAACATCCTATGCTGATGAAAAAATTAGGAGGGCTATTGTTAATAAAAAGATAACATTGCACTCAATAAAGCATACAAAAGAAAACCTAGATTGGCTGAGAATAAAAAAAAAGATCTAATGGATTTGGTTGCTAACAATGACATTCCTGGTTTTTATAAACATTTTTTGAAATTTCCTTAATTTTGCTTCACAACTCAAGTATTGGTGTTCATTTTAATTAAAGGGTCGTTACGTTCCCTAAAACATGGTTGAGCGAAGCAATGGCTGATTCATGTGTCATACTTGTGAACGGGTGTCGCTGTGGAGACTGGTCTGCTCTTGCAAACTTCTTTGTATCCTTGTATTTAGTCTTACTTTTTTGTTTTGTTTATCAATACTGTAAGACATTGATTATTTCTAAGTGATGAATAGGTACATAAACTGTCTTTTTTATATTTTTCAATTCGATACTTTTTTATGTTGTGCTTGTGCATTTTATGTTTGTAATGGAAAGTGTCCTTCTATGATAGGAAGGGGATATTCCAATATTTTAAGTGGAAGTTGTAAGAGAAAGGTAGAAAAGAAATGCCCTTGCTGAGTTTCTTGCCGGTTCTTCTGAGTACAAGGTCTCCAGCCCTATAGACTTACGAACCGATGGCGTAGTGACATTCATAAGTGCTCAATTATTGTAGCCTTAATTGAATAAATGATTTTGATTTTGATTTTGAATTGATCTTGTTTGAAATTCACATGGGACTCCCTACCTCGTTATGACTTAAGATTGATAATTAATTTAAAGTATTTTATCGCTGGCTGTGTTTGATTCTTGGTAATTAATAGTTACGAAATAGATATTATAAACCTTTGAAGACTGGTGATCTAAAGTGATCTCTTTATTTTTTAAGTTTTAGATTAGAATGTTAATGTTTCTTATTTATAAAGTTAAAGTTTTGATACTCAAATTATTGTATTACCTAAGAATAATATTATTGTATATGTACACCTGTGCAGGAGTACTATTTGACTTCGTGCATTTCAAAGACTGTTAAATATTAAGATTTATTAGTGTTGTTAGTTAGTACTTAAGCAAAATTCTTTGATTTTCCTAAATTTAATTCAGGAGACCCTAGCAGGAAGTAACTGTCTTTAAGGCAATGTGCACTGGATATTTAGAACATTTTTGATTATTTTTATTTGATTAAGAAGTAAATACTTTTTTGTTTTTGAGATAATTTTTATTTCATTTCCTTTTAAAGTATGTCAACCTTTGAGCTAGTAAGATATTTTATTACACTTAAGGACTATTTTTGTGCCTTTCTAGACACTTTTAATTTTATGTAACTGTTTTTCTAAATAAAATTAAAACTTTATAAAAAATCCATATTTTAAAAGGTTTCAGGTTTGCAAAAACAACGTGATATATGAACCATTTTTTTTTTCAAACTATTATGTAGTTTAAAGTCATTGATATATAACATAATAATATAAAACACCAGCTTATAACTTGAAATATATTTGTTTCATAGAAATGTGACTTCAATGTTTTAAAAATTAATGTAGTTCAACAGTTTAAAAGTAGTCTCCTGAAAATCATTCCTTTCAAGATTTCTGAGTCTGTCCGCTAAGGTGCGATATTACTTTTTTTTTGTAAATAGATACCTACATATCATACATAATTACATCCAGACTCAAGACAAACACAAATGTTTATTACATAAATGTTTGTCCAGTGCGGGAATCGAACCCATACCCTCTGCACAGCAAAATTTAGAAATTCAAGTTTTTTTTTAAATAAAGAAAAAAACGGACAAAAAAGCACTGAGGCAACGAAATTTCAACTACTTTATTTCAAATTGTTTTTTTCAGTCATCTATTTTATTCGTACCGTTTTGGATTTTATAAGACGTCACGTAGCCTATGCTATAAGGACCACTAAGACTAAACTAACAACACACTATTAAACAAACTATAAAAAGGAGCTTTACTCACAACCAGGAACAGATAAACATCTGTGTGAGAGTTTAATATTAAACTCAATAAATTTGTGAATATCTATTTTATTGCTTAGAGTATTATGCGAGTTATATCCACTATGTTGTAAATGTGATGTCACATAGCTTATGACATGGAGATCACTAAAACAAAGCAACGACAATTCATTTGTAAAAGAAGCGTAGAAGCTACACGGGCACTACTAGGTATATACATAAGAGTATATTCTTTTGGGTAAGAATTATACGTTTTCGGAATTGATTGAAAATCTTTGATTTGAGGCCATACTCGATATATTTATAAATATTTTTAAAAACACTCCGAATACCTATTATGCAAGTTATATCCACCATATTAGATTTAAAACGCCATCACATAGCTTGATACGCGGACCAATTATATAAAGCTAACGACACCTAATTTAACAAAATATGATTACAAGCTTAGGGGCTATTCGTGAACATATGAATATTCTTACATACATAGACTGCTGAAATCATAACTCCGTGGCTGGATAAAAATATTAACTTCTCTATTAGAATCAGTTTTCACGGAGCTCAGCTGTTGTGTCAGCAGCAAAAAATTGTACAAAGAAATAGGTCAAAAAGAGATTTTTTATAGCTTGAAGAATATATTGGAAAAATATCGTCTAAAAATATATACATTAAGCAAAATTACATGTGTCAATATTGCCATGTCTGAGTGCTTAACTTGAACTCTACAGAAAAAAGATGAGGATAGATTGGCATGTTACCAGAGGAAAATAGAACGCAGAAAAAGAAGATGAAAGATAAAGCTCGAAACCAAGTTATCATAAATAAACCAAACAATGTAACACCTTAAAAGGATAAGAGAACTTAATTTGAATTGGGTAGGGATAAAAAGAAATAATATGGACAAAAGGGTGACAAATTGATGCCGATAGGACACAATAGAAACCAAAGATGGCAAAAGAGGTTGAATGATGTGTTTCCTTGCATTTTTGCAAAAATATAATTATTTACAATTCATTAGGACCCAATTATTAATCAGTTTATAATTTTTATTGATGAAATAAGGAGGATAGTAAAATCATCATGTCAAATAAAGCAAATGGCTATTTTATTTATTTTATTTTGTAATCAAGTGCCAGGTATGGCGTTTGTCGATGACAAGAACCAGAAAAGTCCATCCGTGGCCTGAATTTGGACAAGACAAAAGTCATGTTCAACAAACACGTAATGCCAAAGCCAGTGTCCGCCGGCATATAGGTGGTTCAGGATTATCTTACCTTGTATAGTCACTGGTTTGACCTAAGCTAACAACTTCGAAAAGGAAGCCGACACTTGGATTCAGCTAGTCTTTGACTAAAACGATAATTTAGCTAATTTGCATATAACATCTTATCTTTATTTGAAATTCAATAATTTCCAGATTAACAATATTAGCAGCGACGCATATATTATTATGTTTACAAAAAACACTATGTATGCATAGACTGTAACGTCGACTGCATTGTTATGTAAAGGACGCTTAACTTATAATTTTATGCAGATAATTGGTCCTATATTAACTTAGATCATTTATCAATAGTAATAGACTATTTTTGCTGAGTTTTTGTATTGGTGTGACCAGATGCAGGCGTGTTGGCATCATCAAATACACAAGGTCATTTAAAAATGTAGTCGTTGTCGTTTCTAAGTGTACGAATAAAATGTAAGCCAATAGGTAAATAAGAATACTGGTTTACAATTAATTTGTAAGTTGTTTACTAATGCAGGGTTGCCATAGTATGCTAGGTGCTATCTGGGACATTTCCTAGACCTTTTCAGCTTCAGACATAGTCAAGCATTTTAAGACAAAGACGGTTTTCAGCCTAGCCTTGTTAATTAAGTTAGTTGGCTACAGTGGACACTTGACGCAATCTTGCATCCTTCAGAGTCTCGCCCCAAAAGTTCGGTGGAGCAGTAATGGCTGCATCAGCCAACTGCATAGTCAGTCAGACATAAGCATTTGGTTCGTTGTTAATATTCGCATATAGAGCATTTGTTCATGGTAAGCTAAATGCTCATGACACCTCACTGTCCAACTCGAATACATGCTCAGCTGTGCTCCATCCATTATGTTATTATCATGATGGCAGACATAGATGTGTGTGTGCTGAATTCCTGCTTACTGCTATTTAAAACGTTAATAGCGTTTGAAAACGCGAAAAAAAACAGAATGAGAAAAGAAGATGTCGTATTGAACTTGATAAATATTGGGTAGGATCCCACAGTTTGAGTTCTTAACCGTGACACTACCGGTAGCACTACTAGTAGTGCCACGGTTAAAATTTATTTTACAGTAGCACTACTGATTTAATACTTGTAATGCAGTTTGAATTGATTGTGGTATTTATTAATAAATAAAGCAGCGAAAACAGCAATACAAACGCAGAGCAACAGGTGCGTAATCAGTCAGATTTGTTGATACTGTCATTCAAATGGGTTCGCCCTAAAACTGACAGCCGGGTGGCGCGTGCCCGGGTACTTGGCGCTCGCCACCTAGCTGCTTGGCTCGCTTTTAAGTACTGACATGCCGAATATTTGAAATGTAACGTGTTCACATCAAGTAAATGCTCGTGTCAGTTGTCACCTTAAGGAATAGAAATGTAACTTAATTATATCTTTTAGTCGAAGATGAACAAAATTAGCATTTCTAGGCGGTAAACTCTCGTATAAACTACTTAAATACGTCTTAGAAGGTGACTGACTAGAGTAGGACTAGATTAGATAGAAAACAGTATGGAGTTCTTCAAGAAAGAAGTTATTAGATTTCTGAAGGGTCGGCAACGCGCAAGTGATACCCCTGGTGTTGCAAGCGTCCATAGGCTACGGTGACCGCTTACCATCAGGCGGGCCGTAAGCTTGTTTGCCACCTTAGTGGTATTAAAAAAAAAAAAAAAAAAATGGTTATTGAGGTAAAACGAACATGAACGTACTAGTCTATCGCCAAATTCTAAAAACCGGTCCTTAGAGTTTGGCGTTAAGCATTGGGTTTCTATTACATGTTTAACAATCTCTTAAACTTGGTTATATGTGTCGAAGCAAAGATACGAGACAGGTTTGTTTTGGCATTCGACTTCAAGAAGAAGAAAACACTTGGCTTATTATTTCATGTGCGTAAGGTATTATTAAAATGCCGGTTAGGCCTGAGCAGCCTGCATTCAATAGCTTTCTGCGACTTTTAGTTTAAGAATTAGAGTCTGAATGCTGGTAGAATACATGCCCTAAATATATTTAGTTGTAATTTTACTAAGTTCTTTAAGCACCGAGTTTTTAACTATTCCGCTACAGCAACGAAACGAGGAAACCGTTTGTTCTTCTTTATCTTTTATAATTTAGTTTAGCAAGAAAGCACTAAAGTCCTTTCCTATAGTTTTGTGGAAGCTGGAAGTCATCGAATCTGCATTTAAGCCGAAATTACCCTGTAAAATTTTTTTTGAGAATCGGTTCATAGTTCTAAAAAAAGAAAGATCTTATTTTTTAAGAAAAGTATTAACTCACTAACTTCTGGGCTATGCCTCCAGCGTTGTCGTTTCGATAATAGAATTTAGGAGACTCCTTTATCCTGTCAATACCAATTTAACGTTCTCAATAAATTCATGATAAGTCAGTTGACGTCACAAATAGCTATAAGTTTTCCATTGGTGGTAGTTAATGTGTAGGAATAGAGTAAACAATTATAAATCTCGTCACGTACGTCGTCACCACACACGGGGCTTGTGCCGGACGCAGCTCACGTTCATATGGACGTAACACAGTGTCTGCCTTGACTTTGGTCCGTGTCGTCACAACACGTACCGCTCATCGTATACCTTCCTGCACGACCAGATTAGACATTTATGTTGAGAACACATAAAAGTTTCATTGTTCCCTTGCATCCTCACAGTTAAGTGACTGAAACATCACTGCTTATCTAAAGCTCAATTAGCTGGATGTCATATACATATTCGCACGGTTGTTTGAGTTTTTTTGCTAATTAGATACATGTAATGATAATTACAATAATCGTGTCAAGCACTCTTGTCTCCAGGGTCTGAATCTGAGATAGTTACTCCAGTCGCGCGTCGGAACTAACACGCATTTTTTACTCTATCCTATGTTTTGTAATAATATATCAGTGTGCCTAGTGTGAGTTTATGTAAGTTCAAAACTCTACTATCATGTTCGCGTATTTACTAAAAGTTCTATGAGAAAAAACAGTACCAAGGCACACTCTTATAGTTTTATGTTGCTTTAAGTTTTTTATTATTTGTATTAAAATTTAATCTTTGTAAAGTATTAATAAATTAATCAGCCTATAGACGCTACCATACTGGTTCCCTTAATTATTTTTTTTCTCTTACACTCAAAACATTCATACTCGTAACTAAATTGTAAACAATTATCAACATAAAGGGCGTTTCACCAGTACCAGTATCCAGTAGAATTTACATCAATTATTTTTTCTCTCCAAAAATTTAAGTACATGAATATACTACTACCACCTGGGATGTATAACTTTTTAAATAAAAAAATAATATCTCGAATCGGTCCAGGCGTCTTCAACTTATCGCGGAACATACATAAAAAAAAGATTTTAACGAATTGAGAACCTTGTATTTCTTGTAAACCTTGAACCTTTTTGATATTAAGTTGAAGTTTACGTTAAATATCACTTAACGGACGAAAGTGAAGTTCTAAGTAACCTATTTGAATAAAACGATTTTAAATTTGAATTTGAATATATATATATATCGGTATATTAATTTGAATTTGAATATATATATATATATGTATATTAATTTCTATTCACTTCACTTTGCTTATCTATATCTATATATATATTCAAATTCAAATGGGTTACTAAGAAAACTTTTTGAATCGTCAAGTGAATTAACTAGCTTTACAAACTAATTACAATACTGTTTTATTGCGTGCGAAACATTATATTATAGTGTATCAACTAATAAATACATTTTTTGTATTGAAACACTTAATAAACAAGATTTACAATGTAAATAATTTGATTTAAACAAAATATCAAAATTTATGTAATATTTCAAGTCTATTGTTTTTCAGATTGCTGATACGTTAAAAGAGTGCAATTATTCTGTAACGGGATTTCAAGTAACTCCCGGGAAAAATATATTCATATAACATAATATTACACAGCAGATGTACATTTTACAAACATGTAAATAAATTAATAAAGAGGTATTCATATATACACACACAGACATAAATAAATACATATAAAACATATAAAAATATTATGCAATCCTCGTTCGGGCGCCACAAACGCGCACATAAACATATATGCACACATAAATTCAAACAGACATCGCACACCCGAAAGTGGCCTAGCTCCTACACAACAGCCTGGCAACAAATGCACATCATTTAAACTACCATCACTTCTAGCCTAAGGGGAGAAGAAGTGACAAGATACACCTGTTACCAATTAGCCATACAGGAACCAAGCCATCAAGTACACAACACCTATCCAAATATGTACATACACACATACACGTACGTACTCGTGCGCCACACCCACACACATCCAAAACCCACCAAAACCAGGCAACCAAAGGCGGATTGCACATGGTGCATCCCGTGGTAGCAGGCCACCAACTACTATAAAGTTAACATCAAAGTCGTAACTTTACTACTTAGCTTGGTCTATAGAGTGCTCCTTTAACTTATCGAACGTAAATTATATAAGTAAGAGACCAAGGGCAATGTCACACCAATTGAATGGCGAGACGAAGCTTATCTTTACCGAACAATCGCCCGGTCCAGCCAGATCGAATCGGGCTGGGAATCCTCAAACAGTAGAATCCTAACTAACAGGGAAACGGGACAAGGCATATTTGCCTCCATTAATAAGACCGGGTCTCCGACCATAGGAGGTTACGTTTTATAATGATAGCAGATGATAAAGATTCTCCAGTGCGAATCGTTTTCAAAATGATTGCGACATCTGCTGCAGTAGTTCAAAACGCGTTAACCTGTTCACCTGATAAGTATTATATATAAGTAGTATATAAGATAGATAGATAGATATATAAGATAAGATAAGTAAGATAAGCTATTCTTTGAAATAAAGACCTTGATGAGATCGCTTTTGTAAATAAACTACTAGTCTACGATCAAAATTTATGGAGATAAAGCCGTCTCCAGTTTGACAGCTGTTATGCGAAAAAAAGATCTTGATGAGATCTATACCTTCTGTTAAGAAACTAATAGTCTACGATTAAAAGTTACGGAGATAAAGTCGTTTCTAGCATGACAGCTGTCATCCAAAATGAACATTTTGATGAAATCTATCACTTATGTGAAGTAAAATTTACAAAGAAAAAGCCCGTGGGAGTAAGAACACTGTTTACGAGCAAGTGTGATAAAAAGCTATCAATTTTCTCGTTACAGTCCTGGTTACTAGCCAAACTATCAGTTGAACTACACAGTAGGACTACCTACGGGCAAAGAATGACAAATGAAGCTCATGAACATTTTATTTTATTTTTACAAACTTAAATTTTCATATGAGTAAGTAAACCCGAACAAAGACTTGTATTTCGTTCAATGGAACTAGTGTGACAGATATTCATTAGTACAGTGCGGTTTCAGAGAAACTTTCTCCCGCAAACGCTTGGGTTGTGGAATGAGCTCCCTGCCAAGGTTTTCTCTAAGGAGTACAGTATGGGGTTCTTCAAGCAAGAAGTTATTGGATTTTTGAAGGGTCGGCAACTCAAGCAATGCAAGCATCCATAGGCCCCGGTGACCGCTTACCATCAGGCGGACCGTGTGCTTGTTTGCCACCTTAGTGGTATAAAAAAAAAAACAGTGCTTCGAGCCGGTGTAGTCACGGGCCATAGAGGAAAAATATATGTAATAAGGTAATATATGTAATACTACTCTTCCAAGTGCACTATGTGTAAGGTGGCTATAGTTATTGTAAACTGATACAGGACGCCTAATGTAATACCTTTCGAGATTAGCAATAAGCTTAAAATATATATTTCGCTGCCATTCAATTTAATAAAATTTTAAATTTTCATTAAATTGACGATTTGCGACAGGGGTATTGCTGTATACGCTTATTTTAATGAAAAACGGAACAAAATAGTAATACGGGGCAAGGTTCACAAATATGGTAACAGTCTCATACGGGAAGTATGGTAACCCTATTACTTTCCATCCCCACGATCGACCTCGGCATGGTCGTAAAACTATAGTTAGGCGGGTTCGTCGGCGCCCAAACGGATACACGAGGTATCAAAGAGTGCCGGGGCGCTTCTCGCCCCCACTCAATCCTACCCGCACCCGCGTTACTGGGAACTCCCCTTCTGGCGGTGACTCACCTTCGGGTTCGAGACTCACGCCGGTCGAAGGGACGCCCCCGAGAGCGACAACCCAAGCCGAGGCTCCTTCAGAGACTCGCCCAAATAAAGTCCGGTGAAGCAGTAATGGCTGCAACAGCCAACTGCAATGTCACTTCAGAAAAAAATAAGAAAAACCCTATAACTATGTGTCAACCCTAGGGACATACTTTGCTTTGTTTAAACCTATTTGCCCCCTCTCCTTTGTAACAAGAAGGTAAAAATAAATTTATAATAATAAATAAGGTTTTCCTATTTTATGTGTCGAACTACCTGTAGTGGTCTTAACACGTTGCTGTTTTTTTATACGACACGAGCTGAAGCTCGCTCCCCTTCCTTGTCGGCGTTGATCGACTATCCTAATTTGCCGTACCTGACTTGGAGAGCTTTTTCATAATATCAATCAAACAACCGAATCACTCAGAGTTGCTAATTACAATTCAAAGCACAAGGCATTGATGATAATGATGTTATTGGTCCAATAAGACGCCTTGTGAGAGAATCTTCATATCAAGGGTCCATATACAGTTCCGGCATTGTTTTTGCTGTCAGCGACACAATCACCACCAGACACGTAGACTACTCCAGTTCCCAGAACTTCTGCTGCTGTAAATAAATATCGGCTTATAAAAAAATAGTTGGAGGCGGAGAGCATCGACCTTACGATAGTTTTGAGGCGTTCGGTTCGGTCGAGCGGCAAACCGGTGCGTTAACATTGTTTCTCTATACTCAATCTTTTTTGTTAGATAGAATTTTTATTTTACTATACTAGAAACTATATTTACATAAAATAGAAATAGTTAAATCTATATATTATATTCTTCAGAAAACTAAAAAGCAACTTAAAAACTACTACTGTTCTTTTTTGAACATTTGTCTTTAAAATATTTTCTTGTATTAAGTTTAAGACATTTGCTGGATGAAACTCGGTATTAAACAGGTACTTCAGGTAATTCACTAATCTTGAATATAAACTTAAGTGGACCTAAAAACCTTATCTTGTGGGACTCCGTAAGATTTATCGATAAAGGAAGATATGATTTTGCTTTCGCTTTAATAAATGTGTGTACGGTACGAAACCCTAAAAACAGTTCAGATTATTAAGAGAAATAGTTACTTCCATACAATGGCACTAGTAAATAAACGTACGAGTGGGTACAGTGTAAAGAAACTCGTGACCTAGTAACATTTGTTTATTAAAAACAATATGCAAAGTCTGGCAATGTCGGGCGTGGTCAGTTATTGGATGGGTGACCACCTATCAGCTAATTTTTGTTCCTAAATTATATGACGTATTTAAGCGCCAAACAACCTAAAGAAAGGTTTAGCTTCTTTTTAAATTTGATAATCTAACAAGAGGCTGAAATTATTAAAAAATAAATGCACATCAGACGCAGTTATGGAGCTCACTAATAACGTATTTCAAAATCTTGATCACAAATAGAAAACTATTGATTTATTCCTGAATCTTTGATACAGTATCGATTTCCATTCTCTTGGCCAAAATGGAAGACATTGGAGTAAGGGGACTCCCAATAAAACTATTTGACAGTTACCTCTCAGATAGAACATAAACAGTTAAAGTATAAATTTGAAAGTTTGTTTGGATGAATGTTTATTACTCTTTTACGCTTCAACTACTGCACGGATCGGGATGAAACTTGGCATACATATAGGTTAGGTCATGGAATAGCATATATCCCGCGATTTTCCCGCGGGATAACTATAACCGAGCTTAAACGAACTATAGCTATAGCTACAGCTTGATATTACAAACTTCAATAGTGTAATTAAGGAGTAAATCACAATCGCTGATAACGGAATTAGTGCGGGCTAATTAAAGAGTAAATCACAGCATTAATACTAAGATTAAATAAAGGAGTCCCACGCCGATAACCGAATTTAGGGTGGGCGGAGCCGCTTGCAAAGTCTAGTTATTTAATATTTATATTAATGATTTCATCATTTATATCATTGGTATGGGTACTCACGTTCTGACTCACACATTCCTCTCCGTCACCACTAGGATTGACCCACGATGCCCCCGGCACCAGTTCGATATTATTACCTGTTTATATTAAATTCAATTTCTAGGGTAGAGAGCCGTTAATATGAAACAATTTATCGAATAAATAGTTTGAAATAATGTTTGAAGGCGATTAAAACAGAACAATTAAAACTTTAATGAAAAATCAATTCAAATAATTTGAAAATTGATTAAAAACCCATATAATATTATGACGATTTAAAAGTGTCAGTAAACCCAGTTGTTTGACTTTTACTTTGACTAATGTAATAAGATTGTTCATGAAGGAACTTAAACGACCCATTACATAGTCACGAGTTTTAATTTTGGACCCCCCTATTGTTGAATATCGTGTAGCAAACTGACGTTATTTAGTGCTAATATTCTAACGCAGTGTAATACGTCATAATGCTTACCATCGACAACTAACGTTTACGTTTCTAGGGGCAACCACTTAATTACGTCAACCGGGCGGAGCAAAGACCAAACGATGATTTCCGATTTTTTTCGAGTAATTGTCTCTTATGTAATGTAATTTTTGCCCGTCTTCTATCTAGCAGTATATATTTTATTGGTCGTGATACGGAAATAAAATAAAAAAAATATCTAAAATTATTACCTTTATTAAAATACATTAAAGCTTACCAAACCTCATAATTGGGAGATACCAGCCACAATATTTATTAATAAAATGTTGAGCAAAATTAACTTTTTTATTTGTCATTTATATTATGACATAAAATAACTATATAGGCTGCACTGTACTTTATCAGCTATTTTTTTTCGACTTCATATTTTTTTTGAGAATAGAACTTACTGTCATTAATCTATCTACAAAGTTTTATCTTGCGGAACTTTATAGTTTTCGAGAAATAAAATATCGAAAATTCAGTGTCGTAGGATAACTTTGCTTTTACCACACATAATAAAAGAACAACGAAAGTAATAGTGCATACAAGAATACCGCGTTTACATAATTTATCATTTTTTTTGTAATATCTTTAAACATTACATGGTAATAATAGCCATAAATGTAATATTTCAGTAATTTAGATAATACTATATTATTATGTATGCACATTGCACATATATAAATATTTCGTTCATTTCATATCTTTTTTTTTTCGTGGATAGAACATAGATAAAAGTATTTTGATCAAAAATGCTTGAATGGACTACTATATTAATCGAATCTTGTTTTTATTATATAGTTATAATATAAACTTTTAAAACTAGAAAATAAGAGAGCTCTTTTTCATTATGTATAATCAAAACTTAACAACAACAATTTCTAAGCGTTTAGTCAACCGTAGTACTTATTTAGTGTAGTCAGGGCGACCCACTTGCGAACATGAAAACTATAACGCAAAGCCAAGCGGAGCACATGAAAACTAGCGCGCGAAGCCGAGCGGAGCGTGCCGCGGTAGCGGCCGGCGAGCGCCAGCATCAACTGTACTTATTTAGTGTAGTCAGGGCGACCCACTTGCGAACATGGAACCTATAGCGCAAAGCCAAGCGGAGCACATGAAAACTAGCGCGCGAAGCCGAGCGGAGCGTGCCGCGGCAGCGGCCGGCGAGCGCCAGGACCAACTGTACTTATTTAGTGTAGTCAGGGCGACCCATTATCATTCATCGTAAATTTAAACAATCGATAGAAATGAATTTTCGATGATTCTAAGGAATTACTCAAAAGACTTGTATCCATTGTCAACAATATAAAAAAAAAAATAGTTTAATTTTTTTTATTTATTACTGTTTGGTTTTGTTTGATTTTAATTTATTTAAAAACAACTTTGTTCATTTTACTTATTTTTTGGAATTTATGTGTTTGTTTTAGATTATAAACACGTAGGAAGTGTTAAACTGTTTGTAAAAAAGCTACTACTATGTTAAATTTAGTAGCAAGTGATACAAAACTTTAAATTATAAAAGTTATTTTTCCATCAGTATTTGTTTATAATTTTTTTAACAAAAATCGCTAATTTTTCGTTTTTTGCGCTTTTCCTAACTCAAGTGACGTAAAAACAATACAATGAGTATGTTTTTTCCTGTCCCAAAAAAATATTACTATTTAAAGTCAATGCCTTTTAATGTACAGTGCTTCCGCAATTTTTTTTGCAGGCCGCCTATGATGCAGTCCCATAGCGTGTAGATGCCTTCTAACTGTGAAACGTTTCCGCAGAATGACTCGGCGTAAATGCGTCCATCAAGTATTGCCTTTGCATCAGGCGGCTCTGCTCTTGAGTTATAACATGCGGGCGATGGCTGTTACGCCGTAGGTCAATAAGATTTCCCTCGTTCCCGTAACGTCGAACCCAATGGCGAACTGTGTTTCTTGTCACATTTGTTTGTCGTGATATCTCGTGAATGCCTACTCCTTGTTCGTGTAAATCAATAATTTGAAGCCTCACTTGCTCAGGATTAGTCGCAAGCATGTTTATTATTTGCAAAATCAAAATAATTTTCTTGACTGACACTGACACATGTTCGTAATTAGAAAACCGTGGTGATAGCTTTTTGCAAAGAGGTTATCATTTCAGATTCGATAAAATATTTAAATGTCCTAACTTGACATTTCAACACTATTGAACTGAAGTTTCGACCTTATTGCATTATGAATGTTTAGAACATTTAATGGAAAAAGGGTCCCAAATTAAAGCTCGTGACTGTACAAGATGATGAGCTTGTCGAGCGAGGGCTAGAAATACTTTTGAATCGAGTAAGAATGGGTTTTAGTCCCGAGGTAAACAATCTGTATTTTTCTTCGAGTGCAAGAAAAAAAAAATATACAAAATTTAAAAAAAAAATTGCGATGTGCATGTCGGACTTCGTCCATTTAGAGTTACGCACCGAATGTAGAATATAAGCTACCCTAATGGCAGGATTATTCATAAGCAGTAGGCGCATATGACCGCAAAATAAAGTTGGTTGTAATAGAAAAAATTAGAGAAATTAAAAAAAAAAAATGTTTCGAAATCAAAATTTTGGTGGCTTCTCATTTATTTTGTTTTCCTATATTTTTTAAACAAAAAAATCATTACTAATAAAAATAATAAGTATTTATCTACTCAATGATACCCCACTTGATGAGGTTAATCAAAAAAAATAATTGTGCCCCTTTAGCTGTGTGGGAGCTCCTCTTAAAAGCATTTAATAATATTTTTTGTCAATTTATAGGGCTGTGGGTCGCCAAGATGGTTGTACTGTAAACATTTGAAGACCGTAACTCCAAACTTTGTAAAACCTGTGTGTCAGACGACGAACTGACAAACTGACAGCCGGACTGTGAGTGACAGCAATGAGGCTCCGTTTGGACGCTTCAGCTGCGGCAGCAGCAGCAGCAACCCTAAAAATGGTATATTTTATGAAAAATTAAGACTCCGTGTTGTTTGTATTTGTAAAGTGGTAATTTTTTTTAAATTTTTACTTGGTGATATTCTTAAATAAATCGTCACGTTCATCTATACCTCAATTTGTATTACAGTGAAAATGTTAGAGATTTCGTGGGTATACCAATTATTTTTATTTATTCTTGTTAAAAAAGGTATTGACGCATACATCCAACGATCGCCAAGAAACTCCAGTCCAGCAGTGTGGGTTGCTTTCAGTTCTGTGTCTTCAAAAATTAATTGAAATGAAAAAAAAAAATATTAGCTTTTTTTATATATTTTTTATATTCTGCTGTGTTATATTGTTTAAGAACTTTGCCAGTCGTTGAAATCAGGTGCCTGAAAAGTTAAGTCACGTGCGTGTTACCAATGTAAGGCCTGTGAAGGCACGCATAGATACGATAGTGTGGCTGCTGTAATCTACACACATTTACATTACTGACAGGTTTTCAAGGCCGTGAAGGCGGTGACAGCAGATATCTTCCCGGACGAATATACATACAACGGCACGACTCACAAAATTGTGCTCGAGTTCATAACCGGCTAATGTTTCTATGATGTAATATATATATGCAGGATATCTGCGTGTCCGTTAAAAAGAGAAAGGTCGGCTGCACAATCTCCAAATGGAGGGAGACTGACTTAAGATTAGCGTAAAAACCCCTGATATTGCAAAAGTCCACACTGAATGTGAATGGAGTGGCCACTGAAGAATATTTTTTTTTGTTTTAAGGACAAAAGGTGCAGTACTAAAACTGCCGAACTGCAGAGATTATACAGTTGCTGGCACGGCGGACGAAGGAGCTCATGATACCTCTCTGTTGTAGTAGCCGGGTCCACCCCGGTATCCTTTTGCAGCATGACTACTACTTCAGAGACTTTGCGCATGTTGAAGGATCACGGGCTTAAGAAATCCCTGGTTTCGGTTCCCCCAGCGGCCAGCTGTTTCATCAGGTCTCCCTGACCGCCGTACTAGCACGCCCTGTTAACACCGAGCGATGACAGCAACGAAAACCACCACCGGTCCCTCGATGTATGCGTAGTAAATCTTCAAGAGCTTTGGCAACCTTACTTACTGCCAGTAACACAGCACTGCTCAATTTTAAGAGTTACATGGGCCGCGGTTTTCTGTAAGGTGAGCTACTTCTCCAGTTCGCTGCTCATTTGAGCAAGTACTCAGTCGGCCCTGCCTTTACTGTTCGGGCGACTCAGTAGAGCAAGTATTAGTTATACCTAGTGATAAAATACATCGTATTTTAAAATAAATTACAATAGGTAGTAAAAGTATTCGGTCACGAATGGTGTAACTGACGTCAAACGGCTTGACGTGAGTCAGTGGAGTCGCTCACGTTTCGGTTCACCGCGCGGAGGTAAAAGTACATCCGTTAATTGTTTTACTCGCAACTCGCGTAGTACCAACTGTTGGGCATAGAGTAACTTAATGTCTTACTACATTTAGGTACAGATTGTAACAAATAGGAATTTTAATGATTAAATTATTAATTTAAATTTATTAATTATTAAACCTTTGTCGGTAAATAATAAAAACCCTACAAAAGCTTGAATAAATGGATAAGTAAACCTAATGAGCCTTAAACATCGTCACAAAATATGTCTTTTAAAAACCAACAACTTTAAGGGAAACAATATTATAAGGTTAATGTTGTGTACATGTCTATTCTATGGATTTTCTATTTTTTCCTAATATTTAGTTTACAAAAACTAAAAGTTACTAACACATTTATCGTTATTTAACAAAATATCTGATTTTTAACACCATTAGTATGGTTTAATTGAGTTTTGGTTCACAAAACAATCCAATCGAGTCTCGTTTTCAATTATTCAAACCCAATGAAAGCAATATCTATTCAAGTAGGTTTCTGAGAACTTTTTGAGTTGTCAATACAATCTGAACTGAACTGAATCAGCCAAAAAGTGCCTGCAAGAAACTCCACTATTTAACGTTACTTTGTTAATGTCAATTATATTTTTTTGTTTTCATGTAGCAAAGGGGGCGCACTGTGTGAAGCGTCAAATATCTTCAACCGAGTGAAGGAATTCAGATATTTAAGAGTACTGGATAATTACCATTATAATTATATTTATGCACAATCATATGTAGGTAAACATATACTTAAACACACTTAAAAATATCCATTCTATAAATTATAAATGCTATAGTGAGTCTATTTGTTTGTCCTTGCTTCACGTAGCAAAGGTGAATCTAATTGAGCTACAACCTTTTATCCCGTAAAAATTAAAGTTTTCGCAGGAATGACGAAATTCCACATTCATGAACTATAGCCACAGGTATAGCTTGCTATTGCAACTTTCTTACTATAGTCCGCAGGAATCCTACGCCAAACCAGCGCGGGCAAAAACGAGTAAATATTTATTTTTATATATAAATACATACATAAAGATACAAATAAATATACATATAACACAAAAAGTCTCACGATCAGTGTGTTCACATGCCACGGGCCCACCACGTCTAGACTCGCCGAGCCCCCGACATCTCGGCACATTGCATGCGCCATTTTCACGGGTACATGCAACTGCGCTGAAACATCGGGAACCCAACAACTCCAATTGCGGCAAGCCCGAAACACAGAAACACCCTGATAACAACCGCGAAAGTTTAAAAAGTCACACAAGTCTGTGTATCAAAAATTAACAGAAAAAACTTTCATAGTTATGATTCCTCGGTCCAAACTACTTCAAATTTTGCATGAACCTTTTTTAACAGAATTGAGGAATGACGTGTATCGTATTTTATTGAAATTCATCCCCTAACAGGGTTAAAAAGGGGTAGAAAATTATTTTGGCGTTGATTTGCTTCGGAGTTGATATCAATACTCCTTAGTGCTTTTGATTTAAATAATATTTTACTTTGACACTTGTTTGTAAACTCAATCTGATTATATTCAAAAAAGCAACTCATTTAAAGCATAAGCAAATACTCTTTAAAATGGAATGTCTCGAAAGTCACCCTACTATATTAGTACCTCATTTGAAGGTTTCTAAGCTAAGAGGTTATGCACTTTTTAGGTTTTTGATTTTCCGTCTATATAAATTTAAAATGCTTTGTCCTGAATGACTGGCTGACGGATCAACGCACAACCAAAACCGCTGATCGTAGAGACCTGAAACTGGGAAAGGTGTGTTATTTGTATGACGCAGGCATCCGATAAGAAAGGATTTTCCAAAAGGGTCGAGTGCGAGTCAGAGTCACGCCGGGGAAAGTTTCTGAGAATGAAAAAAAGCGTCAAGTGCGAGTCGGAATCGCACAATGAAGGTGAAACGATTGTAATGAAATTTTGGTAAGTTGTTATGCACACGCCGGGGAAGGTTTCTAAATTAGTGCAACCCTTTCACAATAGGTTGGAGCGGCAGTTTTTAACAAAAAGAAACAACGTTCACCGGGTCAGCTATTATATATATATATATATATATATATATATATATATATATATATATATATATATATATAAAGAGTAAACTGACTGACTGACTGATATATCAAGCCCTAAGAAACCGCAGGCGAGCCCTCTCAAAACGGATTTCGCAAAAATCATCCCCTAAGGGGGTAAAATAGGGGTTGGAAGATTGTATGGAAAACCGTCATTTTTAAAGTTAAATGCTTTAAACTTTGTATTCGGCCCTTAAGTTGAAAATCAAGATTTATGTGTTTTACCGTTTCTAGGTAATCATCCTCTAAAGGGTAAAATAGGAAATGATAACTTGTACGAATATTTAGATTTTTTTGTGTCTAGAGACTTGAAATTTTGCACAGAGGTTTCTTATACAACGTACGCGAGCACTAAGAATAATAAGAATTTTGCGACATTAATCCCATAAGAGGGTAAAATGGGGGTTGAAAGTTTATATGGAAAAACCGTCACTTTTGGATATACGTTAATGTACAAAACTTGGTGTTTTGCCTTAAGATTAAAAATTAAGAATTGCATATTTCACCGTTCAAGGATAACTCGATAGTTTCGTGTCTAGAGACTTCAATTTTGCAACGAAGCTTTAGTTATAACGTAGGCGAGTACTAAGAAGGTATTTCACAAAATCATCCCCTTAAGGGGCGAAATGGGGGTTGAAAGCTTGTATAAATTTTAATAAGTTAAATTTTAATTTATGAGGTATATTATATATAAAATTAGTTATAGATCTCTAAATTTCAAAATTGAGATTTTGACTTTTTGGAAAATCATCCTCTAGGGGATGAAAATGTTTATTAGTACTCCGATATCCTTGATTCTAAAGATTTAGAATTTTGTACAGAGGTTTCTGTTACAACGAGCGAATGCTGAGACAGGATTTTGCAAAATTCATCCCTCGGGATGGTTAAATAGGGGTTGAAAGGTTGTACGGAATTCATTTTTGAAGCTAATTGCATAAAATTTGTATGATTATTCCGATATTTTGGTAACAATAAACTTGAAATTTTGCACAATCCTTTCTGCGTATGTATAACGTACGTGATTATAAAGAAAGAATTTAGCAAAATTGACCAAACAGCTGACCAAATTTTGTATGTAAAGTTGAAAAATTTGTTGGAATAACCCCTATTTTATTAATTCGTCATCATAATATAGGCTACATAGCTAGGTAGGTTCTAGTGACGTACCTATATAAATATATATCTTTTTAAAATGTAAAATATATCATATAAACTTTAAAAGCTTGATGCGCTTATATTATGTAGTACACCGGTATAACGGATAGCATACATCAGTGTATGAAAAATGTTACTTAAATTTATTTTTTTCGTTTTAGTTTGCGTTGATTTTTCTATTATAAGGATTGAAATTTGTTTTTTTTATAAATACATACATATCATACATAATTACACCCATACTCAAGACAAACACAAATGTTTAATACATAAATGTTTGTACTTTACGGGAATCGCACCCACACCCTCTGCACAGCAGTCGGCCACACTACCAACTAGGCTGCGAGGAAGTCATTTATCTATCACCTATTTATACATTCAAGCGGTCGATGAGTCGTTCAGAGGAAGTTGTTTATTTGCACTTTTATAGGTATATGCGCTATAAGCGATAGAAAAATATATTTTACTGAACTATAATTGCGGTTTTATATAAAAAAAAATTAGACATGACCCGGTAATCGGCGTGCTTATTTTGTAACTTCAAGGGAATTGATGTTAAAAATCCATTGTTTAGCCTTTACGTATTATTTCTTATGCCTTTTATCATTGCCGCTCGCGTATGTTGTGGTATTGCGTGACACACAAACACATACGGCGCGGCAATGGTAATTTTCATTAAAATTGGTCTACTCTGTTTGAGCGAGAAGAAGAAACAAACATAAAAACACATTCACAAACTTTCGTCTTTTTAATATTAAAGTGTCATTATCAATATAATAGGTAACAGGGAACAATTTTTTATGGGTAAAAAAAATGGTGACTTGGAGCACAACAAGCCGCCTGTTGGTTGAGGATACTGCGACCTACGATAAACGTGCTTGGTTACCGTCTCTGAGTAACTGAACTAAGTTGGCTGAGCCCGGTTAAGGCCGAAAAATCAAAAAATCACAGAATTCTACTTACGAATTGAAAATGTAATCTTAAATTTAAAACCCTGTAAAAATTATACCTACTTAACTATATGTGCAATTAGATTTTGTTGAGGAATCGAAAGCCAAAATATGTCCACATACATACATACATACGTACACACACACACACACACACACACAGACATCACTCTAAAAATGATTGCAAATGATTCTCCAAGTCTTAAAACGTAAAGAAAACCCAAAATTTTTGATTTCGATTTTCAGACCTATTCCAATAACTTCTCAAGAGAAGTTAAAAATATTTAATTTTATTTTACAAGTATGCTACTGAGTTTAGGCACGTTAAGATGACAAAGTAAGGTTGCATTTATTGCGGTATTTCTAATTTACTGTCTGGTGGATTCCCCTCTGGATGTTTATTGAATTAGTTTCAAATTGCCTCGGACGCTCACTTAGCCGTCTGCCTACAATCTACTTAAGCTGTAGTTACCAAAATGGTATTACTAGGTCCTGCACAAAATAATTACCAATAGCAATTTTAAATATTTTAGCTTTTGCTATACCAGGATATTGCTATAGCTTTTGCTATTAATCAATCATAACGATAACTTATCGGTTTATTGCAACTCACCGTCATGGTTTTGGTTTTTTTGAGAACTTTAAAGGTTTCTTCGTGCAGTGACTTTGAATTTGCTCAGTTTTTCCAGTGACTCTGCAATAATTACGAAGTCATCGATAAATGTTTATGCTCCACCCAGTCCAATCCGAAATTTTTAAAACCATCTTTTTGCATGTTGGTGAATAGTTTCCAGGATATGACTTCCAACTGTCTAACTCCTTTATGCTTCGGGATCGCACTTATCTTATGGTCTTGGAACTGGACGGGCAGCGTAGCAGCGATGTAATTATTCATAATATTCTTGACTTTTTTTTCATGTAATCTGCTTTATGTATGTGATTTACTGCACCATCTTCCCGAAACCCAAACTATACTGGAGGTTTCAGCACGTCAAATCTTCTAGCTAAGAGGTCACCGTGCCCTATGTACGTTTGTAACACCAGGGGTATCACTCGCGCATTGCAGACCCTTCAAAAATCCAATTACTTCTTTCTTGAAGAACCCCATACTGTATTCCTTATAGAAAACCTTAGCAGGGAGCTCATATCACAATCAAAGCGTTCGCGGGAGGAAGTTTCTCTGAAACCCCTGTGTGCGCGACCATTTCGGTTCTAGAGTGTGAGAATGAATATCCTGCTGATTGTGAGCGGTGCGATGGTAGAAAGTAGCCATGGGCTTCATTTTGAAGAATTTCTCAGAAGACATCCCATTGTACAAGCGGTAGGGAGGCAAAGTCCCTCTTTAGACTTAAGGGTTCGATACGGTAAGTGAGTTTGGGATCGTCAACAATTCTCAAAGCCCGTCGTTGAACCGAGTCCAAAGGGCCAAGCTGGTAACCGGGTGCACCCGCCCAGAGATGGCAGCACTACTCATATGGGGCCGAACTTGCGACTTGTAAAGCAGCAACTTCTGCCCCGACGTGAAGTACTGCTTCGCTCTGTTGAATACACATAGTTTTTTGGACGCCAGCTTCACCTTGTCTAGCAAATGATCTCGGAACTGAACATCGCTGGATAATAAATATTACTATTTTTTGTAAATATATACATATACATATCATACATAAATACACCCATACTCAAGACAAACACAAATGTTTATATTATGACATAAATGTTTGTCCAGCGCGGGAATCGAACCCACACCCTCTGCACAGCAGCTGGCCAAACTACCAACTAGGCTGCGAGGGAGTCTAAATGTCCAGGCTACATGCCAATGCCTCCCCCTGACTCTCAATGGCTAGTGCCCATCGGTGTGTTAAATACACTACAAGGTAACCAGTCGAGCGACCGTGGCGAAAGCCATATTGACGGACACTGACCAGGTCGTGTTCTTCTAGGTATCTTAGAAGCTGTGTGTTGATCACACGCTCTATCACTCTGGAGAGGAGAGAGGTAATAGCGATAGGGCTGTAATTCGATCTGATCTGATCTATCGCCCTTTTTGGGCACCAGGTGCACATTCGCAGTCTTCCATGAAGACGGAAATTGCCAGGTGTGGTAGGTAAGTGCGAAGAGGCACGTGAGTACAGAACATAACTCAGGAGCCCACTGTTTAAGCACCACTGCTGGTATACCGTCTGGCCCACTCGAATTATGAACGTCTAGAGAAAGCAACACCCGCTGGACCTCCCGCTGTGTTATGGAGATTTCCGGCATGGACTTACCGCACCACGGTATAGTAGGTGGTACAGCGCCTTCATCGTTCATATTCGAGTTTGAGGCGAACAGAGTGCCCCGTAGATCGACTTTTTCTTTAGCACTATGGCCCAAGTCGCCATCGGTCTTTCTCAGTGGTGTTAACGACGACTGGCATAAGTTCCCTTCGGCAGCTTTGGCAAGCGACCAGAAAGCACGACTCCCAGAAGGATAGCTCGCAAGTCGCCCACCTATTTTGCGCATAAATTGGAATTTTGCTCTGGCAGCTGCTTTCTTACTGAACCTCGAGGCAGCATTTAATTTGCGTTTTACCTAAGAAATATTCGGATCCTTATTAAAACGAGCCGTGGTCCAAGCCTCATATGCATTTTGCTTAAGAATTTTAGCTTCTCTGCAAGATCTATTAAACCACGGTCGTTTTTTGACGCCGGTAGCTACTCGCGGGTTAGGAATATAACATTCCATTCCAGCGAGGATTGTGTCAATGACTGTGGTTTCGCAGACGTCAGGACCTTCTGAGCTAAAGCAGATCTGCCTCCACGGGTGCGATGCATAAAATTCTCGCAATCCATACCAGTCTGCCAACTTATAATGCCACTCACGACGAAATTTAGTTGGCCCAGATGGATCGGGTTGTGTCTCGTTGGACTCTTAAGTCCGAACGAGACAGTGGTCCGAGGAGCCTAAAGGCGCATCCACTGACACGGAATATCCGTCCGGACGTGTATTCAGCAGAAGGTCCAGTAAGGAGCTCGTATGGTCCTCTATATTTTGTATTCTCGTTGGAGAAAGAACCAGCTGAGAGAATCCATAGGTCAGAGCAAATCATGAGCAGATATCCCTGCGTAGTTATTGGTTCGAGAATTGACCCACCCACGATGGTGGGCGTAAAGTCTCCCAAAATAACTAGTTCTGCTGTGGGATATTGCTCTAGAACTTTGTCAGTCGTCAAACTTAGGTGCGTGAAGAGTCGAGCTACATCCGTGTCACCGTTATGAGACCTGTATAGGCACGCATAAATAAGAGCATTGCCGCCGTGATCTACGCGCACCCACAATATGGACAGGTCCCTGTCTTCAAGGCTATGAAGGCGGCTACAGCAGATATCCTCCCGGACGAACATACATACATGGGCACGACTCACGAAATTGTGCTCGAGTTTGTAGCCGGGTTAGTGAAGGTTTGGTATCGGCCGCGCAGGATATCTGCGTCTCCGTTAGGAAAGGAATAGTCGGCTGCGCAGTCTCCAGATGGTGGTGGACTGCGTTAAGATTTGCGTGAATACCCCTAATGTTACAAAAGTCCACATTAAATGTGGATGGAGCGGCCGCTGAAAAAACTCTTTTCCTTAATTTTCTTGCCATTATTTTTTAAAAAAAAAGTTACTTTCACTAAATATGAGAATTCACTGCACAGACAGCTTAGAGTATAAAAGGTGGAGTACTAGAACTGCCAAGGCTCGCTACAGATAATACGGTTCAGCCTCCCAGGGCGGAGATTAAGTGATCCCTGGGTTCGGGAACCCGTTCAACCTGCGGGCGGCTAGCGGTCAGCCGTTTTATCAGGTCTCTCTGACCGCGGTACCAGCACGCCGCGTCTACGCCGAGCAATGACAGCAACAAGCACCGCCGGTCCTCCGCTGTCCGCGCAGGGAATCCTCAAAGAGCTCTGGCAACCTTACTCACCGCCAGGATCTAAACTCTACTCAAAGTTAGTGTTATTATGGCCGCGGTTTTCTGTAAGGTGGAGGTACTTCCCCAGTTCAGGCTGCTCATTCGAGCAAGTACTCGCTATGCCCCGCTTTAATTGTTCGGACAGCTTGTTCGAGCGAGTACTTGCTTTGCCCTACCTCTCTTCGTAACGACTCTAAAGAACAGTGACACTCGTCCTAAAGAAGAGATTTAACTCTCATTTGAAGATTTATATCAAAACGCTTTTGCGCCACGCCTCCGGTGTAGTTCCGTAATGGATGACTACATTAAAGAGCTTCGCTAACTCTTTAAGAACTGAAGTTTCGCAAACTTTTAGTAGCTCAGTTGTAATGCCGTCATCGCCCGGAGCTTAAATCATTCTTATCTGTTCCAGAGCCGCTCTAGTCTCGCTTTGGTCAACGTCCGGGATGTAAAGTGGCGTCAGTTTGGATCTTGGATCTTCGTTTCCTAGGAATGTGGGCCTGCATGTGATGTGTAAAATTGACCATAAAGCAATTTAGCCTTTGTCGAGATCTCTGGTTTCTCTGGAACATTCAAAATAAATTTTAAATAATACGACAAAAATCCTACCAATGATCTCACTTCTTTAATATTCCTGGCATTTTAATGCCGTTTTACATAAGTGACTTTTTACGATCGGGTAAAATTCTCTTATTCGATACACGATGCCCTATCAATTTCAATTGCGTAAAACCAAAGCTTTAACTTTAAATTACGTTCAAAAAGCTTAATTTATGCGATATATATAAGTACATTTTGTATTATGGGTGGTTAGGAGACAATTACTAACGAGAGGCTATTCAAAAGCCTAAGGCAGGAAGCCGAAGGCTGTGTTGACTCGAGTTTGTTATTTCCGTACCGCCTGTGTAACATGTAATGTTTTTCATCACATTTGCGAGGAAACAAATATAAATTGAAGGTGAATAAATAACTCACCAAAACTCAAATTGAAATGGCAGGAGTAGAAGTAGAGACACAACGCCACCGCCAAATCTAGAATAATTATAAATAAAACATAAACCATACTTAAACATAAAAAACATATTTTAAGCATCGATAGATCTTTTAAACATATTTGGCAGAAAAAGCGCGTCATTGCCACATGTAGGTTCTATGAAAGCGTGCTTTGCTTAGAGAAAATAACATTTACAAAAAAAGGCCTGTGGGTGAAATTTTTTTTTTTTTTTTTATACCACTAAGGTAGCAAACAAGCTTACGGCCCGCCTGATGGTAAGCGGTCACCGTAGCCTATGGACGCTTGCAACACCAGGGGTATCACTTGCGCGTTGCTGACCCTTCAGAAATCTAATAACTTCTTTCTTGAAGAACTCCATACTGTAGTCCTTGCAGAAAACCTTGGCAGGGAGCTCATTCCACAACTTAGGCGTTCGCGGGAGGTAGTTTCTCTGAAACCGCACTGTACGCGACCATTTAGGTTCTAAAGTGTGAGAATGAATTCCCTGCCGATGGCGAGCGGTGCGATGGTAGAAAGTAGCCGTGGGCATCATTTCGAACAATTCCTCAGAACACAACCCATTGTACAAGCGGTAGAACACACACAGTGAGGCAAAGTCTCTCCTCAGACTTAAGGGCTCGATACAGCAAGTGAGTTTGGAATCGTCGACAATTCTCACAGCCCGTCGTTGAACCGAGTCAAAAGGGCCAAGCTGGTATCCGGGTGCACCTGCCCAGAGATGGCAGCAGTACTCCATATGGGGCCGAACCTGCGACTTGTAAAGTAACAACCTTTGCCCCGACGTGAAGTATTGCTTCGCTCTGTTGAGTACACCAAGTTTTTTGGACGCCAGCTTCACCTTTTCTTGTAAATGATCTCGGAACTGAACATCGCTGGAGATGTCGAAACCAAGGATCCCAATGCTCTTGGAGATGAAGAGGAGAGTGTTCTGGAATTGTGGGACCACAGTGAATGGAGTTTTCTTAGCGGTGAACGCGCACACTTGCGTCTTTGTAGGGTTGAATCGGCCCAAGTTTACCCGTCCCCACTCAGAGACCTGGGACAGTGTGGTCTCGATTTGAGACACAAGTTCTCCGCGGCGTCTCCAGTACTGTCATCTGCATAGCAATGTATGTTGTTGATGTCCAACATGTCATTGATATGCAGTAGAAACAGCGTAGGAGACAGCACAGAGCCTTGCGGGACACCAGCATTAATGTCCATGCTATCAGAGCAACTACCGTCAACTACGGTTCGTATGCGTCTGCCGGACAAAAAGCTAGCCACCCATTTGCACAAACCCTCGGGCACTCCGTAAGATGGCAACTTCGATAGGAGACCGCGGTGCCAGACCCGATCGAACGCCTTCGCTATGTCCAGGCTACATGCCAATGCCTCCCCCTGACTCTCAATGGCTAGTGCCCATCGGTGTGTGAGATACACTAGAAGGTCACCAGTCGAGCGACCGTGGCGAAAGCCATATTGACGGTCACTGACCAGATCGTGTACTTCTAGGTATCTTAGAAGCTGTGTGTTGATCACACGCTCCATCACCTTAGAGAGGAGAGAGGTAATAGCGATAGGCCTGTAATTCGATGAATCTGATCTATCGCCCTTTTTGGGCACCGGGTGCACATTCGCAGTCTTCCATGAAGACGGAAATTGCCTAGTGTGGTAGGAAAGCGCGAAGAGGCGCGTGAGTACAGGACATAACTCAGGAGCACACTGCTTAAGCACCACTGCTGGTATACCGTCTGGCCCACTCGACTTATGAACGTCTAGAGAAAGCAAAACCCGCCTGACCTCCCGCTGCGTTATGGAGATTTCCGGCATGGTCTTACCGCACCACGGTATAGTAGGTGGTACAGCGCCTTCATCGTTCATATTCGAGCTCGAGGCAAAGAGACTGCCCAGTAGATCGGCTTTCTCTTTGGCACTATGGGCCAAGTCACCATCGGTCTTTCGCAGTGGTGGTAACGACGACTGGCAGAAGTTCCCTTCGGCAGCTTTGGCAAGCGACCAGAAAGCACGACTCCCAGAAGGATAGCTCGCAAGTCGCCCACCTATTTTGCCGATGAATTGGAATTTTGCTCTGGCAGTTGCTTTCTTACTGAACCTCGAGGCAGCATTTAATTTGCGTTTTAACTCAGAAATATTCGGATCCTTATTAAAACGAGCCGTGGTCCAAGCCTCATATGCATTTTGCTTAAGAATTTTAGCTTTTCTGCAAGACCTATTAAACCACGGTCGTTTTTTGACACCGGCAGCTACTCGCGGGTTAGGAATATAGCATTCCATACCAGCAAAGATTGTCTCAGTGACTGCGGCTGCGCAGACGTCAGGATCTTCTGAGTTAAAGCAGATCTGCCTCCACGGGTACGATGCGTAAAATTCTCGCAATCCATCCCAGTCTGCCGACTTATAGTGCCACACTCGACGCCAATTAGTTGGCCCAGAAGGATCAGGTTGTGTGCATGACACTTGAGTCCGAACGAGACAGTGGTCCGAGGAGCCAAGAGGCGCATCCACTGAGACGGAGTACCCGTCCGGACGAGTAGTCAGCAGAAGGTCCAGTAAGGAGCTCGTATGTTCCTCTATATCTGGTATTCTCGTGGGAGAAAGTACCAGCTGAGGGAATCCATAGGTCAGAGCAAATTCATGAGCAGATATCCCAGCATAGTTATTGGTTCGAGAACTGAGCCACTCGCGATGGTGGGCGTTAAAATCTCCCAAAATAACTAGTTCTGCTGTGGGATATTGCTCTAGAACTTTGTCAGTCGTCAAACTCAGGTGCGTGAAGAGTCGAGTTACGTCCGTGTCACCGCTATGAGACCTGTATAGGCACGCATATATACGAGTGTGGCCGCCGTAATCTACGTGCACCCACAACATCGACAGGTCCCTGTCTTCAAGGCTATGAAGGCGGCGACAGCAGATATCCTCCCGGACGAACATACATACACCGGCACGACTCATAAAATGTTGTTCGAGTTTGTAGCCGGGATAGTGGAGGTATGATGTGTCGGCCGGGCAGGATATTTGCGTCTCCGTTAGAAAAAGAATGGTCGGCTGCGCAGTTTCGAGATGGTGGTGGACTGCGTTAAGATTGGCGTGAATACCCCTGATGTTGCAAAAATCCACATTATATGTGGATGGAGTAGCCGCTGTGCAAACTCTTTTCTTTTTCTTTCTTATGGCCATTATATATAAAAAAAAGTTACTAAGACTAAGGATGAGGATTCACTGCACAGACAGCTTAAAGGACAAAAGGTGCGGTTCTAAGACTGCCGAAGCTCGCCACAGATAATACGGTTGCTGGCACGGCGGGCGGAAGGGCCCCTGATCCCCCTCTGTTGTAGTAGCCGGGTCCACTCCGGTCTCCTTCTCCGGCACAACTACCACTTCAGATACTTTACACAGGCTGGCGAATCAGCCTCCCAGGGCGGAGATTAAGTGATCCCTGGGTTCGGGATCCCGTTCAACCTGCGGGCGGCCAGCGGTCAGCCGTTTCATCAGGTCTCCCTGACCGCCGAACCAGCACGCCGCGTCTACGCCGAGCATGACAGCAACAAGCACCGCCGGTCTTCCGCTTTCCGCGCAGCGAATCCTCAAAGAGCTCTGGCAACCTTACTCACCGCCAAGAACACAACACTACTCAATGTTAGTGTTATTATGGCCGCGGTTTTCTGTAAGGTGGAGGTACTTCCCCAGTTCGGGCCGCTCATTCGAGCAAGTACTCGCTATGCCCTGCTTTATTTGTTCGGGTGGCTTATTCGAGCGAGTACTTGCAGTGCCCTACCTCTCTTAGAAATTAAGGTCTTAGCACCCGCTTTGCTTGTACGTAATAAAACTGTTTACGAGTGTGGTGAAAATATATTATAAACATTGACTAACACCTTTCCCTAATAATTTCTTTAACGCTAAATATAAAATTAAGAAAAAACGGCGCGAAACATTATACTCCCACTTCGTATTGTCACAAATGAAACCAGTATTATGGGTCACACTCTCTTCCATCAACAAATAAATAATGTGAATTTTGTTGGATATTTAAACTACTAGAACTATACAATAACGCCAAGCATTATCCTCCTTCTAAATTAACATCACAGGTCTCGCATATAGAGCGCGACACGTAAGATGAGACTTGGCGAGCGGCAGAAGTGCACCCGAATTGACTAATTGTGCAATCCACAACGTATCATCCCCTGACCGACCTCGGCATGGTCGTAAAATCATCGTTAGGCGGCTTCGGCATGTACTTACGGCCCCAGATGACGATCTCGCTATCCGGATAGCGAGATTAGTCTCAACGACCTCCCCTAATAGGGCCTCCCTCCAAACACGACGCCGACGTCCCCGAGTTCGTCGGCGCCCGCAAGGATACACCAGGTATCAAAGAGTGCCGAGGCGCTTCTCGCCCCCACTCAATCGAAACCGCACCTGCGTAACGGGGAACTCCCCTCCTGGCGGTGACTCACCTTCGGGTTCGAGACTCACGCCGGTCGAAGGGACGCCCCCGAGAACGACAACCCAAGCCGAGACTCGCCACTGCAAGGAGCCCTTGAGCGTTGGGCGCTATACGGGCTGAGGCTCCTTCAGAGTCTCGCCCAAAAGAGCCCGGTGAAGCAGTAATGGCTGCAACAGCCAACTGCATAGTCAGTCAGAAGAAAAAAACAGGCAGAAGTGGGATGTTTGCGCAGCTGTACAGTCACTCACAAGATTAGTTATACGTTTATTAAGGCGAGGCAACTACGACGCATGCGCTGTCGCCATTCCTTGCCCTGCTTCTGCGCCCTCTGCGTGACACGTGGTGTGCCAAGTCTCATCTTAAGTGGCACGCGGTATACTGGCGACTTTCGTATTACTAGTCCAATTCTTACCATTTCTTGGACTTGCTGTTCCATTTTTTTGCTGTTGAATGCTTTAACTAGGTTATTGGATTAAGGTCCAGCTGTAGGTAGGTATGTTCTGGTGACTTGAGTCAAATAACGAAAATTATATATAATATCTTGTAAAATATAATAAGGTTTGCTGAAATAAATCTACACTTTACATAACTACGTATTCCTTAAATATTTTTTATGCACCGTAACACAGACATTTTAATACAATTTGAACTGAATTACTCAAAGGTACTACGTGTGCATTGGTGTCGCCTTTTCAGACATATACACAGAATTTACCAAAGAGCAGTTAGAGCCAGACTTGCGCAGTCCCTCAGTTTATCCATAATCATGTTACTGATCGTTTCACAGGAAGCTCTGAAATGAGTCTATAAACTAATAACCAGTTAATAGTTTCCAGATTGAGTAGACACGGGTCGATTAAACTAATTAAACTTGATAGGTGTCTGATAAGGTAGGAACTGGGATCTTCATGATGTCAATAACATATACAAACATGATTAACAAGATCCACAATAACTATTTTGTAAACATTTATTTTAGTTATGTCTGTTAATGGTCTTAAAACAATAACAGCTTCTACCTCACATAGGCTGATATATCAAGATAAACTGCTTAGGCTGATACTTTTCGCAAAATTTACTTAAGACTTTTGATCACTCACTCCCAGAATCCTTGCCACCAAGACTGAATGGGTTTTCGGTCGTCTGTGGTTCGTGTAAAGGTAACGAAGGTCCTGTAATGCCAGCGCGTTCAAAGAGTAACGAAATTACTAATGAAGCTTCTGCGCCTTCGTCAAGCAACGCTAAAGTACTTACTTCTCCTTTACGCCCGTGCATTAAGACTGGTATTAATTTTAATAATACAAATTGACTTACATGGTTGCAGCTCAGTGTGTCCGAAATAGCATGATAAATCGACATGTATGATTGAAATTTACTTGCCATGCTAGTGACTGAGGAACCTCATACCTTTTTAGAATCAGGGTTGCTTAGGGTCACAGCGTAGAGGTCCACAATTACGACATTAGCCGATCATAGCCAAATCACAATATTAGACGATCATAGCCAAATCACAATATTATTATTAGATATCTGGGTTCTGTATGTAGGTAGAGTGTTTTTATTTACTTTATATCATTCCCGATTCGACTCTAATATTGTGCGGACGTGTTCTTTGGCGTCAAGTGCTCTCATTGTGCTTCGTAGTGTGCTGTCATCAGGTGCGCAGTGCTGTGTTGGTGTTTTGCCTAAGTTTGCCTCAGTGCCGACTGCTGAGTATCGTTGCTTGGTTTATTGTCCGCGATACTTGGAAACTCTGCCTGAGTGTTAAACACTGCTCAGTCATGGCCGGATTACTCAGAAGTTTATCCCAGGACCAGCTAGCAGCGATTATCGAAGCTCTCATTCGCAGTGGCTTAGAACAGGTCCAAGCCTGCATTGCTAAGGCTCTGGGATCAATCGACACCGGCATCACAACAACGCGCCCGCTCGTCCTGTCCCCTGCGTTCGCGTTCTCGCATTTCGCTCCGCTGCGACCCACGCCCCATCGCCCCCCACGACCCGCGCCTTGCCCTCCGGAATCTTCGGGTCTCCGCACTTGTTCGCCCCCCCCCCCCATACGGTATCAGATGTGGGTCACCGGATTCAGGGGGAAAATGTGCAAATTGAAAAAAAATGCGCGTAACAGGAATGTGCAAGAGGACACTCTCCATTGCTTTACTAATTCCCGCTATGCAAAAGACCAATATAAGCTGGTATGATGAAATAAACAATCTAAAGTTAAAATAACTAATTCGTTTCGCACCATTTCGCTTTCTTTTTTTTATACGTGCGATCAGAAATTTACTTTATGACACTTTTATCGAAAACAAACCACAATTATTTTTGAAATAAACGCTATTAATTATTAAAAGGCATTATTAATGATAAATATTAAGTAGTCAACAATGAAAAATGCAATGTAGTTATGCTTTTCATTAAATAAATTTGTTTCTAAACCAAACATCGCGTTCATTCATAATTCCCAAACGTAATATTCGTACTTTGTCCCACGCTGACTGCAAAAATCGATTTGGCCCACAGTTTTTAAAACAGCAAAACCACCCTTTTGGTGCTGGAGAGGTGAAAATCAATTTATTTATTATGTAACATCTAGTACCTATTGATTGATACACGACGGTTTTAACGAATGCGACTGGTATAAAATCAATATTAATAACGCGCCTATTTAATTCGAATAGCAATGGTACTAACGAATTCTCTGCGACTATTCATTTGGTTAGAAACAGACGTACGCATCAGCGAGGCCATAGAATAAAAATTTAATTACTTGTAAAGTTTACTTAACTTTGATCTCTTCCCTATCCGTTTAACTCGGTTATACTTCAGAGTAGAACAAGCTAATACATGACAAAAGGCGAATTTCATGCGAATCTAAGTTGAATCCCGATAGTAGCAAAGGATTTTGTAGTTGAATGCCGAGCGTAGCGAAAGTTTTAAGTGTAAAATCCTGAGTGGATTCGGAGTGAAGGATTCAAATGTGTGAGATAGAATATTTTTTTACCAGTCCAGTACAAAAGAGGTTGAAGGTTTTGGTGTTCAAACTGCAGTAACAGTTTCTTGTTGCAAGCGTGAGGAATAATGATTCAAACAACTTTTTTGTGATGGATAAAAAATGATAAGATCGCACAGGCTGATCGAAATTTTGTAAGATGGAAAGTATAATGCCACGCCATAAAAATTCGAAAGACGGAAACCATAATGCCACGCCATAATAGGATGATTGGCAAAATAAAATGATTGATTTTGAAGTGAAAATTTCTTTAGCGGCGTTGTGCACGTTTTTGTGATGGGTAAAAAATGTTAAAATCTATAGGACGAATAAAAAGTGAGAGGAAATTGAGTTGATGAAAAGATGAAAGTGCGGATTACACATGTTAAAATGTTATATCCAGGTCGTATGTTTTCACTTCTGCCATGCAACCTGTTTTTTTGTCCGGCAGACGCATACGAGCCGCAGTTGACGGTTGTTGCTCTGATAGCATTGACATTAATGCTGGTGACCCGCAAGGCTCTGTGCTGTCTCCTAAGCTGTTTCTACTGCTATCAATGACATGTTATACACCAACAACATACATTGCTATGCAGATGACAGTACTGGAGACTTATTACAAGGGTTGTGCAAGCATCCCTGGTTCCAATGTGGAGGAAAAGCGTGGAGAACTTGTGTCTCAAATCGAAACCACTCTGTCCAAGGGTTTTTCCGACTGGAGACAGGAAAACTTGGTCTGGTTCACCCCTACAAAGAGACAAGTCTGCGCGTTCACCAATAAGAAAACCCTATTCACTGTGGTCCCACAATTCTAGAACACTCCCCGCTCCATCTCAAAGAGCATTGGGAAACTTGGTGTTGACATCTCTAGCAATGTTCAGTTCTGAGATCATTTGCAAGACAAGGTGAAGCTGGCGTCCAAAAACTTATATTAGCTTAAGCTTATATTAGTTTATTTAATTTTTTTATTTATTTAGTACACATATTTATTTCTAGTTCGGAATTATAATTTATTAATTAATATATAAATACAAATTTATATATAATTTTGTTGATGTCCGATTTTTGCGTTTTCCGCCTCTAATGAATATACCATATTTTCTAATCTTTCTGCTGTCTTTGCTAGCACTGAAATGTTATGTGCAAATCTTAGGTGGCTTAAATACTGATGACTTATATTTATTCCTTGGTTTTTCTAATCTAACTGCCGAAATATATACCCGAGTACCATTATGAACAATTTTGGAGACAAAGGATCTCCTTGTTTTACACCTCTTTCTATTTTTATTTTTTTCTCCTCTAGTTTCTAGCTTAACCTGACTGTTGCCCATATCCAAATTGCCCTATTCTCATCTCTTCATCGCTCCTCTTGCCCAGCTTCGAGTTGAAGTGCCCCATACCAAAATAGATTTCATTGGTATGTATGGCCCTACTTATGTCCTCATAGATTGCCTCCACCTCCTCATCTGGGTGTGCAGAGGTCGATGCGTATATCTGAATGACCTTCTGTGAGTATCTTTTAGATACTCTGAGTATGAGGTACACCACCCTGCTTGAAACACTGTCGATGGTTAGAATGTTGTTAATAAGAGACCTGTGGATGAGAAACCCGACACCACCTTGGGACTGTTGATCGCCCTCCCTGAAGTAGAGTAGGTTAACAGATTTCAGGGTTATCGTGGTCTCACCACGCTCTCTCTCTACGGACTTCGCATAAACCTACTATATCCTAGCGTAACTTACTCATTTCTTCTTCCAACTCAAAGATCTTTTCGCCAGTTCTCATTGTGCGCACGTTGCGTGATGAGGGCCAGTTGTCTTTTCACAGAAGGAAGGTAGCCGTGCGTCTGCCGGAGACTCTTAGCACCCCCTGCTCCACCGTTATCATCATATAACTAGTTCTACATTTATTGCATATTCTTGTATTTTTTTTTCAGTTTCCTTATATAAATAAAAAAATTTAGATAATCTAATTGAAATTTGCTTTTTAATTAGGTACACAATTATACATATGGTTATTATTTTTAAGTAGTTAATATTGTAAAAAAATTAAAACAACTAAT
Organism: Apoda limacodes; assembly: GCA_946406115.1. Taxonomy (NCBI): domain Eukaryota; kingdom Metazoa; phylum Arthropoda; class Insecta; order Lepidoptera; family Limacodidae; genus Apoda; species Apoda limacodes. Next base: position 2,472,996 of record OX291540.1, on the reverse strand, counting down.
TTTATAAACAGTTTCAAATTCATCATCCTGTTTAGCTGGTGTCTCCTCAAGCACTTAACAGCTAATCTTCCATTTTGTTATTCCGCTCACCTACAATGCAGTAAAAAACCCCTATCCTTATGATACAATATTAAGACCAAAAACAGTCAACCGTGCAAATTGACAATTAGTATGGCAATAAATTATCAATGACGAACTTCTAGTGTTCGGAAAAACTTCAAGGTTAATGTTTAGCACTAGAATACCATGTATAATTTGTTATCATAATTGTGAACAGTAATAATAAAAATAATAAATAAAATAAAAAGCAGAAAATAGGGCCCCATAGATCAGAGAGCAATAAAGCGTGGGCTTTCTAACTATCATTTAGCAATACATCAGCATCAGTCAGCATAACAAAAATAAAAAATTAAAGTTTGAGAAAAAACTGTTTTAAAATTTTTTTTCGAGTAGAAGTGGCAAAAAAGAATATAAACGTTCTTCATACGTCCACTCTGTTGGGGCACCGGCCTATCCTTACCCTAAGAGGGCGATTTGGAACATTATCTATCGCCCAAGCCCAATGCGGCTTGTGGATTTTGTATAGGTTATCTTCGACGATGTCGATGTTTTCCTTTACTGAATCAAGCCAGTAGTAAAGTAAACGAAACATGATCCTTGATATAATTGTAAATAAGGTCATTAATAAATAAAGTAAATTAAATTTATAAAGTCACGCCTGTTCCTGAGAACGCGAGGTAGGCGCTAAGACCACTGGGCCACCACCGATCACGACGGAACAATTGTAATTTAAAAGATTTTTATTAAAGTATTTAAACCAGTGTATAAAGACTTTTTAACTGGTATTTATAAATTTCTACTTAGTCTACAATCTTTAACTGAAATAAGCCCAGTGTTGCCAAACGGAAGGCGGTTATGGTCGCGGCGTATCGTGGAAAACCGACGCAGGTACATACTCTGTGCCACAAAAATAGATTGTTTCCGCTGTCGTATGGGTCGAGGGATAAGATGTGAGTGGGCAAATATAACCGCTGCTTAATGATTACTTTGATCAACAATAATATATAAAGACTAGTTAACACTAATTGGCAAACACGAGCCAACGCTGAAAAAAACTTGTTCCAAAAATTTCTAGGATTCAGGTGGTGGACAATCTAAGAGCATATAAAGTAGCCATTTTCAATAAACTACGCCGATTAGTTTATATTTTTGCAGTATTAATTTAAAGTTGTTAATTTGAACTTTTTGTTGTTTTACGATCATTCACATAAGTTAAGTCAACAAAATATAAATTAGCTAGAATGTAAATTTGCTAAATGGTTCTCAGATAGCTTTTAGAAAAAGTTGAAGTTTTTTCATGTGATGCTCCATTGATTCTCCACCGAGGAAGTTTTCTGAAAATCTCTTATTTACCTTTTCTTTGTTTATTAGCAGCTTTAAAAAAACGTCCCTACTGCTAGGAAACCAGTCCACAGAACACATATGTATACCCAAAAAGGGAAGAATATGAAGTACATACGATAAAGATGCAAACAAGACCGACACTGGCGCTCCATTGTCAGTTCGTACAAACTAATCAAATGTCGAGACTTAAATGTACTCTGCTATCATAAAATAATATTTAGTTCTTACTTCTGACTACAGTTCAACGATCTAATTGTTATAATTTCAACTTTAGACAGAAGCAGAACTAAACTTTTTGATCTTATCATGAAAAGGAAAAGGAAACTTCAAATTACAACACATTTATTTATATTTCTGTTTTATTAAGATCCTATTTAAGAGGATACACTTTGCGGCGCCTCGCAGCGAGCTTCATACAAACGAATTTCTCACTTATTTTTGACACTTGCTGATCAAACAGCACGAAATTTTAAAGACCTGTTCTAGTAATAAATATCTAGGTCTGCAGTGTGCCAGTTTTATATTAATTGTTAAAGTTCAAAAGTTATACAGGATTCTAGTTTTTCATACAAATGTTTTTAAAAAAGATTTCTAGTTAATAGAACGTTTTACAAGATTTTGGAAAAACCACAGACATAGATATTCGGCGTGGGATTATGACTAAAAAATTTCACAGTGATTCAGTAAATGTCAAAAACAAACGAGAAATTCGTTTGTATGAAGCCCGCTGCGAGGCGCCGCGAAGTGTATCCTCTTAATTAAGATCCTGTCAAAAAAATATACATTTTTTTAAAGTGTTTCACTATATTTCAACTATAAAGACTTAGGAATAATAATTTAAATTTAAATTTACAATATAAGTCACGTTCTCAATTTCACTCAGCGTTCCCATTATGAACTATGCACGTAAGTTAACGACGTCAAAGAGAAAATGTTGACTGAAAACTGTAAATAAGTTCCACAGAAAATATAATCACATACTTCGAAACAAGATAAGAGGTACATATTTGTTTTTGCTTGGTAATACCACAACGATCTTTCTCCTTCCGATATATTAACCTTTATTGTAACGCCCCCTGCACCAGTTGCAGCCTACCCTCGCGTTGGTTGAGGGTGATTTGGGTTTAAATCAACCCATTTAACTACACGGGCCTAGTACGAATTGTTTGATTGATACGCCAAAAAAAATACTGATGAAGTCCAATAGATTTTTTCGCGAAATTTTCTTTTGCCTAAAAGACAGTGTGGTGTGAATTAACACTGTTCTTGAACATTTTGAATATACACATTTAACACGATAAACTTCCACCCCCAAAGACAGAGACGTGAGGCAGACACGAAAGACAGAGACGTGAGGCAGTCACCGACAGACAGAGACGTGAGGCAGTCACCGACAGACAGAGACGTGAGGCAGTCACCGACAGACAGAGACGTGAGGCAGTCACCGACAGACAGAGACGTGAGGCAGTCACCGACAGACAGAGACGTGAGGCAGTCACCGACAGACAGAGACGTGAGGCAGTCACCGACAGACAGAGACGTGAGGCAAACACGAAAGACAGAGACGTGAGGCAGTCACCGACAGACAGAGACGTGAGGCAGTCACCGACAGACAGAGACGTGAGGCAGGCTGAAACACTAGACCACAACTGGCTAAGTACCTTTTAATCGGTTTCAATAACAATACTTATTTTTTAATCGTAATTTTTTTTTACATTGTACTATAATTTGTTTCTATCAATTGTATGATGAAGAAAAAATTTGTATTTGTAAAAATATTTTTGTCTACTAGCGACAGAAATTTAAGATTCAAATCCAGCTGGTTCAGATTTACTTCAATTCTCAAGTAGCCTCTATAAGTTTAGTCAGATTGTGAATCGCACCAAGCGCCACAGACAACGCCCAATGGGGCTGTAGCAAGGTGCGGCCGCACACAATGTTGGCCCTAATGGATTGCTTTTTGTTCCCGTTGTGTCGCGTTGTGGCGCAGTGGGCGCGGTCCAGACGCGCTCCACTAGTCGCTACTTCGATTCCAGTCCAGGCAAAGGGAACTATCAGTAATCGTACACACTAATCCAAAACATTACCAGACCAAATATTATAGGTATACAATTCAGCAAAAGCTCTTTAATGTGGTACAAATTGAGTGCCATTTACATAAAAGAGCAATCAGCCCGCCTGATGTAGCTAATCCGGACCTTGGCTGTAGCATCTCCACGCACTTTAACTTTAAGAAAAACGTTCTTTTGTTGAAACGACTCACGAACCGTCCATTGTTAAATGGTTTGTAATAATTAAGATACCTTTTCCGGCGTGCACAAATCTTACCAAAATTTTTAATTGCAATCGCATAGACAAACGCGGGATAACGGTCCCCATCCCATCCCATACTCTCTTTCTACATACACATTTCTCTTTTTGATAACTCGACCGCAGCGCCACCTACCATATCCAAATTAACAAAATATTTTACATTCTTAGAATCTTTATTTATTAAGCTTTATCAAAATAGGTACCTATATATTACCTGTATATATATATTACATTTTATCGTTCTTGAAAAAAGGACGTCGGTGCGACTTAGGTACCTGATTATACCACCTTCAGCGATGACTCATCAATTCGTACTAGGACTAATCAAGGGTCCTGTATAGAATGCCGATCCCGATAAAAAAAGGCAAATTTCGTGCGAGGATCTAATTTGAATTATGAAAGTAGTAAAGGACTCTTTATTTGAATCACGAGCGTAGCGAATTTTTCAAGAGCCTTCGAATCCTGAGCATAGCGATTGATTTAAAAGTGCATTCTAATTTTTACCAAGTTAAGGAAAATAAAAGTTTTACTTTAATTACGTGTCAATATTTAATGCTTCACAACGCCAATTATACCTTAAAATTGAAAAATAACATTAGGAATAATAGTTTACTGCACCAAAACTTACTCAATCACAATAAATACACACTAACAATAGAAATAATAAAAGAACAGTCGGTGGTGGCCGAGGGGTTTCAACTTCACTTCACGTCCAAAGTGACGGAGGTTTGAACCCCGGGGTCTGCGTGTACCAATGAGTCTTTTCTTAATTTCTCAAGTACGCTAATTTATTAATTCACACCACTACTGGCTTTTCGGTGAAGAAAAACATCGTGAGAAAACCAGCATACGCCAAGAAAAAAAAGATGTATGTGAAGTCCACAATCCGCAACGGGCCCGCGTGTTGACTATGGTATACAAATCACCTACGTTGAGAGTAGGCTGTGGCCCAACAGTGGGGAAGTATTAAGGCTGGCAAGAAATAATAGAATACAAAAGTGTCATGTCATTTGAACTTGTTTTTGTTTTACACAAAAAATTATGACCGGTATAAACACTGTCCAGTGCAAGTGTTTAAAAGAAGTACATTGCTGGCTAAGTAGAATAACTACTTGCGACATGATTGAAGTTATTCTAATTACCCGGCAATGTATTTCTACTAAATACTTGGCCTAAACAACTATATACCGGCCATTAATATAATTTAAATAATTTAAAATCATATGTAAATTTGCGTATAACGTCGAATTTTAATCTCTTTTACAGGTTTCTCTCATTTTCTGTATAAACGGTGTTTCCAGAAGCTCTGAATTAATGAATATCAATTGAAAACAGCTGCTAATTAAACTTATGAACAAGAAAACAAAGAAAGACCGTCAATTCGTAATGCGTGACGAATTAGTAAATGTAGTACAGAAATACATGGCGCTGCGTCAGTTCTATAAACAAAAAGCGTAAGTTTTTCTTAAATTAACAGAATGGAAAATACAGAAAACAAGCCATAGGAAAATCGCCTTAAGAAATTTGCCAGTTATCTGAAGCTACAAAACCTGGAAGCCAACGCAGGCCATTGTTTCCGCCGAACGTCAACGCTGCTAGCTGATTCCGGTGCTCAAGCATCATGATGGATGGAAATCGGACCAAGCAACAGAAGGTTACATAGAGGAATCCGTTCAAAATAAAAGTAAAATCACTCATAACATAACGGAATCAATTCATTTGCATCGATCAACATCACCACGTCCGTCTACTTCTCATGGTAATGATTTGAAATGATCCCGCATCTGATTCTAATGATAATAATTATTATTTACAAATTAACCAAACAAATACTAGAATAAATATTCCAAGTAAAAGTACAAATTTTCATTTTAATAACTGCACTTTCAATGGTTGTAAGTTTTAAATGTTTGAGGGGAAGATGAATTAAACATTGTTTTCATTAGCTTGAGTTTTTATTTTGAGTAGGTATTTTTTATCACATTAGGTAGATTGGTAGTTCAAAAAAAAGTAGATTACGCACCTTGCTAAAGTGAGTAATTAATGCACTTTGCACTCGATGCAACAATCTACTATTTTCGAGCAGTAGCGATTAATAGTAGATTATACAATTGTAAAAAGGGAATTAAATTCGAGGGACTAAGTTGGATTCCGAGATCAGCGAAGGATGCTAGAGTAGAAGTAGTAGTAAAATCCTGAGCGGAGCCAGGGCTACGATGTACCGAGATGATTTTTTTTCACGTGTTGTATACTTTAATTTTTACAATTGACTGCAAGAAAATAAAAAGAAAGTACATTTTAGTATATATTCGGTAATTATTACCGGGTGATAAGAGAACAATGACATAAAACAACCACAATAACAATTAAAACAATATAACAATTGTTCCAAATTCAAAATGTTTTTATTTACTCAGTAAATAAAAGTGAGTTTTTTTCACTGTTTTGATTTTATTCACTCAATGAGTAAAAGTGTGTTTTATTCACTGTTATCTACACTAATATTATAAAGAGGAAAGATTTGATTGATTGTTTGTTTGTTTGTATTGAATAGGCTCCGATACTACTGGACCGATTTGAAAAATTCTTTTACCATTAGAAGCCGACATTATCCCTAATGACCATAGGCTACTATTTACCGCGGGAAAATGCTTCATTCCTACGGGAAAACGGGTAATAGGACAACGGGTAGTAAGAATTATCCTTCCGTACTTATCTTTTTCACATAACTTCTAAACGGCTCGACAGATTGGGTTGGGTATTTCGATGGTTTTACAGACACGAATGTATTATGTCATTAAGGAGGATATATTTGATTGTTTTTTTTCTATAATTGAGAAGTTGTCGTAAGAACCTACGCCGATAACGAAATTTAGGGCGGGCGAAGCCGCTGGCAGAAGCTAGTCGTTGAAAAAAATGCCCTTTTTCGAGTGGCAATGGTAAAAAATATATTTTGATCCACAAGGCTAAAGAATACCAAAGGTAAATTGTTTCCTAGCGACCACATAACAAGTAATGTACCTGCCTTAATACCACCATTTTCCCTTACAACCGTCACGAAACTGGTGCACATCGCTCTCTTATTCGAAATCTAAAATATTTAATTTTATTTGGCCAGTGGTTATCTGTTTTAGAAGTGTATTTGTTTTTATCGGCATTTTTTTATGTTGTCAGTGCATAATATTTGTAATAAGAAGTGAAGATAAATCAATAGTGTCCGCGACCTTAACATTTGGAATGGTGCAAGGTATTGATTAAAGTTAGAATCGTCTCGGGAACTAGGGCAGGTGAGAGTCGGTTTCTTTGTCTATGACGCTACTGTATTATAAGTCTACTTTATTGTTCTTTGTTTGCGTGTTACGACTACCTTGTGAATTATTCATTTGTGGTCTGGCACTCACTACACTGGGGAATTAGTTAACTTTTTAGTGTGGCCTTTGTTTTCAAAACGCTTTATGTCGCATTTTCCTACTATTTTAAAATCTTTTATTTAACTTGCAATGTATGTTTGTTCAGGTGGAATATTGCTACTCAATTTTGAAGCAAATATTCTCAGCCGATTGAGCTGAAATTTTGTATACACGTTTAGTTTGGATGACAATACACGACAAGCATGGCGAAATAGCTATCTTTAATGCATTCCTACACTATAGGTATCAAATAAAAAGGCTTGTGAGAGTAACTTGAAAAATAATGTGATGTCATTCTAAATCCAGTATGGCGGACCATCCTAGATGGCGGAATAGCAATTTTTAATGCATTTCTACAATGTGGGTATCAAATGAAAGGGCTTGCCGAGAATAATTAGAAAAAAAAAAATTCTGACATCACTCTTCCAATTCGGCGGATTTTGAAGTTTTTTATGCTTTCTTATAGTATGGGTATTAAATGAAAGGGTTCGCTGAGTTAAAAATTAAATATATTTTATATAAATGCAGATTAAAAATTTGGTGTAAAGACCTCGATTATTCATTAGGTATAATTATTTGAGCCTGTAACTGTCGGTTGATTTGGTGAGATGGGCGTCGTCATCAGCATTGGTCTGCAATATGTCTAGGAGAAGGACAACTCCAAAATCAAACCCGGAACTGTGTTTCGTCAGACTCAGAAACCTAGCCATCGATAACTAAACGTAAAAAATAAATTAAAAGCAAAAAAACCTTTTTTTAAAAAGCTTTTATTTAAAAGCTCTAAAAAGAAGAAAATAAAATTTTCCTTTAAAATTTTAACTATCAATTTTTAACCTCATTAATTATACACAATTTATATGATCATAAAAGTTTGTCGCGAATTTTGCGTAACCTATAACCTATAAGTATTTAAATAAAATGAAATTTAAAATAAATTAAACTATATTTTTTATAAATTATTATTTTTTTCTTTTTAGAGCATTTAAATAAAAGCTTTTTTTAAGAAAGGTTTTTTGCTTTTAGTTTATATTATTTGAATAACATTACTAAATACTAGCTAGGGTGTAGGTATAAACTTTTCACCTAAAATAAATAATATTATGTAAAGCAGCAATAGGTTTGTATATATAACTTTGTACTACTCAAATAATAAATAGATGGTCGCAAACAAACATTTAAAGCTTCTTTTTGACCGATTTTTATGAAGGAGGAAGTTGATGTTTTACTGTAAAATCTCTAACGTAACATCAACAGTTGAATTTTGCAAGTTTTTTTATGTTTTAGATATCAGCGAAACAATTGATCTTGTTGTAAGGTATTTTTATTTTATTATAGTAAACGTTTTAAATATCTTTTTATAAATCCTTTGAATTTTAGAGATGCTAAGCGAAAAAATTATATGCCTTTCTAAATTAAAATAGAACTGGGCGAACAAACCTACCTACTACCATATGGTACCTACACATACCGAGCGTTTTTTTTAAATACCACTAAGGTAGCAAACAAGTTGGCGGTCCACCTGATGGTAAGCTGTCACCGTAGCTTATGGACGCTTGCACATCAACGGTATCACTTGCGCGTTATCGACCCTTCAAAAATCTAATAACTTCTTTTTTTAAAGAACCCCATACTGTAGTCCTTAGAAAAACCTTGGCAGATAGCTAAAGAGAAAGCCGATCTACTGGGCAGTCTCTTTGCCTCGAACTCGAACATGAACAATGATGACGCTGTACCACCTACTATACCGTGGTGCGGTAAGACCATGCCGAAAATCTCCATACCGCAGCGGGATGTCCGGCGGGCGTTGCTTTCTCTAGACGTTCCTAAGTCGAGTGGGCCAGACGGTATACCAGCAGTGGTGCTTAAGCAGTGTGCTCCTGAGTTATGTCCTGTACTCACGCGCCTCTTCGCACTTTCCTACCACACTAGGCAATTTCCGTCTTCATGGAAGACTGCGAATGTGCACCCGGTGCCCAAAAAGGGCGATAGATCAGATCCATCAAATTACAGGCCTATCGCTATTACCTCTCTAATCTCCAAGGTGATGGAGCGTGTGATCAACACACAGCTTCTAAGATACCTAGAAGTACACGACTTGGTCAGTGACCGTCAATATGGCTTTCGCCACGGTCGCTCGACTGGTGACCTTCTAGTGTATGTCACACACCGATGGGCACTAGCCATTGAGATTCAGGGGGAGCCATTGGCATGTAGCCTGAACATAGCGAAGGCGTTCGATCGAGTCTGGCACCGGGGTCTTCTATCGAAGTTGCTATCTTACGGAGTGCCCGGGGGTTTGTGCAAATGGGCGGCTAGCTTTTTGTCCGGCAGACGCATACGAACCGTAGTTGACGGCAGTTGCTCTGATAGCATGGACATTAATGCTAGTGTCCCGCAAGGCTCTGCGCTGTCTCCTACGCTGAGGACTACGGTATCTTGAAGAACCTTCAAGATATATGTTATTAGAATTTAAAGGGTCGGCAACGCGTGAATGATACCCCTGGTGTTGCAAGCGTCCATAGGCTACAGTAGCCGCCTACTATCAGGCGGACTCTGGCACCTGGCAGGCAGAAATTAAACCCCTAAGGGGGTAAAATAGGGGTTGGAAGTTAACGATATTTTACGCTTCACACGTTGCACCCGCTATGCTACATAAAAACGAAAAAAAAATTGACATGTTTGACTTTGTTTTAGTAGCTTACTAACTTATTTCTTATTACCCAATAAGTGTTTCGGTACATATTGTATACTCTTTAGCTAATTTATCAAAGTATTGTATTATTACTTTAAATGGAACTTCTTGCCAGCTCTTTTTGGCAGAAAATAACATTATTTACATTGTATTGACGATTCAAAAGTGTTCTTAGAAACTTACTTGAATAAAGTTTGATTTGAGTTTAAGAAAAAGGTTCGCGTTAATTTACTAAGTTTTTTCTAATATTTTAAACTAATTTCATCCAAACATTGGTTAGTTTTTGATGGTAAATAAGTGTCCTTACGGTTATTATTTAAAATACCTTCTACGATGGATATTTTTTTTGAAACATTGTCATATAAGATATGTATTGTCATAAAGCGTTATCTCACAAAATATTAAGTAAATAGTTGTCTATCATCATTCCATCGGTAATATAAGTATCACAAAAAATGACGAGATGGAATAGTACGACCAAGGATACCAAAAGGTTTAAACCGTTCATGCAAGTAATGCGCCTAACAAGTGTCATTTAAAATACCTACAACAAATCGTTACTAATGGTTTTCAATTCAAATCAAAGATCGTACCAAAGCTGATGCGTTACGATTTTGAATACACACCGCTACTCGCCGAACCGCGCAGTGCTAAAATGTCATTAACTTAAAACATTTGCTCACCTGGTTTTCTTGGACCAATCCTTACCGAATTAAAATGGGATTAATCTGTGATCAATATAGGCATGTGAAAAAAACCAAAACGGTCTATAAATATCGGAGTTTTAAGGTAACAAATATAAAAAAACAATTGGATTTAGAACCTCCTCCATTCTTGAAATAGGTACAATTATTCCGACAGTTTGGGCAGGTATATCTGTCGGTCAAAAGACAAACCTAGGATAAACTTATTTTATTTTTTATTCTTAAATTAAGGGGTTGGCATCACGCAAAAAATGCCGTAGGCTACGGTAACTACTTACCGTCTTGATACCTTCGTGGTGTAAAACAATAGTATAATGTTAAAGGGTTGGCATCACGCAAAAAATGCCGTAAGCTACGGTAACTACTTATCGTCTTGCTACCTTCGTGGTGTAAAACAATAGTATAATGTAAAAGGGTTGGCATGACGCAAATAATGTAGTAGGCTACGGTAACTACTTATCGTCTTGCTACCTTTGTGGTGTAAAACAATAGTATAATGTAAAAGGGTTGGCATCACGTGAATAATGCCGTAGGCTACGGTAACTACTTACCGTCTTGATACCTTCGTGGTGTAAAACAATAGTATAATGTTAAAGGGTTGGCATCACGCAAAAAATGCCGTAAGCTACGGTAACTACTTATCGTCTTGCTACCTTCGAGGTGTAAATAAAACAATATTATAATGTTAAAGGGTTGGCATCACGCAAATAATTCCGTAGGCTACGGTAACTACTTATCGTCTTGCTACCTTCGAGGTGTAAATAAAACAATATTATAATGTTAAAGGGTTGGCATCACGCAAATAATTCCGTAGGCTACGGTAACTACTTATCGTCTTGCTACCTTCGTGGTGTAAAACAATAGTATAATGTAAAAGGGTTGGCATCACGTGAATAATGCCGTAGGCTACGGTAACTACTTATCGTCTTGCTACCTTTGTGGTGTAAAACAATAGTATAATGTTAAAGGGTTGGCATGACGCAAATAATGTAGTAGGCTACGGTAACTACTTATCGTCTTGCTACCTTAGTGGTGTAAAATAATAGTATAATGTTAGATTATTGCCACTTTTCCAATAATGTTCGTTACTTTAAAAACGTAGATAAAGTTAACTTGTCGCGGCCCGTGGCTGCTTCGTGCTCAATTAAAGCCGTTATCAATGTATACCGAATATGAGTGAGTAGGCAGAGATTAATATAAAGTGAGTGCCGTCGCTGAGCAATGTGATCAGTGAGCTTACTGCGAACAGTCTCGAGCGCTACAGACTCTGGAATTCGAGACAAATATATATATGCAAGTAGTTCGTGCCTTTCGAGAATCGTGAAAGTACTTGCATACATTATACTCCCGAATTCTCGAGACTCTATCGCTCGAGACTGTTCGCAATAAGGACCCTGGTGCGTTATCGCTGCAAGCCTCGGGTTATCTGTGCTGCAAGCGGCGCGGCGATGCGCTGCGATAATATATGTGGTTTCAATACTTTTTCACTAGGATTATCGATTTGTTGCAACTGATAAATTGTTGAATTGTTGGTCTGATTGTGTATATTTCACACACCAGCTATTAAAATAGCTTCTATTGCACCGCTTTTAGATTAATACTTTAGTTTATAAAACTCGTGTCCTAAAATATACGCAATATAAGATTCTGGATTCGGTCTTTTTTAACTGACTTACAAAAAAAGAGGAGGTTCTCAATTCGGTTGCATTTTTTTTTATGTTTGTTACCTTAGAACTTCTGACTGACTTACCGGTCTCTACTTCTGGACTGGCCATGTAAGTTTCTGGGTGGCTTTAAGACATTAACGAACCTTGTAGTCCGCTTTCTACGGTACTGTACCTTCACACGATTTTTAGCATATATTTTATCACATTTCAAAAAATATAAGAAAAAGCGATTATAACTGATACATTTGCCTTAACTCTAACAGATGGCGTCACTGCTGGTTTCATTTGTTTCGGAGTAATTTTAAAAAGTTTAATTCTGCAATTTGGGGTCAACTTAGTAAGCTTTAGGGAAGCTTTAGGGGTCCGGGAACTTAAATCTCCTAGGATGCAGCAATTCGTATAATTTTGGTTGAAGTTTACTTAAGGTAAGTTCCTTTAACCATAAATTATACTTCGTTGCTGCATCCTAGGAGATTTAATTAACCATGTAGATGTTTAGCTCTAATGCAGAGTTTTATCAATGCCGCGTTCTGTGCTTGCTATACACTCCGACATCAGCGTCACTTTTTTTATGCTGAAGAATTTGCTCGATCCAACGGCTGATAGTCTGAGCGCTGGCACTGGCACTGCGTAATGGTTTGAAACAGTTGAAAATAAACGGTTTGATAATATTGTATTTCGCACGATATGTGTTTAATAGGTAGATAGACAGAGCTTTCGCTGGTCAAATACAAGGTTTTGCAAGAAAAAAAGGTATTTACTTTATTATGTTTATTCCTCTTTATTTATTTTTAGGTATGTTCCCTAATATATACAGTATAAAAAAAAGTAATAAGAATAAGTTTATGATAAATATAATAAGTAATAATAAATTTATTTACAAAAAAAAGGCATAGTTTTTTATATATAGCACATTACCCGGGGTCAAAATGAACACTATGCCACTGTTAATAAAATCCAAAATCCAACTCAAAATGGCGCAACATAAATGGCGGCCGGATCAAATTACCAAACACAATTTCCTGGAAAAATTCCCCCGCGACACAAGTCGCTTAGAGACCACTGTGGTCCCTAGGACGCGTAACGGGAAAACCCAATATAACGTAGATTAATTGGAATCGAAACATTTTTGCTAATGATTAAATTGAGTATGATTCACAATAAAATGTTTGGTGTATGAACGAAAAAAGATTTAATAAGAGATGTACGTGTACAGATTCACCATGGACGATCGCACAGTAGACCTGATCTTCGCGGGGTCCCTCAAGTTGCTGCCACCTGTCAGCTCTAAGATCGTCCGCATTTTTACCAGTTCTACATTCACTGGTAAGTGGAGTCACCGAATATTGTCCAGATTGTACAGGACTTATTTATATTCAGTTGAAAGAGAGTGATAGTTTATGTACGGACGGAGTTTAAAATATTTTAGTGATTATAACTTAATTTCTGCGGTACAGTCCAATTTGAATGCAATTTTTTTTTGTTTGAGATTATAATTGTGAAATGAATCTTCTCTACTTCTAATTATGTGTGGGTTTTATTAAAAAACCAGTAAAAAAGTGACTAGAAGTAGAAAGACTTCCTTATGTATATCTTTTATGGCCATTAGAAATATATAAATATAACTGTCCCGGCGACCATGGTTCCGCGTTTTACTTGAACAATTGTTATAAATTGTATACAACCTCTACCGCCTGTATCTCATCTCTTTCCTATCTCACCTTAACCATCTATCCCTCTATCCCAACTCTACTAAACCAACATATATTCATATTTAAAATCTTTTTTATTAAATGGAAATGGGGTTTCTATAAACACCTTTGAATTATGAAAAGAAATAAACAAGAATTTGCTTACAAACTAATTACAATACCTACTGGTTTATTGCCAGCATGCAGTAGTTATTATTACTATTTTTATAAATGCCAAAAAAAACATAATATTATAATAGTATTTGAAATACTTAAAATACAAGCTTTAGAATGTAAAAAGTGAAATTAAAAAATATCAAAACTCAAGTAATATTTTATTTGCCTGTTGTGAATATAATAATGTAAATATGAGGTATTTTGTTTTATAAATCTAAATTTATTATAAAAAACCATCTCAGCGTCACTTACTGGGTCCAAAAGTTAATGTAAATCTAGGGATCCACTCAAACACACAAAAAAATTCATTCACGACCTACGGAAAAATTATATAATCGTATATAAAGATGGTCATGAGATATATGATTTGAAACTAGGTTATATTTTTTTATGTTGGTAACGTCGCGTCGTGCTAACTCCGACCACTATCATCTGAGCCCCTTGAAATTTGTATAGAACCTTTCCTTACTAGCCGCTGATTGTCGCACTGTTGGAGCATGGTCTAACCTCACAAAGGGCGATTTAGGGCATAGTCCAATCCCGGGCCCAAGGCAGATTGTACAGTTTACACAGTACACTACGTTTATTTGACGCATGTAGGTTTCCTTGCGATGTTTTTCTTCACCGAAACGTCAGTGGCAGATTATTAACAAATAGCAGATTATTAACAAATAGCAGATTATTAACAAATAGTCAATTAACTTAAGGAATCAAGAAGAAGATTCATTGGTACACGCTGGGTTTGAACCTCGGCGCCTTAGAATGGTGCAATCGAAACCCCCTGGTACATAATAAAATAATCGATGACTGTACATAATACTTAAGTGTTATTAGATATCCTATGAAATAATAAAAATAAGAAACCGACCAAGTGCGTGTCGTGCTACGGGCAGTTGAAGGTTCCTTACTTACCCACTCGTCACGAAAATACGGATATTTTATTTTTTCATGATTTAAATTAGTTCATCCTGCGAAAGGGATTTTTTTTGTTCGCTTGTCCTTCTTTCACGTTGCAACTGAGCATCCAATGACACTGCAATTTGGCTTTGTATTTGCTTGTAGATTATGCAAGTTTCTTTTTTTCTGCTAAGTGTGAACTGGCTGCTGGTAACTACTTACGCAGGTAACTATGATCGTAGCGTTTGCTAGTGTATGTGTGTTAATATTTATTTTGTTGAAGTTATTCCACCAAGTAGGTGCGTGGCACTGAAAGTTTTATAAGTACATTATGGGTTTATTTATGCAATCATTACGGAAATCGGTACAACAGTGACAACGTCATATTATACAGTTTTATGAAAAACTATTGTAATACAGTAAGTATACTCAAACGTTACTTAGGGTAGGCTCATACCGAGACGAGATGCGACGCGCGTGACGTAAAGAGGCTTAAAATTGCGCCGCGCGACGTTGCGTTTAGGTCGCGTCGCGTCTCGGTATGAACAAAAAATTAAACTAACTTCACAAACCGACTAAAAAGTAAAAAACAAGGCTCTAAACCTTATTGCAAAATATTGTAACGAAAAAACAAATAATAAATCAAAAGTGTTTTGTTGTTTTTTCTAAGTATTATTCGTATCAATAATTAAAAAAAATATATTAAGTATGAACATCAATTTCCGTTTCATTTTTGCTGGGTCCAACCCACGTTGGGTGCATTTTTTGTATGTGGATCAGCGGTTTAGAGCTTGCAGTTGGAGCATCTATAGTCGGACGAACAGTGGGCACAAAATAATCTAATATCCCAAAAGTTGTTATGTTGTGCTGAAAGTGGACATTAAAAATGCTTTTAATTCCATCAAAAAGTATGCAATGTTATCCGAAGTGAAAAAAAAAAAAATTCCATTCGCTTACAAGTTTATTTATCAGTGTTATCATTCCCCATCAAAATTGGTATTCAAACAAAATCTTTTGCCATCAGAAACTGGTTGTCAACAAGGTGACCCTCTCGCGCCGGCAATATTCAGGCGTGTCATGCACTCTATCGTGCAAAAATCGAAATCGAAATATAACGTCTGGTATTTAGATGACGGTACGTTAAGTTCTGAAGCAAATACGGTTTTTGAAGATTTAAATTATATTATACAAGAGTTTCGGAATGTTGGTTTAGAACTTTATCTATCAAAATGTGAACTATTTCTATGTCAAAATAATAACAATTCCCATATTATTAAAAGTTTTCAGTCTGTTGCTCAGAATATTAAAATAGTTGATAAGTCCACACTTCGCATTTAAGGTTCCCCTATATTTGATAAATCTTTTTCATCTTTTGTTCAAGAAAAAAATCATCATTTTCAGTCTATTCTAGACAAACTTTTAGCTATAACTTCTCATGCAGCATCTTTTATTATTGTAAATTTGTACCAAAATTTACATTTTATTTACGTTCATGTTGTTTTTGGCAATTTTCAGACCTTTTGTGCAGTTTTGACAACGTTATTAAAGATACCATTTCAAAGATTCTAAATATTAATTTCAATGAACGTACGTGGCTACAGGCAACCTTACCTGTAAGATTTGGTGGCTTGGGTATTCGTTTAACTTCCGCAGTACCCTACCCTACCTTACCAGATTTTTTATCTTCAGTTTACAGTACTCAACCCTTTATAAACAAAATTATTTTTCCTCTTATTAATTTCGAGATCTCAATTGTAAATGAAGCTTAAAACGCATGGAGTCTTGCCTGTCCAAATACTGACTTTCCTATTGTTTCAACATCACAAAGATTGTGGGACGGGCCGCTTTGCAAATTGAACCGGAAATTACTTTTTGAAACGGCTGTCAATTCTGCAGATCGTGCTCGTCTTCTTGCAGCTTCAACATGGGAGTCAAGGCTTTGGTTACAGGCGCTTCCATCTGCAAACACAGGCACCCTAAAGGATAATTCCACATTTCGACTTGCATCTTGCTTACTTGTAGGAGCGATCACTTACATACCCCATCGTTGTCAATGCGGCGACATGATCGATCCCCTCGGTGTTCGGAGCGCAGGCAGAACGTTTCACCACAGCAGCCTCAATGACATTATACGTCGAGATCTAGTGAGTATCAACACTCCTGCCATTTTAGAGCCTGTTGGTATATTTAGAGATGATGGTAAGAAGCCTGATGGCACGAGTCTTGTGCCTTGGAAGATGGGTCGACCATTAGTTTGCCTTATCCCTTTTACCCTTTTTTACTCTTTACTTTTTGCACTGACTTATCTTCCTGGTACAGCTTCTGCGGCGGGAGCTACTGCCGCTTCTGCTAAAAACGCAAACGTAGAAAATACACTACTATAAGTAACAGTTACATTTTTGAGCCGTTTGAGGATGAAACCTTGGGGCCATGGTCGCCGGGAACTCATCTTCTGTTTAAAAAGATTGCTAAGCGTTTGGTCGATGCGTATCACGACAGAAGGGCTGGCAGTTATTTCGCTCAAAGAATTTCAATTGCAATTCAACGAGGAAATACTGCCAGCCTTTTAGGTACACTGCCCCATCAGGTCAAATTGGAACAGGTTTTTTATTTGTAGTTTTTATTTTAGTTAATTATTAGGTTTTTAATTTAATTTTAGAACTTCTTGACTTCGTTTAGTATTTTTAGTTCTTAAATAATCAATAAATATATCCCAAAACAGTCTATCTTACTTTTTCTAGATTAAAGAAGAAGCACGTACCACAATATCTTAATAAATATATTATATGTATTATAGGTTAAGGAAAGACATAAAGAAACAAAAAATCGAATAGAATTTTAAAAAATGTTTAGAAATTAAGAAAATATTTTTTATGTACGCAAAAAATATTTTTTATGGTATCGCAAAAAATATACCTAAAATTGAGTTTACTTTTCGTAGATCTCGATATCTAGTCAGGGAACCTAATTTTTTAAATACACTATTTAGATATTTTTTTATTTTTAAAAAATCGGCTAGAATTCCTAAATAAGACGTAAGTTTTTTTTAATTAATTGAAAACATTAAAAAATCGGACCAAAAACGGGCTAAGCGTAAGTCACATAAAATTTACTATATAAAGTTCAACCGAGCGCACACTTAAAATGGTTAAGGCTTGCTTTATATTTGAGCAGTCACTCCCCTCAACGGTTAAAGCAACGTTAGTCTTCACTTTGTAGTTTAATGCCACAATTGATGCATCCACTTACCTATTGATTTTAAATACCCTGCGATCTCAGAGGAAAGCAAACACCTCACTCACGTAGCCTTGCTCACAACAATCACGTAGCCTAGCTCACAACAACCACGTAGCCTAGTTCACAACACTCACGTAACCTAGCTTACAACACTCACGTAGCCTAACTCACAAGAATCACGTAGCCTAGCTCACAACAACCACGTAGCCTAGTTCACAACACTCACGTAGCCTAGCTTACAACACTCACGTAGCCTAACTCACAAGAATCACGTAGCCTAGCTCACAACAACCACGTAGCTTAGTTCACAACACTCACGTAGCCTAGCTTACAACACTCACGTAGCCTAGGTCACACTGTGACCAAATTTTCGCGACTTCATGATTTCGATTGTCATTTTAAAAACTTATAAGCTTTTGCTAAAGTCAGCCATTTTGTAAATTGTCCAACTTATATACTATTTAAAATTTAATTACATAATGGTGATGAAGCGTCAGTTTCTAGTCAATTATTCGAGTATTTTAGTTACACTTAAAAGTTTTTAAAACTGTTTTTCTAATATTATGCGAAGCGATAAACAAGCAGACATAAACTAGTTATTAAATATTAAACACCATATCATAATTTAACGATAACTTAATGCCACAATGTAATTGATGCGCGCTTGCTATTGTTAAACATCTATTGCAATGACTATATCGTTTTACGTTTTACCAATTATTGACGTCATGCCAAAAAATCATGTAAAAGTATGTTTTATTTTAATTAAAAAACTAAACAGTCCAAAATATTGGATTTTAGTGAAGCTTTAAAAAACAAAACAAAGCTAATACGGTTTCCTCCATAGACATTGAGAACTGGACACTGGACAGCGCATTTCCTAGCTAGATGTGAAAAAAACGGTGGCAAAAGTGTGACAAACATGAAACGAATGTGTGGTGTCTTGTCTTACCTCAGGTTAACTTTGGCTCTTTCTAAAGTATGGCCAATTTCTCGAGCCTATTGCGCAGTCTATAGGATAGATTACAAAACTCGAAGTCTTCGGTAGCCTCTGACCCAATCAAACTAAGTTAGATCTTTCTTATTTATAGTTCAAAATAAAATGAACTATTTATGAACGATAAAGCTTGCAAGGTTTTAAAAAGTTAATTTATTGCGAGTTTGTCGGCAGATACGACGATGGAGCGGAACACGCTGATGGCCAAGTGCTACCCGCGCATCAAGGACTACTGTCGCGAGAAGCACGGCCTCGAGTTCCAGGTAAGCTTTTAAGTTCTCATCTGCACCATACTATATTCTGATGGATGACGATCATACTTTACTCTACGATTACCTCACCTAGGTACTACCTTTAATAACTACGTACCTATGTGGCCTAAAGTAAAATTACTACAAAAATTTTTTTTTTTTTTTTATACTACTATGGTGGCAAACAAGCATGCGGTCCGATTGACGGTAAGCGGTCACCGAGGGTTCCGTACCTACCAACATTTACGTAATTTACAAACACAAACAAAAAAGTACTGACCAATCTTGACGTTGCTTTACTTTGAATATCGTTTACAACAGAAAAACAAATGTGTTACTGTTTCTTCTAATAATAAGCTAAATAGCGCTGTGACATTAATATTTTTTGTTATACTTTAGAGCTCACACACACTATAGCTGCAAGATAGAAGCTTGTATGTGTTACTGTTTTAACGATAAAGCAACTATGATATTAAGAGTTTTGAAACAGTTACACATTTTTTGTTGGAGACGATAGTCAAAGTTAAGCAACGTCGGGCTTGGTCAGTGGTTGGATGGGTGACCGCTCAGCGGCACACTTTTTATTTTTGTTTGTGTTCGTAAATTACGTAAATCATGGTTCGGAACCCACGGTGCGTTACTGTCTAACTTGCACTTGACCGATGTTAATAACACGTATGTAAATTTACGTAATTTACGATAAAAGACTAAATAATATATAGAACTGAATACTACGTACGACACATCGATCGCACAGATATGAGATATAGAACTGGATGCTACGTACGACACATCGCTCGCACAGATATGAGATATAAGTACGACACATCGCTCGCACAGATATGAGGTATAGAACTGGATACTACGTACGACACATCGCTCGCACAGATATGAGATATAGAACTGGATACTACGTACGACACATCGCTCACACAGATATGAGATATAGAACTGGATACTACGTACGACACATCGCTCACACAGATATTAGATATAGAAAGTTCTCTGTTTCAGTCATGATCATGTTAATTAATAAACATTATTAATATTTAATTTATTTAAAAAAAGTTATTAACTTCGATAGACTAATATTTTTCTTAGTATAAACATTGGACCGAGGTTTTATGATTTCCATCATATATGGATATATCTTGCTGTACTTCTTATATTTTTGTATCTAGGCCGCCGAATGAACATAGTCTGCTTGTCGCTACTTTTTGTAGAATACCCTCCCCTCCGCGGCTTCAGTTTAAGGTTGTTTTGTCAAATTAACTCGTCTCGCTTCTGAGTCATTACGATTCGTCTTGAACATTGGTTTTACGAACTGTTACAGATGTTTTGAAAAGTAAATACTACAATAGTTATTTATGCAAGAACTATAAAAATATATAAAATAGCTTGTATAATCAGGCGCAATCAAGTTACGCAATATAACAGTACAAATGGAAAAAAGGCAAATTTGTCATAAATCAAGGAACGTGATAATTTGTATTGTCTTTGCTGCACTCATAACATATTCATTACATCTTTGTCATATAACATTGGATAGGGTAGACTGAGGCGAATCGGACCAGTGGGTGAATCGGATCAAAATAAAAAATAATATTTTCAAAACGCGTGAAACGGAATGCTAGCGAGTGGCGTCTTATGACTTCCCCTTCTGCGCCACACCTACCGCCATCGGCAGTATTTTGATTTGACTAGTAAATCAGTGTCAACAGGATCTCAAAGGATTTGTGTGAAAACTTTGAAATATAACACTTAAATTGATTTGGAAGAACTCTTTTTGCTTGCTTTTATTTAACTCACAATGCTTCCTTCTTGTGATGGAATCTTGCAAGCTTAATTAAACATACTTCCTGTTATCACCCTTTGATGAAATTTTGCATACTTACTAAGCTCGGATGACAATACAATATACCACAGTTACTTTGAACAACAACCCCCCCCCCGCAGTTTTACCAGGGGTACACGAATTTGATGTTCATTTTGATGTTATCACCTCTTGGCATATGCATGAATTAATATGCACTAAAACTCTAGCACTTCAAATATTCGTGTGTAGCGCGCGCCTTGCTTTTCTTGCAGTCGTACGTGGATATAAAAAAAATTATATTCATTTTGAAAAATTATTTTTTACTTTTTAGTACAATTTTTGGTTAGATTGAATTTTTATATGAATCTAATGTTTTAAGAAAAGCAAGTTTTTAAAAAATTCTTTTTTTACTTTTTTTTTAAGAAAACATTTTAGTTTTTGAGCACAATATTATAATTAATAGTTTAATGTGTAAAATATTTATTTCAAAAGTCATTAATTTGGGGTCATTCGAATCGGATGGTGGTTTTTTTTTTTGTATTTCTGAATATTTATACATTTTGTTTCATTGTAAATGGTTCGCACGTACAAAAGAAAGACAAATGCGGGAGAGTGTTGTCAAGAAAAAATAAGAGAAGCCGTAAATAAGGTTCTCTCCGAAGTGTTAACCTTACGTGCATACAAAGAATGGTGCCACGATAAATGTACTGATATGGGAGGGGAAAAAAGGCCCGTATATATGTGATTTATGTGCTACAGATTAATATTGATGTCATTAGTCAGTATTTAAATATTGTCAATGATTCCAAAGTTTATAGTATTAAGAGAAATTTAATTTCGTTATATGTTAGGTATGATCACATTCGCCCCGAGAATTGGGGCGATTCGGATATTTCTGTCTGTCATGTTTTTGTTATTATTTTGAAGAATTTATAAACAATTTAAGTTTGAAAACGTGTGTTGCGTAGCTGGATAGTTAATAATTACCATTTTGTCAATAAAAGTTACATTTATCATACTTTAGTATGATTTTTATGTTCTCAAACAAAAATTGATCCGATTCACCTCAGCCTACCCTACTTGTGTTAAAATGAAATATAAAACATAAAAAAAAAACAACAGTGGCACTCGGGGCCTGCCGCGGTAAAGCTATTGCATAGCATTTTTTATCAACTTTATTTATTTATTTTTTATTTATGCAGTAGTTTTTTTTCTTTGATGTTAATTCAAGTTACACTTTTTGAGCGTGGTGATCGATAAGAAAACAATTTTTTTCGCCTTAAAATTGATTATCCGTACAGTCAAGTTTGCCGTTGTTAGGTTTTTTTCGTTACGGAATTTCTTGATTCGGTGGCCGCACTCAGAGCCCGCGATAAAAGGTATGCAATAGCTTAAAAACATACAACCGAATTGAGAACCACCGCCTTTTTAAAGCCGGTTAAAAAACCATCTAATGAGTACTATATGGTTAACTATTAGTAGAATTTACATTCGAATAAAAAACACACATTTTACATTTTGATAACTAGTAAGTACCTACTACTCCTATATTACAAATAGCTATATTTGATTACTAGTAAGTACCTCCTACTTCATAAATAGCTACATTTTGATGACTAGTAAGTACCTCCTACTTCACAAATAGCTACATTTTGATTACTAGTAAGTACCTCCTACTTCACAAATAGCTTCATTTTAATTACTAGTAAGTACCTACTACTACTACTTCACAAATAGCTACGTTTTGATTACTAGTAAGAACCTACTATTCTTACTTCACAAAAAGCTTCATTTGTTGGAACTGTGTCCGAGAGTGAAATAAAAATAAGAACCAGCTAAGTGTAAATCGTTTAAACGTAGATATAGAAGATCCTCAGTGCACATGCCAAATACCTACTTTAGCCTTTGTAAATCTTTTATGGCAACAGATTACTTGATATCTCACTGCTCTAAACAAACTTGTGAAACACAATCTTCCTTCTCCTTAACATATTTGTCTCTTTAAGCTTTTATTTACTAAGAGGGTGCTTCTATGAATACTCAAAATCAATAAATAATCTTTCTATTCAGTATTTCTATTCAATAAATAATATATTTATTGATTCTGGAAAATGTGCATTAACTTTTGGCTTTATTAACATAGCGTCAATGGACTTGTTAAAAAAATATAAAGTCAGTAAGTTGAAATGTAGGTTAATGCCGCGATGTGGACTTAGACTTTACCACTTAATTTTTTTTTTATTTTTCTAAAAAAATATTTTTTCAAAACTTAAATTTTGATGCAATTTACATCATCATATACAACTGACAAAGTTAGAGCAGCTTAAAGTTCGCTTTTTTAGTGCGTGAGCAAAAACGCTAGCTCCTAACGTGGCGCTAGCGGCGCGAATTAAAATGAAATCACAGCGCTTGAGACCCAGCGTAGTTACATACAGTGCAAAATGCTATAGGTACGCGCACTAATCTACAGGACGAGAGTTGAATAATATGTCTGTGTCTAAGCAGAAGTCATATATATATTAATGCAAGTCAACAACTTTATCTACACCGGAAGGATATTTATAATGGTGCCTTAAGACGTAAATGTTAGAAAAAAAACGGGTTGTACTCCGGGAGTGCCGGTAGAAGTGAAAACTTGAAGATTAACATTGTGCATTTTTGATATTTTGGAATGGTTAGGGAATAATTTTGCACGAATTTCTTATATTATGAGTACTATCATTTGTGTGGTAGAATACAATATTAATTTATTGCGCTATCGTACACAAACATGACAATTTATATTACATTAAAAATTTAACACTTCAGTACTTTCGCCGCAAGGTAGAAAGAGAGGGAGATACTTTCCCTGCTACGGCCGCGCTGGCGGTCTACAATCCATCCGTCTTACGAATTTTCGATCAGGTCACGTGTCCTGACGCGAGTTCAAAATTTTTTACACGCACAAAAAAGTGCACAATGCCGCTAAAGAAGTTTTCACTTCAAAACTGGGTCAGTGTTATGAAATGGGATGAGTTCTCTACAAAACAGGAGCATATTGTTGTAAAGATCATTTCGACGTCAGTTTTTATTTCGATACCAAATAAGTAATACTCAGATTTTTACGTAAGTGTTCCTTCTGATTGAAATGTGATTAATTACACCTAAATTGGCAACATCTTTTTGGTACCTACTTTCTTACCTACAGAATGTAAAATAAAAGGCGGCAAAAACATTGACGCAAAATGTTTTATTTTCGTTTTATTAATAAAACTAACAAATTAGATAATGATATGGAATGTAATATACACCTCTAAACATTATAATCTGCTTCCCGTAAAACCCAGGTATTTATATGACAAAAGCTTGAAGCTCATTTTTTCTTATTAATATGCATATTTTTCCTAATGTGTTTTATTTCATCAGTTGTAGATATAATCTTGTGCACAAAATTTATTGGTATTTATTTATATACTCGCGCCATGAAAAATTATTTTCATTTCATAACAGTAGCATAAATAGCTATATTACAAAATAAATATTCTTTAATTCTTACGTTAAATACTTAAAACGTACACTATTCGATTAAAATTAATGTATTCAATATGCAAACTGCGAGGCGAAACTCTTTGTAAAATATTTACACGCGCAGCGGGTCTTAGCTGTTGTGACGTCGTCAGCCGAGGGACGGCCAACCGTTTCGCCCTTTTTGCGGATCAGGCATTTTACTAAAAACTTTGATCGTCTATATGAAGGTCAGAAGTAATATTTTTTGATTATTTAAAAAGTTTAATGTACATAATAATACTGTCAACGCAAATCGCTTATTTAATTGATTCTTTTAAACTTAGAACAGTCTATTTACTCAATATCAACTATGTAGATAGTTCAAAGAGTTCGTAAATTAACTAGAATTTACAAAAATTCTTAATAACAATCGCAAAATACAATATTTGGTACATGGAATATCATTTGAAGGGTAATTGAACTATATTTCACTAATAGGAACTAAAACTGAACAGACTTGTAGCTCCTACATAGCCCTAAAAACCCATAAGTGTATGGTATTCCGACCCATGAGTGTAAACTCCATGTGTGGCGGTGTTATTACATTGACCACATTAGTCGCAGCGCACGTGCACGGCTTCCGGCCACCAAAATAGCTGCACCACTTTTGTTTACAAGTGCGCCGCCCGGCAGCGCCCGCGTGCTACCCTAGCTTTACTTCGGATGCAGTATATTTATACTATACTAATAATAACTCAAACCGTTAGTTTCTTACTACATATGTTTTCTATGTGGTCGATGCAGCCATCTACATATTTTGTTAGTTATTGTAATTATGGTAACAGTCAATATATTATCGACCAGACTTTGCCAGCGGCTCCGCCCGCCCTAAATTCGGTTATCGGCGTGGAACTCCTTAATTAACTCCAATTAATGGTAATTTTTTACTTAACGGTAACCTGTCATTTTTGCATAAAAAAAATTTTAACAATAGAGAAGCATCTCCTTATACACAAATGAAATTACAAATTCGGCGGAAAAGGCAAATTTCAGCTAAAAATATTATTAAAAATTTCCATTACGCAACATAAACAATAAAAAAACAGGAAACTATTTTCGGCTTCGCGCGCTAATATTTCTTAATCCAAGCGACTTCGCGCGATTAGTAAAAGTTGGGTCTGGCGCTCGCCGGCCGCTACCGTGGCACTCTCCGCTCGGCTTCGCGCGCTAATTTTCGTATGCTCCGCTTGGCTTCGCGTGCTAGTTTACTAACGAAAATACGTAAAGCAATATCAATGGTAACTTTAATAACTGAGTTGGCATTTTTTTTTGATACTGGCAACATTGTTAAAAAAATTTGTTGTTTCCTGTTATTATATTGTTTTTTTATTTGTAAATTATGTACCAACCTACTTATGTTAATGTTTTATTCAGTAAAACTTGCATTTTCCGCCAGTTTTAGGCTGAATTTGTCATTGTCAAAGTTAGCTAATCGTGACTAAAATTATAAAGTTATAAAAAATAAAAATACTTATACTAAGGTTTTCTGTTTGTCAATGCCTGTAAAAACAACTGAATATGGTCTGTGTCTGTCGGCCGCGATGTTTGATTAATAATTAATTATTTATTTCAGATTTTGTGGGTTTGGGTGCAAAAAAAAATACAATTCTTTTATCACATCGTTTTAACTCTTATTATGAAATTAAACAATTCAGTCGCAATTATTTTTCAATCAAATTTGGAATCAATTTTTTTTTTAAAGTTTAACAATCATTAACTTAAATTCTAAACAACTCCGTTACTTTTTGAATGTTTGCAGACATCAAATTGTAATGAAATACTTTAAATATTTATATATTAACTGCAGACTGCAACATTTGTGTGAAAAAATATCTAACAAGTTAAAATATGTGTATATTACCATACTAAAACCACTAACTTTTCATAAAAATCTTAATTAAGTTCTTTTGTCTTTGGGACAGAAAAGTAACAGAGATGTAGCGCACTAATATAGTTGTTATTTTTCTTATCGTACTTGGCTAAATTAGACTCTGTTAGGCTTAAGATCATAATTATTAACATAAACTTTAATATTAATAGCAATGAACGTTATTGCCGGTAAGTATTTACCAATATATACTTAAAATAATGAAAAGGAAAATAAAAAAGTAACTAAAAAGTTCAAGTCGCTTATTTCTCAAAAATGTCTAAAGGAGTATCAAATTGGTAGGATATTCTTGTACCTTTACATACTTTTTTAGGTTATGGAACAATAGCAATTAAATCATCAAAATTGACATAAGATAAATCAGACTCAACTTATTGAAATTTGGTTGCAGTATGATAATGGATCATAGATGGTGGTGAGATTAAAAAACAATTTTAATCTCACCATCATCTTCTACTTCAAATAAGGCCTTACCCAAATATATGTAATCTTGTTTTGAGCTGGAGATTTTAACCAAGACACAAACACCTTGTTTTATCTTATTGACGTGAATATTTTTTTTCTTGATCAAAGCATCGTCACTTTGCTTTGATGTGCTTTCTTGTTCTGGGTTCTTCTGTCAAACAAGCGTTGTAAGCTTTTTCTTTTAATGATAGTATAGGAACATCATCTTCGGAATCTGAACTTGACAAAGGTTGCTAATATCAGACAGATAACTGTTGTCCAAGCGGCGGAATTGAATTCGCCTCGGTATTTTAAAATGGAACATAGCGCTTGGGAGTCATGCAAGAGCAAAAGCCACGCTGACAAAAACAACTCAAATTTCTATACTTGAGAACTCCAACCTCCTCAGTGAAAACTTGATGGACTTTCATGGTACCTAAAAGTGGTAGGATATGCTCCAGGATCTGCTTTGAACTTTGCTCAATACCTTTACCGGTTATCAGATGTAATTTAACTTTACTAACATTTTTCAAAGCAAGATAGAAATTTGCAGCATCAGAGATGTCAGTTCCACGTGCAACAAGTTGATCAGCAGTACGTTTCAAAAATCCGCCTATCCCATCTGCTGCACCTTTGCCATGGCCCGCTTCAAAAAAATTCCGTGTCACTTTAGAGAACTTGTACTTGGAGAATAGTTTTGTGCAATTCAGATGAAAGTTCTGTTTTTGGCTGTATTGAGTGGCTGGGCCGTCTGAAAATACATGCAGGATAACTTTAGGAAATTTTTCATGAATTGAAGCAAATATGGGGAAAAGAGATGAGCCCATATTGCAGGTGGGCTGTGTGAAAGGTTTCCCGACAGGGTACAAAACGATGATACATCTATTTTATTATTTAGGCCACGAGTATACATCACTCCAGTAATGATACTTGATTTCGGGAGCTCCCAAAATGATGAGATTGTACTTCTTCAATAAACTATAATTTGCACTGAAATCAATATGCAGCGCAACTTCATTTATGCCCAAGTCATCTATGCATTTGCTGTAATTTCTGTACAGTGTCTTAATGTAATATATGTGCCTTTTAAATTCTTTTAGTGTAACTTCAAACTTATCTATCAAATCTTTTCCAATACTCTCTTTCTCCTCTTTGATACTTTTTGTAACTTTGATTTTCTTTCCTGACTTCTCTATCACTTCAGTTTCAGTTAATCACTGAGAATATTCTATTACTATTTCATCGGGGGATGTATCATAATTTGTTGTCTTTGATTGACATACAGAGCAAATTCCTGTCATACACGCTGATGTATCAGAGTCGTACACTTGGTTTGCAATATTTCATCGGGGGATGTATCATAATTTGTTGTCTTTGATTGACATACAGAGAAAATTCCTGTCATACACGCTGGTGAATCAGAGTCGCACACTTGGTTTGCAATAATCTTATTTAGATTTGAGGTTAGTATAATCTTGTTTTTTCCCAAAGCAATAGCTAAGTATTGGATATTAGCATGGGTTCGGCATAAACATGTCCCTCTGGCAGCAACAGTTGGAAAACATAACATGGTCGGTATCGCGTAAAAGTTTTGTAGCTGCATTTCAATGCAGGATTTTCACGTCTAAAGGACAGGTAAAGATTCTATATGTTATCAAGTAAGTAGCGCTTCTGCATTTTATTTTTCTTAAGAGAAACGGTTTCCTTTTTCCCGGCAGTCGCTCTTGATACGTCGTCACGTTCAAAAAAAATCCTTAATTTTTGTACTCAAAACTTTTTTCTTAAGCAGAGGCTGTGTTTTTCGTATGTGGCCTTGGTTCACAGCAAGAAATTCTTGAATTAGTTGTTTTTTTTTTGTCTAGAGCATTAAACAGTCTGTTCTTCAAATATCTTCTGAATAGCATATTTCTCCTTCCGGCTTTTTATATTTATATATAGCATTTGATAAAATTTCGTATTTCTTTTGATTTTCTTCACTGCCATCTTCAATTTTAGATCTTTTACGTTTTTCTCTATTGTATCTTTTTTTGTACTTTTCGTATCTCTGGGTTATTGCTTCTAACTTTTCCTTTAATATTATGTTGTCTCTGTATAACTTGGAGCTATTTCTATGCACTTTCTTTCTGCTGCGAGAAGTTGCTGATATGATAAAGCTGGGAGTTAATTAACGGGAATCAGATGGCTGTGGCGTAGACAAATGATGATCGGAATTTGGAATAAGCTGATGTTGATCTGAAGGGGCTGGACTATTGAAATGGGATGGTGACGACTCAGGAGTATGCATAACAATACGGAGTTCTCTGGCCCTATTTTTACGTCTAGCATTTGCAGATCGCCATTTCTTTTTTATCGCTCTATGTTCACGAGCTGATAAATCTCGCACTAAGCGTTTGTTTGCATGGTATCTCTCTTGATCTTTTCTTCTAGATTCTGCTTCTTTCTCGGGGTTATTTTTACGTCGTTCACGGTACCGTCGCTGTTTCTCAGCAGGAGTGAGAGGCATCATGAAATGTCGAACAAACAGTACTTAACCTGAAACAAAGTTTATGAGTTTATTGAAATAATATACATTTTATTAAAATTATCTACTATACGAATTGATAAAAAATACGTTTTAAGCATGAAATGTACGTTCAAAAATAAATTATATAGTCATAATGCCAGTCTGTTACTTTGTTAACAACTCTGTTACCCTGCGGTAGTAACAGAGTAGTCAATTTTACATACTATAAGACATAAATCATAAAGTAATGATTAAAATAACAATTTTTATTTCATTTTAAGATTAATTGCCACTTTGGCAACATGCTGAACTAAATAAATTAAAAAATACGTTAATTTGTTTACGTAAATTGTAGGTAACAAAGTGGAAGCACAATAAAAACACGCAGCGTGATCCACGCCTCGCGGTCGCCGAACACCTTCCACACCCCGCTACCCGATCTCCCGATCATCTGCATGAATGAATGAAACAAACAATGAATGCAAACTTCTCGTTCAATCTAGTACAAAATTAAAGCACATCTCTATTTTACATGGTGAATTACTTGGTAACATAATATTCCAGGCGTTTTTATATAGTAGAAACTTATATTATTTTAATCCTAATATAACAGAGTCCTACTAGGGACATATAGATTTTATAAGGAATACCGCTCTGTTACCAGAAACAACCACAATGTTACTTTAAAATAAAAAAAAGTAAAAAAGAATTTTTTAAAAACTTGCTTTGCTTAAAACAATAGAATCATATAAAAAATTCAATGTTACCGAAAATTCTACTAAAAAGTAAAAAATATTTTTTCAAAATGAATATTATTTTTTTTATATCCAGTTACGACTGCAAGAAAAGCAAGGCGTGTGCTACACACGAATATTTGACGTGCTAGAGTTTTAGTGGATATTAATTGAGAGTTTATCAAGTGATTGTATGTAAGTACGCACGCCTTGCTTTTCTTGCAGTCCTACGTGGATTCAGGTGCACTTACTGCTTATGCCAAGAGATGATAACATAAAAATGAACATCAAATTCGTGATCTGCGACCCTCAAAACCCCCGGATACCCATTTTGAAGATTTTCAAATTTTTCACCTCTACCTCGTAACTGTGTAATATTGTATTGTCATCCGAGGTTACTAAGTGTGCAAAATTTCATCGAAGGGTGATAACAGTAAGTATGTTTAATTAAGCTTGCAAGATTCCATCACAAAATGGAAGAAAAAAAACGAAAAAGGAAGCATTAATAAAAGCAAGTAAAAAAACTAAAAATATCAAAACTTAGTCTAATTTTATTAATCAGTGTTTATTTTTGTGTTTTATTTTTTTTAAGATAAGGTGTATACAATTTTAATAAAAAAATTACACGACTCAGGGACTAGTTTACCTGCTCAAAATTTGACAATGCCCCTATATGTGTATGTTTGGACAGCTGCAGGGATTGTGTATATAGCCAAGATTCCTTAAAATAACAATTGCATATAAATTACATTAATAACTTATCGGCCATTTTGTAGAAAGAAATTTTCTTTACCTTTAAATATAATTTTTATCAAAAACTATTCTTTTCCGCCGACTTTTTTATCTCATCTGTGTATAGGGATATGCTTCTCTATCGATTATAATTTTTTCAAGCAAAATTGACAGGTTACCGATAAGTAAATATTTACTCAATTAATTAATTAATTAGTTATACCAATGAAATTCTATAGCATGCTATAGGTGCAGCAATAGTTCGTTTAACTTTGTTATAGTTATTCCCGCAGGAACTTTTGAATTTTTAGAGATAAAAAGTAGCCTATTTGCTATTCCAGGACCTAACCTATATGTATGCCAAGTTTTATCACGATCCGTCCAGTGATTAAAGCGTGATTGAGTAACAAACATCTATCCAGACATACAAACTTTCACATTTATAATATATAGTAGGATGTCTCGCATTTTCTTCGGGTTGTCCTCATGGTCTTTCAGCTTTTATTTTCCTAGAAGTCACGAGTTATATGTTGCCAAACTATTTTTGTTCCTTTGTCTATATTCCCCGAGACAAAACCAACCAAAATCATGTATCAACTTGTAAACTTACAAAATTCTTAGATTAGGTCATATTGAACTCAATCAGGTGGGCGACAACGGCCAAAAGTTTCAATATTTCGTAAAGGGCCATTCCTGCAAAACTATTTATGAAATTGGAAATGAATGGATACTGCATTTTGACAATCCTATCAGCCATAAAATGAATAAAAAAAGGAACTACTTTAATATATTGCAAATCGGTTAAATTTCTCAGTACGCGTCAAGTACATATTTAGAGTCAAGTACATGTTTCTGCCATATAATTTAGTTGCTAAGTTTTCATAAATGCGATGTTTTACAATAGTTTTTTACTATTTGAAGAATTTGGTGAATTGAAAAAGGAAAAAAAATGTAACTACACTTGTAATAGTGTATTAAAATGTAGATTTGATCTTGAACACGTTATATATTTCCTATTTTTCTAATTAACTTGTGTATTTGCCATTACCATTCAATTGAAACATCTCCACTTTGATGATTATTTTCCATTTCAAAACCGGTACCAACTTTAAAATAAAATGCCCTTAACAGAATTTCTAGAATCATTACTAAAAACACTGTCGATTAAGTCACCTTTAGAAAACTAAACAAAAAAACACCTCTCTGTTTGCATCGGGGGTTTAAAAGAAGTGTTTTCTAGTACGAAATCGGCAAAACATGTACTTTTTCAAAAGACAGTGTTTAAAACGAGCCTACTTCTTTAATTATTTTTTTTGTAACTTTAGTAACTTGTAAAATAGTTTTTTACAGTACGCAAGATGATGTTATATTTATAAACAGAGTCATCATGAAAATTAATTTTGACATATGCGAACAATTAAGCGGTAGGTTTTTATACTGAAGTCCGAAACAAGTTTGGTAACATGTACCAATATAAAACAAATAATGTAAAAAACAAACTAACATAACTTTACACTATATACAGATAATTTAGAGTTGGGCACGTTACACATAATTGGACCCGCCCACCCGCACAACTACTTGCTACTTATCTTACTTAGCTAGCGAGTAATTCTATATTTAACAATGAGTAATTATGTCAGTTTCGATTTTGCGTTATTTTTAAACGAATTCAAGAAAGGGAGAGTTCCTCAATTTTGTTTTTTTTTTATGTTTGTTACCACGGAAGTCAATTATTTATTAACCAATTTGGAAAATACTTTTTATTTAAAAGCCTTTACTTCTGGTCTCACTGTTATCAAAATTCAGTTCCATGATCGATTATGGGAACTTCTCAAAAATTTTAGGTACCTTTTACACGTTTTTCAATATTTTTAGTAACAGAATAAGCATTTGCATTTAAAAAGTAACATTTAATGAAGTGGATGTTCTGTACGTATGTCTGCTTTAGAACATAGGTTAGTTTTTACTTTTCAGTAGAGTTTTGAAGTCGGATTAATTTATTTGTTGGAATTTTATGTCATTATTACTAACTTTTTTTCCACGGCTGTTATTAAGATTAAAGCTAAGTGCTATTCTTCCGTGTAGGTATAGTTGGTTGGTCTTTGCCGAAATCAAAACGTAGACCCGTTGGTACACTCGTTACCTAGTGTACGTAACTGTACCGACCAAGCACACATCCAAGCAGCACTTGTATAGGTGTAGCTTTCGAAGCGCAACACCTTGTTCAGGCTTGCAGCGTCTGAGCTAAGACGATATCTGTAACTCGAGTGTATCAGGTGGTGGACATGAGGTGGGGAGTGCGGGACGAGGCAACCGACGACCACATGACGACGGAGCTCTGCATGCGCGAGATCAAGAACTGCCAGCGTCTCTCCATGGGTCCGAACTTCGTAGTCTTCCTCGGACAGAAGTATGGATACAGGTCAGAACGAACTAGAAATAACTAAAACCGTATTCAACTGCTGATACTAAGACGGTCAAAAGAAACTTTTTTTTTCACTAAGGTGGCAAACAAGCACTCGGTCCGCCTGATGGTTAGTGGTCGCTGTTTAGTTCATCTTCAGTCCTTAAAAATTGAATATAAAACCCCTAAACAATGTTGTAATCGTAAAAAAGGATTTTTAAAATTAGTTATACCCAATATATTTGTATTTCATTAATTACAAATACTTTGTAAAAGTTATATTCAACAATATTTTTTGAATTAAACTACGGTCTACTTACGGTCCGCCTGATGGTAAGCGTTCACCGTAGCCTATGGACTTTTGTAACACCTGGGGCATCACTCGCACATTGCTGACCCCTCAAAAATCTAATAACTACTTTCTTAAAGTACCCCATACCCTCTGAAACCGCACTGTACATGGCCCTTTAGGACCTACAGTGTGAGAATAAATTCCCTAACGATGGCGATCAGTTGACTAACACTAAAGTGAAAAATACATGAACCCCCCGTTCGATGATTGTTTCAGTGCAGTCAGTGCCACAAATCGACGCATAAAGGTTCCACCACCTATGTAGGGTATGACAGCTACTTTTGTGATAGGTTTGAAGAATATATTTAGTCAGGTCGAGTTGTTCCATATACAGTTAGCTTTTGCCCGCGGTTGCACCCGCCCTAAATTCGGTTGTCGATGTAGGATTTTAACTGCAACTCCTCAAATATAGAAGAAAACCAACTCACACTTGACGTTTTGAAGTAGGCTACATCCTGCCCCGAGACTCAATCTATCTATTTGCCAAATTTGCCCGCGGTTCTACTCGCACTAAATTCCGTTTTCAGTGTAGGATTTCAACAGCAATTCCTTAATTTGTGATTTATAATATAAATACAAAAAAAAAATGGGCACAAATTAATTTTTATAAAACAAATATGATATGGGCACCGACTCAGCTTATGCTGCAAACACAGCTGCTTCAGCGCTGATTTTCAGCGGAACCCAGAGTAAAAAGCTGTATCTGCGCAGTGACACGGTCATGGTGTCACTTTAAAGTATAATAATAATAAATAGATAAAATATAATGTGTTAAAAAATGTGTATTTATATAGGTAAAATATAATAGTTTATAATTTACATATAAAAATAAATAAAAATTATATGAAATTTAGAATAATATATTTATTTTAATTTTATACCTATCTGTTACATTTTCGCATCGAAACCATGTTTGGAATATCTTGGCAACCTAATACTAGTTTCATATTTTTTTTTGAAACACTAGAAAATGTTTTTTTAATGTTATTTTAAATCTTTAGTAGTACTGAGTGTGCGAATGGGTGAAGGTCTGTTATTCCAGCATTTGGTTGCCGCGTACCTAAAACTTCCGCGAAACGCAGTGGTTCGATGCTGAGGTATTTTCAGAACACTGTTGAGGATCCTCATATCACGAGCATTGTCTATTCTTCGCCGCTTAAATTTTGCTAAGAGGTATTCAGGCCTATTGGATTAAAAAACTCCAAATATCAGCGTAGCTAAGTGTAGTTCTCTGCGAAGTGACATTTTCAGAATATTTGAGGTATTTAAATAAGGGCTTATATGGGAGCGAATGTTAAAAATGAACCTTGCACACGCATTTTGTACTCTTTGCACTGTTAGTTCTGTTTTTGCCAGCAGTCTGGGACCATATACAAGTCTGCATAGCTCAGCTTAGATAGAATAAGTGAGTCACACAGCAGTGCGGGTAGTGCCTCACTCAAATAATCACGAACTCGGTAAAGAATTTTGAGCCTGTAAAAGCAGTTTCGTGCGATCTCGAGGATGTGGTCTTCAAAACGAAGCCCGTTATCCATCAGCACGCCCAAATTACGAACCTCCGATACACGCTCAACCTGTTTCCCAAGAAATTTACTTCAAGGCTTTTGCTACACACAAAGTCTATCTGCCACCTGGACCCCAGCACCATATATTTAGACTTAGATGGATTAAGAACAAGTGAATTTGCCTCTGACCATAATGCAATGCTATGTAGATCTTGGTTAATTTTGGCAAGTGCACTGTCAATTTCCTGAGGATTAAATGACAGATAAACTTGTATGTCATCCGCATATAAATGATATCTACAATGTTTAATTTTGCTGCAAATATCAGCAGTGTATAGTATAAACAGAATGGGGCCTAATATGGATCCTTGGGGAACTCCTCTATCCACAGGACATGGGTTCGAAATCCTGCGAGTACCGTCACTCTTATTAATACCAACTATCTGTATGCGATTACTTAAGTAGCTAGAAAACCATTTGACTGTGTCATGATTAAACCAGTAATACGTAAGTTTGAACAATAAAAGAGGAATATTTAAAGAATCAAACGCCCGGGAAAAATCAAGAAGGACCATAATAGTACCTTGCTTTGTGTCCTGTGAAGCTAATATATTGTCTACGACATTTATGATGGCAGTAGATGTGCTGTGCGACTTTTTGAATCCTGACTGAAATTGAGGAAGTATGTTATTAGTGTCCAGGTAAGCAGTAAGCTGCATACACACCACTCTTTTCAGGATTGTTGAAAGGCAGCACGAAATGCTGATCGGGCGGAGATCGCTAAAATTCTGTACCGTTTTTTTTTAGGCAGAGGCGTCACTAAAGATATCTTCCAGGCGTCAGGAAACGTAGATGTTAATATGGACATGTTGACTATAGCTGTTATAAACGTTAGTGTATCCGGAAGTGTTAGGAGCAGCATGTCAAAGGATATAGCATCAAAGCTTAAAGCATTTGATTTCAGTGTGCTGATTATTTTTGCAATGGTATTTTCATCAGAGGGCCTTAATTTGAATAATGTATTACTATATAGATGAAACTCAAAGTACGACGTGTTAGATATATCTGCTTCATTTTTTCCTGGAACTGCAAAAAACAGGAATTAATTTTGTCCGTATCATTGAGATGATCAGGAAGATCAGTGACACAAGTTTTACCTGAGATGTTGACGGTGCGTTTAAGATTATTCCAAAGAGTTCTAGAATTATTGATGTTACGATTAATGTTTTGGTGGTAATAAGCACATTTTTCACTATATATAGCCGTATTAACACATCTCTTGAGCTCTTTTTAATATTCTCGATGCCGGTCTAGACCTGATGCGCGGTAACGCTGGTAAGCCTTATTTCTCAGCCTCATCATCTCACGGACCGT
Organism: Apoda limacodes; assembly: GCA_946406115.1. NCBI lineage: Eukaryota > Metazoa > Arthropoda > Insecta > Lepidoptera > Limacodidae > Apoda > Apoda limacodes. The sequence continues at coordinate 2,436,255 of OX291540.1, read as the reverse complement.
ATAAGTTATCCAGGGGTAAGAGTTTTCTTTGGATACGAAGCTTTTCACAGGCGCGAAATGGTAAAACAAAGAAATTACAACAGTTAAATCAAGTTAAATTGATTTACCATATCATTTACGTCTCTTTGGCAGGAGATAGAATTCCAGTCGATTGAATCAAGTATCTGATTAAAATGTTTTAAATCAATATTTTTTTATGGACGAAAAGTAACAAGGCGTGGAGGAGGTTTAGTTTTCTTAGTATTCAATTCACACGTTAGAAATGCATGACTGCTAAGGGTCGGTATATAATCAACAACAGTATTCATTACTAACATATCGCTACAAATTATGTCTAACAATGTTTCATTATGCTCTGTGAAATGAGTTGGTTGCTCAACATATTGTTTTAAATTAAAATATTTGGTGAAATTAATAAATTTTGAAGTATTTGAATCATTATTTAATAAGTTAATATTAAAATCGCCTAACAATATGATGTGATCTACATTGGAAAGAGAAGTAATCGTGTCAGTCAGTACGTCAAAAAAGCTGTCTACATGTTGCCACGGCGGTCGGTATGCTGTACCTACAGCTAATTTTATGCCGTTGACAGTCAGGCCGAGCCACATTTGGGGTATATGGGAAATTATATTATAAGTATGGATTTGATCCACTTTTGTTTCTCTACACTAACGATTTGGGTAAAATTTTGTATTAAGATAGGTTTTGCTTTTTAAGTTTACCTATGTCGTATATAGGATTTTTAGGAAAAACTCGATTTTTTAAAACCCGCCCAGGTACTCTATAATAACAAAATGAACAATATACCTGTCTTCGTTTTTACACAAATGTTTTTATTCATCTTCAAAATGTCATTGATTATAGACTTTCGTCTTTAGGCACTAAGGTATTTTGGTCGAAAAGATGTTACGTGGTTTACCGAACGCTTTGCATTCTTGGGTTCACGTCTTCCCAAAGTTGGAACTACCTAACTGGACTACTTGCCCTAGATATTTGTATTTATCAACAACTTCGACAGTAGCGTTCCCAACAACAACCAGTATAGGCGCGACATGGACATTGAACATCACCTTCGTTTTATCCATTTTCATTTTAAGGCCAAACTGTTGGAAAACTTTGCTGAGGTCTCCGAGCGTTATGCCTAGGTCTTCCAGCAGCGATTCTGCCATGACCATGTCGTCAGCAAATCAAAGGCTTTTATATATATATATATATATATATATATATATATATATATATATATATATATATATATATATATATATATATATATATATATATATATATATATATAAATTAAGCAAGTCGGTCGATTAGTTATAAACATATTAGATCCCAAAAAAGCTATCGCCTAATACATAAACCACTTTACTAGGTTCTAATTTATTTAAGAGTAAACATATAAGGTACCTACGGCTCCAACCGCGCTAATTTCATTTATTGGCGTTAGACTCCTACGGCAAGGCAACTCCTTGTTATATGGGCAGAATTTTCTGTACCTTGTTGTTTAAACTAATTTAAGTAAAACTCCTTTTGAATAAGACCTTTACCTGCTCTTCACCTCTCACCGATCACTAACATAATAACAATACTCGCATATAGATATCATTTTCCTAATTCATATAGTTGTTAAATGTAATATAATGCTTTTGAACCATACTTGAAAACAATCACGATTTTTTAATAAAATCCATGAAAATGTAATTTTCATAATATTCTATAGAATGTATCATCTTCTTTAGTATTTTAATATTTTGTTAATTTACGAATGTTTAACGTACGTACTCAAATACATTCTATTATTATGAAATAAATTGTAACATACATAAATGCACACGAATACATTCCAACATGTATCGGATATGACTTGGAAATATTTTTATCCCACTTATATTTTCCACTATCTAAGTTGAATTTCAATTTATTACAAAATATTTCTTTTTATGAAAAGGAGTTAATTTTAATATTGTAATTACTCATTAAACTACCTTACGATTCCTATAATCGATAAACCTAACATAACTCAACGTCTCAGATTGCGTTTAGACGAAGCTCGTTGTGTCGATATATTTATTGTTCGTTCGTTATTTGTTCGTTTTATGTTTTAATGATGGGAATCGTTAGAATACAATCTTAGCAGCAACTTTAGTATGGAGCACTTTTATCTGTGAGTCCTTCCCGGAACCCTGGCGTTAAAACAATTTTTCAGAAGGGAGTGTGTTCCTACAACCTACCATTTTTATGATGCAAGTTGGAAGAGTACATTCTTTTCTCTGTGAGCCCTACCCGGGCCGCTAGGGGGGGGGGGGTTCAAATTTTTTTTTAAATGTGGTGTATCCTCATGACAGACAGTTTTTTGACGGGTATCGATAAAATACATCGCCAGGAGCGACGTTTGTATGAACTATTTTCTCTGTGAACAGTCTTTCAGTTGCTATGAGCAATCTAAATGATAAATTCAAAATTGTCTGCTTCTAAAATTGCTCGTAGAGACAACTGTTATTGATTACAGTAAAAAAAAAGACGTTAAAGGGATACCACATTTTTGACGAAAATTTGTCTAAGTCTGCGCTCTCTTTGGTGAACTGCTTTGCATTTCTTAGTGATTCCGTTCAGGACTTCGTCAGCAGCAACGTTAGTATGGAGCACTTTTTTTATCAAAAATTGTGGTGTCATGGAACACCCTATTTTTTTAACTTTGATCGATTGAAGGCGTCGTGAGTCGCTTGTTGCATCTTCGCGCCGCTTCAAGCCGCGTCTCGGTCTCAGCTGACCCTTAAGCTTACTTACTATAACCAAAGTACGTATAGCGCGCGCGGCCGCCGCGCCAGTAAGTAGGTCAACTCTAATACAAAGCATAGATTACAGAATTTTAACGCGAGACGTGTGCGTCGCCCACCAAGCGCCAACCACGACACCTGCTCCCCCATCGCACCGCCTCACCGCAACGATGCTAACCGTTTGGCGCGAGTTGATTTACTTCATTCACCTCTAGATACATTGCTATAACCAAGGACCCCAGACGGAACTTACCTAATATGTTTACTCTTAAATAAATTGAGACATAGTAAATAATATCCTATTTTGATTGATTCCAGACCTATACCAACGTATGTGTTGTCATCGGAACTGCAGATGCTGCGGGATGAGCTGGCAGCTGGGGGGGTGGACGTTATCCTTTTGGACACTTGGTACAAAAAGGACTCCAATGCAGTGCCACCTGTCTCAATTCTCCAACCCATCTCTTCTATTCTGATCAACTTCAACAACAAGGTTCATCTGCGTTTTCTTGATTATGATCAATTCTATTCAAAATCACAGTCGCAGTCATAAAATTTTCATATATGACTTACTTATTTAAAATTCTATTTATATCTTCTTTTTATAATAAATAAAATAAAAAATGTTTTAGACGTTACTTAATTTTTATTACAAGTTGGAAAAATATTAACTAAGAATAGTTTCTATACAGATCGCGAGTTCTTACCTACCTATTACCGGTTTGCTAGTGAGCTGTTAGCAACTTCGCAAGTGTAGCTTTTAATTGATGTACATTTTTTTGATATCTGATAAATTGTTGAACTATATACGTTTTGTGTAAACATAAAGAGGGTCCCGAAGCTGCAGGCGGAGGACCAAGCGGTATGGTGGGACACTCTCGGGAAGATGCAGAAATTGTTCCGCAAGGCCTCCTCGCAGCTCTACAATTCCGGGAAGATTGACAAAGACACCATGCACAACTACTTTATGTCGGGTAAAAAAAATATATATTCATGCTCTGCTCTCGTTAGAGTGAAGAAATAAAGCGTCATATTTGAAGTAGGAACCTATAAAATTATTCATTTCTTATTTAATAGTTTTGTATAAATCAGTAATGAACTAAGATTAAATAAAAATAAAAATAAAAACACTCTATAAAGCAAAGTGACTGTAGTAAATGCTAGTTCGTTCTCCTCAGATGCTTCCCTCAATTGCATTAAATGTTTCTTTAGATAACAGTTCGTCAGACAATATGTATCATAAAAAACGAAGAAATTTGTAGCTTTTCCTATTTTCCATAATACAGACATATTTTTTATATTATTGATATTTGCGTTTAAAAGTCTCTATAACATGATTTGATTTGTTTTAGTAACCGAACGTGAAGTGATAAACGGTATTCTAAACGTGAAGAACACGAAGAACCACTGTCTAGCGTACGTGCGGTATATCAACAACATCAACCTGCAGAACTTGAAGAAGGCCAGCAACTTCGTCGATATCCTCAACCGTAGTCTTGACACCGAAGCCTCCAAGCTTCTTGCTGATCTTCGCGATGTCCGACTGCCCGACAAAATAGAGACCACCAATATACAAAAGTATTATTCCTAACTCTTCTACAGAACTACTACTGTTTTGTCAATAATGACAAGTACAATTATACCCTAAATTAGAGGAACAAGTTTACTTACCCCTGTAGTTGTTGTTGTACTTTAATGGACCAAGTCTGTATTCTAAGGGGACCTAAGGGAGCCCTAAATTATAGCCTAAACTGAGAGAGGACATTAAAGGTAATACAAATAGAAAAATACAACCGGAGTCTACAAGTTTGTCATTACTTCAATGTAAAATCACTTTTACTCTTAACACTTTTCATATAATGTTTATTACAACACAATACTAATCTTTTGTGTAAGCGAAAATCACAACAAACATAATATATTTTTACCACAGATAATAGTATATGTCCAAATTTTTACAAGAATTTATCTGAGGTTAATTTTTGCAGTCTTATGACAACCATAAAGTAGAGTTGCCAAAAAAAAAAACATGTTGCGTTCGTTCCGTAGGTAAGGCGCAACCCCGATAGCAACGGTACATAACAACTTTTACTTCTACTATTATTCCTACCTCTTCTACAGAACTACTACTACTACTACTACTACTACTACTACTACTACAACATGCACATAATTACACTTCATGTTATGTGCTACACCCACATATTGTTTTTCTTGTCTGTTACTGATGTTAATGTTAATGGCAATTACACTTATTATTATGTGTACATTATACTTTAGTATATAGTTGCTCGTACTGGTCGTTTGCTCGGAACTGAGACTTAGGAATTTTCCAATTTTTCCCATTATAACAAACGAAGACATTAGAGTAGCATAGACTGCCAATGATTCGAAAAATGTACGAAAACCACATTAACCAGTTTACGGAGAAGCGGCATTAAATGTTATACCATTGGTGATTTTTAACCAATAACGAAAGTAGTTGCGAGTGTGACCAATCAGAGCGCTGCTGCAGTACTATAAAGTAATAAAAATCTTTTATGACAATTAACTAGTGATGTTCGAAATCAAATATGATGAGTATCGATACATTCACTAAGCTATGCATTACGCCGCGTCCAATTTTTGTATATGTTAAGCTCAGAGACCGAAAACGTTAATTGAGCGAAAAAACAACTCACAACGCGTGGTAACTACAGAAAGACCAAATCGCGAAATTCGTATTGTGACTGATATGTTATACGACCACAACGCATTGTGGCAATTAAGAAATGCCATAACGCATATATAACCATATTAGATTACAAAGCACAGTGATTTGCGATATGCGACTTCAGGTCTCGAAATTTTTTGGTAGATATCCTTAGAAAATATTTGTTATCCTGTAACAGATACCAGACAGACCATGCTCTTAATGCTCTTTCTGCTACTGAAAATTTAAAACCGCTGCATTTCATTATTTCTAATTAAATAAAAGGACATTTGTTATTTTGTACGCCCATAAGTTGTGTTGTTTATTGAGAGAATTAAGTAATAGATTATTAAACACTAACGTTTAATTATTGGTAAACTACTTAATTAAAGGTTTATATATACTTAATAAAACTGAGAACTTAAAATTCTTTAAAGTAATTTTTTTTAACACAAACATAAATGGTACCTAACTAGTCACCAGTAAACAACATTAAAATAAACCAGTCACCAGTAAACGCACTAAAATTATTCATTTGTATCGAAAATCACTTTTTCTAATGAAAAATAAGTATTTGTCTGCTATTTATTTTTACATGATCTATTGTTGTGGCATTTTGAGTTGCATTTTAAGTACTTTGAGCGGCACTTGCAGTTTTTATCAATACAATATCTTTTGCAGTGGCATAATAAAAACTTTTCTTTCCTGATTTCCTAACATAGATGCTAAGCAAGTGCTTACAAGTTGAGGTTACATCACAAATGTTAACGAAGTTGGTCTTAGAAAGTGTAAACTCATTACGTGCATAAAGTTTTTTCGAATAGACCTTCCTTGGATGGATTAATGCTCATAACAATACTTAAAACATTTTTTGGGGGTGGACGTCCTCTATCAACTTCAGGAACTCTTACTAAAACGTTTGAACCAATTTCAACAGAGGACATTTTGAATTTGATAGTGAAATCATTTTGTTTGCCTGCTTATGTAATCCTGATTTAGCACATTATCTTTTAACATTTATGACGTTCTTTCTTAAACAGAGCTTACAAGTAACATTTCATTCATTCATTTTCATTGCTTTCTCCACAGATAATATGTACATATTCATATCAATCTAAGTACTTGTGAGCTCCTGACACCTCTTTTTCACAAATTTCACATAACTTAAAATTTTCGGCTTTTCCTGAATGATATTTTAAATTGGCTGATTTCTGTATTTTTTTTCTTTCTCTTTCCTGTATCTTTGACTCTTCTATAACTTCAGGGATATCTTCCATGGTTAAGTTCTGTAATTTATCGACTTTGTGTAATTGTTTCTCATATTCTATGTTTTTTTGGTTTTCTTGAAAATCATTTTTGTTGGAAAATAGAACCAATTCATGTAAATATTCTTCAGTTTCTATTTAGCGTACACATTACTAAGAATTGATGAATCTGCAAGACTTATTTTTTTGTAGTGATCCAAACATAGCTTCATAAGGACTTGTCTTAAGCGCATGATGAAGAGCACGGTTTTTTTTAATCTGAATAAATAGCAATCCTGCTGACCAATTTTGTGAAATATTATCAGCCATCCAAGCTATTAAGATGTCACGAATGTCAAGGTTTCTATGCACAAGTTTCATCCCTGGCCACATTTCAGCTAATTTTTTGATAACTTTATTCACAAATTTACGACCATTGTCGCTCTGCAATATACATGGAGCGCCGAACAAACAAAGTATATCTAAAAGTTGATATGCTACTTCTTCGGCACTCTTTGTTTTCAATGGCTTAAGAAATAGTTAATTCAGTCAAGTGATCTTGATAACTCATAATCAAATCTATAGTCTTTATCTGGTTTAGACTGCGTATCGATTAGATTAACTTGACATCTAGAATTCATGCAGTCGGATAGAATAGGTTTCACTTGAGAGTGAATACAGCCTTATGTGATTGTTGATCGAAGATTCTTACACTTAAATAAATATTTATCAAAACATATAAAAACTGATTAAAACCTGATCAACGCCAAATGCCTCAAATGTTTTTGCTGGGAACACAAATGTTGCCAGTATGTTATTTTTTATACCACAACTGTTATATGTAACATCTCTGATCACGCGTTTGGGGACAAAGCTATAAAAATTCTTAAAAATAATAGAATAATTCACAGTATAATTTTAAATTACAGGTACACGGTTGAGTGGATTGGAAGAGAGGGCCTCGATCCGGATACTCACAGCGAGTACCTCAATCACTTTATAGCGCATTTCTACAAGAACATCATTAAATTAGTAGACAGGTTTGCTAAAACTCCCTGTTATAAAGTTTGTGAAGACGTCTTTCGGGTATTTTGAAAATTTTACCCTTAACAAGGTGTAAAAAGGGTCGCAAAATTTGTATAAAAAATAGTAACTTTTAGATAAATAAACTTGACCCTTAGTTTTAATGCTCTACAACCCAATTAATAATTTACTTTTTACATAATTCGCTACCACAATTTTTTCAGTAAAAGAATCAATGAACTCCCTGTAAAATGGCAAAAGTGAACGCGAACTGTGCTCCCGCGTCAAGTAATAAAACTGACGATTTGTGCAATAAAATCGTATAAAAACTGCGTACAAAAAAGGGTTGATGAAAATAAATCACTTTTTACAAGTTATTACACTAATCTGCTTGCTATATTTAAGTTATAAACTTTGTTTTGAAATAATCATTTGCAGAACAAATAACAAATGTTTTTCTGTCTGTATTACCAAATCTGTAGGTACCTTCATTTACCATCTCAATTTTAGTAAGGCGAACACAGAAACGATAATTCATATTTTTCATCTAACGTCACTTACAACATTACATTATTTCAGGTTGATAAAGTATTTATGTATTGATGACCCCTGTGACATATTGTATCTATAGAACATAAACCTTTACCCCGGACTTCTACTATGTCTTAAATAGGATATAATAAACACATGTATAAAAACATAACAGTTAGATGTAAATATCTATAGAAAAATAGTACTTATCTGTGTGCAGGGACAACAATTAATACAAATAAAATAGTTTGAATTTAGTAATTTATCAAAACATGCATAACATGTATTTTTGTTAAGTCTTCGTTTGTTAGCCGCCCTCGTCAGATGCTTGATCCAAGATGGGTTATTTGTTTTATTTTATGGGCTGCTGAAGTAAAATCAACACAAGCATCAATTTTTTGCCAAGAAAAGTAATGTAGATATATCCCGCGTGATAATAGTTGTGGTATGGTGCGACGCCATCTTGTCTCGTATCCACAGCAACAGGTTGGATTGAGGCAGGATCACCATCTTTCCGCTCTCACCAAGGAGCATTAGCATGCCTTGCGAGGAGTTAGGAGAAGTGTAAGGAGCGCAACTAAAGCCGTCCCGTAGCAACAAAATGGGACCAGTACATATGCTGACAAGCGTTGAGGCTGACGCTGAGTTTCAGGAACCCCATTGAGTGTAGTCCGCGGAATTGTGCTCAGTATATAGCCACTCAGTCCATTAGCTGCTATGTTTGATTAGGCAGGATTTCTAGCTAAAATAGAAATGTATGCTCACGAATGAGCCAGGAGTTAACAATATAGATGATGACCATGAGAGACCCAGGAACTCCGCCCAAGAATAGAGTTAGAGTTGGAAAAGAGTGGGAACATGTAACTTAATAAGATATAAGTAATGAAATTCTTTATTATATCCGCTAGCGTAAGAAAAAAGAAAATATACATATAATTTGAACCTCTCTGCGTATCCTTCATATCTCTCATGCAGCCAAGTAAAGTTTTCCCCCCCGCTGGTTGCAGTTCTTAATTAGCAAGATGGTGTACGCGCAATTGGGTGTGATAATTATAGTGCGAGTGTAATTTGCATTGTTTGTGTAATATAATGATGCATATAAGTTTTCAATTACAACCATAGACTTATTTAGTCTTAAGAAAAACAAATATACTTATGATGGTTTTTTGTTTGATTTTCTTTTTTTCAAATTCAAATAGTTTATTTCTCAAAAATAGGATACAATATCACTTTTTTGACGTCAGTATAATATGCAAAGAATTTATAAACTACTGCCGTTTCGGAATCAAGATGGCGTTCTAGGGAGAAGAAACAGCGAAAGAAACTCTCCAGCTATCGCTCTTTTCAATCTTTTCAATATGTATAACGATTGGTACATTTCCAGATATAAGTACTATGATAACAACATTTTAGTTAATCCCATGCGTTTTTATCTATAAGATAGTCTTTAGTTGAATATTATGCTTTTTTGACAAGTTTCTGTTTAACTAAAATTTTAAACTTTTTTAAATTCAATTTACATACTTCTGCAGGGATTTTGTTGAAAAAACGGACAAATTGTCCTTTAAATGATTTATCAATTTTTTCAAGCCTTGTGTAGATCAGAGCCAGTTTGAGTCTATTTCTTGTATTTCGATTATGAACATCACTATTTTTTTTAAAAAGATTAATATTCTTATGAACATACATGAAATTATTAAATATATATTGACCAGGTAAAGTTAGTATACTGATCTCTTTAAATTTATCCCTTAAAGAGTGTCGGTTAGATAAATTTCAATTGCGCGAATAGACCTCTTATGCAGTACAAATATTGTCTGTATATCAGCTGCGTGCCCCATAATAGGATACCATAAGACGTCATGCTATGAAAGTAGCTTAAGTATACTAGCCGGGTTGTGGCTCGTCTGTAAGTTGACAAATCTTTTTAACTGCAAAAGCTGCAGAACTAAGTCTATTCGCCAATCCAGCTATGTGTGGGCCCCATTGAAGTTTTGCATCTAAAGTAATGCCTAAGAATACAGCGCTATCTACATCTAATTGCTCCCCATTTATAAGTACACTGGTTCTTACTTGACTAACATTTGGCGTTAAGAATTTAATACATTTAGTTTTCTTACTGTTTAAAAGCAAATTATTCATATTGAACCAGTGGACAACTTTAGTCAGACAGTTGTTTACATTATCTAGAACTGTTTCGCGTCTTTTAACTCTAAATAAAAGTGATGTGTCATCTGCGAACAACACTATCTCGTGATTAGTTTTAACGACCTCCGGCAGATCATTAATGTATATAAGAAATAGGAATGGCCCCAGGATGGAGCCCTGTGGAACGCCCATTTTAATTTTAGATCCAGGGGCGCGCTTCCCATTTATATCAACTGTCTGAATCCTATTGTTCAGGTACGAGCTAATGAGTTTAAGTGCAGTACCTCTAATACCGTACTGATGCAATTTCCTAATTAGGGTTTCATGTTGGACGCAATCAAATGCCTTGGATAGATCACAAAAACACCCAAGGCATCCATTGAATCCTCCCAAGCATCAAATATGTGCTGAATAAGCTTAACGCCAGCGTCGGTTGTTGACCGACCTTTTGTGAACCCAAACTGTTTGCAAGTCAGTTGTGAAGTAAAATGACTACTCATTTGATTTAAGATTAGTTATTCAAAGATTTTACTGAAAACAAGTAGTATAGACATAGGTCTAAAGTTAGACAGGTCAGTAGTACTACCTGACTTAAATATAGGTATAATTTTACTGTATTTCATTAAATCAGGAAATACACCACAATCAATAGATCTATTAAATATTATTGCTAGTTGGAGAGCAATCACAGAAATTATGGTTTTTGCTAAGGTAACTGAATGGCCCCAGAGGTCAGCTGTATTTTTTATTTTTAGAGAATTAAATGATTTGATCATTATGATTTACATGTCTAAATTTAAATTCTTTTGGGCATTTTTTTACATTTTCTTTTAACACAGCCTCTGCTATTAATGGAGATGAGTTTAGTGAGTTGGTAGTTGAGAATGGAATATCCAGGAAAAAATTATTGAACAATGAGGCAATATCTGTTTCTGAGTTCGAAATCAACTTCTAGACAATAATCAGTTTTATGAGATTTTGATTTTCCAGTCTCAGCATTAATAATTCTCCAAGTAGTTTTTATTTTATAATTACTATTTTTAATTTTTCACTTAAAAAACGTGATTTTGCTATACGACAGATTAATAATTTAGAGTATTTTTTAACATAATCATTAAATGTCTCACTTATATTAAACTTTCTTTCACTATGTAACTCATACAACCGTTTTCTGCTTACATGGATGCCCACAGTAGCCCAATCACTAAAGCATGGACGTTGGTTAGCTAAGACACTCTTGGGTTTAAATACAGAGTGGTACTCATCACTAAGAACTTTGAAAAACATATTATATTGTGCATTTGGATCATTATGTTCGACAAGAGATGAAATATTTAACAATAAATTATTTTTAAATACCTCCTTTTTGAAGTGTCGTTTAGTTTTATGTCTGTTACCATATTTTTTTCTTACATTTATTCTCTGTTAACAATTTAATTTTCACTAACTGCCTACAATGGTCAGAAGTAAGGTTATTTATAATACTTTTATTTGTAACTGTAATACAATCTGTAAAAATATTATCTATGCATGTTGCTGTATTACCAGTTATTCTAGGTGATAGAAATATATTTTTACAGTTGAATTACTGAAAAAGACTTTTTAATTTTATGCCTATGGAAGACTTTTCTATTAACAAATCTATATTGAAATATCCCCAAACAAATACTTTTTAATTTTTTTACAAATAATGGATAGAGCCTCCTCCATTTTATTTTCAAAAATGACATAATCCGCTGCGGATACTATTCCGTGCTATACACACTAACTGAAAATGAAATGCTCTAACTCCACACAGGCTATTTCAATAATTCTTTCAACAGAGAGGCTCACAATATCTTTCCGATCTTTATGTTTTCACTTATTTGCAAGAATCAAAGAGCCACCATAGAAACCATAACAAAATAATAAAATGATTCTTTTAATTTTATTGAATAATTTTGATATAACATATTATATATAATCTTTAGAATAGGCGCCGTAGTTCGGTGATAATTAAATGACACTATAACTTACAAGACACTGACGAGTATGAAATTTATTATAAATGTAAATTGAGAAAATTGTATACATTTAACCAATAGCATTCTGATCCGATTCCTGCAGTTCCACGCGGACGCTCTAGAAATATTAGCAATATCGCTTTCGCAAAAGAAATTTATTAATTATTCTAATATTTAGCATTGAATGTGCTTTATGCTCTCTATGCGCGTATTCGATCTATCTGTCGACTAAAAATGAATGCGTTCTATGTTAAATTTGGCAGCACTTACGGTTCGCTTTAAACGCATTGGCTGTAACATGCTCAAGAGGTAGAATAGTGGATGTCCTTTAAAAACAGCTATTTTGTTTTTTGACATTTGGCGAAAAAAACGATTTCAATGGCTCTGTGATGCGAAAGCTTTCTATGTTAAAAAAAAATATTGACAACAATCATGGCTATTGTCACATGGTTGGACCTGTGAATAAAGTTCACGGCGCGCACGGATGTCATGGTAGAGAATAGTCATCGAAAGTAAAAATAAATTGTAGTACCGAATAAAAGTAAGAACTCCCCAATTTGAGGTAATCACTTCAAGGTTGGTAACACCGAAATTACGGACACAGATGTAAAAATGATAGTAGCTGATTTACACGCACATTGATAGGAAAATGGCTTGGAACACTCCGTTTGATGTTGTTTCGGACACAGTATCTGGACGTGTAAGTCTTCTTTGTTAATACCTAAAGTGGAAAAAAAACTGATATCGACGTTTTAGGTTCCTTAGTAAAAACCGAACCATATGTAGTATATCTTTAGCGTTGTCATATCTGAGCGTACATCTCTTTGTCAAAGATTAGAGTTTGGTAGTCAAACGGCCAAAACGGTCATTTGATTTTTTTATTGCACGTTTCATTTTATTTATTTCGAAAGCTTTTTGTTTTAACTCGATTTTGCTACCCATCAATTTGTCGTAGGTACCTATTAAAGGCTATTAATTAAAATTCTTCAGAAGTAAACTCAAAGTCCAAAAACGTATATTATAATATCATATACCTATTTGTTTATCATAGAATGTTTGTTAATAAGGGCAATGCGAAAGGAAGACAGTAGCGCACAGGGGCAGATCGTAACCGAGATACTGCAGCATCTGCACGCGTGCAACAATTCCGTGAAGGTATTCCACGGCAGGGAGCCCGACCTGCACTACATCGAAAACTATATGAAAAATGGCTCTGATAAGCCTCTTGTATTATACGGAGAAGGTATATTTGATTAACCTTTTGTTGTATATGTACGAGTATATTGTATCAGTTCGTCGAATAAAATTTGCTTGCAGTATGTAATACACATGATGTGAGAGCCGCCAGGCGAGTATAGGGGAGCAATAGCTCAGCTATAGTACGCTCTTCTTATACTTGATTATAGTATATAATCAACTTTTTTGAATGCTGAGGTATTTCGCCATCCACAATGAGTTGGAACTGGGCGTGCTAAACGTGCGCGTCATACACGACTTTGATACATGATTGAGACCACGGATTAGTTTCTGTGTTTGAGGAGAGATACTGCTTAGAGGTAGTTGTAGAAGCGACAAGTAAGGAATTGCGAGCAAGTAAGCAAGGAATTGTAGCAGATCAGGGATAGTCCTGATCCACCTATTGTCACGTTTTACTATGGTGTTTATTGATAGATGTACAGCGTTATGGTTGACGTTGGGATTGAATACCATCGGTTAAAATTGGATATATTTATTGTTTACATGAATTGTTGTAATCGTAACTAATAACTAGGTACTTTGGGTATAAGTGTTTAATTTTTATTTTCAACAACAGTATATATAAACTTAAACTATTCAGGTGGTTGTGGTAAGACAAGCCTCTTGTCTCAGAGTTCGGCGATGTCTCTGGACATTTGGTTTGCTGATGTTCGCCCGACCAACATCATCAGGTTCTTGGGCACTACCCCGGACTCCAGTGCTCTTACGCCTACACTCATCTCCATTTGTCAACAGGTATACAAAAAAAATATTTGACAATTCTAAAAGAGTTATAATTCTTAATAGTTTAGTTTAACATTTTTTAACTGCTCAATGATTGAATGTTGACGATCCTGATACTTGACTAGTATCGAAGTATTGTTTATAAAAATTGTGAAATTCTGCTTTATCCACCAGATCTCATATAATTTCGCCCTTCCGTTCGAAAGCATCCCAGACGACCTGGTGCCCTTGACTGCACACTTCAAACAACTCCTTACGATGGCCTCAGAGCAGCAGCCATTGCTCTTGTTCCTTGACTCCGTAGACCAGCTCACTGGCATCGGAACTGAAAACAACAAAGTCTCTTGGTTGCCGACCCGGTTACCGCCGTATTGTAAGGTTATATATATATATATATATATCGATACAAAAGTATAAGTTAGATGGTCTGCCAAGAGTCTCAACTTATTGGACGGCGCAGACAGAATGAAGTGTTAGGTTATATTTATCTAGTTTTTTTCACCACCTGTCAAGCAGAACTGAAGTAGCTTATAAAATGAGGCAGTTCCCCATATTATATTGTATGGTGTATGTCCGGCCGCTGGTTGCCCTCTTCGGGGTAATGCAACCGTGACGATCTAAAATGTTTATATTACCTACTAAAAACTTAACTAAAATTTTAATCTTTTACAATGTTGTCTTCGTTCCCGTCTGTAAAAACAAAATTCTTAGTCTTTACTAGCACCAGTACAATGTTTGTTGCTCAAAATGATGTATGTAAAACACATGCGATTTCAATTTGATATCTATTTCATTAATATGGAATAGGCATCGGAATAATTTTTTCGTACAAATATGACGTTATTGGTACAATAGATAATAGTGACGTGTGCACGCGAGGAGGCGAACCCCGAAGTGTCGCGCGAGTATGACGTGCTGCGACGGATCGTTGATGCTGAGGAGAACTTCCTCGAGGTTTCGGCACTTGGCGATGACCTTGCAATGCAAGTCCTCAAGTAAGTATTATCTTTGCATAATAATTGTTTCGAACGTAACTACCTATACGCCAATGTGTGTATGACGGATGTTACTCAATCACTCTGATTATTAGTACAATAGCTAAAGTTACTATAGTTATTTGTCGTTATGAAGGTTATGGATGGCTTCAGCGGCCCGAGATCTGACTAATTACCAGTGGCGACTGGTTTCCAACGCAATCAGCCAGTGCTCGCTGCCCATCTTCATTAAGCTGGTATTTGCCGAGGTTAAAAAGTTTTTTGTCTCATCATCAGTACACCTTAAACTAATTTCTTAACAGTAAACTCATTAAGTACTAAAATTTTCCATTCAGCAGTTTGTTAGTTATGTTCATCACTATTGTAAACTAAATTGAAAAACTAAGCCAATTAAATTACAGACATCCAAGGTATGTGTAATGGAAAAAGAAATCATTATTTTTTTGTTATTGAAAGTAGCAAAGGTAAGCACTTTTGTCTGCTATGTCTTTTAGAGGTAGATGTTATCTACTAATGAGAAAAGATGCGTATGCGCAGGTGTGCCGGTGGCGGAGCTATACGAAGCCGCAGGACACGCACCTGGCCTCTACCGTCATGGACTCCATCATGATGTTGTTTGAGAGGATCGAAAAACAGGTTCGTAGGTATTAATCTGAATTAGTTATCGACTTTGTATTTGAATTAAGTCCCAGAAACAGAAGCACGCACAGAACATTCAAAAAAGTCTGGTATATACAAGCTTACTTGCGGCGACTGCGATCACGTTTATGTAGGACAGACGGGTCGCAGTTTTGATACAACATACAAAGAACACATTTCAGCCTACAATAATCAACACCCAGATCGATCAAACTTTGCGACACATCTTTTAGATTCAGGACATTCACTACCCGACAACCACACTTTCGATATTTTACATATATGTCAAAAAAGTTTAAAACTTTGCGTTTTGGAGCAGATGGAGATAGTTCGGTACAGGGATAGAGGTGTAATAATTAACGAACAACTAAATTTTTCCAATTCTCCATTGTTACGTATGTTTTCAAATAATAACAACAATCGATCAGGTGATTAGGACGGTTGGGGGGAGTAGTAGGGGTTGTTTATATAAGGGCAACAACAGCTGTTTTACGTCATTTAGTGAAGGTATAGCGCACGACCAACTTGCGTCTTCTGAAGATGCCTCGTGTTGAGGCGAAACACGTGTCGAGTTTTTTTATCAATTTGGTGGTGGTGTTGTGATGAAGTTGGCATCGTCCACATAAGGAGGGAGGGAGGGAGGTGCACACCTACATGACGATGGTGTACTTGAGTGCTACTGAATTGTTTTTAGCGGATTTGCAAGGTAATAATATTTTATCATAATAATGAATTTCCGCAAAGTAACGCCTGATTCTATCAATAACCTTTTTCTTATGTATGCTTTATTTATATATATATTATTGAATAATATCAACCGGTTAGTTGAGCAGTTAAATTTACAAAATACTTTTAAAAAGTACATAGGTATTAAATATAATAATATTGTATACTCACATATATGTTTAATAATTTTTTTTTTTATTTATTAATATTTGAATAAATCTATACAGTTATGTCAATTGATGAAACTGATGACAACTCTTTTCATTCCGCTTCTGTACGTAGTTCTTCATTTTTTTCCCTCCCTGACCCTAATACGTTAGGTAATGTACTCGAATGCGAATTCCAAAATTTATAATCCTCTTTCAATGCCTGTCATATCAATGCTCAGAGCATTACCTCCCACTATTCTGACCTTCTCGAAACTTTTAAATCCGAGAACATTCATGCGCTATTCATATCGGAAACATAGTTAAAACAGAACCTTAACTCTGTACAGTATGCTCTTCCCAGATATGTCTTGGTTCGGAAAGATCGCACAGGTAAAGGAGAAGGGGGTGTTGATATCTACTTACGCAGCGATATTCCTTACAAAATTCTTTTAACCTCCCCATCGCAACACTCTGCTTCAGCTGAATATATTTTCTTGGTAATATGTATCAAGGAAGTGAAAGCCGTTCTTGGAGTCCTATACTGTCCACCTTTCTTCGACTATTTTTCCGATGTTGATTCCATCTTTTCTTCTTTCAGCGCACATTACACACATCACTTAATCATGGGCGATTTTAACAAAACAAACTTGTTAAAACCTTCTCCCCAGTGCACAAAGTCGGTATCATTATTAAATTCAGCCAGTCTATCTATAATTCCTTTAGAACCAACGCATGATAATCTTAATACAGCTGATACATTTTTAAATTAAATTATTGCCTCTAATGTTGATAGAATAGCTAAATTTGGTCAGTTCACTGCTCCTGGTTTTTCAAGACATGATTTGGTTTATGCCGCATACAAACTAAAACCTCCTAAATATCAACCAGCAATTGTGACTGCTAGAAAGTTCTTTAAAATCAATGGTGAGCAACTATGTTGTGATGCCGATCAAGTAGACTGGTCCACTTTATTATCAGCTACAAATGTGGAAGAAAAAGTGCATCATTTTACTCACTCATTGAAAGCTTTATATGATAAACATGCATCAATTCACACCTTCAGGATTAAAAGACCCCCTGTACCCTGGATCATTGAAGAAATCCGCAAAGCAATGGTTAAGAGATACAGAATTTTTTAAAATTTAAGAGGAACCGTACGGATTCTAATTAGATTTTTATAAAGCTGCAAGGAAAAGATACAACCAGCTGGTAAGGACAGCCAAACGCCGATTTTTTCAAGATTGTATTGTCAATTCTTTACCTAATGATAAATGGAAATTACTCAACTCACTCAACCTTGGCACTAATCTAAATAAATCTTCCAGTTCTCAATTCTCTCCTAAAGATCTCAATTCTCATTTTTCTAGTACACCATCTTTAGATAGAGTCACTAAATCACTTACTATCTCATTTATTAATTCTTTGCCACCTCTTGACATTGATTCATTTTTTTTCTCACCAGTTACTACGGATGAAGTCAAAAAAAAAGACATGTCCTTAAAGTCTAAGGCTGATGTGATGATGCGAGTAGAACTATGATCATCCATATTTTAGACTCCGTTATTCCTATTATTACTCATATTATCAATTTCTCACTGTTCACGGGCGACTTCCCAGACACATGGTGTAAGGCTTCTGTTATTCCCCTACCTAAAATTCTATATTCTCTATCTCTTAATGACTTTAGACCCATATCAATATTACCATTTTTATCTCTCTTGTTCTCCATTTTCATCAATTTCATTTGTCCTCGTCTTGGCTGTTCTTACCATTTGTATGCGGGAGACTTGCTGCTCTACATGCAAAGTAGAGTCGAATACCTCGACGGTGCTATACATAAGACCAACATTGAGTTGAATTATATCTTTGAGTGGTCTACACGCTTTGGAGTGTCAGTAAACCCTAATAAATGCCAGAGTATAATTGTAGATAGTTCTCGACAAATGTCTAAAGTTGATTTGTCAGCAGTACCATCAATTGTATACAACAACAAATAACCTTGGCTAACATTTGGATAACTCATTCAGTTGGATAGTTCAAGTTAATGAAATAAGTCGGAAAGTTACCAATGATCTACTTTGTCTCTGCAGATACCGCTATTTTCTCCCAACCAAAGCCAAACTTCCACTGGTACAGGCACTTATATTACCGCTCATTGATTATTGTCATGTGTGTTATCTAGACTTGAACTCAGATCTCCTTAATAAATTAGACCGCGTCATTAACAATTGTATTCGATATATTTTCGGTCTACAAAAATACGAGCACAACATTTTTCGCAATCGACCGGTTCGTCAACGCAGAAACGCAAGGACTTTATGTATTCTATACTCTATTTTAAATGATCAAAACTCTCCATGTTATTTAAACTCTAGGTTTCAATATTTTGTTTCTTCGCATAACCGATCACTTCGTTCTTCTGACAGCCTTCTCCTTGCCACGCCTCGTCACCGCTCTGGGTTTGTTTCAAATTCTTTTATTATCCATGCTAAAGGGCTCTGGAACGCACTTCCGAAGAACATCCGCTGTGCTAAATCTACACTTGTCTTCAAACGGAAGTTAAAAGATCATTATCTTAAACGGATACAAAATAAAGTATAAATGCAGTGCTCTTGAATTATGTTCTGTACTCAGGCGCCTCTTCGCGCTTTCCTACCATACTAGGCAATTTCCGTTTTCATGGAAGACTGCGAATGTGCACCCGGTGCCCAAAAAGAGCGATAGATCAGATCCATCGAATTACAGGCCTATCGCTATTACCTCTCTCCTTTCCAAGGTGATGCAGCGTGTAATCAACACACAGCTTCTAAGATACCTAGAAAAATACGACCTGATCAGCGACCGTCAATATGGCTTTCGCCGCGGTCGCTCGACTGGTGACCTTCTAGTGTATCTCACACACCGATGGGCACTAGGCATTGAGAGTCAGGAGGAGGCATTGGCATGTAGCCTGGATATAGCGAAGGCGTTCGATCGGGTCTGGCACTGGGGTCTTCCATCGAAGTTGCCATCTAATGGAGAGCCCGAGGGTTTTTGCAAATGGTTGGCTAGCTTTTTGCCCGGCAGACGCATACGAGCCGTAGTTGACGGTAGTGTCCTGCAAGGCTCTGTGCTGTGTCCTACGCGGTTTCTACTGCACATCAATGATAAGTGGGACATAAACAACATACATTGCTATGCAGATGACAGTACAGGAGACGCTTATTACACGGTCGTGCAAGCATCCCTCGTTCCGTTGTGGAAGAAAATCATGAATAACTTGTCTCAAATCGAGATCAGTCTGTCCAAGGTCTCTGACTGGGGACGGGAAAACTTGGTCCAATTCAACCCTACAAAGACATAAGTTCGCCGTTCACCGCAAAGAAAACCATTCACTGTGGTCCCACAATTCCAGATCACTCCCCTCTCCATGTCCAAGAGCATTGGGATCCTTGGTGTTGACATCTCCAGCGGTGTTCAGACAAGGTGAAGCTGGCGTCCAAAAAGTTAGGTGTACTCAACAGAGCTTTACAAGACGCAAGTCCGGCCCCATATAGAGTACTGCTGCCATCTCTGGGCGGGTGCACCCGGATACCAGCTTGGCCAATTTGACTCGGTTGAACGACGGTCTGTTAGAATTGCCGACGGTCCCCAAACTCACTTGTGGTATCGAGCCCTTAAGTCTGAGGAGAGACTTTGCCTCCCTGTGTGTGTACTACCGCTTGAACAATGGGTTATGTTTTAAGAAATTGTTCAAAATGATGCCCACGGCTACTTTCTACCATCGCACCGCACCGCCAACGTCAGGGGATTTATTTTTATACTTTAGAACCGAAATGGTCGCGTACAGTGCGGTTTCAGAGAAACTTCCGCCTGGGAACGCTTGGGTTGTAGAATTAGCTCTTCTCTAGAGGGTTTTCTGTAAGGACTACAGTATGGAGTTCATCAAGAGAGAAGTTATTAGATTTTTGAAGGGTCGGCAACGCGCGAGTGATGCCCCTGGTGTTGCAAGCGTCCATAGCCTACGGTGACCGCTTACCATCAAGCGGTGCATAAGGCCACCTTAGTGGTATAAAATAAAAACCTTAACCTCTTTATAATAGGTATGTAAATGTTCACATTATGATTTCAATACAGAATTCTTTTCTGCCACTAGGATGCGTTGCAAAAGCATAGCGCGGGCAACGCCTTAACTGGTGGCCAATGTACTATTTTACGAAATGTTTACTAATGTTTGACCATATCATGAAGTAGTCGTGTGTTTAGATGTTCATATCGTTAAACGTTGAGTTTTTATTGTCTTGGCTATATCATATCATGAAGTGGCCAGCGGATAATGTTCCATATCATGAAACATGACCATTTCATATAATACATCATGAAGTGATCAATTCTAAGATCGAGCCACGACATATACAAAGATATTGCCTGATTTGAAATAACATCATTTCATATTGTTATTATAATACTGTTATTTACTACTGTACGTTTTTTAATACTCAGCACGGACGGCTCTTGGTGTTCCATGCATTGGCATACATAACAGCAGCACGTAGTGGGCTCTCGGAGACAGAGCTAGAAGACTTAATCTCGCTGGATGACAGAGTGCTAGATGACGTTTACCAATACCACTTGCCACCTGTGCGGAGGATCCCACCGCTGCTGTGGACCAGGTAGAGTGTACCTAAGTACTTATACTTATCTTTATACTTGTCTAAAACAGGTATTAAACCGAAGTTATAAAAAATAACATTATAACATTCTGAATACTAATTCTTTCTAAATTAATAACAATATTTACATTCGAATTCGGGCGCGGCGCTTGGGGGTACAGGGTACAAACCTAAAAATCTAGTTGCTCTCTCGTAAAAACAGTAACACATACAAGCTTCAATCTTGCAGTGGTCATAGTGTGTGTGAGCTCTAAAGTATAACAACTAATAATAAAATCGGGCCCGACCCATTTACCATCTTAAATCACAGTTACAGCGCCATCTAGCTATTATTAAGCGAAAAAGTTATGAATTTGTTAGTTGAAAACGATATTCAAAGTTAAGTAACGTCGGGCTTGGTCAATATTCGAATGGGTGACCCCGTAGCGACACACTTTTTGTTTTTGTTTGTGTCTGTAAATTACAAAAATGGTGGTTCGTAAGGAAACCTCGGTGCGCAGGACCGACTCGCACTTGGCTGGTTTTTTAAATGAATATATGAAATAAAAAATCGGCCAAGTGCGAGTCGGACTCGCGCACCAAGGGTTCCGTACCATTAGCTATAAAAACGGCAAAAAAATAACGTTTGTTGTATGGTAGCCCCCTTAATTATTTTTTTTATTTCAATTGATATCTTTATTTTTAGAGGGAATATATAACTAAGCATCCTGTGCGTATTTCAAGCGTCTACCTGTTGCCGTTATCAATATCGAGCAAAAAATTTATTTTATTAAATAATTATTTATTTACCCTTAAATATGTATTTTATTCGGTTTTTTAGTATTTTTTGTTAAAGCGGCAAAAGAAATACATCTTCTGTAAAAATTTCAACTGTCTTACTATCACGGTTCATTAAATACAGCCTGGTGACAGACGGACGGACGGACGGATGGACAATCCCTCTACCAGCCTGTGGTCCTTCCGACTTCTTGTCATACGGGCCGAAATCTTGGGAGTTACACCGGGTACTTGCGTTGGTTCTTTCCCCACGGTGTAAGATCCTTCGCTCCCTACAAATTCTAATCTTTCCGTCACTTTTATATATATGTATTTTATTTATATTCTCCCTTATTAGGGTAGGAGACACGCGACACGCCTGCGGTGCCGGACAGCTCCTTGTCATTGTTTTGCACTTGATGCAGTCAGGCAGCTCGTGTTTTATTTTTTATTTTCTACTACTATCTAGCCTTGTCATTCTTTCTATATTCAATTTGTCAGTATTATATTAATTTATTCATTTAGTAATTCCATACAATTATAATAAACGGATGGACGGATGGACAAATACGATCCCTCCACCTCCACCTTAGTAATAGGGTCCCGTTTTTTACCCTTTAGGTACGGAACCCTTAAAACTCTTCGCGAATGTGTTGATATTTGTTTGCCGCCTCTTCCCGCGAACTGAAAATGTCAAATAAATGAATGGTTTCTCTACATATTTTAAACTAAGACTACTATTTTTTTTCCTAAACCCATCGAGTATCGTTAAATAGGGCTCGAAAAAATAATTTGATACTATTAAGTATTTTTTTTAGACGTTAATTTTGCGAATCAGCTTCCAAAGTTGAAAAATTGTATGGCCTGCATTGTGACAGAAGGGTAGATACTATTTATTACCTTTAAGCCGCGCGTTCTAAAAATCACAATAATAGGACTCTATAAATACTTTCAATAAAAATAAGTTTGAACATAATTGGTTGTAATGTTTTCAGAAATCCGCAATAATTTTATTTCTACGGAACTTAATGCATGTCATGCATGTGTCGTAACACGCACTCAGCCGGTTTTTTTATGTACTATTTCTTAAGAGGCACTACTACGTGACAGAAAACTTGATTAAAAACAAGGATGACGCGTTGTGTAACTGAGCGTGCGTGAGTAGTGCAGCTACATATCAACTCACTGAGATTTTTACATTGAAATACACGAAATAAATAAATAGTTTATTACACATCATTCATTCATTCATCACCATAAAGCACTATCACAGCTATTCTTTAGCAAAGCTGTAAATTAATAGCACTTACAACTTTGGAGATTTTTTGATGAAATTAATGTAGATTTCGCAAAATGTAAACAGTGTGGTAAAAACTTTTCACAGAAAGGAGGTGGCACTCCATCACTAAAATTTCATCTTAAATCAAAACACAGTGATAAGTATTTTTTTTATTAAGCAAAAGTTATTAATCGTGTTTTTACGTTAACCAACAGGGTCTAAGCCATATCTCGAAGAACACATTAGTTAATTTTTTGTAGGATCTGCTCAGCGGATGCGGAGAAATATTTGCCAAAAGAAATGAAATTTAGGTAGTATAGCCTCTTAATGCATGTGAATATTTCGACTGTACTTTTCATATCAATGGGTTGAACAGTAGTATGTCTTTGCCTAGTTTTTTACTTATCTTTATTACGATTTGTTTGCAACAAACTGTTTTATCCCGGTGGTCACTGATCAAAATTAAGCCTACCTACCCACCTAAGAAAAGGTTCTTAGGTATCCGCTGGCAAAATGTTAAGCTTTAAAGTGCTTGTTTTTGCAAGGGTCAAGTATCCCCCCTTTCCACTTGCCAGCTCAATGGTAACTAAAATGTATATAACTACGTTAACGGAAAACTATATCAGCTAAGTTTTAAATTCGGATACTCATTGTCATTCATAGTAGGGATGTTATGGATATGAAATTTCGGATCTGGATACGGATACGGATATAGAGATAATATTATATAGGTTTCGGATACGGTTAATGACATGAAATTTTTTCTGATTAACCATTAGTTTCTGATAGTTTCGATTACGGTTATTGAATTTTTCAGGAATTTTAAAAGTAGGGAGTAATTGATTTATCGTATTAGATCCTCTGTCGCGTAAAATACAATTAACTGTTTCAGTGCTTAAGCTCCAATCTTGCAAAATATTGTTAAGATTATTCGCTATAATTTCACCCGTGTGCCGACCCTCTGATTGTTCACACTTGAGTATTATAGAAACTCTTTCATAATTATTCGTGATGCCATGCGCAGTAACACTAAGTGACGAGACATTTGCGCTGGGCTCGGACCACACATCCGTAGGAATAATAATTTTTTAAATTGCTGAAGTAATTACAGAACCTTTAACTTCATTTTATTGTAGATATCAGTACACAGTAAATTAGTAAAATACTTCTTGTATTGTAGCGTGTTAATGCTGCCTACATTAATCTTTGAAATCCCAATTTTTCAACAACATTAAATGGCAAGTTTTGTAACGCAATCATTTCAGCCACTAATTTATCAATTTCTTTTCATCCCAGGCCCCAACACCTTTATTTTTTAAAGGATCTGTTAGTGACAACTCTTGTAAAGGTGTCAGCTGTTTGGGTGTTTGTGGTTTTTGTTGGTTATCTTTTTCCAGTAGCCAAAGTTCTTGATACTTATCACTGTGTTTTGATTTAAGATGAAATTTTAGTGATGGAGTGCCACCTCCTTTCTGTGAAAAGTTTTTACCACACTGTTTACATTTTGCGAAATCTACATTAATTTCATCAAAAAATGTCCAAATTACACTAGACTTAGGACGCATTTTGTTCAGTCAGATAAAACAATTTAGTAACACAACACTTTTCTTTCAGTTTATCGATTTAAGTATTTGTAAATATTAATTTGCTGACAAGTTGGTTATTACTAAATAACAGAAGAAAACAAATAATGCAAGCGCGGCTCTCGTGTGTGTCTCGGCCCATCAAATACAACGTCTCATTTAGAATTTAGATTTTGCCCCTATCCGAAATTATCCGAATTTTTTATATCGAATTCGGTTACAGTTACGGATAGATTTTTATATCGGATATCCGATAGTTTCGGTTACGGTTACGGAGCTCCATAACATCGCTCATTCATAGTCAAGTCTCTCGCTCTTAAGGATTCGCACCTTAGAAGAGAAAACAAATTGCCATGTACATTAATTCGTCGAAAACTAAGTTACTTAGAAACGTGAATTTTTTTAATGATGGATCTCGATAACGTGCGTGCGTTTAATTTTTTTAATAACTTACTAAAAAATATTTTGGATTAGGACTAACAAGTCTAGATACTTTATTTTGCAAAGACATATTTTCTATGTACCAAACCAAACAAATTATTATTATTTTATTATATACATAGTGTCATTTATAGACTACAGGCCCATTAAGAAAATTGTCATGTGAAATGACCCACCGTAAATTACTTTTAGAAGACTGCTACTATAGTATATCAGCAAATAACTCTCAGCCGTATGCCGTCACTTTAAAGTGGTATGAAAAAGTCGTGCTATGGTTACGTCACTCATCTGCAAAACCAGCAGAACTAAGTTTACCTGCCTGAACTGTCATTTGTGCAGCCTATTACAATTTTGAATCGGTATTAATACCTAAAAAGACCGTTTAATCAACTAATTCTAATTTGTCATTATATAAAGCCGGATTTTGATTAATTTGGACTAAATTAAGTAAGCAGTAAGCATTAAGTACAAAATTAGCTTATCTCTGCTTTTTTAATTAGTTTAGAAGTCAAATCGCTGAATTTAAGCTTGTTACTGCATCTGATTGATAGTAGTAGTAGTTAGTAGATTTAAGCATTAGATTATAGAGAAATTGCAGGTTCTTTCAGCAATGTAAGCGTTGCGTGAATAATTATTAAGTATTCTTATTCAAAGTATTCGACTAAACTAATCTTTGTTAGTTAGTGATGTACCCCAATTGTGCTAGCTAGCTGGACCCATGTCATTAGTACGAAATATCGTAACTGTATTTTTGAAGGGTAATGTGCGATTGTTTTGTAAGGATCCGCAACGATTTGCCGAACTATCTGTCGGAGCGCGAGGCGGATGGCGTCTCCGTGATGAACTGGTACCACCGCCAGTTCCGGGACACCGCGCGCGAACGCTACTTTAAAAACATGAACATGGCCATTTACTTCCACTCTATGATTGCGGATTACTATCTAGGTTCGTATTGTAACTCACATAATAACTATATAATATAACTATCATACTAGCACCAGTAATTCCTTACAATGTTCAGGTTTCTTAGGTCATTGCTATAATAATATTTTAAAAGAGAGCTATTCACAAGGTTGTTTACTTATGTGATTGCCGTCATTTGATCGACATAATTATAATGTAAGAATTGTCTTTTTTCAATACCCGGATATCTTGACTTTAAGCCGATTTTTGAGTTAGTACGAGCAATTTTATTGAATTTTTTTTTTATACCTCTAAGGTGGCAAACAAGCTTACGGTCCGCCTAATGGTAAGCGGTCACCGTAGCCTATGGACGCTTGCAACACCAGGGGTATCACTCGCGCGTTGCCGACCCTTCAGAAATCTAATAACTTCTTTCTTGAAGAACTCCATACTGTAGTCCTTGGAGAAAACCTTGGCAGGGAGCTCATTCCATGACTTAAGAGAATAAATACACTTCGCGGAGCCCGCGCGCGTTTTTCATTTTTGCTAAAATGTTGCTGTCCATATCGAAGAAAACGCGGGTGCGAGACCCCCTTTCCCCGCGCCGCGCGCCTTATTAAGGATTAGCGATATGACTTTCACCCAAAAATACTATATTTTGAGCATTAAGGAAGTATAAATGAATCATCATCATTAATTTTTCAATTTAATAAGTAATTAATGTGCTGCCATATTGTTTATCCGATTGCCGATTGCGATAAAACTATGTTAATTTATTGCTTCCACAAGCGCAAAAGATATAGGCATGAAATAATATCATTGTTTGTAATGGAACAGGTTAAATACTCAAAGCATTGACCAGCATCGGACCTAAGTGACGAAAAATACAAAACAATCCTATATATACTTTTGTCAACGAGTGTTTGCCATCTGTAATCAAACTAATCAATCATTGATGCGATTTGCTCAATTCCTTAGCAGGTATTAGACGTTCGGTTCGGCGCGCTCTCTGAGAAAATAGTTAGGTACCTACTTATACAAACTTATAAAGGTTATGCGTTATTCTTTATTTATAGGCAGGAATGAATATTAAAATAGGAGGAGGTTTCTGAGCTAACATTCATTTATCTTTTCACGGAGACCAGCAAGGACGGTAATAAAATAGGTAGGTAACTGGGTACCTCGTAGCATTCTTACCTACACATACGGTATCTACCTTTTTAAAATTTACTTTGAAATCATAATAATGTTTATAATGGTAAAATGTAAGTACAAATATTTACTTATCTTTACCATTTTTAAACTTATACTTCTGTATTATAGGTACTTATAGGCTACTTTATTAGTATTTTTCAAAATAATTGTACGTTACGAAATTGTTGAAGTTAAGTAGTAAGTTATAACTTTTAAAAAACGTGTAGACTGCCTACTGATTGACTAAAGAAATGAAAGGCTACATAAATGTAACATTGGCGGTCAATAGATAATTGATAATACCAAAACAATCTATAAAGGTTGTAATTCGTAAACAATATTCGTAGTAAGTATTTTCTGAAATGGAGTAGGGTAAAACACTAAGATGTCGGCCCCTTAACGTGAAACGCAACTTTCAGTCCTAACCATACCTGACCCTTAAAGTTATCCACCGTTGAATTTGCATTGTCGGGCTATATGACATTTACACTTTATGTTATTGAGTATATAATATAGTGATTATAAACATCTTAAATTACGTGACAAAGAATAATAAGCGTTTAAAGTTTTGTACGGCAAATTTCCCAAATATCGGCCATCCTTTATCTAACTACGACCTCATTCTATCCTAATGTCGAATCGTTAAAAGGGCAATATATCAATAGAAATTATTTATTTGTGGTGAAACTTTACCAAGCAAAACTTTAACTCTATATAATACCTTTTAAAATAGAAATCGTATTAGGTTATATGTGTGTTTTGTTTTTCTTATTATTTGAAAATTGACCAATAATAAATAAAATAAAATAAATTGTTGAAATTACCAAAGGTAACCAGTTTTAATGTAATAAACAGCATTCAGTTTTACAGCAAAAATACATAAACACACTGTCTACACAGTTACATGAATAGACTTATTTAGTATTTTTACATACTGAATTTCATGGAAACAAATGAACTGGGCCGAGCTTAGATTGTTAGAGCAGCCTAATTACGGCCGTGATTTTCATAGTATATTAAAATAGTAAAAATAACATTTTGAGGCGGCCGAACTTTTGTTATTCAATTAACGGGTATTTAAAAGCCCTAACTTAGGATACTAAAGATCCATTAAACTTATAAAATTGCTGTCATCTCCCTTGTCTTGGCCGCAGGCTGACATTAAGGTTTTGTAATAAAATAAGAATCCTAACATCGGCCCCGTTATTTCTATTTTACGAATTAAATTAAGAAGAAAAATATATTTCAAATTGCTGTTTAACTGTCCGGAATTACTAAGAAACTATTGTAAGCTATTGGTGTTCAAAAAAAACATATTTCCAGAGTGGTATCCGTTGACGTTTTTTGCCAAATAAGTGACAGAATTGCACTGTGCTGCGTATCGCAGGCTTTACATAATCTTTATTATAACCTTTCATTTCGTCATTCTATCAGTAGGCAGTGAACACGTTTTTTTTTAGAGTTATAACGTAGTACTTAACTTCATCAACAATTTCGTAGCGTTTTTTCGTAATGCACCATTATTTTGAAAAATACTCATTAAGTAGCCTATAAGTACCTATAATATAGAAGTATAAATTTAAAAATTATAAAAATAAGTAAATATTTGTACTTACATTTTAGCATTATTAACATTATTATGATTTATATATTTACAATATATAAGTATAAATTTATTAGTGGTAAAATGTAAGTGAATTTACTATACCTTATAGTAATATAATTAAGTTAATTTACTATATTTTATAGTTTTATATTACTTACCTTTTACCATTATTAAATTTATACTTATATATTGTAGTTACCTACTTAATGAGTATTTTTCAAAATAATTCTACGTTACGAAATAACGTTACGAAATTGTTGATAAAGTATTGGCCACTGGCTGTGAGAAATCGTCAACGATTCCAAACTCACTTGCGGTATCGAGCCCTTTAAGTCTTAGGAAAGACTTTGACTCCCTGTGTGTGTTCTACCGCTTGTACAATGGGTTTAGTTCTGAGGAATTGTTCGAAATGATGCCCACGGCTACTTTCTACCATCGCACCGCTCGCCATCGGCAGGGAATTCATTATTATACTTTGGAACCGAAATGGTCGCGTACAGAGAAACTTCCTCCCGCGAACACTTCAGTTGTGAAATGAGCTCCCTGCCAAGGTTTGCTCTAAGGACTACAGTATGGGGTTTAAGAAAGAAGTTATTAGATTTCTGAAGGGTCGGCAACGCTCTAGTGATACCCCTGGTGTTGCAAGCGTCCATAGGCTACGGTGACCGCTTACCATCAGGCGGACCGTAAGCTGGAATAAAAAAAAAGTACTAAGTTATAATTATAAAATCGTGTTCACTGCCTTCTGATTGACTGAAGACATTAAAGGTTATGATAAAGATTATGTAATGCGTTTAAATTATTATGTAATTATAATTTAAATGTAACATTGGCGGTATGTATGCAATATGGTGTCTTTATGTCGTACGCTCCAGTGGTATAGTGTATAGGAGCCGGCGAGGCGCAGCAGTGCAATTTTATCACTAATTTGGCGGAAAATGTCAACAAATAGCATTAGGAAATATGTTTTTTAGACCATAAATAGCTTGCAATAGTTTTCTTACTACTTCCGGACAGTAAAATAGCAATGTAAAAGGATTTTTTATTTTTTTATTTTAGTTGTTTACTTTACTTTGTTACTGAGAAATAACGGGGCCCATGATAGAATTCTTCTTTTACAAATCCCTAATGTTGGCCTGCGGTCGAGATACGGGGGATGACAGCAATTTTATAATTTATTAGTATCCTACGTTAGGGCTCTTAAAGTTTATAAGGCGTCCCATACCCATTAATTGAATGACCAAAGTTCAGCAGCCTTTTAATGTTAGTCATACATCATCATATTTTCTTAGACTATAAAAATCACGGCCGACATTAAGCTACTCTTGCAACCTAAGCTCGGCCACATTTACTTGTTTTGATGAAATATAGGATGTTCAAAATACTAATTAAGTCTATTCATGTAACTGTGTGGAACAGTGTGTTCATAATTATTTGCTAAAATACACAATGCAGTTTGCCACATGAATAATTTATGTTTTAATAATAATATTAAAATTTTGATAATTTTATTATATTTTATTTATCATTTGTCAAATTCAGTTTTTACGTGAAAATCATAAGAAAATACCTATATAACCTAATTTAATTTCTATTTTAACACAACTTTCAATTTTAAATAACAATGACAAATAATGCCTTCTTTTGTTGACGATTTAGAAAATTCTTTACTGGCCGATATTAGAGTAAAAGAAGGTTGTATTATGGAAATGTTACAAGCGTCCATAGGCTATGTTGACCGCTTACCATCAGGCTGACCGTTAGCTTGTTTGCCATTTTTTAATATATAATATTCGATTTATTTTTAATAAATTGGACTGGATTGATTGATGGATTGGATGTCACTGTCAACAAACAAACACGTTATTTTCAAAATAAAATAATTTTAATAGGAAATACCTTACTTTAATAAAAATATACTACTTTTTACAACAAATTATACTGACGTTGTACAGTGATAATTTTTAACATTCTTCGTGTGCTACAAATATGTAATTTACTGTGAATTTACTTGATAAATAAACATTTATCTGTCAATGCACAGAAAAAGGCACACTTTCGTACAAAACGTCCATTCACTACTCAGTTATATAAAAGATTTTCGGATTAAAGCATATTTTCGGCATATTTCCTTCAAATTCATCATTACTTTTTAATTTAGCGTTGGAATTTGACAAGTGTCTGGGTGGTTGTCCATTGTTGCCAAGTTGTTGATGTTGTTGCTGAGAACCAAGAAGCTTATAATATTTATTCACCGAAAAGATTATTCTACATTTATTATTGATTACCAACTTAACCATCCACTAACCTACTTGAGAAACTTCTCGTTTGAAAACTGGCTTTCGTTCATCGGGTCGATCCGTAAAAGTTTGCTAACCTTTTTTGAAAGAAATAAGTTATACATTGCGGTTTCGCGACAATCGATGAATTTCGTACGTCATTTTAAATGCGCAATGTATATCTTATTTCTATGGATTTCAAACGAGAATTGTTAGCTGTCATTTTACGGAATCGAGCCGCAGATGCCAGAAATCTTTACTAATTCTCGGATTCAAGATCTGCAAAGAAGTGTTGTGAATTTGTGTGATCGTTTACAATCTCTAAAGTGTTTTTGTCATACTGTTTCTAATAATTTAATTTTTAATTTTCTTCTTAATGCTTTTATATCGTTAAGTATTCTTATTGTCTCAAAACTAACGATCCATGTCCATTTCGTTGTCTACCCCATCGCCGTTTCTTGCCAGCGCTCCGACTACTTCTATGAACGAAATTATTCTATGTGACTTATGTTCTCAGCCCTGCAAAGGCCGTAAAGGGCTCAAAATTCATTTTGGCAAAAAACATAAGCCTCGCCCTGCACCGCCACTTGCCCAGCCCATCACTGGTTCCTCATTGGACCTATCTTCATCGGAGCCACAAACTCCTCTCAACACCGACAACCTTTGTAAGTCATTGGGAGGGTCGCGTTCAACATTGCCTCTCTTTAAACGGATTCCTCGAGGTGCTCGGCGAAGTGTAGCACAGGCCCTTCATAAAGTCATCCAAAAAATAATCAACCATAACACAACAGAGAACTAGGAGCTCTTGTTAACTTTCGCCTACAAAACCCTCCACGCAACACCTGAGGACAATACGGGAGCCACCCTTACACAAAAGATAAAAAATAACTGTTCAGCTTCACTGCAACTATCTCCTTTTTTAACTTCTACTGTTGTTTACAGACATGGGAACCGTCGTCCTCGCAATAACATCTACCACCTTGTTGAGGCCAAAGTGAGTGATGGCGATATAAGAGCAGCTTTTGTTCTCTAGCGATGTCATCGCACCGGATACAACAAAGACTTTAGATGCTCTGCTTACTAAGCATCCACAGGCTGCTGTCACTTGTCGCCTCCCTGACTCACCACGACCAGGTGACCTCACTTTTCACGTGAGCCCTGATGACAGCCTAACCGCACTTATAAACCTTATGTTGTCAGGTGTGGTTCCACCAATAGCAGTAGGGTGCACCTTAAGGCGACTTGCCTCTGAAATTGCCGCAAAAATCATCCTTCCACAGGTATCATCTTTATTTTGCCCCACGCAACTGGGCTTTGGCATTCGAGGCGAATGTGAAGCCGCCATACAAGCAGCGCGCTCTTTCATTTTAAATAAGGGGGGCGAAGTGTTTTTAAAAGTTGATGTGAGGAACGCATTCAACTCAATTGATAGGGGCACACATAAAGCACATAAGAGAAAACATGCCCTATTGTTTTATAAAGAAAAAATCCTCTTTTCTTCAGTTGGATGTCAACAAAGCGATCCACTTGGACCAGCCATTTTCAGCTTAGCGATACATTCAACAATTTCGAAGCTCAATTCTGCTTTTAATTTATGGTATTTAGATGACGGAACCCTAGGCGGCGATGCTAGTACTGTTTTTGAAGTCCTTCGCAAGCTCATTTTTGAATTCAACGCCATAGGTTTGGATCTAAATTTCGACAAGTTTGAACTTTATATTTCGGATTCTTTAAGTGATCACTTTAAATCTGATTTGGTGAGCAAATTTAATAGCTTGGCCCCTAATATTAAAATTTTGTCAAAGTCATATCTTATGCTCCTAGGCACTCTCAACCTATTTAGATGAAAAAATACAAAATTTTAGCACAGCAGATGATAAACTTAATCAAATTAACCCTCATATGGCTCTTTCAATTATTCGTTTTTGTATATTTGTACCTAAATTCACCTATGTTTTACGTTGCTGCCCTTTTTGGAACCATCCGAATTTGCTATTGCCTCTGGATTCTTTGATTATATATTTGCTTACCAAAATTTTAAACTGCCCTTTAGATGAGCGTGCCTGGTCGCAGGCCTCTCTTCCTATCAGACATGGTGGTTTTGGAATCCACAGCATTACCGCTGTTGCCCTGGGAGGCCTTTCTTGTCCTCTGTCAACAGTACGTGTGATCTCTACGGTAAGATTACTGGCCCTTCTTTGAGTTCCGTCGAGGTACCATACTTGACATTGGCTACGCAGGCTTGGCGATCAGCGTGTCATGGTATGGATCCTCCGTCTTTTACAAAATCGGAGAGACCTTGGGACGAACCTTTATGCAGAAAAGTTAGTTCCTCCCTTATCTCAACCGCTATAGAACCCCGTGAGCGTGCCCGTTTGCTTGCCGTGTCTAAACGAGAATCAGGCCACTGGCTACGGGCACTGCCTTCCGCGACGATAGGCACTCTGCTCGTTTTAATAAGGATCCGAATATTTCTGAGTTAAAACGCAAATTAAATGCTGCCTCGAGGTTCAGTAAGAAAGCAACTGCCAGAGCAAAATTCCAATTCATCGGCAAAATAGGTGGGCGACTTGCGAGCTATCCTTCTGGGAGTCGTGCTTTCTGGTCGCTTGCCAAAGCTGCCGAAGGGAACTTCTGCCAGTCGTCGTTACCACCACTGCGAAAGACCGATGGTGACTTGGCCCATAGTGCTAAAGAGAAAGCCGATCTACTGGGCAGTCTCTTTGCCTCGAACTCGAATATGAGCGATGAAGGCGCTGTACCACCTAATATACCGTGGTGCGGTAAGTCCATGCCGGAAATCTCCATAACGCAGCGGGAGGTCAGGCGGGCGTTGCTTTCTCTAGACGTTCATAAGTCGAGTGGGCCAGACGGTATACCAGCAGTGGTGCTTAAGCAGTGTGCTCCTGAGTTATGTCCTGTACTCACGCGCCTCTTCGCGCTTTCCTACCACACTAGGCAATTTCCGTCTTCATGGAAGACTGCGAATGTGCACCCGGTGCCCAAAAAGGGCGATAGATCAGATCCATCGAATTACAGGCCTATCGCTATTACCTCTCTCCTCTCTAAGGTGATGGAGCGTGTGATCAACACACAGCTTCTAAGATACCTAGAAGTACACGATCTGGTCAGTGACCGTCAATATGGCTTTCGCCACGGTCGCTCGACTGGTGACCTTCTAGTGTATCTCACACACCGATGGGCACTAGCCATTGAGAGTCAGGGGGAGGCATTGGCATGTAGCCTGGACATAGCTAAGGCGTTCGATCGGGTCTGGCACCGCGGTCTTCTATCGAAGTTGCCATCTTACGGAGTGCCCGAGGGTTTGTGCAAATGGGTGGCTAGCTTTTTGTCCGGCAGACGCATACGAACCGTAGTTGACGGTAGTTGCTCTGATAGCATGGACATTAATGCTGGTGTCCCGCAAGGCTCTGTGCTGTCTCCTACGCTGTTTCTACTGCATATCAATGACATGTTGGACATCAACAACATACATTGCTATGCAGATGACAGTACTGGAGACGCTTTTTACACGGGTCGTGCAAACATCCCTCGTTCCGTTGTGGAGGAAAACCGCGGAGAACTTGTGTCTCAAATCGAGACCACACTGTCCCAGGTCTCTGACTGGGGACGGGTAAACTTGGTCCGATTCAACCCTAGAAAGACACAAGTGTGCGCGTTCACCGCTAAGAAAACTCCATTCACTGTGGTCCCACAATTCCAGAACACTCCCCTCTCCATCTCCAAGAGCATTGGGATCCTTGGTGTCGACATCTCCAGCGATGTTCAGTTCCGAGATCATTTACAAGATAAGGTAAAGCTGGCGTCCAAAAAACTTGGTGTACTCAACAGAGCGAAGCAGTACTTCACGTCGGGGCAAAGGTTGTTACTTTACAAGGCGCAAGTTAGGCCCCATATGGAGTACTGCTGCCATCTCTGGGCAGGTGCACCCGGATACCAGCTTGGCCCTTTTGACTCGGTTCAACGACGGGCTGTGAGAATTGTCGACGATTCCAAACTCACTTGCGGTATCGAGCCCTTAAGTCTGAGGAGAGACTTTGCCTCACTGTGTGTGTTCTACCGCTTGTACAATGGGTTGGGCTACTTTCTACCATCGCACCGCTCGCCATCGGCAGGGAATTCATTCTCACACTTTAGAACCTAAATGGTCGCGTACAGTGCGGTTTCAGAGAAACTTCCTCCCGCGAACGCTTAAGTTGTGGAATGAGCTCCCTGCCAAGGTTTTCTGCAAGGACTACAGTATGGAGTTCTTCAAGAAAGAAGTTTTTAGATTTCTGAAGGGTCGGCAACGCGCAAGTGATACCCCTGGTGTTGCAAGCTTCCATAGACTACGGTGACCGCTTACCATCAGGCGGGCCGTAAGCTTGTTTGCCACCCTAGTGGTATAAAAAAAAAAAAAAAAAAAAAAAAAGACAGATTTTATCATTAGCTGTGTGCCTACGCCTTGGGCTTCGATTAGTGCAGCCACTCACCTGTATTTGCGGCGAAAGGGTCGAGCAGTTTGGCTATCACGGCCTTTCCTGTGGGAAAAGCACCGGCCGCTTTTCACGACACTCAGCCCTAAATGATATTATCCGTCAGGCCCTAACCTCGTCCCGGCTCCCGGCCATTTTAGAGCCAAGTGGAATTGGGCCATGGAAGCTCGGTAAGTCTTTGTTGTGGGCGCCACCTGCGTTGACACGATGGCGGCGTCTCATTTACAAAGAGCGTTGGCGCGGCAGCGGCGTCTGCTAAAACCCGCAAACGGCGAAAATATGCCAATCTTGAGGCAGGTTTCATATTTGTGCCGTTTGAGGTTGAGACT
The DNA here is from genome assembly GCA_946406115.1 of Apoda limacodes. Classification (NCBI taxonomy): domain Eukaryota; kingdom Metazoa; phylum Arthropoda; class Insecta; order Lepidoptera; family Limacodidae; genus Apoda; species Apoda limacodes. Next base: position 2,399,824 of record OX291540.1, on the reverse strand, counting down.
TTTGGGCCGTGTGGACCGCAAAAAAACGCGTCCTTGACCTTTCCGCGCGATTGGTCGAGGCATCGGGTGACCAGAGGGCTGGCAGTTTTCTCTGCCAAAGGATCAGTTTGGCGATCCAAAGAGGTAACGCTGCCACCATTCTGGGCACCGCTATGCCGCATGATTTTTTAGAGGATATTTTTTATTTAAAGTTAGGTTATTTGTATTTCATTTTTATTTTAATTAGATAATAAAATGTACTTTTAATAATTGAATAATTTATTTTTTAATGTTTAAAAAAAATTAAATGCTGATCTATTTTGTTTACTTAGGTATAATTGGAAATCTCTTTCTAGCCTTTCAATCTTAGTGACACATTGTTCATAATAGACGTAGGTGCAATTATTTTGGAAAATAGGTATCATACGGCAATTTTTTAAATAGGTATGTATTCATTATAAAAATCCAGACTAATATTATAAATGCGAAAGTAAATCTGTCTGTTTGTCTGTCTGTACCTCTTCCCGCTTAAACAGCTGTACTGATTAAGATAAAATTTAGCATGGAGATAGTTTGACTCCTGAAAAAGGACAAAGGCTACTTGAAAACGTCAAGTGTAAGTCGGTTTTTTTTTCTATAAGTGAGGAGTTGTCGTTGAAATTTTACACCGATAACGCGGGCAAAAGCTAGTATTATATAAGTGTAACTTTCTCATGATCCTTTTTGATTGAGGGTCAATAAATTGCAAATCAAATGGTAACACTTTTAATTACACTTACCTACTATTATTTTGCACGCTTTAGGCATTATTTATAGGTATTACTAGCTGACCCGGCGAACCGTGTTTCTCATTTTCAAAACAACTGCCGCACCAACCTATTGTGAAAGGGTTGTACTAATTCAGCAGCCTTCCCCGACATGTGCATAACAACCGTCCGACTCGCATAAAGATAACTTTAGACCTTGTTTTTAGATTCTTCTAAGCTGTTTTTATTTAATTACCCCTTTTTTTGTAGGTAATCTACCCACAAAAAATAAAGAAAAAAACAAACCAACGCAAAAAACAGAAAAGTAAAAATAAAATAAACGTGTTTAGCCTTACTAAACTCCTAAACGAATGCTAGTAAATACCTAACTAATTTAGAGTTGGTACCAAGAACCAATTTAAAAGCGAAATGCGCCGACTCAATTAATTAGTAGTAGTATAATGGCTTAAAAGGTTTTTATTATCCACTTTTAATTTCTTTCGTCAGTTTCATTTTAATAAGAGTTTTTTATTTAAATTCTATCCTATATTTATAGAAAATTATTACAAAAGTACATGGCACGGCATAGGTTAAGTCATGGTTAAAATTTGTAATTTCATGATTAGACTTTTAAAATGTCGGCAACGAGCAAGAGAGGCATACTGATGTTGCAAACGTCACTAATCTACAGTGATTGATCGTAAGCTTTTTACCACCTTAGCAGCATAAAAAACAGGTATAGTGGATCTAACACACGACAGGAGTCTAGGACATAATCTAAATGTGTGAAACTATAACCACCAATATGTAGGATAGATTAACAGTATTGAATATTTGTCATAGATCGGTACTTGGTTCTGGAAATACCACAGTCACACACACATAGCACAGTCACATACACATAGCATAGTCACACACACATACATAAAAAAATCAATGTTTAGGCTGCGAAAATATGTTTAGCTACAGCACTATAAAATATTTGCTTCTTTTTGGTTAAAATTTTTGGGATCGACAAGAATCATTTATTTGTAGTTGTTTTTTACGAAAACTCTTAAATTCCGTGAGATTTACCTGACACCAAAGGCCTTCAGTCGGTAAATTGTTTCCTACGCTAAGCTCTAAACTAGAAACTAAAAGAACTAAATTAATTTTAAGGCAAAAAGGAAAACTCCTTTATATTTATTTCACTGTTGGGAGTACTATGTAAATCAATGGTCAGGCCTGTGTCCATGGAATGCGGCCCCGACGTGAACAGGTGCTTCACAATGAGGCACAGCACCAGATCACTGGATAAATAGTTCTACGACAACACGATCACGGGGTTTTCTATGTTAGAAAAATAATACAGACAGCACGCGAGGTACTGATACTAGCTTGAGAATGATACTAACCAGCCGAAGTCCGCAGCGCAAGTGGTACACAGCGACAACTAGTCCTACACACACAATCGTAGTGCTAGCCGCGTGTAGTACAGATACCAGTTTAGATAATCTGGTCTTGCCTATAATTAAAGTAATCGGACAAGAACGCAGCGCTTCGCGGAAGGAGGGCTCCTTATTTGGACGTAACAGTTGTTTATTTATGTTTTTTTTTTGATACGGGTATTTTTGTGCCGTGACAGGTATTTGGGGAGGAGGCGTGCCGAAGCCGTTTAAGTACACGGAGATCCAGCGGCATCGGTTCAACCTTGCGGACAGAGAAGGCGTCGCTGATAGGAAGGTGCCGCTCCAGCCGCTCGTCTTCACTTCCGCCGATGGCTCGTCTAAGAGATACAATTTGCGAAAGGTGCTTTCCATACTATCCTAATTCTTACACAACATAGTAATATTAAAACTGGTAAGTTTGTATTTGATTGTTCGTATTTGACAGGAGTCACGAACTAAAGCACGGTCGCAGGCAAATCGTATAATCCGCCGTTTCATAATATGCCTAGGCAGAACGTAAACTAAGGAATAGAAATTATCAAATAACTGAACAGGTTTATTATATGAAGCTTGGCTGGAACGCTTCGCTCGCTCCGCATCTACGTTTACAAAAGAGAAACTGAACCTAACCTAACATACATGACTTATACAGTGCGATTTCTGTTTCTTTCGTTTCCATCCTTTACGATCTGTCTAGGCATATTATGAAACGGCGGATTATACAATTTGCCTGCGACATAGCTACTAAATACAAAGTCAATCATGTCAAATTTTATGTTTTTATGTAGCATAGGGGGCGCACCATGTGAAGCGTCAAATATCGTCAATCGAGTGAAGGAATTCAGATATTAGACAGATATTTAACATGTAGTATAAATGAAAGTGGCAATATAATATTGTATAGCTGCATAATTCGTTAAATCAAAAATAGGATTTTTATTTAAGAGGGCGATATAGGCCAGAAAGCTAATTTCGTCCGGCTGAGCGACTTCATCTCGTAATAAATAGCACGTGAATAATGGCTCATTGTATCACGTAACTTCACAGTTTGGGGAGCTGCCGTTCCATCTGGTCCGTTCGAAGCGGTTCTCGGACCTGTACGCGCAGGTCCTGTTCAACTATGAGTGGTTGCACGCCAAACTGAGCTGCTGCCCTCTGCAGGCCGTGCTCGCTGACTTTGAGGACGCCAAACTGCACGTCAGCAAGGACGCAGTCAGGTTAGCTTGTTGCCTTTTTACATACTGTGAGAAAGTAATGTACTTATAATTAAAAACCGGCCAAGTGCGAGTCGGAGTCGCGCACCAAGGGTTCCATACCTACCACCATAATACGTAAATTACAAACACAAACAAAAACAAAAAGTGTGCCGCTAAGCAGTCACTCATTCAATTACTGATCAAGCCCGACGTTGTTTAACTTTGAATGTCGTTCCCAACAAACAAATATGTTAAATATGGCTTATAATTTAGTAAGTTAGGTCAATGTCAGGAAGAAGTACACGGGGTAAGCTCATACAAACAAGTGCCACGTCGTCCACCACTTGGTGGTGGTACAATCTGTATTTCATAGATGGAGTTGTAAGGTATATGAGGGGACAAAACAGCTGCCATATTTTAATGTGTTCTAAATTCGAAAGCAGACTTGAATGTCACCTCGTTTAAAATAATGTAATTTTGAATATAATTGATAAATTATATTCCATTTAATGATGGTCTCTGAGCTAAGCCGCGACAGACGGACAGACGGAGGGACGGACATGGCGAAACTATAAGTGTTCCTTGTAGACTAAGGAACCCTAAAAAGTAGGTCTGCCCGTGTGAATAAATAGCATAGTGTTTTTTATTTAATAAAGTACCTAAATGAAAAATTAGCCGAGCCGAGGTACGAGCCGAAATCGCGCATCGAAGATTCTGTACTACCAAACATTGGCGTGACTTCATTTGCACTTGGCTGGTTTTTAGGGTTCCGTACCCGAAGGGTAATTAGGAACCCTATTACTAAGACTCCGCTCTCCGTTCGTCCGTCCGTCTGTCACCAGGCTGTATCTCATGAACCGTAATAGTTAGACAGTTGAAATTTTCACAGAAGATGTATTTCTGTTGCCGCTATAACAAATATTTATTCCCATACAACAATTTATGATAATTAATTTTAATAATAATTTTTTTGCTCGATTTTGCTAGATATTGATATCGGCAACAGGTAGACGCTTCGCGCGTCCGGTTATTTAGTTAATGAGGTGCGTCATACGCCTAAACCCCGTAATGGGACCTTGCGCGTGCGAGGGGTTAAAATATGCACAGAATATTTAGTTATATAGTCACTTTAAAAATCAATAATTAAATTAAAATAAAACAAATATTTTAGGAGGGCTCCCATACCACAAACGTGATTTTTTTGCCATTTTTATAGATAATGGTAAGGAACCCTTCGTGCGCGAGTTCGACTCGCACTTGGCCGATTTTATTATATATTGTCTTACTTTAGAGCTTACATGCACTCTATAGTTACTCTGGGTTTTAAAAGTAATAATTTGCAAGCTTTTATGTCGCCCTTGTTACGATATAGAGTAAACACATAAAAACACGATTTCAAAAGAACCCTCTTCAATTGTTACTTCTTTTTATAGGATTCAGTAGTCAACAAAAAACCCTTAGTGCAGGCGCTGGAGGTAGTTGAGTATGCAAAATGTGAGTGACGGCAACTATGACCGGATTCTTGTACCTGAGACCCTAAATAACGACAAAACACATCTTGCCGCCGGGTGTGGTGGTCCCTTTCCGCACCCTTCACATCCCCTCTTCGCCCATACAGTAAGCATAGCGCGCTTACGCGTTCAGTGTGTTTCTACATGTATTGGTGTAAAGACGTTGCTTAGTTCAGTAGTGTTTTTATATACACATAAAATAATAGCATTTTCGTGAATTCTTAGTGTCTGTTTTAAGTGTACTACATTAAAAAACGTTAGAAATGTCGTTAGAAGTTGTTAATTTGAAAAGGAAAAAACCTAACGAACAATTTTGCTTGTTTTGCGATAATTCAAGTAATGTGGTGAAAAAACCAAGGTCAAGCACGCTGCTTAATATTAAAGAAGCAGCAAATAGACGAAAAGACAGCATTAGTGAGAAGTTTTCAAAGCTATATGATCCAGAATCCACAAAACAAGAATTTTCATGGCACCAAGACTGTTTAGCCACGTATATTAGTGAGGAGAAGATAAGGCGTCGAGAAATTGCGTTGCATAAAGAAGAAGAAGTGTCTGCTTCAACTTCCACAGCAAACGTGGAGGAGCTTACTCCAAAATCTCGTTCATCATCAAGGAAACCGGCTGCGTTGGAAAACTCGTTGACGTGCATATTTTGAAAGAAGGTAACGAGAAACAAAGATAAGCAGCTACATTTATGCTCCGAAATTTTAGCAGCGGAATTTTTTTTTCATATATAACTTTTATTTGTTTATTAATAAAAAAAATTAATTACTTTCATTTTCGTTTTTTTTATTATTCCAGAATCTATCCTCACTTGTTCCACTAGAATAAACTATAAATTATTACGGAAATAATCATTAAAATGATTTTATATCCTGTACTCAATACATTCCCTTTACGAATAAGAGGAGAGGGGGTAAAAACGAAATGGACCAAAAAATAGACCGGCAAGATTCACATTATTATTCTTTGGCCTTTTCTTCACTTAAATCCATTGGCGGAATTCGGTACTCACATTTTGCATACTCACTTACCTCTAGCGCCCGGTCTACCTTTCAAATTAGTTATCTCCGTCCTTCTGTCCGTAAGCCGCGAAGCCGCGGACAGTAGCTCACTATTCTTAGTACTAAAAAACTGTAAATTAGTATGGGTATGCACATTAATAACTCTGAAAAATATTAAAAAATCCGACGATTGTGATTCTTAAAATTTTGAATACGTGTTCTAGGAATAATAATCTAGTCTTCAGAGTTCCAGTTTTCTATTAAATTTTTAGTTTAAAGGTTATACTAGGCTAGGTTCGTATTCTCTTTATTATAAGAACGCCTACGGGCGGCGCTTGGCGGTATGAAAATGGGGTTTGGCTGTTCTCAGAGCCAGAGCCGCTTACCTTTGGATATTCGTGAATATTATGTAACAATTTATGTATGTTTAAAAATCTGACTAGCCACATTACAGATACCAGAAGTTTGTTACATGAATTTTATCAAGCTGGACGGGGCGCTTCCTTACACGCTCTTCCGGTTTTTTTTATTGCTGTAAATAATAAATTTATATGGGTATTTTTTTTCTAAAGTGGTCCGATTTAAACAGATTTGTGAGGAATTTTTGAATGCCGTTAATTAACATCGACTAGAATTGGTATCAAAAACTTACATTTTTTATATAACATTATACGCATTAGATAAGCAGATATTGACTGATGAATTCTATACTGCAGATGGTAATGAAAACTGTGGATCTGGTTTTAAAATTAGAGATTAAGGTAATGAAAGAACGTTGCTGGTAATGATGATATAAATATAAATTCGTAAGTATATAACAAAACATATAATTCTTCTAAATAAAATAAAACAAAAATTCTAATCTCCTCAAAATGCTTCGATTTGTAAAAAATATTAAATCTTTCAATCTTCATAAACCTAAAAGTACGATATAACCGGTATAGAAACTACCCATTTTTAACATTTAATGCGACAGTCCACATAAAAAGGTACCCTTTGTGAGTGACCGGTGGGTGACCGGTGCGTTGGTCACTTACAACGTTCTTGTTTGTACTTACTTATACAAAAGTGAAAATAAACTTAAAAAAACAGGAAGAACAGCTTTTAACTTGCTTCCTAAAAGTTTGTTTCTAAAAATAGCTCTCGTAAAGAACAAATTTATACTGTTAATATTACGGACAGTGACAGTGTTATTAAAAAGATATATGACGGAATGTGAAAAACATTTTTTTTATAATTCGGATAAAAGTTTCAGAGGAGGAGAAATAACTTAAACCTTAGGAAGGAAAAATCACCAACTACTCCATTTTTTTGATGATTCGGATAAAGATATTTTTAATATACTAGAGAGTACCCAAACAATTGACACATTTCTTGAACTAAGTTGTTATTAATAGAGGCAATTTTTTTGACATTTAAGAGTTCAAAAAGTTATATTTACTATATTAAAGAGTAACATAATTGTTTCAACCCTATATTTTTTGCTATACTGCACCGCGCGGCCCTCCTCCTTTTCCTTATCTATGTATAACAGTTGACCCACTGACACTGGTGTGAACGCATGGTCGGCGCGTGTGCATCTACATTGCAATTTTAGTCCGAATCCTTTGAACCTTAAACTTTGCTTGTGAGCCTTTACCTATCGTGTTGGATCTGCAGTGATTTTATGACCACGACGCCATTCTAAAGGGGGAACATTATATTTCTTTAAAAGAACGAGCTCACCTTTTGTTAGTGGACATACATTAGATGTCCATTTCTGTAACGATCTGTGCGATTGTAAGGTTGACAAATACTCTAGGTGCCATCGCGTGTTGCGTTATTTGTTGCACTAATTGAAAACGTGTCAACCGATAAATCTTTTGATTTTGGTAAGGGTACTCAGGTATCACATTTAAGGGTTGCCCTATCAAAAAATAACCAGGGGTCATACCTAGGGGGTAATACACAGGAGTAATACCTCTAAGTCACTGGGATCTTATAAGAGGACGGGAATTGAGAGCTGACTCTATTTTTGCGAATACGGTAGTTAACTCCTCGAATTTGAGAGGCGTCTCTCCAATGACACGTTTGAGATGTGTTTTGGCCGACTTGACAGCCGCCTCGAACAAACCACCCCAATGAGGACAGGCATGGGGTCAAAAATCCACTTTATTCCGCGTTTTGCTAGTTCAGAACCAATAGAAGATTGTTTTAGGGTTAGGAATTTTTTGACATCCGTTAGGTAATTATTAGCACCTACATAATTCCGACCACAGTCTGATCTAATTAGGCTAGGTATTCCGCGTCGTGAGCAAAACCTCGATAACGTTGCTATAAAAGCCTCCGTCGTTAAGTCCGACACGACCTCAAAATGTACAGCTTTAGATGACAAACACACAAACACGCATAGGTAACTCTTAGTGATTTTTCGATTGCGAGAAGTTTGCACTGTAGTATTAAAAATGCGTAATCCGTAACTACGCCATCAAATGCTCTAACTGCAGCAACACGGTCTTCCGGTAGGTCGCCCATGGGTGGCTGGGACACGGAAGCCTTTAGACGATAACAAGGCAAACATTAATAAATGATACTTTGAATAGCCCTGCGGGCAGAAAGGATCCAATATTCACGAGTTAAAATAGCTTGCAAGGCATTGAAGTCGATATGGGAATTTAAAATGTGATAGTGGGATATCTAAAGTTTTACATTATGAAAATTTTTAGGGAGTAAAAGAGGATATCCTGCGTCGTAGGGAAGGTCCGAGTTTTTCCTGAATGAGGCCACGTTAGTCAATAAATGAGTTAAGACGTCTCAGATTTTTGCCGCGCTGTAAGAATTCTAGTTCACAAGCAAAATAATCAGTCTGTATTAATTTTACAATATAAAGTAGGGACTCCTTTCTTTCTTTACGTTAGGTATGGGACATATATCTGGGAATAAGGATTTTTTTTGTTATGGATAAATCGACGGGTATACCCTACAACACAAATAAGTTTTTCAAAAGAACTGCAACGCTCTACAATAAGGTTAAAATCAAAGAAAGGGCTGGTTTTAACTGTCAATAAACACTTTAGTCCGGGAAAGTTATCAGACTTCATGTTTGTCTATTCACTTGAAGTAGGTATTTTTAACCAGTGGGGAGACTACCAAAGTGGGTGATCAACTAAAGGAGAGACAGAGGCCACGTGAAGCAGTATCACTGGGGTTCAAGTGGCCAGGAACAAATCGTTCAGGACGGCATGTCTGAGTTGATGATTTGGGACACGCGGTTAGCCTTGAAGGTTTGAAGATGATGTGGAGGGTTTTTAAGCCACGGAAGTACTATTTTGCTTTCCATCCAACTATACATAGCTTTCAAAACTATTGATTTCTGCAGACAGGAAACAACGTGTTGAAGAAATTTTGAAAGGAGAGTAGCTCCTAACAATTTCAGCTTAGGAATTGTTAAATGGGTCCGAATAGGGGCAACTTTACTCTTGGTCATTAAAAGGTGAACGGAGCAATTTCCAGTATCATATTAAACTCTTAAATAAACTGAGGCAGCATAGCCAGCCTCAGATGCATCGCAATCACCGTGGATAGTGACAGAGACTGGGCATATTATGTAGGCCTTGGGCAAATACATTCCACTCAGATAACGTTTCAGGACTGAGGGGTTCATCCCAAGTGAGACCTGATAACCGCAACCGTTGCATAAGGACTTTAGCCTTAAATACGACAGAAACAATCCATCCACAAGGGTAGTAAATTCGGGAAATAAGGGATAGCTGACTTGACGTTTGGTTACTTTTTCTAAGAGTTCAAAAAAATCTATAGGAAAAGCATCATTGCAAACCTAAAATTGACACTGTCTGTGGGTTATTAGGGTCTTGTTGTGTGGGTTGGGCCAGTTGCAGGTGATCTGGTGGTAGGTCATTCAAAAGAGCTTAATCATTACTGATTTACTTTCGCAATTCATAACCACCCGCTTTCATAATGTCTATAAGCTCTTGTTTGAGATTGCACGAGCTAGCTCTAACGATGCTGCTCCCGACAAGACATCGTCAACATAGATATCGTTCTCTAGGCCATTCGACAAGATTTTCGTCTTGTCCATGTTCATATTGAGGCCCACTCGTTGGGAAGCTCTACTGAGGCTTTCGAGCATTGTGCTAAGGTCCTCCATGACCACAATATCGTCGGCAAACCGAAGGTGGGTAATGTACTCGCCATTAACTTTCGTCAGTGTTCGTCTGTGTATACATGAAATTTAGACTCGTAACTTTAAGTTTGTGATATTTTTGTAAGTAAGTGTGAGAGATATATGCTTATTCGAATCCCATGAGCCGGAGTTTCATTTCTAACTTGTCTAGCGAAAAGTCTCAGATCCCTAGGAAGCATACTTGACAAGTGGCGTCTCACGTTGAATGAGTCAATTTTTTGAGTAATCTATAGTATATTGAGAATATCTTTTCTCAAATCCTCAAAATATTAGGTAGTCCGTGATTTTTTCTTCAAAATCCTGACGTCTTTACTTAATTCTTCTCTACACTTAGAAGGTCATTGTCCTCCACTGACAATTTCATCAGAATAAAAAAAAATCTTGACATTCCTTCATATCCTTTTTATTACACTGACATTTCTCGTAAGATTAATTTGTTCTTTTTACTACTGCTCTTTGATAATTTTTTAGAAATAATGCTTGAAAATTTTGAAATCAAGTTAAACTTTCCATTTTCTTAATTTAATTGCCAACAAAGATAGTGTTGATCCAATATACTCTTTACATTAAAGAGTATTTTGATTATATTATTATTTTTGGTTCTACTTGATGAAGTGTTCATATTCTGTGGTAATTCAGCGGTTAATCTATTTAGAAATTGAGAGTTTGAGGATTTGCCACTTCTTAGAGGACAATTCGTAGTTTTTTTTTTAAAAAAATCTTGTAGGTGTTCAGGATCGACATTTTCACAAAGAGCAGGTTGGTCCATAAATCCAAGATAGTACTTATTATTGTCAACATATCTCACCGTTTCCACACAAGAAACAACTTAATTTTCAATAATTGATTGAACGAGTAGTAAATCCATACTAAACCATTTAGTAATAAACTTTTGAATTGTTATGCACCAAAAAAATTAAGTAAATTAACAGTCTTTTTGTAAAGCAATTACGGAATACTAAAAGGTTTATATACAGGTGGCTATAACAGAACAATATATACAGGTGGCTATAACAGAACAATTTAGAAATATAACAATTAACTTAAGAAACACACTTGTAAGCAGTCAAATAAACATACATATTAATTGCATTTGATAGTAATTTATTAATTGGTCAGGGCTACTTTAGTACAATACGTTTAAGTAAACTCCTTAGCTGATATTTACTGAAAAGTAAGTATGTAAGTAAGTAGCTACAAACTGGTGATTGAAAATAAACATAGCAGCACTGTTGTTGACAATATTTAGAGAGCTGATGCTCGTAGCGGACGCTTTGCGGCTGGGCGGCGCCATACTGGCCCAGCATCCGGACATGTTGGCGCCGCAGCTGGTGGGCCGGTTGCTCCCCGAGGCCCCGCACAACCCCGCTGTGGCCGCGCTGCTGCACCAGTGCCACGACAAGGGCAAAAACCACTGCGCGTTACTGCCCTCGCACCACTGCCTTCACACACCTGGTGGACCTTTGAAGGCAACCAACTATATACTATATAGACATACAGAATGATTACAAGTACAAGTAGAATTTTCTAAATCAAAGCCAATTTATCGAGTGCCTTCCTAATCTAACAAGCATCAAACTACAATATAAATTTCGATGCAATTTCATAGCTTAAAGTTTTAATAAACAACGCTACAAGCGTTGCTTACTTAAAATATAACTTTTTAAAAATGCTTAACGCGAAAAGCTGAAAATGATTTTATAATATTTTTTTTGGATGCGGTATACATATATAATTATGTTCAGTTTTGTTGTATGAGGTATGCAATATGCATACATATTATTATGTTCATTTTGAGCAGTATATATACGTACTTTTATAGCAAAATTAAAAAGCAGCTATTGTAAAAATTAATAATAAGTACAAATACTTTGCGAGTTATTTTTTATGGGCTGATAAATTAGTTTATGTTTAAAATTGGTTTGTTATAACCTAAACAACGAAAGTCGCTCCGCAGATCCATTTGCGATTTATTCAGATGCTTTACAATTAGATACTATTTTCACGGAAAACGATCTCGATATATGGTGTGGATAATATCATTAGCTGGAAGGATACCTATGTGACGTAGGTAGGTTCATTCATCACTTGTATACAAAGTTCTGTCAGTATTAAAATAGCCAGTGTAAGGTTGCTACACAGGGGTGTGAGTTGCTAGCTTTATTTTTAAATGACATAAACATAACATTGACCTAAAAAGAATGAATCTCAAACGAGTGCTTTGAGATATTTTTTGCTTTAAAATTGGCAGTACTCGCTCGAAGGTCACCAGTTTGCAGTATTTGGTTTTCGGCTGAGCTCAGACAAGCGCTACGTTGTCTCAACATCTAGCCGTGTTATCTCCTGGGATTTATCTACATCGGACCTGGCACGAGACCTCTGTCCGCAACTCGAGGGTATCATGCAGAATCTAGAGCTATCACCAGACAACAAGTGGGCTGCTGCTTCAACCAATAACTCTGTAGTAAGTACCTAATCCCAAATAAAAACTGAATAGATTTTATGTAAGCTAAATTAAAAAAGTATGTTTAGTAACCTAAACCTAATCATTCTAAAGTAAAGACGGCGATAGTAAAGAATTGTGAAATATGGAGAGGAGAACACACAATTAATAATTGGGAAATACGGTTGCAACCAGACCTAGGATTTTTACACTACGCTAAAGACCAACACAGCGAGGAAAAGAGATATACTCATTACATGAACTCTGCAAAGAGAAAACGAGACAGATAACCATATATAATATGTCCATTATTTTTCGAGTTGATACCCATAGTGACTCGCTTGTTTTTTAACATCCCGTGTTTACTTGATTATAAGATCAATCCTGACAATAAAGAACTTAAAAAGTTTAGTGCTTAGGTGTGTGTGTGTGTGTGTGTGTGTGTATAGTCTGGTTGTTGCATATTTAATTGTTCCGTCACAGGAAGAAATAACCCGAACAATCATACTTTTCACAGGTAAATACGAAATTCTCCCGTATTTTTTTCAAACCATATTTTGTCGCATTTCTGTTAAAAATTTGCTCAGAAAACAGTTTTTACGTTATTATATTTTCTTTTCTTTGTAAAACGTGGTATTATTTCATATAGAATGGTTCTAATTAATGTTATTTTAAGTGAAATCGTAAAATGTTTGGTTACGCAAAGGCATGACAAAACGATGACGTCATAAGTATCAGTATATCGATACTTTTCCCGTGATTATTTATCAACATCCAGAGTAATATTACAAATATTACTTGAATGCACGTGGTTAATAGTGGTTATACAACTAAGGTAGCAAACAAGCCTACGGTCTGCCTGATGATAAGCGGTCACCGTAGCCTATGGACGCTTGCAACACCAGGGGCATCACCTGCGGTTGCCGACCCTTCAGAAATCTAATAACTTCTTTCTTGAAGAACTCCATACTGTATTCCTTGCAGAAAACCTTGGCAGGGAGCTCATTCCACAACTTAGCGTTCGCGGGAGGAAGTTTCTCTGAAACCGCACTGTTCGCGACCATTTACGTTCTAAAGTGTGGGAATGAATTCCCTGCCGATGGCGAGCGGTGCGATGGTAGAAAGTAGCCGTGGGCATCATTTCGAACAATTCTTCAGAACACAACCCATTGTACAAGCGGTAGAACACACACAGTGAGGCAAAGTCTCTCCTCAGACTTAAGGGCTCGATACCGCAAGTAGCTAAATGTCAAAAACGCACCGTTGTTAACTCGTCATGTCCGTCCGTATGTCATAGCCTTCTTATAAAAATTGTAATGAACAATGGCTGGAGAGTTTCTTCCACCGTTTATTTTCTTCTTAACGCCACTATAATTTCGAAACGATAAAACATTTTTTTTTCTTTTCATATAATTATTTTAAAACTTACTTTAGACTTTTATTTATTTTATAGATAAGATATCCTCAAAATACCTACCTACATTGTCATATCTATATACCGTAGGAGCTACGTGCTATAAGGGTTCCGTAGCTTAATGACAAAAACTAAACCCTTACAAATTCGTCATGTCTGTTCGGCCGTATGTCACAGCCATATAATTAATTCCATTGTCTTTGGGTAGATCTTAATAAAATTTTACAGAGCTGTGTCTTTTGCAAACTGCCATACAGATATGTTTTAATAATTAAGAAAATATGTTTTAGGGGTTGAATACTTTTTTCACACACCTCATCGTCTGGGGTATCATTAGATAGGGCATTAAAACCCTTTTGAGTTTGTTGAAAAACTTTTTTAAAGATTTGTATTTTGCGAGTTATTGGCTTTCAAAGTTGAAAATTTTGTGTATCTCTAACTTTCAAACCGCATCATCTAAAAGTCTGACAAAAATCACGGTAATAGTACCATGATAGATATTCGCAATAAGTTTCATTCTACAAAACCCTATCTTATACGACACGCACTTGGCCTATTTTTTTGCCTAGTCTAGCGTTAGATATCAAGCATTACACACAAGACAGGTGCTTACCGAAATGAATCCAACTTAGGAATTGCAGTTCTTGGATTCCCCTCAAATCGTAAAGCATTAATTCAATATAACTGCTTATGTATTTTGTTTACTTGGGAACATTCCCTAAACATTCTCAATGTTTGCAGAAATATTTCCACCGTCAAATCACATCGGTAACCATCACAGGCATAAATATAACCATAATGCACAATGTCGATAGTGTACGCAGACAACACTATTCTTAACCCACACATAGACAGTTACTTACACTTCCGCAATTTTTTTTGGTATCATCAATAAACTGACTTTGTATATTGTTTACATTCTATTCTTCTATTTCTATGGTTTCAACAACAAAAGAAACAAAATGGTGTATGAAACCGTAAAGCTCAGTAAACCTTTTTTTTTATTTATTTTTTGAAGTGAAAACTTCTTTAGCGGCGTTGTGCACTTTTTTTGTGATGGGTAAAAAAATGTTAAGCTCGCGTCAAGTCAATCAATCCCTCGTTATTATCACGGTTGAGTAACGTGACGCAGAAGTCGACGCGTGATTGTTGGTTTGATTCACTTAGTTCATGCGGTACCCATTTTTCTTATCCCTCACACCGAAGCCTGCAGCTAACTCTTACGTGGTTTGAAATGAATCCGATTCCAAGATCACTTTCAATTCCTCAATGAAAACTAGAGTTTCCGGCCGTCCACGAAGTTTGTTCTGGAGGTCAACATTTTCAGAACAAAAGCGTTGGAACCAAAAACGTTTTCTTTTACAGTGGCCTCTCCGTACTTTTATCATTAATCCTTCGAGCTGTTTCTGCAGCGCTTGTGCCACGATGGAATTCGTATTTGAAAATAATGCGATATTTTATGTTTTCCAAATTGAGCACAGAACGATGATGATGATGATGATGTCAAATCAAATCAAACCAAAATTGAATGACGCGAAAACAGATGAATTAACTTTTTTCGAAATTCTATTCGAAACACATATAGAAAAGCTTAAAATTGAAATAACTTTGAATTTGAACCAAACGCCGGCTTTTTGAGATCAAAGTGGCTAGTTCTATAAAACATCAATTTCATATGTAAGGACCTGATAATTATTATGTATTCCATAAAATGATAATTAATTATAAAGCTAGGAAATTAATGTAATAGAATTTTTATATCGTATGTGATGTGATTGTAATTAATTATTCTTCACTTTTTACGCTCAGCTGTGAGCCAATTTGTAAAATATTTTTGTTGCAGAAAAATGAACTCTATTTGAGATAAACATACACAAAGTAAATGTATATATATCAATTGTATATGTAACACAGTCGCCTGCGTTCATACGCTATATCGCCCCGACTAAGCTAATTCAAACATAAACATAAAATGTTTGATTTTTTTTAGATAATTAATGGGCATGGTTCTAATATTTCTAACGTTCAAGAAAATGAAAATAATATCACGAAGCAGAACTAAGGATAAATTTAAGTTCAATATTGAACTTGGCTCCTATTTTCAAATTTATGTTTTTGGTGAGATAACAACTTACTATGTTACACTCCTTGTATGAGCTAACATTTTTTCTGCCTGTCTCTTGTTTTTTGATGTTGAAGTGTTGGTATTGATTTCAGTCAGTGCTGCTTAACATGCTGACTAGCGAGTACATCACCATCAACAACCCACTTGATGAAGGTAATTAGCTACTTGCGAATTTCATTCTTCAATATATGTATGTCACATAGTATGTAATATACGTATGTCACATAGTATGTTATATACGTATGTCACATAGTATGTAATATATGTATGTCACATAGTATGTAATATACGTATGTCACATAGTATGTAATATACGTATGTCACATAGTAAGTTATATACGTATGTCACATAGTATGTAATATACGTATGTCACATAGTATGTAATATACGTATGTCACATAGTATTTAATTAGTCTTTCAACTTCGTTCAAAGAGTTAAATCCCGTTTTACATTAATTTAACATGCCAAACAGACTTTTAGACTTTAAATTAAAAGCCTGGATTATATGTACTATTTTGTTTTTTTTTTAATACTTTTGTTTACGTTTATACTACATGCTATACATTTTAGAAAATGAACTGCTAAAATTCAAATTATATATTATTAAATAGTTTAAAACCACAACCAAGTGCTGAGTTTACATGAAGTAAAAATCCATCTTTTCAATAGGTCAATATCCTTTTAATGTATTCCAATAATTCGTTGATTTACTTAAAGATCGTACTTTAAGATTCCCGTTTTCCCATTCCCCATTCTTCATGTTCATTATTTATGATAAAGTTGTACAGAAGCAAAAATATTGTTTTAATAATTTGAAAATTTCTTTTGAAATAAGTTTCACTTACCATCCTGGTGTGTTGAAAACAGTCGTATGACATCCCGTGAGCTCTGCTCAATACAAACTCGGCTGAATTACGCCCTCGACTTACCCGCAGCCTCGTCTGTACTGAACAGCCTATCTCACTCGTATCACATTATACTATTTTGTATTAGAAACTAAGTACACAATGACCCTACTCGCTAATCTTTACATAAGAACATATATTCATGATAATATACGAAATATAGTACAAATAATATAGGTAATAAAAAAATATGATACGAAATTTAATCCTAGCAAGCGGGGAAACCGTGGCGGGACGCGAGGTATTTGTAGCAACTGACAATGTCACCATGATGATCTTATATTAGAGTTAGGTTTCTGGCTTATGGCGCTGGCAATATTTACCATCTAGGGCCAACACGGTTATGTCTGCGGTCTGCGTTCAAGTCAATTAAAGTATGACACTCATATGGACTTTTTGTTTATCAAGACACTTATTCCCGAATGAATGTCAGAGATATAACAAATGTTAATAGTTCCAGTGAACATGTATGAATATTAATACTCGTGGTATCCATAATTTAATAGTCTTATTTATTATGAGGATTAAAATGCAGAAAATCAAAAAAATAAATGTTTTCACTAAAATTTCACACAAGAAAGGTACTAGTCAAAAATATATATTTAAATATTTTTTCTTGAAAATCCGTTTCATCATTTGTTTTCTTAGATGTCAAACAAAACAAAAAGTTCTCATAGAGGTTTGATTTAGAAAACAAAAAAAAATGAAATGATACAGCCGTGCCAGCGAAACAAGTCAGATATTGTCATTAATTAGGTATTGGATATATGAACAGTATAAGCATAATACAGAAGACTACAAACGTATTGTGTAAGTAACTCACACCCGCACCCAAGATAAATCAGACTACGGCTCAATGTAGTTTGTTAGTTAGAACATTATAGTTACAAAAAAAGTTTTAAAAAAATTGTAACAGGTGAGACAGTCCGTGGAGTATGCGTGTTAAACCACCACTTAGTGATCTTCGGTCCGCGATCGTGGGTACGCTACACTATGCGCGGTGAGCTCCAGGAGGTGGTCTCCGCGCCTGACCCTGGTCCTTATCAGAACCTCGTCTGGGAAGTGCTCTGTGAGTTGTGAGACTACAACATACACTATACTACTAATAATTTCTAACAGACTTAGGTAAGATTGGTAAAAAAAGTGAAGACGAATACCCACTGAGCAGTCGTGCTTAGTGCCTAAAAAGGTAACAACATTTTGTTAATGTTTTTAATCATTTCAACTTAAATCTTAAAAGCAATCTTCTGGTCTTTCTCACGTACACATTTGTTGTTTTGACAATATTTATAATGTAACTTAGAGAAAAACTTAATAGTCTGGTCAACATGTACCTTTTTGGGTGAAATTTTTGTATAGTCTCCGAAAATTACGATCAAGGTGTCATTCGATTCGGAATATTATGTAGAAAGTTTAAGAAAAAGTTCCAAAAGGGGCCGATGAAAATTGCAAAAGTTATAAACAATTAAAAAAAAAAAAGTAGGTGTTTGGTTTTTTTTGAATATCTCAAAAACTATCAAAGATATTCGAAATTTGAAAAAAGATCTGAAAAGAGGAGGAAATTTCCTAAAAAAAAATCTGACCTCCCGGAACTGTATCTTTAATATTTATAATTTTTACGGAGCCCTGAAAATAGCGCTAAAAGCGGGTAGTCTTGCTTCCGCTCGCGATTTGTCATTCGGACACGGTAACAATAAAAATCATTTTAACATATTAAATATGAATATTAAGGAATAAAAAAATTTTAGTACTATTGGGATATATAAATGAACACTAATCCGTAGGCGAAAAATTTTTATTCCCATTTTTCCATTAGTTATGCATTAGTTAATTAACTACTTTTTCTGAATAGAATGTTAACAGAAAAAAGCTGATTATTATTAAACTACAACCCTAGGATTTTTTTCACATCGTGGAGTTATTCTTAAAAGGCATTTAAAAAGATTTAACATTCTATTCAGAAAAAGTAGTTAATTAACTAATGCATAACTAATGGAAAAATGGGGATAAAAATTTTTCGCCTACGGATTAGTGTTCATTTATATATCCCAATAGTACTAAAATTTTTTTATTCCTTAATATTCATATTTAATATGTTAAAATGATTTTTATTGTTACCGTGTCCGAATGACAAATCGCGAGCGGAAGCAAGACTACCCGCTTTTAGCGCTTTTTTCAGGGCTCCGTAAAAATTATAAATATTAAAGATACAGTTCCGGGAGGTAAGATTTTTTTTTAGGAAATTTCCTCCTCTTTTCAGATCTTTTTTCAAATTTCGAATATCTTTGATAGTTTTTGAGATATTCAAAAAAAACCAAACACCAACTTTTTCTTTTTCTTAAACTTTCTACATAATATTCCGAATCGAATGACGCCTTGATCGTAATTTTCGGAGACTATACAAAAATTTCACCCAAAAAGGTACATGTTGACCAGACTATAAAAGAAGTACTGAATTTTGCATTTAAATAAGTGATATATTAAAGACTGTGTTAAGGTTCATGCTTTGTAACACCATAATAAGGTACTTTTACAGAGTTCGTATTAATAGTAGTAACTGAATTAAAGTATTGTTCCACTCGCTAGAACACCATTCATCAAAAGCTTGTAACGAAATCAAAATATTAAAGCTATTATATTAGACCTTTCTCTATCACGATACGAATCTCCTAAAACTTTTTATAATTTATATGTAAAATATAAAAATTTGTGCATTACTGCGCAGCGATGGAATTCCGTGATCTGCAAAACTTCGTGGTGGTGATGTGGAGTGGAGACTTGGACGAGGACCGACTGCTGGTGCACATGCAGCGCGGAGGCCAATGGCTGCAGCCGCTGCGCTGTCGAGGTGCCTTAGCGCTTAACAGGACCTGGACCAAGGTTTACGCAAGCGACCCGGACAGGGGCTATCAGGTTGGCACTGGATGTTAATTACGTAGTTCAATACGTCTTCCAAAATCTAGTGTCTAGTTTCAAAATATCAATTTAACGTACATATATAATTATTTTAGGATTTTCACCTAACCTGAAGTTTACCTTGGATATAACCAAGGCCTAAACATATTTTACAAACTAGCAGAGACCAAAAGACTCCACTTGCTACAATCCTGACACATTTTTTTTGCTTCAGCTACACACATAATGCTCTTATACACGTTTGTTAGTCTTCACCTCACCTTTTCTGAGAACGGACTCAATTTGAGCGAGATACGTTTGCTGAGGACTACCTCTACCACCTTACTTTCGCCTCATAAATTTGTTTTTGTGCATCTTCTTTTTTCACCTCTGACTACTAAACCACTTTAACATACATTCCTAAATCTTCACTACGCCTACACCTACGCCATCTTTCACACCTTGACGCTAACCTATCACACTTTGTCGTAGTACCAATGTCATTTCACTTAGGATCACACTACGTACACTTCTCAATGCTGTTATTACTACATCAAAATAACAAAATAAGGCGTTTGCCGTTAGTACAATTCACATCATTACATTAATATTGTTACCAATATACCCCCATGAACAGCTAAACGTGCTTTTTTAGAAAACTTCTGACTGCTCGCAAATGTGTGCAGCCCTCCATTTACCTGATTTACCGTATTTGCTTATCATTTCTATTTGTGAAAAAAGATTTTATGTAAACAAATTGTCATACTTGTTCCATAAGAATAGGTTATTTCTCTATATCATTGCTTTCTCTAACATTCCTTTCGAAAACCGTAAGTTTCGGCCTATTTACATTAAAGTTTCCATTCCTTTTTTAGTGATTCATATATAATTGTTACCATTTCCTGTAACTCCTCTCCTGCTGATGAAATAATTATCTGGTCATCAGCATAGAAGATGTGTTTGAAATGTAACTCACTCACTGTTTCTCTGTCAAATATTGATACAATTGTCATATACATAACCAACTTATACGACACAACACATTCCTATGTAACACCTTTAGCGACGTTAAACAGATCTGGGTGTGCCCCAATTATCCTGACAAAAGCACTGGAATTCCGATAAAGAGATTCCAGTGCTCAGATCAAGATCGACCGCAAACCGCAACCCGATCTTACACTGACATTTCATTGATGA
Organism: Apoda limacodes; assembly: GCA_946406115.1. Lineage (NCBI taxonomy): Eukaryota > Metazoa > Arthropoda > Insecta > Lepidoptera > Limacodidae > Apoda > Apoda limacodes. The sequence goes on along the minus strand of OX291540.1, from coordinate 2,378,797 downwards.
TTCATCGATTAACAGAGTAGTGGACGTGGAAAGCAACTATTCTCTCGATATTGTCTGTTGCAACCATTTATGTATTTAACTTAATACCTACTTAATAAAAAAAACAATTTATAAATTTAAATAAACATATTCAAGGTTTTTTTTAAGGCATGTAATTATTTTATGCGACTTTTTTATCTAGGTATCAGTATTCGAATTAGATGAAGAGAATTACTGCTGGAATAAAATGGAAGAGTTACATCACCAAGATACTGATACAGCGGAAGCTATGTTGCAACTCAAACGCGGAAAAAAAGACCGGATGCTGTTAGGTAATCAAAGCATTTAACTTTTTTGTAAAAATACATTCAGTAAGAAGTAATTCATACAACGAGATTGTAATAGCTACAACGTTAAATATTTACTTATCGGTAACCTGTCAATTTTGCATGGAAAAATTATAATCGATAGAGACGCATATCCCTATACACAGATGAGATAAAAAGGCGGCAGAGAACAAAATTTCTTTCAACAAAATGGCCGATATGTTACTGATTTGATTTAAATGCAATTTACGTGTCATTTTAAGGAATCTTGGCTATATACACAATCCCTACAGCTGTCCAAACATTCACATATAGATTAAATTCAGCCTAAAATTGGCAAGTTTTACTAAACAAAACATTTACATAAGTAGGTTGGTACATAATTTACAAATAAAAAAACAATAGATTAACAAGAAACCGCAATTTTTTTTAAAAAAAATGTTGCCAGTATAAAAAAAATTGCCAACTTAAAGTTATTTAAGTTACCATTGGTATTGCTTTTCGTATTTTCGTTAGTATCACATTTTCAAATGTCTCCTATCTCTGTACTTTTATATTACACCCACTGCAAATATTACTATTAAAATTTGAAGTGGAAGCCATTACGGTTATGTTACGCAAACTAAGCAGGAAATGAGTTTGTTTATTAATAATAATAAATTAAGAATTGTTTGTTGCCTTCTGTAAGAAAACATTTACCCATAATCACAGTTATAACCTAAGTAAAAAAACTTTTTTTCTAGTGCGAGTTTTTTTCGTTCGAAAAAATACGTATTCATAAATGTATGAAAAGTGTATGTACTCAAACTATTAATTAGAATCGTTTTCATACATTTGGGGTCGATCGATCGGTTGCAAGAAAAATTCGCGCTAGACAAAAAAATGGGTACATTAAAGCTAAGCGGAGTATATGAAAATTAGCGCCACCCAGACCCAACTTTTACTAATTCAATGTAGTCAGGACGATCCATATGGCAAACTGAAAACTAGCAGGCGAAGCCAAGCGGAGCATATAAAAATAAGCCCGCAAAGCCGAGCGGAGCGTGCCGCGGCAGCGGCCGGCAAGCGTCAGACCCAACGTTTACTAATTCCGTGTAGTCAGGGCGACCCAAATGGGAATATGAAGATTAGCACGCGAAGCCAAGCGGAGCATATGAAAATTAGCGTGCGAAGCCGAGCGTAGCGTGCCGCGGTAGCGGTCGGCGAGCGCCAGACCCAACTTTTACTAATTCAGTGTAGTCAGGGCACCAACTGGTTTCTTTTGTTTAGTGTATATAGGGCAATAAACTTGCATTTATTTATTTAGTGAAGTTAGAATGGCTTAATGATTAGTGCGCAATTTACAAAAAATCTAAGCTAAGCAAAAAAAGGTTCATCTTTTGTGACAGTTTTTGGAAGTTATTTTTTTAGAAGCTGGCAACATTGCTATTAAAAAAAAATTAGTTTTCTGTTTTTTTATTGTTTATGTTGCGTAATGGCGTTTTGTATGGTGTAAATAATTTTGTTTATTATTATTTTTAGCTTAAATTTGCCTTTTCCGCCGAATTTGGAATTTTATTTGTGTATAAGGAGATGCTTCTCTATCGATTCAAATTTTTTTATGCAAAAATGACGGGTTACCGTGAAGTAAAAAATTACCGCTACAAGTTTTAATTTAATTTTGATGATTTCTACTATGCAATACAATCTAAGCTTCAAATCGAAAATATGCTTTTATTAGCCGAGACTTTAGTATATTAGACTGTCGGTCATCAGACCAACTCCGTGGTTTCATATTATTGTTTACAGTGTCACAGAGGATGTGACTATAGGATATTCTAAATTACTGATCAACGTTACACCGCTGTTTTTTTCTATCGTAGGATTTGTTTTGATGATTGAAGATGGCCATAGGAAAAACTATACAACTGAACAATGTAGTCCTGGAGCCTATTCGTAGAAACTCTGTGCAAACTCTTCACCCCGCAAATCCCATTCTAAAATCAGTTCTCTGATCTAACAATTATTTGAAGGTATCAGGTGCTTCACTTTGCACTTTGTTTTTTATGAAGAATAAAGAATTCAGTTCTGCAGAAAGCTTTAAAAAATAACCCCTGTGTTATTTATGCTTGTTGGAATGTCTCCACCAGTACTTTAGCTGTAGATGGTATATAGAGCTGATGATATAACCGGAAAGTTGGAATAGGAACAACTCAACAAATAATTTCATTGAGACTATTAAGTAAACTATCTATTTGTCCTGATAAGTACTAGTGGTAATCCTAGGATATGTTGTTTTCTGTTACGTTTGGCTTTTGTTCTTCTGTAGCTTTCTTTTTTTACTCCATGCACTAAATATTAAATAGTACAGCTTCATTGTTATTATTAATGGCATATCAACGCACAGCCCAAACCGCTGGGCCTAGAAACTTGAAATTTTGCGGGTGGGTTCTGCAGCGAGCTTCACAATACTTTTCCGTTGACGAGAGGGGATATAATGCTGTTTTATATAAATAGCTCTAGATACGGAATCTATTTGATTGAAACCATATGTATAACTTAAAAGAATTTGGATATTTATTACTTCTGAACTACTCGTAAGGAAGAAAATTACAATGACATCCCTCGGTAACATCCTCCTTTGGATTCCATATTTCTTGCGATACAAATTTTGTATTCTATGATTAATTATTAATTTTATATTGCCTTAGGGCTTCCTAGTAAAATACAGGAATCCACCCTCTGAATTAGCAAGACTTTCCGGGTCTATATTGAACACTTGAATGTCAACTTATGGAAAAAAGGAATAACCCGGCGTGCCGATTGTGTTTAATTTTAAATATCTGACACTGTCCCTGACAGCTCCGTAATATTACGATGAAGTATTTTCTGCGATAAAACGTTCGCTAGTCTTTCTACTTCTTTCTTACCTATCGAGAGGTAGTAACAGTTTCGTACTTGACTTACGGCTCCACTATAAAAAGATTTTGCAAAATTCATCACTTAAGGAGGTAAAATGGGATTGCAAGTTAGTATGTGAATGCTTAATTTTTCAAGTTTTATTTGCCAAATCATTTGTTAATTTATATATAAATAAAATAAGGAGTTTTAGTAAAATTAAGGTAATAAGTGTCATTTTAGAGAATGCCGAAGAAGAGGCCCTTTGTCAATTTGTATTTTTTCAGCAACAACGACTTATAGTTTTGTCGTATGGGACTTTGAAAACGTAATACCAAGAGGTAAACACGAGAAAGTAAAACAGAAAGGTGACGCCAAAATAACTAAAGAAGAGGTAGAAGTGAGTACAAAACATTTATTAAGTTTTTACAGTTTTGACTCAATCATCAAACTTAGAACTTAACTTGACTTAAATTAAATTTAGAAACTTATATTCTAATCAAATGAGGAAAAAAAAGTGTAACTGCATCCCAATGAGATGAAAAATGTGTCATATTGTAGGTTTTGAGTCGTTAAATATACATTTTGACTTGCTATAAAAATTTATAATTTCTTAATTTATTTGGTTTTCAAAAAACGCTTATTTGATATAAGTGATAACTCAAACATATACATATGAAATATTTTTAAAATAGAACTGTAAGTACATAAACTAAGATAGGTTCTATAAGTTGAAATTCTTTGGCTGCCCGACGCCACCAAGGTTTAAGCGCAAGCGGGCACATCATAAGAAAATGCACATATACAGATAAGCCCAAACACATTCAGACAGATATCATTTCTCACGAAGCTAAAGTGGCCCAACTTCTTTATGACGTGACAGCGTGGCAACAAATGCACATCAATTTAAACTACCATAACTGCGGAAACAAGCCTAAGAAGAAATAATTGGCAAGAAACTCCTCCAGTATATATACCTACAGGTGTAGGAAGAAGTTCTATTGCCAGCTCTTGTACGGAGACCATTCAGATTGTGACCAAATCATGAAACTTGGTACATGTGTAGCCTAGATCAAAGTTAGCAGATTGAGCCCGGCCCCTATTGGTTCTGCCCACAATTAATTAAATGACGCTTACGCCTCTCCGCAAACAAAAAATTCTAAAGCCTCCTGATTTCACCAGAGGCCATCTTTGGTGTCATTTTCGTATATATTAAGCATTAGGAATACAGATTTGAGAATTTCGTAATACCTTTCCTACAAAAAAATGGAGATTTTAGATTAAAAATTGAAAAATTCTGCAAATTATTCTCCCTTTAAGCTGATGATTACTTACTTTTTAAGATTAAAAAATATCAGTAAATAGCCTAGTTATTTTACTTTACTAAAATATGTATTTCATATAAACTTATTTCTTAAATATTGCCAGAAACAAAAATTAAAACATCTATTAAAAATTAAAGCATTATCGAAATATACCACAGTTGGCAATTTTTGTCTTCATGGAAGACTGCGAATGTGCACCCGGTGCTAAAAATAGGGTGATAGCTCAGATGCATCGAATTACAGGCCAATTCCTATGACACTCTCCTCTCCAAGGTGATAGAGTATGTGATCAACAGACACCTACTGGAATACCTAGAATAACACGACCTGTTCAGCGACCATAATATAGCTTTTGCCACGGTTGCTCGACCGTTGACCTTCAGTCTAGTGTATCTCATACATCGATGGCCACTAACCATTGAGACTCAGGCGTTTGATCATGTCTGGTACCGGAGTCTTCTATCAAAGTTGCCATCTTACGGAATGCATGAGGGTTTGTACAAATAGATGGCTAGCTTTTTGTCCGGCAGCCGCATACAAGCCGTAGTTAACATTAGTTGCTCTGATAGCATGGACATTAATACTGATATTCCACAAGGCCCTGTGGTGTCTCCTACCCTGTTTCTACTGCATATAAGTTACAGTTTGTCCATAAATAACAAACATTGCTATGCAGATGACAGTACTGGAGACGGTTATTATATGGGCTGTGCAAACATCCCACGTTACTTTGTGGAGGAAAACTGTCGGGACAGAAAACTTAGTTTGATTCAAACCTAAGAAAACACATGTCTGAAGGTTAACTGCCAGAAAACCCTATTTATTGAGGTCCCATAATTCAAGAACACACCTCTAAGAGCATTTGGATCCTTAGTGTTGCATCTCCAGCAATGATTTCCGAGATCATTAGCGTAAAGGTTGTTGCTTTACATGTTGCAACTTCGGCCCCATACGGAGTACTGCTGCCAGTACTGCTGCCATCTCAGGGTGGGTGCACGCGGATGGCAGCCTGGCCCTTTTGACTTGGTTCGACGATCCCAAACTCGCAAACCGTATTGAACTCTTAAGTCTGAGGAGAGAGTTTGCCTCCTTGCGTGTTTTCTACAGCTTATATAATGGGATATGTTCTGAGGAATGGTTATAAATGATGCCCACACCTTCTTTCTGCTCGGTATCGGCGGAGAATTCATTATCACACCTTAGAACCTAAATAGAGGAATATATCTTTTAGACCAACAGAAAGAGCCTGAATGTTTTCACAGAATATGTGTTATAATAGGGAATTATCTAACAAATAATAAAAAGTTAAAAATGTTAAAATTAAGAGAATCCCTATACAAAAAACACATATTCGTTGTTTTTGCTCCATGGTAAAAACAGAAAGACATACAAACTTTAAATTTGCAGTGAAAAAAAGTGTGAGCTCCAAAGTCTAACAACAAATAATAAAAATCGGCAAAGTGTGAGACGGGCCCAGGCAATTACTATTTTGAATTACCAGTACAGTGCCATCTAGCTTATTATTAAGAGAAACAGTAACAAATTTGTATGTTGGAAATGACATTTAAAGTTAAGCAACGTCGGCTTGGTCAGTACTTGGGTAGGTGATCGCTTAGCGGCACTTTTTTATTTGTTTGTGTTTGTAAATTACGTAAATGGTGGTAGGTACGGAACCTTCAGTGCGGGAGTCCAACTCGCACTTGGCCGGTTTTTTAATACCATAGTCAAGTCATTCCTACTTGTATAATACTAACAAAATTCTACTAACGATGGTTAAGTCCTATAATTATTTACAATATTAAAATATTGTAAAACTCTAATATAAAATTAACAACAGTAAGAATTCGTGAAATTTTACAAGTCAACTTCCTTTTAAGTGTGTTGCGTCTTTGAACTTGACGCCGCGTAGGGTTTCGGATTTTGCTATATAATTTCATAAACTAGAATAGTAACTTTAGACTCCAGTATTTTATATTTTTATAATAACTTACGAAGTTAAAGATACACGTAACCAAACCGTAAAATAATAATACTTTTAACTTAAAAAGAAAGTTTTTTTTCGGATGGAAAGGTATTGCGAAATTTTAAAATGTGAACCTCAACCTTAATATATACGAAAATGATACCAAAGATGGCCTCTGATTTAATCACGACGCGTAGGAATTTTTTGTTTGTGTAGGCGTGAGCGTATTTCAACCACCACTGGGTGGAACTAGATTAATCTGTTGATTTCGATCTAAGCTACGCCTGTACCAAGTTTCCTGCTTTGGTCTGCAGGGTTCATGGTTCATGTCACTAGGACCCGGACTACAGTTACCAATTAGGCATGCAAGGAACAAAGCCAACAAATACTCAACATTTATCCAAAAACGTACGAGTATGTGTGTGTAAACATGACACAAACATTCTCGTATGTATTTATTTTTTATTTATTTCACTTAGGTGGCAAACAATCTTACGGTCCGCCTAATGGTAAGCGGTCACCCCGTGTTGCGTGTTTTTTCATCACATTTACGAGTAAATAGATAAAATATAAGGTAAAAGAATAATTAAACTTACCAAACACAATCGAAATGGGGGAAATAAAGACAACGCCACCGCTAGAGATTTAGAGAATTTGTGAAATAAAAAGTTATGGCTAAATTAAAACTTGTGTCTACGCAACCATAATATGTGCCGCACACACTGGACGAATGTCACTTTATTTTTTTTGCTTAGAACGCTATACGCGACAACGTTTTTATATTGTCTGCTAAGAAATTATACCTAAGTTATTACGTCACTTCATTTTTATTTACTACTTATCGACGGCGTCAACATATAATAGCTTTCTTGGCGCGTAGTTCATATCTTCAACCACAGATAACTTTTAATACATACTTGATAGAATAGATAGAATTGACGGACAGTAACGTAGAGCGCGTACGGTGCTTTCCTTTATCATTATTGCCTGTGGGTTCTATGAAATCCTGCATTGTCTTGACGAAAATAAAACTGACACTCTTAGCACCCGCTTTATCTATTGTTTAAAAGTAAATGTGATGGAAATATAATAATAAGGTAATATATTAAATAAATAAATAATTGGTATTTGACCAAAAACAACGGAGTAAACATTATTCAAATATACTGAAATTTTGTTAATAGTTAAAAATATCTGATTTTGGGTACTCTAAAAATTTAAGGCTATACGAGTTAGAATTATTATTTGTTATATCCTATAGCAAGAAGAAAAGATCGACTTAGAATCTGAGAAAGACCTTCGCTTGGAGGGCATTGTGCTGAAGCTGCCGCATACCATCCGCAACATCTCAACTAAGATGACGCTGTCAAATTCCTTTATGATTAGCAAGAACAACACATACGCCGTCGCCGGAGTCAGGTTACATTACACTGTTTATCGGCACATAGAGCCGTTGATGTACTTAGTCTTCACAATGCATTTAAGGCTCACACAGGCGCGAAAATATTGTCATTAGCTTCGAAATAAGGTGGATTATAATAAAATATTAATAAAGTGTATTGCACAGAAAACCTTTTTTATATTTTGTGTTTTTAAAAAAAGCACTAACCTGGGCTAAAATGAGATCTATCTCCTATAGTTTTATTGAAGTTCTGGCCTACGGCATCCTACGGCCTGGCCTTTAATCTCATACTCGACCTGCATTTGCTTATTTCGCTGTCTCTGTAATAATAAATCCAGCTCTCCTCCTAAAATCCGGAAAATGATGCGTTATAGAACAAATCTACTACAATTTTGCCTCCTTCTTTGCCTTGCAATAATATGTATTATTATATACTATAATATGTATTATATATATAAACCCATCCCATCCCACTTTCCACGAATATTATAAATGCGAAAGTTTGGATGTTTAATAGTACATTGTTCACCAAGGGTCGAAAGTGACTGATTACCGACGAGGGTGTAGTTTAAACACACGAGGTGGGAATCGTCTTTCATCCCGAGTGATACATAGTGCTTTACACTACAAATGCGAGGATAATAAAATATAATTAAAAGTTTTAAGTTACTTAACAAATATTAATTCACTTTTATAAACATAGATGGCGCTGTACTGAATAATTACAAACTATGGTTATGTTTTCTGTTGTTTATAAATAGTGAGTTATTTTTTTCTTTATAACCGGTCGAAGGGACGCCCCCGAGAGCGATAACCCAAGCCGAGGCTTCCCCCGCGGGGAGCCCTTGAGCGTTGGGCGCTATATGGGCTGAGGCTCCTTCAGAGTCTCGCCCCAAAAGTCCGGTGAAGCAGTAATGGCTGCAACAGCCAACTGCATAGTCAGCTCAGAATAAAAAATAAAAAAAAAAAAATCTTTTATAATCACAGGTGGCACTGTACCAAATAAAAAAAGCTATTTAATTGTTTCGTCAGCTTTTAAATAGAAAGTGCACTTTTATTTTTACTTTCTTCCCTCTAAACGGGCAAGAAAGTAGTAGTCTCTGCAAACACGTACTTTCAACCCTATTTTTGACTATGCATGAAGGTTCTCTCATTGCATGAGTAGTCTAAATGTTTTTTACTCAATTACGCCTTAATTATTAAACGGATCGGTATAAATCTTGACACACATATAAGTTAGGTTCTGGAATAAGACATAGGCTAATCATGTTCAACGAAATAAACAAATTATAGCTGCAGCATAACTTGCTATAGCAAACTTGTTTAGTATTATCAAGGAGTTAACGTAAGAATCCCACCCCGATAACCAAATTAAGGATGAGCGGACCTGCTTGCAAAAGTTAATACTTAGTACTAAGAGAGTGACATAGGCCAGAGAGCTAATTTCTGCAACGCCAACGATATCTTTTCGATTGTACTGCACCGCACCAATCTTGGTGTATCGAAGGTATGTCGAAAGGATTTTAGGTTTGTGTAATTCTATTCAATGGTTAGTTCACAATTTTTGACTGCGCGAATGTGTTCACTTACGTGACATGATATGGATATGGAAGATAGCTCAGCAAATCTAATCGTGGTAAGCGCAACACATATATCCATACCATAATGACGTCTTTAAATTTTTTTTTTTTTTTGGGATATACATTTTCATTTCGGCACGTTAAATTAATGATTGCATCGCAACAGCTTTAGACGATAAGTACAAAATGGCAGGCTTATTAATCTGTCTAGGTGGCGTAGGTCCCGGCGCCAAGAAACGTGCGAAGAATTAGGCCAGTAATGGTCTACTTCACGCTACGGTCGCGCAGTGACGTTTCAAACAGCGCTGAGAATTGAGGCAAATTATTTGTGTTAAAATATTCTCAAGTTTACAGATTGTGCTATTAAATATTGCCGAAACTATTACTATTACTAAAGAAAACAAAAAAAATGTGATAAAAAAGTTACTTTCCACTGGTAAGTGGCGGTAAGGTCTTTCATTATTTATTACAGTAACAGTTTGTTGTCTTGGTTCGTAAGCCAAAGCGTCCATTGTTACCAGGGTTACCACAAATTAATATTTAATTATCCAATTTACTCTTGCTTATTTAAATCACTACGACCGCGATTGCGATATTTATTACCAGAGCGGTAATTTCTCTCTAGATGGTGATTACGTCAGCAGTTAATGTGATTTTTGTCTTTCTGAATTTAACCGAAAATCTGGTAGTATTACAAAAAAATTATAAGTTTTTTAGTTGACAAATGAAACGGTTTTTTTTTATTTTTGTACGATGAATTTTAAAGGAGATATATAATGGTTAAAATGGTTGTTAAACGACAAATGAAGAGACTGGATTGTTTTGGCGTAATTATCTGGAAAAATATTACTCCACCAAAAAAAACTTATTACTATTATTTTGCAAGAAGACGAAATTGGGAAAATATTGAGACCAACCAGAACCGTTTAAAATAAGTAGAAAAAAGTTATGGGCAAAATAAACGTTTTTCTAATTTTTGAGCGCCATCTGAACTAAGGTGCTTCAAAAAATAATCCTTTAACGAAAAGTCAGAACAGATGTTCCTAAATATGTCTAGTCATTTTTGACCCTATCGGATAATTATCTTTTATATTTTGGACTGATAAAATTATGTCAAATCTTGTTTTTTTTGTACGACATTTTTAGTTTTTGGCCAGTAGCGTAAAATTTATTAATTTTTACAGCCAAATTTTGTAGCCTTTATTCCGAGTTATTTGTACTTGAATTTTTTGTTTTAATTTTTCATCTGTAAGGGGATTTGGTCGTTTAAAATAGCATATTTTATGTTTATAATGGTCAATGTTTTTTTTTTTTCAAAAAATAATTAAAATTGAAAATGACAGAGTTTGGAATGTAAGCACCGCAGACCTTTAGAAATTTTTAAAGTGACAAAGTTAAAATTACATAGGGATTGTAACTTATGGAGTCCTGGTACTTTAAATACTTTAGACAGAACTTGAGGCCAAAATGATGATGGCTAGATCCCGTAAATACGCTATTTTTGTGCTAATTTTATGACAAAAATAAGCATCTGAAAGATTGAACAATGCTATAAAACTTGCTTTTATTTAGTGCATTACCTTATTGAGGATTTTCATTTTAAATCTGGAAGTGAATATTGTTGCAACTCTTGTGCAAATTTTAAAACCTTGTATTGTATTTAGTTGTAATGAAAGTCTTATTATCTAGTGCAATGACTCTAACTTTTTAAAAATGTATAACAGTATTATATTCTTCAAAAGTGCACGCCTCATAGCGGTCATTCACATTTAAAAAAAAAATTCTTAAACAAAAACTTTTTTAAAATAAAACAAATAAGGTGAGGAAAAAATATACTATAAAATAAAAATAAAATATATATATATATAGATATACAGTATACAGTGGTATATTAGTTTTTTTATAAATTATAATTAAACGACAGTACTTAGAACGCTAATATTAACTAGGAATCAGCACAGTGTAATACTTTATATATTAAAAACAAAAGTATTCCGGTAAGATGAATTTTTCGACCAATTTCTCTGCCACATTTATTTATTTATTTATTTATTTATTTAAATATATGAATTGCAACATTACAGTTCAGAAAACCAATTCGTTACAATATTATTTTCTTACATTTTATAAAAACGAAACACACAAGACAAAAATAAAAGAGAAAAAAAAAATCTTATATACGTCGTTCTAGCATGCTCTTACACTCAAACATCAATCTCGGCTCTGCTGTCACAAACAGATCACAGTGTGGTGCTGCCTCGAGCAGAACTCGCAGTGCTGCGTGCGCGCGCGGGATCGGCGACAATCGGTACAAGTTAGTGCGGGATACAGCGACTTTAAACAACGGACGTTTGCGCATCCTCAAATATGAATCTGGTGCAAATAACTTTAATGTTCTTCCTAGCAGTTCAATGTCGTCGATTTTGTTTCTTAAAATATACACAAAGAATTTGACTAAAGCCATAGATCTTCTTAATTCTAATGAGTCGAAACCTAAATGCCCCTGTAAAAATTGGGTAGGATACAAAAACGGGTAATAATAGTATTTTTTTTTATAAACACAGCGAAGAAATTTTTTTTGAACGCGTTCCATCATGAGTATATATTTATTCTCATGAGGACTCCACACCACTGTATTCGATTCTAATACACTCCGGACAAGGGAAGTGTAAAGCGCGCATGTAGCTTCGGCTGACAAAGGAGCGGCATGGCGTAGAACAAAGCCTAACCGCTGAAATGCAATGTTAGTCACTTTGAGCACATGTTGACGGAAATTGAGCTGAGGGTCAAAGTGGACACCTAAATCACGGACCTCTTCCACTCTACGTATCAGTTGCCCGCCTATCATGTACCGGTATAACATAGGAGATTTGTTACGCGTATAAGACATCATTTCGCACTTACTCGTGTTGAATAATAACTTATTGTTTATGCTCCATTGATGGACTGCGTCAATATCCTTCTGCAACAATTTACAGTCACTTGCGCTTCTCACCACTTTTATCAGCTTTACGTCATCAGCAAACATCAAAACGAAAGAATTATCTACAACTTCAGGTAAATCATTGATCAAAAGAACGAATAAGAAGGGTCCTAAATTTGATCCTTGACTTATTCCCGATCGCGTGTTATATGGTTCAGATATGTACGGTCCGTATTTCACAAACTGTTTTCTTTCACTAAGGTAACTGGAAAACAGCTTGAGCAATCCCGGAACAAAACCCATAGCACCCAGCTTCGATAGAAGAACGTCGTTATCAACTCGATCGAACGCCTTTTGAAAGTCAAGATATATGACGTCTACCTGGTTACCGGCATCTATTTCAGCTGACAGTATATCAACCATGGTCAATAAATTCGTTGCAACTGATCGTTTGGGAAGAAAAGCATGCTGTGTGATGGTGACGTAAGGCTGACATTGGGGCAACAATTCTGCATGAAGAGCCATTTCGAACACTTTGGCGATGTCGCACAGATTAGCAACTGGACGATAGTTTTCTACCATAACTTTTGATCCGATTTTAGGAATAGGAGTTACTCGAGATAACTTCCAATGGGCGGGATATTGCCCCGTGCTGATAATTATGTTAAATATGAACGTTATTGGATTTATCAATTCGTCAATACAACCTTTTATCACAAATGCCGGTATCGCATCAGGCCCGGGAGAAGTATTGGGTTTTAATTTCTGAACGGCTCGCCTGACGTCGTCTTTTTTCAATAGGCTAACGCTAACTCGTCTGTTATCAGCAGAAGTGTTCGAATTGATTTCATCAGGATTAAGGGAAGGATTGTTGGCCAAAAATACGGACTGAAAATGGTCTGCAAAGGCAGCTGCTGCATCAGCCCCACGATACTCAAGGTCGTTCTTAGTTACCAGTGGTTCAACACTTCCACGACTGCGAAGTGTGTTTATGTATTGCCAGAAAAGCATTGGTTTCTGGCGAAGGCTTGAAGACACACTAGAAACATAACTATTGTGAGCAGCGTGTATGTCAATTTTGACCTTACGACGCAAGCGCTTAAATTCAGCCAGAGCTTTGTCGTCACTGGATCGTTTCCAGCGTCGATGGCATCTAGCTTTAGTTTCAATGTCACGGATTATGCTTCTCGTGTAAAAGACAGGATAGGTACGATTACACGATCGCTTCCGTATTTTTTTTGGAATGCAATGGTCAAATAATAGGTAAAGATAATTATTGAAGGCATTTACCACGTCGTTAACGTCATTAAGTTTGTATATAAAATTCCAATCGGTGTCCCGAATATTACAAAATAATTTATAAAAATCTGCCATAGGATAATTCCAGTCTTTTGACCTGTTGATATTTGAGGGTGCACTTCTAGTTACCTGCTTAGAGAAACTGTAACCCACGGCAATGGTAAGAGGCGGGTGATGACCGTCTACATTGACCAGTTCCTCGCTCGGCGCCGCTCTCCGCACGCGCACGCTATCACTTAGCTCCGGACTCGTCAACACCACGTCTAACATTCTCTCGTTCATGTTTTTCACACAATTATACTGATTAAAATTACATAAAGATAAGAAATAACTAAAATAGTTTTTAATGTATTCACTACTACTATATAAATTCAAGTCACAAAAAATTAATATTCGTTCACTACAAATTTTGTTGCATAAACGCCTCAACACTTTCGAACCAATTGATAAAAACTTCGTCTGTAGCATTTGGTGGTATATAAACAACACACACGTAGATATGCCGACCATCCAACAAGAATCTAGCGCAGAGATCGTCTCCCTCCGAAGTCTCAAACTGCTGTACTCGTTCAAGGTGTATAGGCGGGCGCGCGATAAGCAGCACACCGCCCCCGGAGCGTCCGTTAGCGCGGTCCAGACGTAGTACACTCCATTCGCCACAACACAGCTCAGCATCATGCACAGACTTGTTTAGGTTTGTTTCAGTTGCAGCTATAAGTTGTAAGTCATCTGATAATAAAATATTGTTTCTCCAAAGAAATAGCTTTGTCTTAAGCCATCTAACGTTTTGGTAATACACATTTAGTGTATACACGTTAGGCGTTCCGCAAGTTTTATTTTTAATTGTCTCTTTCAGATCGAAAGGGCTTCCGCCACGGTTTAAGACAAACACTTTCAGGCCACTTTTCTCCAGAAGTTACATTTTCGGCAAAAGTAACCGGGACCCCTATCTTAAAAGATGCATAGTTGCCTCGTGAATTTAATTTTTCACAGGTACATGAATCACAACTGGAAATATTTTTCAAATGGCCTTTAATTTGCTCCACCGTTGTACCTACTTTGACATAATACAAATGAAAATATCGCCATCGCTCTGCTGCTTCCAAGGTAGTGGTACCGGGAGCAGCTCCGCCACGAATTACATTTGCAGGTGGTCCTTTTCTGCGCTTATGTTGAACCTCAGTCCATGGGTTCTCTTCACTCGGGTTTGTACTGAGTTCATTAGTGGCAGTCAAACACGGATCGTTCTCTGAGCAAATGCGTGTCGTTGCTGCGCTGCCTAATGCAACAGGTGAGGCGCTGCTCGATGACGTTGTTGTTCCGCCAGGTTTCTTCCGTTCGGCGTTGCCGCCGACGATAGCCGAAACCGCACGAACACGGGCATTCCGCTGCGGTAGTCGTTTGGCCGGTTTTGTCACCGACGAAGTATTCACGATTTTTTCGGTGACAACGTGGGTATGATTACCGTCCAATCTCGTTGGCACCAACTTGGAGATAATATCATTTTGTGAATAAATGATAATATTCTGCTCTTTAACTAACGATTCAAGTGAATCCAATTTCTTGATTAAGCACAACACTGATTGCTGCAACTCAAGAACAATTTTTTCAAGTTTCACTTGGGACATAGTCGTAAAATTCAATTAAATTGACAGAGAAACACGTCTGTGCGGTACGGTGTCCGTAGATAAAATAATATTTATAAAACATACATGGTCACATAAACACAGACTCACGGACGTCCAAGAATGATTAGTTTTAATGTTATTATTTATTATATTAAACAAATTAATTGTTTATAAAATGTACCATATGTGCTAGACAGATTATTTAACTTCATATTAGTGCACTCATATTATCCTGTAAGTGTTATATTAAAAAAAAAAACGTCATTTAAGTTTCGAAAGACTGGGTTTTTTGACATGTCGAGAGTAGAGCACTACCTCGCCGCTCCGCTTATGAGGCGTGCAATTTGCACAAGAGTTGCAACAATATTCACTTCCAGATTTAAAATGAAAATCCTCAATAAGGTAATGCACTAAATAAAAGCAAGTTTTATAGCATTGTTCAATCTTTCAGATGCTTATATTTTTGTCATAAAATTAGCACAAAAATAGCGTATTTACGGGATCTAGCCATCATCATCTTGGCCTCAAGTTCTGTCTAAAGTATTTAAAGTACCAGGACTCCATAAGTTACAATCCCTATGTAATTTTAACTTTATCACTTTAAAAATTTCTAAAGGTCTGGGGTGCTCACATTCCAAACTCTGTCATTTACAATTTTAATTATTTTTTATGTGTGTTCTTTTACTTAATTATATGATTTAATGTAATTATATTATTTTTAATGAATTATTTTGAATAAATTTAATTAAAAATTAAATTAATTATATAATCTCTTAGTAATGTCATGATGATGGATTCCTCTGAGCATGCATTCTATTTTCCCGCGCTGTAAATATTTTGCATGTCCCTTTCGCTGGCATTATTGTCATTATAAAATCTCATCCTTATGTCCGGTAGGTCAACGGAATTAAACTACCAGAGCAATCTTTGTAGCATTGCTATTATCCACGTAGCTATTACCTAGTCTCTTTAGCATACCATTTTTTTTCCTTTTTCCAATCTTTTATATATTTTTCCGTAGATTTCTATCACTGCTCATTGAAGTTAACGTACCTAGGAACCTCTTGAATATAAGCTACTTTAGTGGTTCTCCGAGCATCTTTCTACCAAGTGTTTCTTTGATTAATTTAAGCGGTTGTTCTTTATTTAAATCAAGATCTATTTTTCTTATGTTCATTTCTGTCCCTCTAGTTATCCTTTTACTTTAAAATCAGTTTATCTCGTTAGTCCGTTGCGAGAATTAGAATTAGAATTAGTCCTGCGATAACATCCATGAAAACATCTGTTGATATGGGACCTCTTTATTGAGTGCTTCGTGAAGGATTAGTGCCCCGCAGTATCAGCGGCATGAAAATATATTCCCATTAGAAATCTCTATTTTTTACATCACTTTAACTATCTCTGTGCCATAAATCAGGCCAAAAAATGCGCTGTTGCGACGTTGAGAAAATATAACATAGAGACATTCATTATTTAGGTTTATTTTTGAATAATTTATTATAGATGACGCAATAAGTAATTTCGTTTGCAGAAAAAATTTATACGTGTGGAGTTTGGAGACTACTAAACTTATCAAAGTGTTGGACGCTCACTTTGGACGTATCGTGCAGCTAGAACCACTAACAGTGGGCAGCTGGAACAACGTAATCACTTCCTCCATTGATCGCACTGTCAAAATCTGGAACATTGACAACATCTTCGAGCAGGTACACAAGATCGATCGTCAGGAATTGCCTATTGAATCTATCAGGTACATATATCTGTAAAGCTTGTTTACTTCCTAGTTAATATTCTTTTTACCTCCGATTAAGGCCTAGTTCACACGGTGCGAGGTCCATTCGGTTTTTTCATGAATGCGGACTTCCCGTATACGTGGCCGCCGTTCACACAGCGTTTATTCGATATGCTTTGCCAGCCTCCACACCGCCAGCCGTTGAGAGCACGCCATTTTTTTATAGTTGTCTAATGATTTATACCATATTATGGGTAGATAGATACTCGATAGGCGTGATAAATAACTCGATCGTAATCAGCAATCCACTTCTCTAAAGACATCAGAAACACAACTGGCTGCTGCCTGTCACCGCGCGAGTCTCGTATATGAGAAACCAGTTTGTCCGTGTGAACGAATCAACGTAAACATAAGCGCCACTGAGTATCGCATTCGATAAAATCGTTTCGAGAATCTCGCGTTCCCGGTGGCAAAACCTTACGGTATACGGGAAAAAATATGTTTCGAATACGAGATTTTCTCGCATAGATGCCGTGTGATCGATTTTCAGAGTTGCCATACAAATTTTGTTGTTACTACGATATTCGATAAAATCTCGTATACGGTATACGAGAAAAATTGCGCCGTGTGAACGTAGCCTAACTCTTATGAAGAAGTGCTTTTACATAAAATCAAGTGTTCTCTAGAGTTATCCCACACTTTTCAAATCTGCAATAAATATCAAATAAATAATTTACTCGTATGATGCTGGCAGTTTGGCCAGGGACAAGCAGCTGGCGGTGACAGTAACGCGTAGCTGTTGGGGACTGTGGGACACCGGGCGCGGGAAGCTGCTAGCTCAGCTGGCGGATGCTCCGCTCGGTGCCATTGTGACGCACGCCGTCATCACCCCCGACGGCGAGCACGTCGTCACTGCCGAGTCAGGGTACGTCGTCGTTTGGAGCCTCGCCGACAAACAGGTACATCAACGATCTGTTCTCAAAACACCTCTTTTTTTACCCAACTGACGCAAAGTAAAGTAAGGTTTGAATTTAACAGTCTATTTATGTAACATACCTAATATTAATCTATTTTCGATCTTGTTCAAGTTGTACTAAACAGATTTCAACGTTTCATATTTTGTCGGGTTGTAATTATTCGCATTCTAAGAAGTCAAATAGGCGTTTATGAGCCTCATAACATAATTTATATTTATTTTTTTTGTTTTCTATGTAAATACTGTTTCTCTTATATTATGTGCAGTAAAGTATATTATTATTATTATTATAATTAGTAAAAAATAAAAACCAACAGATTTGATTTAACTGGATAGTTTATGACAAAGTTTAAAAATATTATTTTTAAGGTCATTCTATAAATACGAGTACTGTGAACGCTTCGATCGCTTGCAGTTTCTTTACGTTTGCTGAGAGGTACTGGGGGCGTACCACTACTCTTACCGCAGTAAGATTCGAGGATGTTTGTCGGGATGTGGGAATCAAACAAAATTCGGGGTGTAACTTATGGTTTATTCAACCCGCTACTAACTACATCGCCGACAATAATGGAATATTACATTGATAATCTTAAACTAATACGTAACTTTTTAGTTTCTTCACTCCTGTATTCCGATATATTCTTGTACATTATATTTCATAGCTATCTTGAGGAGTAAGGAGTTAACATCCTTGGATGTTTATTTATAGAACTAATTAAATATAAAATTATATAAAATATGTGTGATTTTTCACATTATCTTACTCGACTTGATTCAACTGACATTATATTTTTTTCACTTCTTTCTTTCAATTGTTTTGGTTTGAAAACAATTCCTTTTTCCTTATAAAAATTACCTTACCATAGAGTCGTGGAAGTTTAATAGTAAAAAGACTGCATCTCTTCCATTTTTTTTTCTGAACTGACTATGCAGTTGGCTGTTGCAGCAATTATTGCTTCACCGGACTTTTTTAGGCTAGTCTCTGAAGTAGCCTCAGCCCGTATAGCGCCCAACGCTCAAGGGCTTCCCGCGGGGGGAGCCTCGGCTTGGGTTGTCGCTCTCGAGGGCGTCCCTTCGACCGGCGTGAGTCTCGAACCCGAAGATGAGTCACCGCCAGGAGGGGAGTTTCCCGTTACGCGGGTGCGGTTGCGATTGAGTGTGAGTGAGTCTTTGATACCTCGTGTATCCTTAAGGGCGCCGACGAACCCGGGGACGTCGGTGTCGTGTTTGGAGGGAGGCCCTATTGGGGGAGGTCGTTGAGACTAATCTCGCTATCCGGATAGCGAGATCGTCATCTGCGGCCGTTAGTACGTGCCGTGCCGACGCCGCCTAACTATAGTTTTACGACCATGCCGAGGTCGTTCGGGGGGAATAAAAATATAACGCTCCGCAGCTTATTCCCGAAGGGTCAGACATATTACGAACGTAGACTGTTGCGTCGAACAGTGTACATTTCTCGTAATATCCATGTTTCATCGAGGGTGGTAAGCCTATCGCCTATACCTACCAGGCACACACAAGTGACAAATTGTAACTACATTATATTAGTTGCCTCTACCAGAAATGGAACCCAGAACCTTCTGCATGGCAGCTCAACATACTACCACTTGTACCAATCGTTTTTCCACTAAAATAAAATAAAAGTCCTTAAAACAAAACACGAATACTAAGTGCTACTCCGAAGCCGAACCTCATATTACCAAATTAAGAAAAGGTCTCCAACTAAAACTATATGCAGATACAATTTTACAGATGATTTTAATTTATTTTGAAGTAGGTTTGAGTATTATATTTTTTTTGTTTTTGTAGGCGATATTTAGAGAAGAACAAAAGGGTGCGAGGCAGATTCTACTACTGGAAGACGGGACCAAGTTTCTTACAATCTCGATGCAGTTATCTCTTGACAGTGTAGACAACCTAGCTGTTGCAGTCATCGTGGCGAGGACATTGCCTGGTTAGCAAAACTATATTATCCAAAGTAATTTTATTTATATTTAGAAGTAATTTTTCTTGTGGCTTAGCGGTAATAATATTTATTTATTTAACTCCTATAGTACATCATAATTTTAGTGTAAAATTAACAAACTAATACCTATGTACAAAGGTGGACTTATCGCATAATGCGATTTCTTTCAGCCAGCCTTAGGGTATTTCCGAAAAAAGATTAATTAAAATTTAAGTAGGTAGAGTCCAAACGAAAAAAAAAAGAAAACCATAGATAAAATAATTCCAAGTATATCCACATACATATATACACCATAATGACAATTACATACTAATATAGGTACTCATAAATACATACGTAGTATATATATATATATATATATATATATATATATATATATATATATATATTTGTTTTTTTTGTGGAGTATTAAACTGGTATTTAAAGATCTCCTGCAAGTAGCAGGGTGCAGAGGGATTAATAAGGACGCTATTCAAAAGAGTGAGAATGTGAGTATTTCTGCAAAGTCGAAAGTGGCCACTTCAGTTTAGCACTAAACTCTGAAATATGATCATATTTCCGTAATCCGAATATGAATCGGATACATAGATTTTGGAGACGTTCAAGTTGGTCGAGCAACTTCTCTGTAAGGTCTAGATAGCTTACGTTCGCGTAATCAAGGATAGGAAGCAATAAAAACTGCGCCTTATGCTGGCTTAGCTCAGTCTGGAATGGTAAAAAGTTTTGAAGAGTGTAATGAAGCAAACAGATTTCGGCTAAAGGCATTTACCTGAGGGCGTCATGATATCGTGCTGTATATGAGTATTCCGAGGTTCTTAACTTTTTCGACAAAAGGAATAGCTATGTCATTGTAAATCATTTGTGGCAGTTTATTTATGTCCAGGTTAGCGAGTTGACGACTGCTGCCTACTATTATAGCCTGAGATTTACTGCGGTTGAGTAAGCGTCCAAAGGTCTTTGCCCATTCAAATATGGTTTCAAGTTTATTATTAATGATAAATAGCATTTTGAATTTGGTCAACTTTTGAACCTGTGTATAACTGCAGATCATCAGCATATAAGTGGAACTGTGTAGTTCTGACGTGATTTGTTTGTCATCTTAACGGGGATGATATTACGCAAATTGATTGCCACACCACCACCACCTTTATTTATACGATCATTTCTAATTAACTGAAATCCAGGTATGGGATACAAGGCTGATTGAAGTATGTGTACTAATGATATTCCGGGGGTTGTAAGGATAAACCTCTACTGTTGATTTTAAAAAGCTGCAGTTTCAACTTCATAACGATTTTGACTCATCAGGCTACTGTTTTAGTAGTCATCGAGTTTTGTAGTACGTTAGCCTCAACCAACTGCCAATATTTTGTTCAATGAAATGATATCGTAGTCCCTGGAGAAAACCTCAGCAGTAAACCGCACTGTTCGTGACCATTAAGGTTACGAAGAGTGAGAATGTATTCGCTTTCGATGGCGAGCGGAGCGATGGTAGAAAGTAGCTGTGGAAATTATTTCAAACAATTCCTCAAAACACAGAACACATTATACAAGCGGTAGAACACACACAGGGAGGCAAAATCTCTCTTCAGACTGAAAGGTTCGATACGACTTGTGAGTTTGGGATCGTCGACGATTCTTACTCCTCGTCAGTTCAACCGAATCAAAAGGGCTAAGCTGGTATCCAGGTGCACCCGCCTAGAGATGGCAGCAGTACTCCATATGGGGCCGGACTTGTGATTTGTAAATCAACAACTTTTGCCCTAAGGTGAAATATCGCTCGGTTGAGTACTCCTGGTTTCTTGGACGCCAGCTTCACCTTGTCTATTGAAATGGTCGCGAAACTGGATATAGCTGGAGATGTCAACACCAAAGATCCCAATACTCTTGGAAATGGTAAGTGCTGTGTTCTGAATTGTGGGACCACAGTAAATGGGATTTTCTTAGCGATGAACGCGCAGACTTGTGTCTTTATTGGGTTGAATCCCGAAACGCTTAACGACCGCCGGTCCTTCCACTGTTTTATGGAGATTTCTAGCATAGTCTTACCACACCACGGTAATATAAATAAAGTAAGTGGTACAGCTCCTTCGTTATTGATATTCGAGTTTAAGGCAGTGAGACTGTCCAGAAAATCGGCTTTCTCTCTAGCACTATGGGAGAATCGGTTTTTCGCAGTGGCGGTAACGACCACTGACAAAAGTTTCCCTTGGCAGCTTAACAAGCGACCAGAAAGCACAACTCCCAGAAGGATAGCTTACAAGTCGCCCACCTATTTTGCCGATGAATTGGAACTTAGCTCTGGCGGTTATTTCTTACTGAACCTCAAGGCAGCATTTAATTTCTTAACTCAGACGTATTCAGATCCTTATTGTTCGAGCCGTGGTCCAACCCTCATATGCAGTTTGCTTGAGAATTTTAGCTTCTTTACAAGACCTGCTAAACCACGGTCTTTTTTTTGCCATCGGCAGCTACTCGAGGGTTAGGAATGTAACATTACATGCCAGCGAGAATTGTCTCAGTGACTGTGGCTGCGCAGATGTCAGGATCTTCTGAGCTGAAGCAGAACAGCCTCCCCGGATACGATGCACAAAAATCCCGCAATCCATCACAATCTGCTGACTTATAAATGCCACACAACGCCAATTAATTGGCGAAGAGGAAACGGATAGTGTGCATTATAATATTTTGTTTGTTAATTCAAGATTATTTAAAAAAAAACCTTTCGCCTTAAGAGAAACGCTATGTCCTCTTACTTGTGGTCATATAATTTTATACTTTTTTTAACATAATTTTAATGAACGTGTTTCTATTTATGCCGCAGTTAGAGCTTCTCATATACTTTATTATATATTCGCATGACATCAGCGCTATGTCAATCTCTCTATTAATGACGGACTACAGAAAGAAAAAAGAAAATTCCAGTCGCAGTAAACAAATGACGACCTTACCGGATCTTATTTAAATTCGATAAAATATAATTAACAACAAAGCAGTAAAAAAATCATAAATTACCGGTAAAACGTGTATTAGTTCGGATTATTGAGTGTTGTAACATCACATTGGCTCACAAAATAGATACCAAATTTACAATTTAAACATAAACATAAATCAAGGATTCAAGGAGGAGAACAGAAAAATCGCTATGAAACAGACCCGCTCATATTGCCGCTTATCGATTTAATTATTGACATATTCGGCCATTTTCTTCTATCTCATTTTCCCATGGGCACTATGCACTTACTTTGGATTTCTCGCTTCCATGCTTTATTGGTCTTTTGAACGTAGTGAAACATATGTCTATGTGTTAAGACTCAATTCCCCAGGGGAAGATAAATGAAAAGATAGGTTCGTTAATACAATTTATTTTTTTAGTTTTATATACAATCACTGATTCACAAATAAACAATTTGAAAGTCTATAATTCCATAATAAATCCAGTTTCTGAATTTATCTGTTTTGCCGTCTTTTTCCTATTTAGACGATGGTATCGTAATTTTTCCTTCGGGTCGACTGTATTGTCGAAAATATCAATTAATCGTAATATGATGTAATTTTCACCAATTCTCAGCAATCTATGCTTTTATCATTCTTTTCAGATTGAGAAATTAAAAAAATCAATATGGCGAAAAAAAGCCAATCCGCAGAATCGATATAGCAATAATCACCTAACCAAATAAATGCACTTAGGTACCTGATGGGAGGGTTTATGGTAGAACCCACAACCTTGAGATAGTTTATCGAGAAATTCAAACCTTCTCTTATTAAAATCGTGTAGTAAGTTCCTCTTGTAATTTACATCTCCTTAGTTCCTGTTTCTCGAAGAACTTGATGCACTTCAAAAAGATTAACTCCTATTTATTTTAGGTAAAAATTGCAAATTTTGGTTTTAAACATCTATCCTTGAGAAAATCTCCAAAAGACCCCCTTTGAATAATTTTCCATCTGTCATCTTTTTAAAAATCAGATTTAAAAGACTGTTGACGTAAATGAGTATGGCATTCCATGCATGTATGGATATAGAATTTTACAATGATTTTGACATAACACGCAAAAGGGTAATTTAAAGCTAATTACACACTACATATACAAAATAAAATACTTCACTCGCTACAATATCCCCTCTTCCTCGTGAAAATTCGGTTAGACGAATTTTCCGGGCTGTTAGTTTAATAATTTAAAAGACAGAACCGATCCCTAAAAACTTACATCACGTACGCATCTAATACTCTAACTTCATCACTCATACTAACCCAACCTAACACGCTAACCTCATATACTCCCTATTCATTCATCCACACACGAAGGGCATAACCGCTAAGGAACCCCATGACCGATCTGTAAGGGACTTGATGTTAATTGTTGTATCTTGGCCAAATGCCTTATTACAACTAGGAATACGATATAAGGCTTATTTAATGAGTTATCCCACCGCTCAAATTCCTCGACAAGGGCTTTTTTAAGGAGTTGTCAATCCGCTCCATATTTTGGACATAAGCTTATTTAATGAGTTGTCATACTGCTCAAGCTAAAACCCCGCTGTATTAAAATCCTTTAATTATGAGATAAATATTAAAGAGATTGTCTAAAATTGCAAGTTTGAAAGTAGCTAGAAGTAAAACGAGTAAGAAATTAGATAATTAATAAAGAAAATTAGTCAAAATAAATTAAGTATTTTTATATAATAAGCTACAATAGCTTTTAGAATTAATAATGAGCCAAAGATGTCGTGCTCTTTGGTTTCCATTTAATAACGCAAAAGTCGTATAACCGACCCAAGGAAGGAGTACTACTAAATAAACTATGTAAAGAAAATTACAATAAATAATGTCGCAGACATCAACAACGAAATTTGTCGTTGTTATGGTAATATTGAGGAAAAAAATATAAAATAACGTTAAATTACGTTTCAATTACGTGTCAAATAGACAAGAAAAATATACAATATAGAAATTACGTCTCTTGACATGAGAGAACAAATAGCTTTTTTGAGAATCCGTTAAAATATTTAAATAGAGAATGCGTCCAATCGACTTAAATGAAAATTATTATTCGTAGTTAAATATAAATACAAATCAAAGCATCTCTTGCATGCCAATCGAAAGAAAATAAAATTATTTTTCCTCTAAAGGAAATAAAAGATAAAAAAAAACAACAAAATATTAATAAAGGCCTAAACGTTATTTTTATAAAAACTACGGTGTCGTTAAAATGACTTTTTGCATTTTGAAAAAGGTTAAAAGAGAAATATAAATTAAATTAGGTCTAAATGTTATTGTTATAATAACGACGGTGTCGTTCAAATGACTTTTTGAATTTTGAAGAAGGTAAAAGAGAAATATAAATTAAATTAGGTCTAAATGTTATTTTTATAATAACGACGGTGTCGTTCAAATGACTTTTTGCATTTTGAAAAAGGTTAAAAGAGAAATATAAATTAAATTAGGTCTAAATGTTATTTTTATAATAAAGACGGTGTCGTTCAAACGACTTTTAGAATTTTGAAGTCGTGAAAAACAACATATCGTGATATGTAATTTAAAAAACACATCACTAACTCTTAAGTTAGTTGCAAAACAATTAGGAAAGCATATATTAGCTTCATAAACAATAATATATAAAGAAAATGCTTTAAAAACCAATTTCTTTGGTCCATTACATATGTGGTTAATTATAATTAAATTGCACAATATGTGCCCTCAATTTAAGAGGTATCTTCAACATTTAAAATCTTTAATATGGTAAATACCCACATTTTTATCATTTAAGTCCACCAGTTCGTATACTAACGGCGAAACTTTACGTATAACGCGACATTTTACGAATTTCGGAGCTAGCTTAGTGCTGAAATAAGCACCGGCATCACTTAAAACGTGATTGCGTCTCCATACATAATCATTAACATTAAACTCTTTAAAAGTACGACGCAGATTATAATGTTCTGCGTTCTTCTGATGTGCCTTATATAAAGCTAATTCAACCTTGTTAAATATATTAGCAAGAAACCCGGTATGCTCAGCATAAATATCCCTGGGCATAAATACGAAATTGTCGAAGTCCTCGTACTTCGCGAAAATATTACCATCGGTCACTAATTCACGGCCGAAAACTAAAAACGCTGGTGAATAGCCAGTCGTATGATTACAAGACGAATTAATAGCCATTTGTACTTGTGGAATAAATTTGTCCCAAGTTCGGTGGTCTTCGCCTACTAAGGCTGCAATAGCCGTAATAATAGTTTTATTATAACGTTCCACAGTATTTACTTGTGGACAGTAACGTGGAGTGTAAAATACTTTTGGAATGTTATATTTTTCCCAAAGATTTTTACAATCGTGACTGGTAAATTGTGAACCATTGTCCATAATTATTGTTTGGGGTACTCCGTAAACCAAGAAAACATCGTTTTCCAAGGTTTTTAATACATTAGCCGCTGTGGCTTTTTTTAAAGGAAAAATTAAACAGTATTTACTGAAACAGCCAACATGTGACAACCAAGATGTTTTGATTCCTATCCCTTGTCATTGGTAAAGGACCAACTAAGTCAATGGAGATACATTGAAAAGGACGTGAACAAATTTTAGGTTTTCCCATGACACCAAATGGGGAATGGTTTTGATGCTTGTAAGCCAAGCATGTAGAACAATCAGCTATGTAGTTGGATATCTGGCGGAACATTCCTGGCCAGTAAAAATCTTTTGATATCTTTTTATAGGTCTTAAAAGCACCAAAATGTGAGTTTGACGGCTCCGTATGTTTAGCCGCAATAATATTAAGCCTATCGTTAGGATTCGGAACCTCCTTCCACATGTAATCACTATCAGGTTCCGTTTCAACTTTTTTAAGTAATTTCCCGTCTTTAATACAACAAATCTAAACAATCTGATGGATTATTTAAGCAATTGGTACGCTTTTGTTCGTACCAAATCATACTCCGATCAGTATCAATTGGTTCTACGTATTTATGGAAAACATCATCTACGTCAGTCTGTACGTCAGTTGATGTGTCCTCTATTATAGGGGTAGACCGAGATAAAATATCAGGAACGACATTGTCCTTTCCTCTTTTATGCTTTAAAATAAAATTAAAGCAAGACAACCGAATGGTCCATCTGGCTAACCTACCCGTTGGATTAGATAATTTTAAAAACCATTTCAGTGCAGCATGGTCAGTAAAAATAATAAATTGTTTCCCGTTGTCAAGAAAACAACGCCAATGCTCTAATGCTAGAATAACCGCTAGCGTTTCTCGCTCCGTGGCCGAGTAATTCCGTTGTTGTTTAGATAAAGACTTACTCATGTATGCCACAACAACCTCATTGCCGTCTACCTCCTGAGTAAGCATTGCACCTATGCCAAAACCAGATGCATCACAATGTACACTAAATGGTAGATCATAATTGGGACAAGCTAAAATAGGTGTATTTACAAAATGATTTTTCAAAGTATTAAATGCGTTATCCGTTTCATTTGTCCATTTAAATCTTGGCGTATTTTTACCCGCAGACGTTAATAAATTAAGAGGACCAGCTACAGTACTAAAATTGGGTATAAAACGTCTATAGTAACTAGCTGTTCCTAAAAAACGACGAACCTCCTTACGCGATTTAGGAGTAGGGATTTCAAGAATGGCTTTCACCTTATCTGGGTCTGTGCGTAGACCACGTTCGTCCACAATGTAACCTAGATATTTTAGCTCATTTTTAAAAAACTTACACTTCTCAAAATTAATAGTTAAACGAGCCTTTGTGAGTTTTTCAAGTACTCGATTTAAAAGGGATATGTGTTCTTCGAAACTCTCGCTAATAATGATAATATCATCTAAATAACAGAATACTTTGTTGTTAAAATTGGGAGAAAACAAGGAATCCATCAATCTCTGTTGTGTAGCAGGACTATTTGATAACCCGAAGGGTAATCGCTTAAATTGGAAGCTGCCGCGTGTCGGAACGTAAAACGCAGTTTTGTTTCTGTCATCTACGTGTAAAGGAATCTGCCAAAATGTTTTTGCAATATCAATACTGCTTAAATATTTCGCGTTAGACAAATTATCTAAGATTTCATTAATAAAAGGTAAATTATACGCGTCTTTCCTAGTAATTGAATTTAATTTCCTACTATCCAAACAAAATCTCCATTCGCCATTCTTCTTAGGCGTAACTAAGACTGGAGATAACCATGGGCTCTCGCATGGTTCAATAATGTCCCACTTTATCATTTTATCTACTTCTTCACTAAGTACTTGTTGTCTTTCCGGAGATAGTCTATAATTTCGTTGTTTAATCGGTGCATGATCACCAGTATCTATTCTATGTGTAACTAGATTGGTTTCACCAATAATGCCAGTTTCCTCAAACGAAATAGCTTTAAAATTACTAATAACTCTGTCCGCCGTCTCCTTTTGAAGAGGGGAAAGGTTATTATAAAACTGAATCTTGTTTTCTACTTTAGAAAGTTCAGAAATATTAGATTTTTTAATTTCGTTCTTAACTTGAAAAAGATTAGGTGCCAAATTAAAAGATTTCCAAAAATCTATCCCTAAAATTATTGAAGGGAACAAATCTGGGAAAACAAATGTTTTAATTATATTACACTTTTTATTAAATACTATTGGCAATAAAAAATAGCCAATAGCTTGGTGTACTGCTTTACCAGCAGTCGAAACTTTTATATTCTCATCTCTTAAAAGTGTAAAACCTAGCTTTTGTATGGCTAGATGTGAATTATTCCCTAAAACGCTGATGCAAGAACCTGTGTCTAAAAGACCCATACATTCTGTCTCTTTTATATTTATTTTTAAAAAAGGACGTAAATTATCATTTTCATTTTTAAACAGGATCGAAGTACGAAAGGAATTGAAAAAAATATTGACTTTGCTAAGCCATGACGACCAGTCGTGTAAATCCTGTCTACAACGATTATAATTTATTGTATTTTTAAAGTAATTCTTATTAGAAGATTGATAACAATTGGGGCAATCTATCGTTCTTAAATTTTTAACACCACATCTATAACAGACAATGTTATTAGATGTGCATTTACTAAGTTCGTGTCCATGTACACGGCATCGAACACAAAATGGCGGACGATTTTCATGAACTGCCGCAATTTCCTTTGGCGCTTCGTTATGTATCGGATTAAAACTTTTATTCCTATAAACCGTTGGTTTATAATTAGGAGAACTAGATTCCAACTTAACCAAAGGTTTTTGTTTGTAATTTTTAAAAGATTTAAAATTATCAAGGGGTTTCGCTCTAAACTCTTTCTGTCTCCAATTTTCATAATTAATACCTTTTTTATTCGCAAAGGGCGTTTCTGAAG
The DNA here is from genome assembly GCA_946406115.1 of Apoda limacodes. NCBI lineage: Eukaryota > Metazoa > Arthropoda > Insecta > Lepidoptera > Limacodidae > Apoda > Apoda limacodes. Next base: position 2,349,500 of record OX291540.1, on the reverse strand, counting down.
AACTACTAGGTTTCTTATAATCAAAATCAGAAAAAATCACTTCCCCGTTTTCTGGCTCTTTGAAATTCCTATTTTTTTCAAGAAATTGGTCATATTTCTTGCAAATGTTAATTAAATTGTCAGTCGTCATAATATTTGCAGGTATTACAAAAAAAGAATAACATGGTCTAATGTTCCGAAGTAATATTTCTAACTGGTCACTTTCACAAAGCGATTTCTTTAGCCTATTGAACATTTCAACCATTATTGCAACATAAATAACGATATTTTCGTTCTCCCCTTGAGTACGTTTGTATATATAGTTCAATAATTTATAATCGTAGTCGAAACTACCGAAATCTTCAACTAATTTAATACAAAGTTCGTCCCAATTGCTTACCTTTTTTTTAATAAATCTAAACCAATGTAAAGCGTCGTCAGAAAAGAGTTCAAACGTTCTAGCTAACAGTAAATCTTTCTTTATATTCCTAGAAAGCCTAAATTCTTCTAGTTTTTGCAAAAACGACCTAGGGCAGGATTTCCCATTATAATTGAATCTTTTCAATTCAAGTGCAGAGCTTCTATCACAAGAAACTGTAATAAATTTATTTTGTTTAACGTCTGCATCTTCTAAATTATTGAAGACCTCATTAAATTTTTGAGATACCTGGTTAATTCCAGGTAAACTACCGACTTCTGACCTATTGTCATCAGTTAAATCAAAAATTTCTTGTAATGAATTAAATTCTAGTTCAGTAATCTCTAAAATCTTGTTATTCCATAATTTATCCAATTTTTGGAACTCATTTTTAACTGTAGCCAGTTCTGGACCCAAGTTTAACTTATCCGTGATGTCAATACGTAGTAATCTAAAATGTATATGATTTAAAAAAGCTTCCAATCGTTTAATTTTTTCCTTATTAATACCTGTGTCCTCTAAATTTTTTGTTTTATAAAAGTTAAAGTAGCTTTTACACCTTCAATATCCTCTTTGGGATCTAAAGTTGACTCAAGTACCTCATTAGCTGGTAATTTTTCAACCAACTTTAATATTTGACGCTTCAGACCTATTAAAGATTCTTCTGGTTTCTCAAATCTCACTAAAGTTTCATAGATCAGCTCACTTTTGTTGAGCAAGTGATATTTAATAGTTTTTTCCATTTTTACTGGTTTTTTTTTTTTTTTCACAGACCCACACTTCCTTTAAAGAAAATAGTAAAATATTCGTAACGAAGCTTTTACTACTTTACAGTCTCTCTGTAAAAACAATATTAATATAATTGATTCCAAGATGTTATACGTGTAATCCCACTTATGTCAAGTACTGCTTTAGACATAATCGACGAAGATAATCTTGGAAACAACAAAAATAAAATTATTATTAGTAGGGACTTTTTATTTATTAGTTAAATAACGTAGTTTTATAACGTAGTAAAAGAACCCCTCACTTGAGACAAATATAAATAATTAAACGACACAGCTTTTCACTGTCTCCATTTGTCCAAAAAAAAACAAGAAAAAACGATGTAAACGTTTTTCTCCGAAGTATTTTTTCCTGGTGGACCTATATGAATATTAAACACTATTAATATAAGCAATTCGTTACTAATCTGATGATTAGTAAATAAATAAGGTTTTCTTACAATACAACCTTTTAACTGTTTAAACAAGAGACGAAAGAAAAAAAAATAGTTATTAGCCAAACGAGCCCGAAAATCTCATGTAAAACATGAATGTAACGCAGATAGTTGCATTTTTTTTTGAATTTTGAAAAACAAATATATAAATTATGTCTATTTTTTTTTTTTTTTTTTAAAAAAAACCTTTTGCGTGAGGTGATCGTATACAGAACTATAAAAAATTGTATTTTTTATCCCGTTGGGCGCCGCTTGTTAAGACTCAATTCCCCAGGGGAAGATAAATGAAAAGATAGGTTCGTTAATACAATTTATTTTTTTAGTTTTATATACAATCACTGATTCACAAATAAACAATTTGAAAGTCTATAATTCCATAATAAATCCAGTTTCTGAATTTATCTGTTTTGCCGTCTTTTTCCTATTTAGACGATGGTATCGTAATTTTTCCTTCGGGTCGACTGTATTGTCGAAAATATCAATTAATCGTAATATGATGTAATTTTCACCAATTCTCAGCAATCTATGCTTTTATCATTCTTTTCAGATTGAGAAATTAAAAAAATCAATATGGCGAAAAAAAGCCAATCCGCAGAATCGATATAGCAATAATCACCTAACCAAATAAATGCACTTAGGTACCTGATGGGAGGGTTTATGGTAGAACCCACAACCTTGAGATAGTTTATCGAGAAATTCAAACCTTCTCTTATTAAAATCGTGTAGTAAGTTCCTCTTGTAATTTACATCTCCTTAGTTCCTGTTTCTCGAAGAACTTGATGCACTTCAAAAAGATTAACTCCTATTTATTTTAGGTAAAAATTGCAAATTTTGGTTTTAAACATCTATCCTTGAGAAAATCTCCAAAAGACCCCCTTTGAATAATTTTCCATCTGTCATCTTTTTAAAAATCAGATTTAAAAGACTGTTGACGTAAATGAGTATGGCATTCCATGCATGTATGGATATAGAATTTTACAATGATTTTGACATAACACGCAAAAGGGTAATTTAAAGCTAATTACACACTACATATACAAAATAAAATACTTCACTCGCTACATATGGTTGTAACATAGTTTGAAATATCTTAGCGTTGTAAACTATGGTTGTCAAATACTAAAGCATGGACGCGAAGCATGAAATGAAATGAAATGATGATGATTATGCGTGCGTATAATTATTTGCTGTTACGCTCGCACAGGTGCGGTGACTGCGTGATTTATTACATAATAAATAAATTTACTCAAATACCCATAGCTTTTAGAATAGAAACACAGGCAATTGAATGTACGAAATTTGTGTCCGTGCTTTAGGACTAAAGGATCTGAAAACCTTTAGTGATTAAGATGCATTTCAATGATTTATATGCCACTAAGATTTTTTGCTAAGAAAAGCTTTTGTGAGAGCTGGTCTTCTTAACAATTAAAATTACTATCCATTTTCCCGTGTATATATCCACTGAGATTTTATTATGTATGTAAAATTGTGCTGAATGGTTTTGTAAGTTGAATTAGGTTCTAGTATGTACTTTTGCTGATATATTTATCATCTCATCACTGTTCTATCCCTGATCTTTCTCTTACACTTCTAGAATAATAGTTATATCCATGCCATTCCCTTCTACTAACTATAGTCTTTTGTCGAAATTCGCTGTTTGGATTACGACTTTACTTTTTGCCCCTTGTTTTTGTACTTTATTCCTGACCAGCTTCTACCAGTGGCTCTGACCGCGCTAACATCAGTTATCGGCGTGGGATTTCTATGAAAACTTCTTGATTATAGTAATAAAGTTTGCTATAGCAACCTATAGTTTATTGACGTGGAGCTAGGTTGAAGTTATTCCTAAATTTTCAAAAGTCCTATTTCCTTTTCTTTATCTTTAGCTATTTATATGCTAAATTTCAACTCAATTGGATGCTCCGTTAAAACATAAGAGATAGACAAACAAACAAAGTATGGGTATTTGGTGTCTTCTTTTTTTTCTTTTTTCTTCTGAAGTTTATGACACCTTTTTTTATTTATTTTTTCTTTTGATGTTTTCCTTTGTAAGACTGCTGATAATTTTTATCAGGGACCAAGAATGGGATTTAATATAATTACAGATTTAATTGTTTATAGGTAAAAAATATTTTTTTATCAAAAGCAAAATATTACTCATATGCCTGATATGTAACGGATTTATTACTTGAAGGTAAAATGCGTTTACCTAATGGACCATTTTTACAAAACACAAGGTTGGGCTGGGTAATCGCAGGTTCCGTATATTTAAAACCCGCGCAATGTGGGCCACGTCCAGTAGAACTTTTCTCACACAATTAATGACCAGTAACATCCGTTCTGGGAGCTCGAGGAACTGCCTCAGCCATGTGATACACACACAGAGGAAGAACGAGCATGTGAAGAATATTTCGTAAAAACTACAACGCGCAGTAGTGACGGAAGGTTCTGAGTTAGCATTCCCTTCAAATCATCACCACATGACTTAGGCGAATTGTATTCTCAAGCCCTTATCTGATTCTTGTCGTTAGAAAAGAGGCCACAACGTGTACCGTAATATAAAAAGATGTAATTGATTTTAACACGAATATGAAAATTTAGATCACATGACGCATGTGCATGACGGTCATGGGATCCCTAATTATTATATACCAGCTATTATTATTATACACCTCATTTTGTGGCGCGATGACCCGACGACGCCATTACGTACATATAAATACCTGCCTGTCACATGCCATCGAGAGTTAGTGCTGGCTACTTCTGACCCGGATGTCAAACGAATTATTACCGAAGACATATATGTTGACGACCTGATAACGGGTCCAGATGAGAAAAACAAATTGCTAGACTTATGTGAAAAAGTTTGCAATGTTTCGCAATCTGGGTGTTTTCATTTACGAAAATGTATGTTTAATTTTGAATGCAACAAAGTTTTATTCGACAGTCAGTGTTAGACACTTGGTGCGGCGTGGAATAGTGCCAGGATTCGTTATAACAATTGTAGGTGATCATCATGTTGGCTAAATGCTGGTTCAGCATCCTAAAAGAAAACTTATCCCTTAAAAGTGTGTTACTGTTTGGTGGACAAGTTACTCTTTACCAGAAGGCACGAGAATTACTGCGGATGTGTGAACTGAACACAATAAATGGACAAGCTTGCTAATCTTCAGCTGGCTTTGGTCAATTACTCTCCTATTGTTTTTGATCAGTTAAAAATTACTTTGAAGAGTTTGTTACCCTCCGTCCAGCTGACTCCTTTAAGAAGCCCTTCGATAAATTGTCGCTGCGCCGGCAGTAATACATCGAAAGCCTAGTTGAATACTTCAAAGCTGAATACTACTAAAAAAAATATAAAAAAACTTCTTTGTACAAAACGGAAACTTCCTTCAATAATATCAATATTGATTAACCTAATCAGCATTTTTCTTCTATTGTTGACATGGATAGCAACAAAAAGGCATACACCCTTAATCATCTTTCAAAAATCCCAACTTCTGACTTACCTCCTTTTTCTTTTAGTCAATTTAATTATTGTGATGTTAAGAAGAGTATTTTGTCCATTGCATTCAGTGCTGTTGGTATCCTTGACATCCTTATTCCCATCATCACTCATATCCTTAACTCTTCCATTTCCTCTAGTACTTTTCCAGCCATTTGGAAAAATGCTTTTATTATTCCGTTACCAAAAAAGGCAAATATTTCTACATTAGCGGAATTTAGGCCCATTTCTATTTTACCTTTCTTTTCAAAGATCCTTGAGCGACTTATTCAACAACAACTTAATACCTTTCTGACTAAAAATAATCTATTAAATTGCAGTCTGGTTTTCGTCCTGGTCATAGTACGGTTACTGCTCTCACCAAAATTACTGATGATATCCGTTACGGCATGGATAATAAACAATTTACAGTTATGTCGTTGTTAGATTTCAGTAATGCCTTCAACACAGTAGACTTTGACATATTGCTGGGCATCCTACGCTCCTTTAACATATCTCCAACATTAATTGACTGGTTTCACAGTTACTTGTATGGGCGCCAGCAACGCATCTGGTTGGAGGATACATTCTCCGACTGGTGCTCCACTTCAGCTGGTGTGCCACAAGTTGGCGTGCTGTCTCCTCTCCTATTTGCCATCTTTATTAACACTACTACTCACAAACTTTCTTCTCCCTTCCACTTGTATGCAGATGATCTCAAAATTTTCACACATGCCCCAATTGATGACATCAATAAAGCTACTGAAAAAATTAATGCTGATCATGAACAAATACTTCAGTGGAGTTCATTTTATGGTCTTCAAATCAATCCTCTCAAGTCGAAAGCTTATTGGCAGTCTAAAAATTATATCACGCATCAATTTGGAACTATTACCTTCAATTAAACTTGACAGAGTCTCTATACCTTATTGTGACTCCGTCAAAAATCTAGGGATAATTGTTGACAACACGTTATCATGGGCCCCACAAATAAAAGCAATTAGTCGTAAAATGTTTTCTTCTATAGGGTCAATAAGGTGGTTACGTAATCTGTCACCTTTACCCATAAAATTTGCACTTGCACAATCTTAACTTCTTCCTATTCTTGATTATGCTGATGCCTGCTATATTAATCTCACTGAGGAGTAATTAAATAAACTTGAGCGGCTACAAAATCCCTGTATTCGATTTATATTTGGATTACGCAAATACGATCATGTCTCTCAATTTCGTGCTCAGCTCAAGTGGCTCCCAATTCGACTTCTCCGGAATACCCATACTCTTACACTACTTTATAACATACTATTCAATCCATCAACTATTTGAAAGAACGATTTCAATTTATTTCCTCTTCTACACTTACACTTCGCTTGTCCACTAGTCTTCTTTTAAAAACACCAGCTCACAACACTAATTTTTATAATCGTTCTTTCACAGTTCAGGCTATAAAGCTATGGAATTCCCTTCCACTGACTATTAGGCGCTCACAGTCACAGTGTTAAACTCACAGGGTTAAAATTGTCTTATTTTGTGTTTGTTATTTAATTTTATAATGTCTTGTATATGTATGTATATATATGTATGTTTATTTATATTTTGTTTATTATATTTATGTTATGTACTTGTTTATTATGTATATTATATATTGTGTGTATGTTTATTCTAATAAAAACTTAGCTCTGTCGTCACCGCACCACCTACTTCTCTTTGTATTTTTCTCTAACCAAAGGTTTGCCTGGTAGAGATCGCTTTTTAGCGATAAGTTCGCCTGTTTGTACTTTTTTTTTTTTATTCTAGATTTTTTATTATATTTCTATTTTAAATTGTACAATAAAGAAAATTTATCTTATCTTATCTTATTTTATAGTCAGTAATTTACTAATACTGCAATAACAGGGTACGATTACACATTCACTGCGTTAGCTGCAGAAGAGAACTTACTTATGGTGATGTACGAGTCATATACTGCTCGTATCAATGATACCAGCTATGCGTTACGGCTGCTATTTTTCCGCATAAGGTCCTGACTTCAAAGGTTCTTAAACTAATAGGTAGTAAAAAAAAGAGTGAAACAACCAATAGTTAGTGTAAAGAGTTACCGTAGCATGTAGTTCTTTGTGATTTTACGGTAATTTACTTGTCGTGCCCATAGAAAGAATATAATGCTTGGGATGGAGGATATTTAAAAAAAACTTCTTATATTTCAATTTTTTATTGAAATTATGCTTAACCAACTGAAAACAGTAAAAACACCTATTTCGTAATGATATTTTACACTAACGATTGCCGAAAGCTTCGCTTGCCGTAATTTTGGCTTTAGTACCTTAATGGACTTTGCACCCAAGGCGCAACGCAGCAAAAAAGTCGCAAAAGAGAGATAGTTGTAATTTATTATTTCGTCTCACACTGGCTGCTATCTTGCGTAGTTTCCCTACTGCATCGCGTCGCAACCGTAAATTATGATTTTTTTCTAGCTGCCTTAACAAAGGCATACAAAGAGGTGATCGCTTTTGAAAACCTTTATTAATTAATTAATTAATTATATGATTTATGGAGATTTGCAACACAAGAGGCATCACTCGTGCGTTGCCAACCTTTAAAAAACTAATAACTTAAAAAACTCCATATTGTAAACCGTGGCCGCGACATCATTCCACAACTTAAGCGTTCCCGGGAGAAAATACCTTTAAAACAGCTCTGTAGGTGACCATTAAGGTTTCAGGGTTTAAGGATGAATTCCCTGCCAATGTTGAGCGGTGCGATAATAGAAAGAAGCCGTGGGCATCTTAACAAACAATTCCTCAGAACGGTGTGTTCTGCGGAATCTTTTTTTTATATCTATTAACAATGCAATCTGCGCGTTCACCGCTAAGAAAATTCCATACACTAAGGTCCCACAATTCCAAAACACACACATCACCATCTCCAAGAGCATTTGAATCCTTAATGTCGACATCTCCGATGTTCAGTTCCGGGGTCATTGGCAAGACAAGATTTGAAAGATCAGATTAAAAATTTGATTTTAGAAGGGTTGGCAACGTGCGAGTGATGCCCCAGGACGTAAACTGCGTACAGCACTACAGCAAAATGAAGGAACACGCGCGCGCGCCTGGGTGCGGTACGGGGTAGGGGTGTACGACGAAATAGTTCCTGCACCGCAGCAGAGTGAAATAATAACGTTACTGCTCGTTACGCAAAAATACTTCCCGTACATTTTATTTAAAGCAAGCATGTCAGAAATATAGTTATCGCTTTTGTGCCTTCGTTATACGCCCTACTGCGAGGGCGCAGGTCTTTGATCTGGCCGTACGACTGCTATCATATCACAAACAGCCATTTATCATGTAAACATAATAAAAGCTATCAAAGATTTTAAGGACAGGGACGAGTTAAGGTTTTAAGCTTTACAACTTGGATCCTAAATTTCGTATTTATTCAAGTCAATATTCTAAAAAACCAAAAATATCTTGATTTAGCATTGCGTGATTATTCATTTTTATCCTGGTTGTTGTCACTTAATAAGTAATTGTGACTATATTTTGACGTAAATTGGATTTAATTTTTAACTACAAATACCAGTAAAAATTACTAACAACTTTATTATATGCGAATGGACCATTAAATTTACGTGCCCTATTCTTGTTCAAACAATCTAATGCAAACTTATGGCGACAAAGTTTTTGGGCTAAACGTATAGCGAAAATGTTGTACGTTTTTTAGTTTGACAAATGCAGGTAAACTTTAAAAATACTTTGTTTTGAAATTTAGGTTTCTTAATTATAATAAGTATTTTAATTTAAAAATTATTGCATTTTATTTACTACTCATAATCAAAACTACTGTTTAATGATACACTGGCGGGCAAAAAAATATACAAGTCAATTACATAGACGACAATATTTCCTGAACTACAAAAGTCAAAAGAACATTTAAGAGTATTCAATAATGTACTGGCTATGAAATAATATTGTCGTTTATTTAAGTGACTAGTTATTTTTGCTCCACAGTTTTTTATATTCTAGGACTAACAATGAATTTCTTGGTTTTCAATATTATAAAAGTTCTAAGTAACTTAAACTGACGCGGTTATACGCAACATTATAGAATTCCCAATAACAGTAGCATTACTATTTAACTAAGGCGATAAAATTAATAAGAAAAGAAAAACAAAACGGATAACAAAACAACTCCTATCTCTCTGGAGGGTCTCTGATTTATTCTACATTTATTTTCCTGAATAAAATTTCATTCGAGTAAAAGTTATGAAACTACCTTAAAGAGATTATGAAACATGCTTCCATTTCTATATCACTTAACCACCAATCAGCGATTGTCTTAAAACGTCCTCCAATGAACTTGCCTTCCAAACAAACATCCAATCACAGTACGTTTTTAAGCATTCATACTCGCGCCACTGGTTCAAAACTAACGCAACCTTATTTTGTCCAAGGTCCGAATCCATAAATCGGGATCCATAAATATGATATACATTACCATGCAAACTTCCACCGAAAATTGGTTTGAACGAGAATCTAGTAAGTAGTTTTTTTTTAATACGTCATAAATCGTAAATCGCAATTTTCCTTTCTTTCAATCAACTCAGATATGAAAATATGTATGTATGTGTTTGTAGATTACATAAATGGTGGTAGGTACGGAACCCTCGGTGCGCGAGTCCAACTCGCACTTGGCCGGTTTTTATTAGTACTTGTAACCCACAATAGTAAAAAATCCTGTAAGTCGAAAAAATACGCTTAAATGATTCTATTTTGATTATGCTGTGTGAAATGGAATAAAGTATTAATTTTTTCAACGACCTCAACAAAAAATACCTGCAACATCATTATTTTAAACTTACCTAGCTTAATGTTTTCGATGGCATCGCTTTACCGAACAATATTGAAAAAAAAATTTAAATTCTTTAATAACAAATACAAGTTACCACATAATTAGGTATCGAATATACTTAACAAAAACATTTAGCTTTTCTTGAAAATATGTATTTAACTTATTGTTAACTTTAAAATTCCCAGAGGGTGAGAGGATCTACTCTGTGGAGTACGAGGTTCGGGGAACGGGGTACCGCAGCTGCGTGGTGTCTGCGGACGAGCACCACGTGGTCGCGCCTGGCGTCGACAAGACCTCGCGAGACTGTCTGCACGTGTTCCACGCCAGGACCGGAGCCAGACTTCACAGGCAAATACGATAGATATTGTGGAATTGATGGCTTAATGGTCGTGCAAAATTGGTTCGTAACAGGTGTACCTACTCCCGCGAAGTTTCTTGTCACTTCTTTTTCCCTTAGAGTTAGTTCCCATCTAGACGTGACGCTGGGCTCGGATGCTTGAAGATGAAGCTAGCTGGAGTCAAGACTGCCGCACGACGCATCCCAAAGTCGCAAGACGCATCTATTCTTTTAGCTGTATAGATAAGCGCTAATCTAAAAACACTCTTCTACAATACGATCCTTCGATCGACGTCCCTTTATATCTTCGATTTTGGCGCAAAATTTAGCAGGTAGAGCCTGTATAGACCCTTTATAGTGGTTCATTATAACCTTTAGTAGAAGCGTATAAGTGGTGTTATAAGATCGTCAGTTTTCCGCTTCAACCTTTATTGCATTTTTATAATGGACCTTATTGAAAGCTTTAGTTATATAAAATATCTATAACGGTGTCAAATAGAACTTGGATCTGTATTTTGATATATTATTACTCATTTGTAGTTTCGGGGTCAAAAGTAGATAGTAAAAACTTCTAAAGTATATAAATATGTTTATCTACGGACACAAATTTTCATCACGAAATGTATGTATTGTTGATTGACAGTGTTCTTGAAGTGTAATATTAATTATTAGTGCGCTTGCAAGTTTAATGTGATTGTGTATCATGTTTCTTGTCTCAATTTTGACGCGGCTTAGAAAAAATATAATTTTAAGGAATAAAAAGTTAAACAACTGTAAGTACTAATAAGCTAAAATAGTTTTTCGACATTCAATTTCAAATTTTGGTCAGTTCTAGTGATATTAAACTATGTAAAATAATTTGGAAAATTTAGGTACCACGTTATTTAAAAGTGATTTTGTATAAAAAAATATTTAGTTTTTTTTAACAGAAAGTGATTGAAAATGGCGATATTTATCTTAAAGGTGCAGACTTTTCTTAAACCTATTACGACACTCGAAGAATTACAACGCCGGTAGTCAAGAGTATTATGCGATCTTTGGTTGACATAGGCGAGGAACTACGCACTTAGCGAAGACATCAACCAGCAGCGGAGCTGCATGTATCTATTAGGAGTTCTTTACGAAGTAGTGAAATCCCAAAGCTTAGCTCAGTACGATAAATGTTTTCATAATGTAAGGTTAGATTATAGACAAAAACTTTAAGCGTTAGAAACATTAAATGGTGTCATTAAATAATTACCATTTGTTTATCTTACGCCTTAACCTTTATATCAAGATCGTACAAAACTGCTATAACTATTTAACCTAACATTTTCTTTCTTATTACAGGCATAAGCTGTATGTAAGAGTTATACAACGCATGTAGTGTTTGGTGTTACTTAACTCATAATTAACTCCGTTGCAGAAATAATGACGTTAATGAAGTTAAACAACAGCCTTTTGATATATAAGCAACTCTGATATAGCAGATTTATAGCAATAAGAATTATAGGGAGTTAATGAAGATCTTCAAACAGCTTTTGACGTTGCAAGCCGAAACAAGCTTTAACGTCATAAGTATATAAGCTGCCGCTGCTACTACAGTAACTGGAAAGAAAATTTAACTTCTTTTTTACAGTTTTAATACAACCTATAGAGCTAATCCTATTTCATAAGTGAACTTTATCACTTTTAGTGACAAATGAATCCATTATAAATGAATTGTAGTACTCTAAGCTTCAAAATTACCTGTAACCAACGCTATATTGTTTGTTGGGGTGTAATCGGTTATTTGCTCGATGCCTCCCACGACATGGCTCTAGCTCTTTGTATGACTGAGATAGGAAATGTCAAAACTCACCAAATGCAACGATTATACCCTACACATGAAAGGACAAAATAAATAAATGAATTTAGTGATTATTATTATTTTGACAGATGATATTTAAATTGCCTAAGCGTGCTTAGTTAGTTTCACTCCGAAACATTTGATTAACATCGCTACTGGACTCGTAAAGAAAATTCACTAAATGATTTTGGTGACACAAAAACCCAAGCTTCTAAACTAACTAAGTTGTTTTAGTGAATATAAGAATATGATTTTGTTAAATTTGACAAAACTTACCGTTGTTACAAATAAACAATTATCTTTTAGTGAGTTTCCACTCATTCCAGTGTACAGAATAGGTTTATTTACGCATGTATAAAATCTTCGAAAAAAGTCCGACTCGCACTTGCCCGATTTTTTAATTTTGATGAGTTGCAGAGAGCCATTGCAGATAACTGCTCCCGAATGCGGTTTACCTATGTATTTATTTTTTTATTTTATTTTATTTATTTATTTCAAATTTACAATAGTCATTACAGATATCATACCTTATGCGACATTGCACTACACAATCTTAACTTATATATATATATATATATATATGTATGTTTATAATTAATGTAAACTGTGTACTTTAATTTGTAGCATATTACCCATAAGGCTACCCTAGTGAATTCACTCATAGCACAGCAAAATAGGTCTGGACCACTGTCATCCGCTATGAGGTTGAGTACGCGAATTTGGTACGGCAGCGCACGGGCGCGAACAACCGCGGTCGCCGTCGCCGTCGCCGCTACACGTACTTGTCCGGAACACACAAACTCAGCCGCCCTAGTATATCTGCATTGTGTACTTTTCCCCTTATGATTATAAACATGTACGAGGCTAGCGCCAAATCTCTCCTAACCTTGAGTTCGTTGTACCCAACCATACCCAAAATGAACAAAGTAGGATAAATATTTGGATACAACGGATACACACCGTATAGTTTCTTGTATAGATACCTGATAAACTTATTTTGCACTCGCTCAAGCATAAGATTATATTTCGCTTCATGAGGAGTCCAAATGAGTGCGTTACTTACTCACTGGCTTCTAACCAAAGCGTTGTATAAGGCCACTACAGCTTTAACATTAGTAAAACCCCTCACCACGCGGAGCATTTAGCCTAAGTTCCTGTAAGCTTTTTTGCAAATATTCGTTATGTGCTCACGAAATGTTAGTTTTGAGGTGAAAATAACTCCTAAATCCTTTACTTCTGTTACCCTTTTGATCGGGACTCCGTCAATGTGGTAATTATACAATAATGGAGTAAAAATGGCGCGACTAAAAGTTATTACCATGCACTTAGAAATGTTAAATTGTAAGTGATTTTCTTTGCTCCAAGTTACTACCCTGTCAATATCGTTTTGCAGTTTTTTGCAATCGTCTATACTTGCTATAGTATGTGTCAGTTTGAGGTCATCAGCAAAAAGTATCCATTTTGCATCCTTTATGACTTCCGGGCCGGCAAATCGTTAATCATCATAATGAATTCTAAAGGTTCAAGGTTACTACCCTGACTTACCCCGGACCTAGTAAAATACTTTTCTGGCGTATGTCCTGCGTATTCAACATACTGCTGCCTATCCTGCATGTAACGCTCCAAAAAACTAAGTAAATGGGTGGTAAAACCAAATGACGCTAACTTTCTAAGCAACACGTCATTATTGACTAAGTCAAAAGCTTTTTGCTTTTAAGCTGAAGTCAAAATAAGCGCCATCTGTCTGTCCCCCACTGTCTACTGTCATCGTAATGTCACTCACATGCGTAAGCGAATTGCTAGTGGTACTTCTTGATGGTCTGAATCCATGCTGAGCTTCCGAAAGTTGTTTTTTTTTTTTTTTCTGAGCTGACTATGCAGGTGGCTGTTGCAGCCATTACTGCTTCACCGGGCTTTTGGGGCGAGACTCTGAAGGAGCCTCAGCCCATATAGCGCCCAACGCTCAAGGGCTCGGCTTGGGTTGTCGCTCTCGGGGGCGTCCCTTCGACCGGCGTGAACCCGAAGGTGAGTTCCCCGTTACGAGGGTACGGTTGCGATTGAGTGGAGGCGAGAAGCGCCCCGGCACTCTTTGATACCTCGTGTATCCTTGTGGGCGCCGACGATCCCGGGGACGTCGGCGTCGTGTTTGGAGGGAGGCCCTATTCGGGGAGGTCGTAGAGACTAATCTCGCTATCCGGACAGCGAGATCCTCATCTGGGGCCGTTAGTACGTGCCGAGGCCGCCTAACTATAGTTTTACGACCGTGACCGGGTCGATCGGGGGGGTCCGAAAGTTGTGCACTTATTTGACTGTATAAGCTTTTGTACACAGCAGTTTCAAATATTTTTGCCGGGATCAAAAGTACTGCCACGGGTCTGTACTCGTCAACAATATAGAACTTCCTTCTGGCACTGGGATGACTCTTGTTATTTTCCACGCTTCCGGGAATAAAGCTTGTTTCAGGCATTGATTGAAGATATGTAGCAGTGGCCTAGCAAGCACCAATCGACAGTCACTGAATATGTAACGTGGTATACCATCGGGTCCCACTGACCGTTTTGGTTTCAGTTTTTCCAGCGCTGCTTGTACTTCCACCAAGGTCAGCTGCTCCAAATAAACTCGCGCAGCTCCGTTTTGTCCTACCCGCTGCAGTTATATCCTTGTTCACATTTAACTCCGTCCTCTCTGTACTATAAACTGAAAAGAAATACTGAGCAAACTCTTTAGCACACTGATTATTACTTAGAGCTTCATCAATCTTTAGTATTTTTTGTGAACTTCTACATTGCCTTTTTGATTTCGTATAAGCTCAAAAGGACTTTGAGTTATTTAATAATGCACTTTGAACCCGGTGCTTATAATGTTCGTGTGCGAATTTTATCGAGTTTTTTACCTTTTTTCTATATACAAACGCCTCATAGTCTACGCTCGACCTACTACTTTTATATCGCTTGTGCATGCGAGCCTTTAATTTTATATCGCGAATTAATTCAGCTGTGTACCATTCGGGATATGAGTACTTCGAGTTTACGTATGTGCAATTTTTTCTTGGAACGCAAGTATGTAAAACGCTATTCATAATGTTATAAAAATATTTCTTAAATCTAAACTATAAACAGGCGTCCATTCGATCTATTAAGAGAAGCCCGCGCGCGTTTTACATTTTGCTAAAATCTTGCTGTCCCTATCGAACACGACGCGGGCGCGAGACCCCCTTGTCATTGGTTGTAATGGAAAAGGTATTAGACGTTCTGTTCGGCACGCTCTCTGAGAAAATAGGTATCTAGTACCTACTTAAACAAACTTATAAAGGTTATGCGAGTTTTTTTTAAAAAAAAATCTTTATTTATAGGCAGGAATGAATATTGAAATAGGAGGAGGTTTCTGAGCTAACATTCATTTATCTTTAAACGGAGACCTGCAAGGACGATAATAAAAAAGGTAGGTAACTTGGTACCTCGTAACATTTTGACCCACACATACAGTATCTACCGTTTTTAAAATTTACTTTAAACTCATACTAATTTTAATAATTACCATTTTTACCATTTTTTAATTAATACTTATATATTATAGGTACTTATAGGCTACTTAATTAGTATTTTTCAAAATAATTGTACGTTACGAAATAACGTTACGAATTTGTTGATGAAGTTAAGTAGTAAGTTGTGACTTTTAAAAAACGTTGTACACTGCCTACTGATTGACTAAAGAAATGAAAGGTAACATAAATGTAACATTGGCGGTCAATAGATAATTAATAATACCAAAATAATCTATAAGGGTTGTAATTCGTAAACAATATTCGTATTTTCTTTTTGAAATGGAGTAGTACCCAACACACCAATGTAGTAACACCCAAATGTCTGCCCCTTAACATGAAACACAACCTTCATTCCTAACCATACCTGAACCTTGAAGTTATCCATCGTTGAATTTGAATTGTCGGGCTATTTGACATTTACACTTTATGTTGAGTGATACCCCTGGTGTGCAAGCGTCCATAGGCTACGGTGACCGCTAACCATCAGGCGAACCGTAAGCTTGTTTGCCACGTTAGTGGGATAAAAAAAAAGTACTTAGTTATGATTTTAAAAATCGTGTTCACTGCCTACTGATTGACTGAAGACATTAAAGGTTATGATAAAGATTATGTAATGCGTCATTGAATTATAATTTAAATATAACATTGGCGGTATGTATGCAATATGGTGTCTTTATGTCGTACGCTCCAGTGGTATAGTGTATAGAAGCCGGCGGTAGCAGTGCAATTTTATCACTAATTTGGCGGAAAATGTCAACGGATACCACTCTGGAAATATGTTTTTTTGACCATTAATAGCTTGCAATAGTTTTCTTACTGCTTCCGGACAGTAAAATAGCAATGTAAAAGAATTTTTATTTTATTTTAGTTGTTTACTTTAATTTGTTACTTAGAAATAACGTGGCCCATGATAGAATTCTTATTTAATTACAAAACCCTTATGTTGCCCTGCGGCCGAGACAAGGGGGATGACAGCAATTTTATAATTTATAAGTATACTAAGTTAGGGCTCTTATAGTTTATGAGGCGTTCCATACGCGTTAATTGAAGGTCAGCAGCCTTTTAATGTTAGTAATACTATTTTATTAGACTATAAAAATCACAGCCGACATTAGGCTACTCTTACAACGTAAGCTTGGCCACATTTACCTGTTCTGATGAAACAACTTCAATTCAAAATTTTATTACAATCAGTTTACCCTTAAAGTGCGAGTCCGACTCGCACTTGACCGTTTTTCTTTTATACAAACCTTGCCCTAACACTATCAAACACAACAAAAAAAATTACCCGAATTGGTCCAGCCGTCTTCGAGTTTTCCTTAGTGCGCAAGTCCCACTCGCACTTGACCGTTTTTTTTATAAAAACCTTGCCCGAACACTAATAAACACAAAAAAAAGCGCGGGCTCACGGTGACAGCAAGCGGCGGGTGGTGCTGGTCCTCGGGCGCTAGGGCCTCGGCAGCGCGCACTGCTATTACCGCGCCCTCCGCGAACGTACTCAACACTAGATCTAACTGATGATCATTGCAATTTCCTATTTTATTGCTCTGAGTGAATTCACAATAGATTTTAAAATACTCAAAATAATTCGTTATGTATGACGAACATGAGTATAAGTTAAAATCACCAATTACCATAACGTCGCTATAGTTATTACAATAGTGTTCAATAATGTTACAACACAGCATGTAATCGTTTTCACTACTTTTTGGAGCATAAAAAGATTTTTTTTTTTGTAAATAAACCGTGCCGCAAAAAACGCTTGTTCCGTGATGTTGATGTCGTATGGCATGGACACTTGTCGGAGCTCGAAACGTGGCGTGACCACTAAACACGTGCCGCCTTGTTTACGTCCATCAGCGCGATCACAACGTAAAATAGTGTATCCAGGCGGAAACAATTCCGCGTCATAAATTGATTCGTTGCAACCAGTTTCTGTGATGGCGAAAAAATCCGAACTGGAACCAGAGATCCCTATGTAAAAGTCTTCTACTTTGGTTCGTAAGCCCCTCACGTTCTGGTACTAAATTTCAATCGAATTTTTAAGTGTTTTTTGTTTTGTTGGGTGGTTTACGAAACCACACCCATTCACAGAACTCAATGTTTACGGCCCAGCATTCCGATTGGCATAATTTATTATATTTACTTTCTGGAACGCCTATGCTAAATGAAGCATAGTCCCTTTCCGTCTTATGTTTTATACTTTCCACTGTTATTGATTCTCCCACTCCACAAATATTTTGAACGTACTTATCTAAATTTTCTACGGTAGTATCTTTTTTAAGACGCCAAACATGTAAAAATTTTTTCCGTTCCGTACCTTGAATATCAACCGTATTTACGCTTCCGCCTTTTATTACATGACTTTTAGGGTACTTACTTCTTTTTTTTATTTACAGTTGTCCACAGTTCTTCCTTAGTTTAAAATTTCCTCATTTTCAATATTATTTATTAAAATTTGCTGTTCATTAATTATGTCCTTTTTTTCTCAACTGGGTTAACAGTTTTACTCGCTGGCATCTTATTCGATGTATCCGGATTACTGACTACCTGCTGCTCATTTTGTTTGACAACCTCCACAAATGACAATATTTCCTTTCCAGTTTTATCGGTGGCAAAGATGTCGGCAGTCTCATTTTTCTCTTTTGTATGGTTTTTCTTGTTTAAACAGGTTTGCAGCTGTTAATTTTTTTCTTCAAGTTTTTTGACTTGATATTCCAATTCATCCACTTTGCTCGCCTTTTGTTTTACTTCCTCCATAATCTCTTGAAGTTTTTTTAATTCAGTTTCTGCGGTAATAAATCTGTTCTGAAGTAAAAAAAAAACCTTTTTTTGGTCTTCTATTTGCAGTTTCATCTCAAAGCGAAATTCTTGAAGTTCTTGTAGTATTTTACTCTCAGTATCATTCTCCGAGAATTGTTTACGATTGTTTCTACTTCCCCGCTCCGTGTTTATATGTGTGGGAGTAAAAGTTTTATCCATAACTAAATTTCCTCGAACCGGTGTATCTGAGTTATCCCTCTTCGGAATAGTACTTACACATTCCTGGCATATCCAGTTAGCCTTGAATTCCTGAGTAAACGAATCAAACTTCTCCCTAGTCAACGCCAAACACTTTAAATAGTATATCTTCTTACATGTATCTTGCGAACACTCCATAAACAATATATCATAAATAGCGGCATCACAGCCGCTACACTTTACACTCATTTCGTTAACACACTTCAAACATCTTTTTTTTTGTAATTTAATTGACCCAACAACGTAAAACACGTCCGTGCGCAACAACGCACGACGCACATATTATTGCTTTCCTGGAACACGTCGTGGCTAAATTTTGTCTCTGTAATTCAAAACAAAAATGTATGGAAGTCTGAATTTACTTGCAAACATTTTCTGGAATCTCAGAATCTGCTGATGCTGAATAGCTCCAGACTGTTCCCAATAAGGTCTCAGTACAGCTTTTTGTGCCGATATAAGTTTAAGTTGAAATTATAAAAATTATAACAGAACCGTTTTATCGAAATGTATTGTAGTTTTGCTAGTAGGTAGGTAATAGTACCACGGATGCAACTCAAGATGTATATTCTTTAGTACATAGACTTCACGTCATTATCACGTCCTTCTTGGCCTCCGGAATAGCAAGACAACACATCGGGGGTCTGCAGGTGGTTCTTTCTCTAAACGTTCATAAGTAGAGTGGGCCAGATGCTATACCTTATATGCTGCAGTGTTGCTTAAACAGTGTTAAAACTCAGGAGGAGTTGTATGCTCCTGTTTGCGCTTTCCTACCATACTAGGCAATTTCTGTTTTCATGGAATACTGCAAATGTGCACCTGGTGCCGAAGAGGGCGATAGATCAGATCCATCGAATTCAAGCGCTATTACCCTTTTCTCTCCAAGGTGATAAACACACAGCGTGTTTATACACACAGTTTCTAAGATACCTAGAAAAACACGACCTTGTCAGCGACCGTCAAATGGCTTTCGCCACGGTCACTCGACTGGTGTCACACACCGATGGGCACTAGGCATTGAGAGTCAGGGGGAGGCATTGGCATGTAGCTTGGAACCCAGCGAAGGCGTTCGATCGGTTCTGGCACCGGGATCTTCTATCGAAGTTGCCATCCTACGGTCTGCCCTAGGGTTTGTGCACATGGGTGGCTAGGTTTTTGTCCGGCAGTAGCATACAAGTAGTTGTTGCTATAATAGCATAGTCGTTAACGCTGGTGTCTCGGATGGCTCTGTGCTGTCTCTTACGCTGTTTATACTACATATTAATGACATGTTGTCCAACAACAACATACATTGCTACGCAGATGACAGAACAAGTGAAAATATTATCCAGGCCGTAGCAATATTCCTCGCTCTGTTGCGGAGGATAAGCGCGAAGAAATTGTGTCTAAAATCAAGATCACTCTGTCCAAGGTCCCTGACTGGGGCAGGAAAACTTGTTTCGATTCAACCCTAAGGCGACAAAAGTCTGCGCGTTCTTTTACAACAATCCTAGAACACACCCCTTACCATCTCCAAGAGCATTGGGATTCTTGTTGTTGACATCTTCAGCGATGTTTAGTTCAGAGATCATTTGCAAGACAAAGCAAAGCTGGCGCCAAAAAAACTTGGTGTTCTCAACAGAGCGAAGCAGTACTGTAAGATTTCGGCCATCTCTGGGCAGGTACACCCGGGTACCAGCTTAGCCCTTTTGACTCGGTTTAACGACGGGCTCTGAGAATTGTCAACGATCCCAAACTCACAAGCCGTATCAAACCCTTAAGTTTGAGGAGAGACTGCCTCACTGTGTGTGTTTTACCGCCTTTATAATGGACTACTTTCTACCATCTCACCGCTCTCCATTGGCATTGGCAATTCATCCTCACACCTTAGGACCAAAATGGTCACGTGCAGTGCAGTTACGAAGAAACTGCCTCACGCGAACGCTTAGGTTATGGAATGAGCTCCCTGCCAAAGTTTTCTCTATGGACTATGTACTATAGTGAAAAACAAGAGAAAAATTTAAAACATTCCATGGAGTTGATAATTATACAGACGAATTCCAGTGCTCTTCCTATTTCGGAGGCTAAGAAGATTTTTGTAATAACTCCTTGAGCCCCCTTGAGTTAAATCCGTGGTACCATTCCCTATTTACTAGCAAAACTGCTGTAGATAGAATAGGCGAACCAGATGTTACTAATGAATAATGTTTCGATAAAACTGAATAATTTTCATATAATATTGTAACAGTTTTTAATAAAGATGTTGTTTAATTTTATTTTCTTTGTATTTCTATTAATTTTAACAGGTGAACTTCAAAGTTCAAATTTAACTAACTAAAAAAGGTTGACAACTCAAGGTACGAAAAGTAATTTTTAACAGAAAAATACAAGTAAAATGTCATTATAATACCTTAATGACCATTACATTCACGTAAATTTTAGGCAATATTTCACTAAACTTACATAAGCTAAAAATTCTAAATTATAACATTTCATCAGGGCGAAAACTAACTTACCTGTATTTGTATAAATTACTGCAAAGTAACAAGGTTTTTCTAAAATCTAATTTCACCAGATCAAGAAGACAGGTAATTGCGATTCAAAACCATTAAAAAGTTATTAATAAATCACCAAATTTAAAAGTTATGATTTTTCTTACTTTTATAAATTTCAAGTTACGATATCTCGGAAGTCACTATTTGTTAGTAGTGCAGTCATTGGAGCGTTGTTGCTCCGAATTTTTTTACTGTGAACCGATTTGCATGAAATTTTAGAATTAGGCTCATCTTACCCATACCTTTAAAATTGAAAATAAGCTGAATTCCGCACCCATCCTGGGGGTCCCCTTCTCGGTGGTGTAAATTTTATAAAGTTTTTCAAAACACCCAATACTTTTCAAGTTATTGGCAATTGAAAATTCGGAATTTTTTCACATTTTTCATCAGTTTTTTGCAAATATCTCCAAAAATATGCATTTTAACGAAAATAATAAACAAAATTGTAAGTGCCCCTTCCACCAAAATTAAAATTAATCGTATTCCGTCTAAAATTAACTTTGATATAAAGAGTTTGATGGATTCTAACAGTTTAGCTGCAGTGGAGCAAAGTGAAAGTAAACAGTAATAGAGGCCCAAAATGGACACATATTTAATTTGTAAGTTTATATTTTATTCTATAAAGAGTGATTTCTTACTCTTTAATTAAATTATTTTTAAATGTGTAAACATATATATTTACTGTTTCAATTAAGGGGTAGTTTTAAGGGTTAAAAAGCTTGAGAATATGATAATCATTTTCGAGAATGTGGAATAACATTTAAATCCTGTTCATTTCATCAAAAGAATTTTTTTTAAACAATTTTTTATCAAGGGGACTATCCCTTGATGGTCGAAAGGGAGTTAAAAATTCGATAATTAAGATAGAGAACATAAAATACTATTTACTCTATACTTAAATCTCTTTATGTCATACCAAAGTAATTTTTTGTGATTTTTTCAATTTACTGGTTGTTTGCAAGGGTTGTAAGGTTTTCAAGAGGTTGAAAAGACCCTATTTTTTGCTTCAATGACTGCACTATAGTTAGTTAGTTTACGCTCTACGGGGATGACTAGAAGTCTTTTGTTTTGCCGCAGCCAATAAACTCGCAATTTCGAATAATAAAGAGGTTTTTCATTGATATGTTAGAGCAGACCTACACATACCTTATCAAAAAAGGCATATTGCAAATTATTGAAAAAACAATTCTAACAGATATATTGTCTAGGTCAGCAGTCGTTTTCATTTTTAGTGACAAAAGCTTATATTATGTCTTTAGGACTTATAAATTGAAATTGAAAGATGTGATTGCAAACTGCTACATTTTGTTCGAGAAACATTTAAACAGTTGAAATATCACTAAAGGAGAAAACTGTGGACTACGGAACCCTAAAAAACGTCGGCAGGTCACGGCTGCATACAGCAAAAAAAATAGCATACATGGCCACTATACTTGAACTGTTTGGTGCTTTAATTTACTAGTGTGCAGTATTAAATTGTCCGTTTCTATAACAAACAAAATATAGAGGTTTATAAGTTTCCATTATACTTCTATTTTAGTTCAACAACTTGGAAAGTCTTATCTGAACTGAATAGATTTCTTAAATATGTAACTATATACTGTTTTCGTCAGAATACCTGTGAAGAACAGCGGGATCAAGGACATGCAGTCGGTCGTAGCGCTCCCGCACAAGCCGCACTGGGTGACCGTCGTGGGCGCTGACAAGGCGGCTATCCTCGACATCAAGACCAAACGACTTGTCAGGTCTTCTTTTTATTGAGAAGAATTTTTATTTAATTTAAAACTACCTAGTGTTTTCTGCCCCTTGTTATTTATCATATAAATATCTTTCCTGTCTATCAAACCAATGAGCACTCCCAAATGTACCACTGAGGCAGCACTAATATATGAATTCAATACCTTGAAAATTTTAAATATAAAAACCTTTACAACTTTATAAAAAACGTTACCGGTGATTTACACGAAAATGAGAAAGTAAACATTTTAACCGACTTCAAAAAAGGAAGTTATGTCTTATTGTTAGAATTGCACGATATTCATATTTGGTTAGTCTGTGTGGGCTTTTAAGCATATGCGCTAAATTTCATTATTGGATGTATGAATGTTTATATGTATGTCTGCATGATTGTTGTAAGTATTTCTTTAAAACTAAGGATCAGATTTTAATGATTCTCTCTTTTTGAATAACATACCTTTCAACTTCAGAAACAGTGCAAATTCCATTAAAATCAGTTTAGTAGTTTTTGAGTTATTGACGACAATCACTAATAAAACATGTCATCTGTTAAACGCATTGGTTTAACGACACAATTCTAACGCGGGTCTAATTTTTTGAATGTTAAGTTATATTTTCGCCGATTTTATACCGCTTAAGGTAGTAACCAAGCAGACGGCCCACCAGACATCAAACGGCCACCGTAGCGTATGGACGCTTGAACCGCCAGTGACATTACTCGCGCATTGGCAATTCGTAAAATTCCAAACACCCTATTCTTTTTTTTAATTAATAAGATTGACCATTACACTGACGCATGTATATATGTTCAAGTACCAACGGGCATATTTTTTTTACCCCTAAGGTGGCAAACAAGCTTACAGTCCGCCTCATGGTAAGCCGTCACCGTAGCCTATGGACGCTTGCAACACCATGCGTATCACTCGCGTGTTGACGACCCTTCAGAAATTTAATAAGTTCTTTGTTGAAGAAACCATACTGTCCTTGGAGAAAACCTTTGCAGGGAGCTCATTCCACAACCCAAGCGTTTCTCTGAAACCGCACTGTACCCGACCATTTCAGTTCTAAAGTGTGAAAATGAATACCCTGCCGATGGAGAGCGGTGCAATGTTAGAAAGTTTATGCCGTGGGCATCGTTTACAACAATTCCTCTGAACACATCCCATTGTAGAAGCGGTAGAACACACACAAGGAGGCAAAGTCTCTTTCAGACTTAAGTGCTCGATACGGCAAGTGAGTCTGGAATCTTCGATAATTCTCACAGCCCGTCGTTGAACCGAGTCAAAAGGGCCAAGCTGGTACCCGGGTGCACTCGCCCAGACATGGCAGCAGTACTTCATATGGGGCCGGACTTATCAGACCATAGTAGATGTGACTCTCGCATCCGATGGAGTAACGGATTTTATGTCAAACTGGCACGTCTCCGCTGAGCCATCCTTTGCGGACCACAGGAGAATCTGCTATACCATACAAGTACAAGAGAAGGACCAGCAACCCAAACGCAACTCTCGTACCGAGATAAACAAACAAACAAACAAAATTTTTTATTTAGCTATCACACACACACACACACAGTATACAAAATATTTTACAAAAAAAGAAAATATACAAAAATAAATGTGAGTGAGCTAAAAGGGCCTCCCCTTCAGCATGATATGTACCCTTGTAGGTACAATACTGTTTTTCAGTGGGAGCCCTTACTGCGTCACTTCACGGACACTAGTGAAGGAAAAAATATTAAATAAAGGACCTATAAATATTTAATTACTATACTATACTATAAATATCTAAATTGCCTACCTAAAAAACAAATATAAAAAATAAAATATTTACAAAAGCAATAATTTGAAGAGAACAAGAAGGAAAAAAAAACAATAAAATCAGAAGAGGCTGTACCCACTAAGACTTTTGCCACTTTAAGGAGGTTATATTACAATAGATAAATAAACAAAAAAAATGAATTATATATTATATATGATACACAGTGGTTATGTCCTTCAACCTGTTGATTTTGTGGTAAATCCGTCAGATTCTAATTACCAACAGGTGATAATCATTTAATTTATAACAGAATATCATCTTAACATATGTTCTATGCAGTGCTTATTAAGTAATGGGCATCATTATTACAAACTGAGTGAAGATATAGGTAAGTGTCAGATCGGACCGCTAATCTTTTAGATTTATTAGGTCCATAATATTATATAATATAATTTGGTCAGAATTACTAAAAGTGGGCGCATGTGAAAAAATAAATAGTCAAAGATAAAAAAAGATACATGCTCCTTTTCCAACATGAGGTAGATAAAATCACATACAACATAGAATACAACCTCGGCACGCTAACCAAGTTAATAACAGAACTCTTGGCTCCATAAAAGGTAATTTTTTACTTTGTCGACGGATCGTATTTTTACGGAAAAAAGAAAGGCATCCCCTTATGCACAGATGAAACGCAAAAATCGGCGGAAACGACTAGTTTTTCGTAAAAAAAATGTTGAAAAAAAAAATTTTTTTTTTTACTAATTTATACGCTACAAAATTAATAATTACAACAAACTTACATAGTATTACGTCTGCGGAGGATAGAGAATCCCAGCTGCCGTCCAAAATTGGTGAAAACGTTCACCAGCCACTTTAAAAGTTTGTCGGAATTGCGCTTCAGCTAAATATTCCACGAAAAAGGCCTCACGGCGGCCATATTGTGGAACATTCGCACGCAAATCCCGCCAAAGTCTCTCTATATTTTGCGTGTGTGCACCTGTTACGGGATCAACAAAATGCACGGTGTGATTCACACACAAGTGCTGGAAGCCTTCTTCCGTCAAAGTTTCATAGGCTTTCCAGCAGTCACTATATATAATCGAACCCGGCTTAATATAGTCTTTTACTAATTGAATAAGAGTGTCCTTATCACGTTTTTGGACAGGCATAAATAACTTTTTTGACTTTTCTAGTCTTTCTACTCCGCCAAAAACCCACTGTCCTTGCACAATACGCCCGCGATTATACTTACGGCGACCGTACTAATTTAGCTTCATCAATTTCGACAATAACGCCTTCACCACCATTTTTTTGCGAATGACGAACACTCCAATCGACCGCTACTTCGCGCACAAAACTTGCCCAGTCCGTATAAGTTCTGGTGGAAATGTCCAAATCACTAATTATATACGAACTGCGACTACGCGGTATGCTTAAATAAAGATGAACAAATTCAAACACTTTCCACATGGGCAAGCTCGAGTTTTCAAAAAAAGTGCCTTTGAACAAAGACGATTTAAATGTACAAGGAACCGCTTTGCGTTAAGTTTTCTTGGCTAACTCCAAGTTGGCCTTGTCACACCTAAATAAATTTGTGACTGCACTAAAATTGCACTCTTTCCCGCACTTTCCACAATTCCTATTAAACACTAGGACACCGTGTTTTTTTTTTAAATCAAATAGAAGTTGAGAGTCTTCTGCAGAACCAACAAAACGAATATGTCCAATTTCTCTACACTTCAAATTACAGCCGTTGCAACTGAAAGTTTCGCGCGAGATTGAAGCCATAACGGAAACTAAAAACTTCACTCACAAATCACACAACCAACCGGAAATAGCTCTACAATGTTGCTACCCTAAACAAATTTCACTCTTAACGTTTTTTAGTTGCAAAGACTTTTTTAGGATTGTAACGAATTCTGTTTTTAGTTTGTTGGGGTGCCCTAACAAGATTACTGGGTAGAAATTAAAAAATAACCACGAAGGCTAAGGCAAGAGCTTGCTTCGCTCCTGCCTTAACCTTCTTACCTAACCCGGCCGCGTTGGGGGCCCTAACAAGATTACTGGGTAGAAAAATATAACTCGGCGTCTATTTGTTTTGTAAAGTTGGGGTTGGCCGAGTTTGATTTTTTTATCATATTTTACCCCGCTAACTTGATTTCTGGCGCAACTAGTTTTTTTTCACAACTTTTTTTAAAGCTAGCAACATTGTTATTAAAAAAAAAAACTAGATTTGTGATCTGTTATTTACAAGTCTCGTAAATATCAAGACAAATTTAGAACTTATTTTCAGCTCAAAAAGTTATCCGTCGCCAAAGTAAATATTTACCCCATAAAAAAACAGGATGGTTCATATGCGACCTCTGATAGCGAAATATGCGAGGTACTTATCGAAACACATTTTCCAGGATGTTTAGTCACTGACAACCTTAACTAGGAAAATACTAAATACAACCCCCACCGACTGGACTATAGCTGAATCTATGGTCACAACAGTGCGAAATGTGTGGGCAATTGAAAGTTTTGAGCCCTTCAAATCGGCGGGCCTAGCCAACATATTTCCAGCACTTTTGGATTGGGGACAAGCTACAGTGTGCCACACCTAGTCAACATATATAGAGCTTCTATAGCTCACAACTACATACCTCGTCAGTGGAGAGCTGTGAGTCATATTCTTACTAAAACCAGGTAAAACCTTATAAGCCAATCAGACTGACCTCCTTCATGCTGAAGAATCTAGAGAGGCTAACTGATAGATATCCAAAGGTAGGTGCATGCTCACAAGCATGTCATTTCACCGCCAACAACATGCCTATAGAAAGGGCAGATCAACTGAATCGGCCTTACACGCTGTGGTAGAAACTATAGAAGCAGCCCTAACTGATAAGTTAATGATAACGAAATTAAACAGCAACGGCCGCTCTCTTAGTAGATTTGGAGTCGAGCAAACCATCAGTGGGTCGATTGATCAACTTCTGACACTAAGAGTAGTACAATTCACTGTTAACTTCACCACGAGAGGCATTATAGCTAAAGGCTGCCCACAGGGAGGAATACTCTCTCCACTGCTGTGAAACATTGTAGTGGACGACCTGTTGGGACGTCTAAACGACCGATGCTACTACACAGTTGGTTACGTAGACGACATCACCATGCTGATGAAAGCCAACTCAGAAAACATAATCTGCACTCGCATGTAACTAGCCCTTAGAATCATGGAAGAATGGTGTAACCACCATGAACTGACGGTGAACCCCAACAAAACAAAACTAACCCTTTTTACAAACAATAGGAAAATTCAAATGAGTACCATGTCAAAATTATTTGACATTGAGCTTACTCTTTTGAACAAAGTCAAATATCTTGGGGTAATTTTGGACCACAAAATGAATTGGAGTAAACATCTTAACACAAAAGTATCTAAAGCATGTACAACTTTCTGTCAATGCAGAAGACTAATAGGCAAGAAATGGGGCCTAAAACCATCCATAACCCTAT
The DNA here is from genome assembly GCA_946406115.1 of Apoda limacodes. Lineage (NCBI taxonomy): Eukaryota > Metazoa > Arthropoda > Insecta > Lepidoptera > Limacodidae > Apoda > Apoda limacodes. The sequence continues at coordinate 2,321,295 of OX291540.1, read as the reverse complement.
GGCTTTACACAGCCATAATACAAACTATGCTAATGTATCATACAGTAGCCTGATGGCCCTGAACACTTAGCTAAGCACATAAACAAACTACAAAGCCTGCAATGACTTGCCTGCTTGGTGGCCACGGGATGTATGAAAACGATTCCCACGACAGCACCAACGAAAGCAGGGCTCTGGGAAGGGGACAAGAGAATTACACATGTACGTTTCAAGGAGGCAATAGGCAACGAGCTCCCAATGATTGAAGCGACATGTGACATCATTCCAAAAACCTTTGTCTTCGACAAAATATACCGTAACCAACTACTTAAAGAATAAAAAAAGGACAGCACTGGCATACATGAATTTAGGATCTACACTGATGACTCTAAAACTATGGCGCATGAGTATTCTCCCATGACCTGAACATCAACATAACAACGAGCTTAGGTGCACTTAACACCATCTTCCAGGCAGAATGTGTTGGGATCACTCGAGCTGCAACACTGGTCCTGTCTAGAGACATAAGTGATACATCGATACACATCATTTCTGACGGTGCCACTGTGGCTACAAGCACTAAAGAATAACTGCATCAACAGTGGACTAATCCTGGAGTGTCACTGTGAAATGCAAAAAATTGCATTGAAGAATCGGGTTACTCTTAAATATATACGTGGTCACAGTGGGCCTTTTGGTAAAGATGCGGCGGATCAGTTAGCAAAGAGAGGATTGGGCAAAATAATGGGACCCGAACCAATTGTTCCAAGCTCATAACATGGTTACGAGACAGAACCTTACAACAACACAACAAACAGTGGACGGAACAAACAGATTGCAGACAAACCAAGAATGTTTTCACATCCTTGGACAAAAATCTGTCGCACAAGCTGTTACAACTTAGTAGGAAAAACCTTCGCTACATAGTTGGCATAATATTAGGTCACTGCCCGCTAAACAAACACTATTTAATATCGGCGTTATCGATAGTTCCCTATGCAGGGCTGCATGGAGGCCGAAGAGATACTTCCTCACGTAGTCCTACACTGCAAAAGCGTGAGCGCCCAGTGATCAAAGCTCCTAATGAATCCTCAAACCATGAAAGAGGCCATGAAAACCATAACATCAAATGACTCCTGGATTTCTGGACGAATGACACGAATCGGTTACCTACGTACCATGGCCCTATCATGAAGCTAAGTGCGGGAAACATAAGTCCAAGTAACTGACATGGGGCCGGCCGACATGTAAAGCAGCAAACTTTTGTCCCGACGTGAAATACTGCTTCGCTCTGTTAAGTACACCAAGTTTTTTGTAAGCCAACTTCACCTTGTCTTGCAGATGTTCTCGGAACTGAACATCCCTGGAGATGTCAACACCAAGGATCCCAATGCTCTTGGAGATGAAGAGGGAAGTGTTCTAGAATAGTTGAACCACAGTGAATGGGGTTTTCTTGGCGGTAAACGAATAGGCTTCTGTCTTTGTAGGATTGAATAGGGCCAAGTTTTCCCGTCCCCAGTCTCATCTTAAAAAAGCACATTATGCTGGCTTTAAAACCCTACTAAAACTTAAAAATATCTGTTGAAATTCGACCGTCTACATAAGGTAACCCTTTGCTTAGTGTACCCTCCACGAATCCCTTCCTGTTGGCATCTCCAGACTCACGACGAGAAGCCCCGAAAAGCCCCGAAAAGCCCCAAGAAGCGTAAATGTGAGTGGTAGCGTAGTAGTGGCTGTCAACACGTTGACCGACTCTCCACCGCCGAATCAATAAGCTGGCCGTAGAGATAAGAAAGGAACTGGAGACCATTAAAAAGAGTTCTTGGAACCAAGCAATATAGATCGCGGGTGACGACTGGAGTGCATTACATCGACTGTGCAGATGTGTAACGAACACCCCATCCCACCACTCTTAGTCGACGACGAGACTCTTCGCTACTGTGCAAAGATTTTAGCCGAGTATCTCTAACGCCAATTCAAGCCAAACTCCTAGGCAGATCTGGACCATGTATCAGCAGTCGAGCAACACCTAAGAGACTACTTTGCCACGCCGATAGCCCCAGAAGAGGACCCTGGCGTCTTCTATTCGGTACAAATGAGACGTGGCTTCCTCCAGACCAAACCCCGAGCTTCAGGTGCAGATCGCATAACAAACAAAGCGTTGCGTCACCTCTCGCTGAAATCTGAGGAAGCGGATACGCGCCTGAATGATAAATCTAGCTGATGACGCGATGTACTTGACCTCCTCCATCATACCAGATCACGCAGCTATCAAGATGCAGCGCACCCTGACGCCTTGCCAGACTGGCTCTCCAAATGGAGGTTGTCGGTCAACGTGAATAAAACACAAGCCATTTTTCTGCACCGCACACAGAAGGTTTTTCCAACACTCAAATTCCCAGGGCAACAGATAACATATTATGGTGCCCCGATATCAAATATCTCGGAGTCATTATTGACCGGTCCCTGTTCACGAAGGCGCACGTTACTAGCATCGTCAATCAGACCAGTTCTACACATCAGACTCGTCTCATTTACGCTGCGCCGGCGTGGTTCGCACTTCTAAGCGAACCAGCGCCAGCGACTACACATGCAACAGAACAAGGCTTTTCGCAACATAGTCAGCGGACTACGCTACGTGAGGAAGGCTACAACCGCAAGGGTTTTTATCATTTGTTTAACTAAAGATCTTTCACTATAATCGTTGTAAGTTAGAAGCTTGTATGTACATATTACCGTTTTTAGATAGAGCAATACAAAGCAAAAACAAAAAAAAATTACACCCCGAGAAGTAGCAATCTACAGTTTTTGACAGGCTGTTAAGAAAAATAAAATCCGGTGAGTGCACTATTACCTTTTATTCACAGATTTGTGCCTCGCTGGAATGGTGCTTGCACAAAAGACGGAAAATTGGGCCTTTGCGCTCCAAGTCGAGGAGGCTTAGAGCTGATTGAACTGAAGCGAGGGTCCACTACGCAGCAGCTCATCTCTCGCGCGGCTGAGGGCGTCTTCTCCATCATAACCATGTTTAGCTCCACGGACCAGTATGTCTTTTATTACCACAGCGGTAGGAAGACGTTGAGAGTGTTCAGGTGAACATATTTTGTTATTAATTTTGTAATATACCTGTTAAGGGAAATATTTTGAGGAACTGCGGCTCAAAATAATTGTTTTGCCCTAAATTACCTGTGTGCCAAACGGCTAAACTCTACATCGATTTGCGGTTTTATTTTGTGTACACCTAGGAATAAATGAGAAATTCGTTTGTATGATTACCCGCTGCGAGGCACCGCGAAGTGTACCTCTTAAACACATGCCACTTACCCTTAAAGTGGAAAATACGTCTATTCAAGATAAACTAAAACTAAGAAATTGTCTATAATACAGTCTTTATTTCATAATTTATTTATTTATTATATTTATTACCAAGTGCCGTAAATAGGGCGGTGCCAGCCAGAGGCGGCTCGTGCCAATTTTTAGTGGGTGTTCACTGTTCACTAAAAAACAAAAACAAGAGAGTACCTTATTTCTTAAGCGAAAACCTTTTATTATTCCAATTATAACTAAAATTAATTCGCCTATTTAGATTTACAAACAAACAAAGTTTATGTAGGTTTGTTTGTACTTATTTAATTTGTTTATGCGCGCACGAATGAAACATTTGTTGTGACAAGAGCAGCAACAGCGCGCCGGCGCGGCACCAGTCGGACCGAAGGCGGGAGTCAAGCTCGAAACATAGTCCAGGAGCGGCGCTCAACATTTTGCTAACTTTCCATACAAAATCTTCTGTTTCACGTGTGAGACTGTGTCGAACTTTCTCTTTCACACTTGTGGATTTTAGCTTTAAGTCTCTGTACTGAAATTCGTTTCATAGGAGCGCAATTGCTAGCGCCCCACTTAGTAACACAGTCTCCTCAGTGTAATTCCATACTAAATCTTGAGTTAACTGTGTGTGTACAGCATATTTTTGGTAAAATGCTATTTTAACATTAAGAGTAATAGAAGCATAATAATCATTTATTTTAAGTAAAATATAAAACATATTGTTTCTTAAGTAGATAATTATTTATGGGAGTGCGCTGCACCAGCGCTCCTTAGGACGAGCCGCCTCTGGTGCCAGCGGTGCCAAGGCACAGAGCGCAGGCCATGGAGGAGCGCAGAAATTTGACCAAATTTGCGGTAATGCATACATAATTGACTCGCAGCCTAGTTGGTAGTGTGGCCGACTTCTGAGCAGAGGGTATGGGTTCAATTCCCGCAACGGACAAACATTTATGTGCTAAACATTTGTGTTTGTCTTGAGTTTGGGTGTATTTATGGATGATGTGTATCTATTTACAATAAAAGTAATACACCAATATAGGTATTTATATCCGTTGTCTGGTATCCATAACACAAGCTTTGCTTACTTTGGTGCCAGACGGCGCCGTGCGTAATTTCCAAAATATTTATTTATTTAGTATTATTTACTAGCGGCTCATCCCGGCTTCGCAGGGGTGGACTTTCATTTTCTAAACATTTAAAAAATGCGCGCTCACGGCGCGACGCGGCGCTTATTTTTCTATAAGTTTAGTTTGGCATTTTTAATTTTGTATGGAATGTCCGATTTGAAATTGAATAATTCAAAAAGTAATCTACATGTTGTAAAACTCTCCCGCTGCTTTGTTTACGCTATAGTTAAACAAACTAATTAGAAAAATTTAAATCACAAAACACATGGAATTAAACACGGTAAGGTAAATAAAGAAATTATCACTAAGTACTTAGCTTTATTCTCGCCATTGAAGTTGTAATCCCGGAGATTACCTGAGTATTATAGAACTCTAGGTAAAGTTGTGATCCTGGGAGTTGAAGATTTACCTGAGTTCTTGAAAACTCGAGATAAAATTATGATTCAACGGTAGTCTTTTCACTTTGTTCATTTAAAGTACACTTCCGCACTTCTTACGATAATAAACACTTCCTACCTCTAATTTTATTTCCTACATACAGTCCGAGTCACTTGAATAGCCTCACCCCTAAATTTAGTATTTTTTATATTAACATACATAATTATTATATTAAACTTTGTCTTATTTTCACCTCTCGTGCAGTGCCTTATGAAACAATACAACTTGCACGAAACTCCTGTACATAAACACCGCGCGTAGTGTATCGTCATTTCGTCCGCTCCAAATGATTAGCCTCAGTGTCATTTGAACATTATTCGCGGTTATTTCAGTGTATCGTTATCAATCCTTCTTATAAGCGGCGTATATTACTTATATATCATTTCTGAAGTGTTATTTTATTCATATCCTATCATGGGTCAAGGTCTTTAACTGTCATTAACTGATATTGAAATTGAAAAAGTGAAATTTTATTTGGATCAAGAATTAGCTAACCGCCAAATTGCAAAAAATCTTGGGCATAGCCCTAAAGTAATCAATAATTATATGACAAATTATGGAAATAACTATAAAGGTCGAACAAAACTGGCAACTTCGTCACGTGAACGTCGACTTATTTTACGTGCAGCATCAAATTCTTCCAAGACAGCACGACAAATAGCAAATAAAGTAAACACCCACGTGTCACTGTCTACGGTGCGACGTATTATAAAGTCATCATACCTTTAAAGAAAAAAAAATCAAGAGAAAACCTCTTCTGCGTGATCAGAATCAAAAACCCCGCTGAAAGCTGAAACGAAGTGTCCACAGTCTGCTCAACAGCAAAAAACTTTGACCCCGGCAGAGGGTCAACAAACCCCACAACTGTATGAGACCAAGTGTCTTCAGGAGAGGCCAGCCAGTCAGGAGCCCACCAGGGGGGGTAATTAATGATTTGCGAGGCAATCAGGACCCGTGAAGCACAATCTGAGGGAATCAAGGACCCTGGCACGTGACGCCAATCCAGAGACACCGCAGACTCAGTTTGGGAGACATGATTGGCCACGAAGGTCTCTAGGGCATGAGGGGACGCTTTAAGCGAAGACAAAGCGATTTGGCTGTCCGTCCATGCCGTGACGGAGTCAAATTGGACCCATTGACCCAAGGTGAAGAAGACATGATTCAGGAGTCGAGTTAACAAAGCAGCTCCTGACAAATCCAGCTTGGAGATTGTCAACTTGGTCACAAAGGTTCAACTTTATTTTTTGCGACCACCAGATTGACGCGGACATGACCATTGCTGCCAACTGTGCGGAGATAGACAACAGCTGCATACCCAGATTCTGACGCGTCAGAGAAACCATGAAGACTGGCCCGATAACGGCCTGGGGGTAAAATCGACCGAGGCATGGGGACATGTTGAAGGTCCGAAAGTGTCTCATAAGAGCGTAGCCAATAAAACCACCAGTCTCGGGTCAACGGGGTATCCCAGTCAAGGATAAATCCAGAGCTCCTGTAGGAAACATTTGGCTCAAGAGACTACAAGAGCCACCCAACCATTTGAATCAAAGACTCTTGCTACTGTGGACAGAACCAGCCTTTTAGTCCACCTCTTCATTGTGTCGGACGGTTCAACGAGCGAATTGCTGTAAACGGGCTCCACTTTAGCCCGTAAGTATTTGTGTTGAGCTCATAAATCACCAAAAGAGAGTCCGGATCCTCTCTCCTTGTATCATGACCTGACAAAACATCATCTTAATGTCAACCACAAACACAACCTGGTGACGATGAAATCCAGTTAAGATGTCCGAGATATCTACCTGAAGCTTTGGTCCCGACATCAGGCAGTCCTTCAAGGATACACTCGAAGATGGGCGCCGACCCATCGAACTGCGAATCTGACATGTGACCCAGGGATTCGTATTCGCGCATAAAATCCAGGTATTTTGTGCGGAATTCCCTATCACGACGCATCCGGTGCTCCATCGATAGTAACCTTTTTTCGGCTATTTTCCAGGAGCCACCCAGGTGCGGACGAGGGGAGAGGAAGGGCCGTCGAGTAAAAAACCGACCAGAACTTAAACGACCACACGGCGAGAAAATACGACTCGCACTCGTAATCGACTGGTCAAGTCCGTGACGCCGGGGGGCTCTTTGATTTCCCAAAAACGCTGAAGGGAATCAGCGAGCGAGTCCCACCTGCACTGACGAATCCGTAGACGCCTGAGCAGCAAGAGAATGTGCTGGGCCCATAATAACAGATCCGAGATCAGTCGGAACAGCGACCAACCCACCTGGCTGGAGTAACATGGCCTTGTCCAATCCGAGCAACCCAAGGACATCAGCGCCAAGCAGAAGCTCCACAAGACCAGGTCGGTGGAACCTTTCATCAGCCAACTGCAGACCGGACGAGAGATACAGGAGGTACGTCGGCAGGGGCACTTAAAGGTGATGACCCAAAATATCCTTCAGGACAACAGCTCCTAGTTGGTATCGCAGACCAGGATGGAGTAAGGAGGAAAAGGAAAACGAGACCATACCCACGATGTCATTCACCTTTAAACCCCCTACTGCAGAAATCTCATGACTTCGCGAATAGCGACATAAGACACCTCTGAGCGCCTGAATCCAAAATGGCGCGTACATCTACACCAGGTCCGCGCGGTGAATGGAACAGAACCTGCGCGTTGGGCAAAACAGTTGTGACAGGTGGTGGAGAGAGGTATTGCGCGAGTCCGACTCGCACTTGACCCTGTCTCTTTCGCACAGACCCTTTTTTCTTTCTCAGAAACATTCCCCAGCGTTTGTATATAAACTTACCAAAACATCATTACAATCGGTTTACCCTTCTAAATTCGAAATTAAAATAATTTTTAAATTAGATTTTGTTTCCAGTTATAAAAACCCTTACCCTTGTATTCCATTATATACGGCATAGTGTAATAGTATTGTGTATGAAAATGAAATATAACTTTATAATATTATATAGTACATTGTGTATATAATACTGTATAGCAAATTGGGTATTAAGGGTGGCAAGGAGAAAATCACCAACGAGAGGCTATTTTGAAGTGTCGATGTCTTTTTGTGACAGGACCGTAGACGGGCGCGCCGTGGCAGAGTACCGCGCGCCGGCGGAGGTGACCGGCGTGGCGAGTGCTCACGCGGGACGGGCCGTGGCTATCGCGTCGCAGGACGGGTGCCTCACCATCCTAAATATCGTGGACCCTCACCACTAGACTCACTCCCACCTACACGACAACGAGGATACCGTCGACGCTCGGTGGAGAAAATAAATCAATTGAAGAATTTGATCGGTTTTAAAATTCTTTCTGGATAATTTTCTTGTAATTCGAGATTCTCATACTTACTAATTAACTATGTAGCGATAGATTTTTTTTCTGTGATACGTAAACAAGGATTTAGGATATTGTTAACACGTTTGTGCAAAGATGTTTTTGATTTTTATTTTATTTAAGATGTAAATTATATTCTGAGAATAATAATAATAATGCTGGTTGAAGTCAGATATGTAGTCAAATGAAAAATATAAAACGATTTGATGAACGAACAAGTGTTCCTGAAATTGCCTAGGGTCGGTTTTGATTCCACCTTCTTTCCTGGTCTAATTAGTTTCAATTGTCATATAAAAGAAAAATAATAATAACATAGATAGCCTTAAATTCCATGACTTAAACATGACAAATAAGATTAAAATTATGCACAATTTATAACATTTAAGATATGGTCTCTTCTCCAGTATAGGCCTCCTCCAACTGTCTCCATAGACCTCCTTCAACGGTCTTCAGCTTTTTTTGCTACTTTATTTATTCTTTTCCGACAATGTTATAAATGTGATCGACCCAGCGGTCTTTTGGTTTTCCTCGTCTTCTTTTTCCGCTTGGACCCATCCATTTGATGTCGCGTTTGTCCATCTATTTTCTGTAGTCCAGGCAAGATGCCCTGCCCATTTCAATTATTTTAGTTTTTCTTTTTATGTTCTAGCTCTTTTGTGTGTGGGATTGGTTCCTAGGACGCTTCGCTCCATTCCACGCTGGCAGAAGCGTATTTTGTTTTCAAAAAAAGGAGGTTGTCAGTTTGACCTCTATGTTTGTACGTATGTTTGTCCACGATTCGCTCGCGTTTGGCTGAACCGATTTTGAGACGGTTTTAGAAAAGTATTTGTTACATTCTGGAAATGACTTTGGTATACAACAAATGGATACCCATGGACCCAGGTCAGCACGTCAGGATATAATGATGGGATTCTGTAGAAATCAAGGGAATTCTTCACTTCACATAAAATTAAAAATTAAAAACTTTTTTAAAGTTTATTACAGTTTAAAGTTGGTGGTTTAAAGATAGACGCCATCAACACCTCGGTTGTTGCTTCTGTTTTTATCCAAGTTTGTGCACCGTAAGATAGGGATGGGAGCAAGCTAAATAGATACTCGTTATAATCACGACGTTTCAGCAAGCTAGCGTCTATGACTTCTTTCTTCAACTTTAATGGACATTTTGCTTTAATATATCTGTGAAGCTCCAATATTTCTTCTAGGTAATATTGATTCGACGCTCTAGTTCGACTTCATGTCTTATTTTTTTCAAAGAAATTTGCTTGCCAAGATAAATATATATTTATCCACGTACTCTATGCCAACCTCGTTTATCGTTATATGCTATCGGTAGCCATTTGTAGCAACTATCGTTTTTGAAGTATTTAATTGTTCTCCTATACTTATACTATACTTTGACTATTGGATTACAGAAATGTCTCGGACGCAAGATTGACGAACTAGCCGGTTTCCAAAAAGGTTTTAGTACCATGGACCACATACATATGCTCTGCCAGATTATACAGAAGACAGTGGAGTATGATCGGCCTCTTTGCGTAGCATTCGTGGACTATAAAAAAGGCTTCGATTCAATCGAGACCTAGGTGGTGTTACAGTTTCTCCAGTGGGGCCACATTGACTATCGGTACATCGAAGTGCCGAAGTGTTTATATAAAAGAGCCACGACGTCAGTCTGACGACATGACCAGAACACGAAACCAATCAATCTGCAGAAAGGTGTGAGGCAGGGAGACGTCATTTCTCCGAAACTGTTTGCAGCTGCGTTGGAAGATGTGTTTAAGCTTCTGGGGTGTAAAGGATATGGTGTCAACATAAATGGCGACGACATTACTCACCTTCGATTTGCCGACGATAAAGCGGTTATGGCAGAACTCAGCACAGTTTCCCAACAGGTTGGCCTTAAAATGAATATGAATAAAACGAAGACAATGTTCAATATCCATGTTGCGACTATACCGATTGTCACAGACCGAGCAGTGGACTGTACAGGCGTGTGCACACTGGCCCTCAAAAGGGCCGACGTTACGATTGAAAGGGCTCCGAGAAGGGCCAGTGTGACGTTTGAGAAAGAAACAATAAAACGCCCGGTCATGTAACAATTCAATCACCTTTATTATGGCCCCTAATTTACACAAACACTATTTTCTTACACTACTATTTACAATTCACACCGCAATTGAAAATAAAACTTCTTCCTTCCAGTTTTCTTCTTCTTCTTCTGCCCCTGTTCAGAAGGCTTTCTTGATCCCTGAGGCGATAGGAATGCTTTCAGCGTCGTTCGACATTCTTCTCACTCTAATAGGTACAGTGGGGAAACTGTTTCAGAGTTGTCGCTCTTTTGCAGTGGTTTTTTTCGCTGTTCGCTACAACGAACAGGATGCTGGTTCCATTTTCGCGTGGCAGAGGGTGATTGAGTGGCACCTTGCCCGGCTGTCCGTTGGGCCGTAGACTCTTCCAGTAAGTCCCGGGGCGTATTTTTGTGCTTAGGTTGCTTTTTGCTTCGACGGTCTGGTGGACGCGCATGCAGCGGATGCTCGTGACGCGACTTGTCTGATTATATTAGATGTGGCCAGCCGTCGAACGAAGTGGTCCAGGCTTTCCCACTTGAGGTCCCTCTGGATAGTCGCGTTCCTCACGTACCGCGGGGCATCGACGATAGTCCTTAGGGCCTGGTTCTGTTGGGCTCGGAGTTTCTTCTTTAGGGTCTCCGAGGCTAGGGCATACCACGCAGGGGCGGTGTTGGTGAGGCGGGATCTAACGTAGGAGTTACAGATCCCGAGTTTCGATCGCAGAGGGAGCCTCGACGAGAGAAGCGGGCGTACTTTCGATTTCCCGATTGTGTCTTTGATGTGGTTTCCCATGGTGAGTCCACGGTCAGAATATGAGCCTCTGCCCCACCCTATCGCGGAACGTCTTCGCGTTACGCGCGCATCTCGGCTGCCATACGCTTATACGGGTCCAACGTGGGAAATTATGATCCACAGGAGCCCCGGGGCCAAGTACAGCGCTCGGGTCGGGCCAGCACCCGTTACTCGTGGCAGCCATTTCACCAGCCTCTCCACCACCTATCACAACTGTTTTGCCCACCGCGCAGGTTCTAGTCCATTCACTGCGCGGACCTGGTATAGTTGTGCGTGTCATTTTGGACTCAGGCGCTCAGGGGTGTTTTATGTCACTGTGGCTGGTGAAGCGTCTCCGCTTACAGGTAAGTTCGCGGAGTCATGGAATTTCTGGAGCAGGGAGTTTACGGGTGGATAACATCGTGGGTACAGTCTCGTTTTCCTTGTCCTCCTTACTCAGTCCTAGTATGCGGTATCATCTAGGAGCTGTTGTCCTGAGGGATATTTTGGGTCATCACCCTCAGGTTCTGGCCAGTTTTTCACTCGACTGCCTTTCCTATCCCCTCGTCCACACCTGGGTGACTTCTGGAAAATAGCCGAAAAAATGTTACTTTCCATGGAGCGCTGGATCCGTCGTGATAGAGGATTCCGCACAAAATACGTAGATTTTATGCACGAATACGAATCTCTCGATCATATGTCGGTTTCGCAGTTCGAGTTGGAAGGCAACGAACTTTATTTTGTTCCACATCACGCCGTCTTTAAAAATGGTAAGATACGGGTGGTGTTCGTTGGGTCGGCGCCCACGTCTTCGGGTTTTTCCTTGAACGACTGCCTGATGTCGGGACCAGAGCTTCAGGTAGACATCTCGGACATCTTAACTGGATTTCGTCGCCACCAGGTTGTGTTTGTGGCTAACATCAAGATGATGTTCCGTCAGGTATATATAGGTATGATACAGCCTGAAGATGGGCGGTTTCAGCTCATTTTGTGGAGAGAGGATCCGACCTCTCCACTGGTGGTTTATGAGCTCAATACCAATATCTACGGGCTAAGCTCGAGCCCGTTTATAGCAATTTGGTCGTTGCTACATTTGGCTGATCGTGAGTGTCTGACTTTTCCGCGCGCAGCTGCTGTCTTCCCGTCTGACGCTTACGTTGACGATATTTGTACGAGTGCTTCGTCTGTGGAAGAGGTGTTAGTTCTGAGGAATGAGCTAATCGGCTTGTTACGGGCAGGTGGTTATGAACTGAGGAAATGGATTTTCAAGTCCCTTGCCGTCTTTGAAGACTTACTGTCAAAACATCAGCAGGAGCCCTACCTCTTCCAGAATTCTGAAAATCCTGACTCAGGATATCTTCACTTCACCGTCGGACACAATGAAGAGGTGGACTAAGAGGCTATTTCTGTCCACAGAAGCGCGGGTCTTTGATCCCAAAGGTTGGGTTGGCTCCTGTAGTCTTTTAGGCTAAATGTTTCCTACAGGAGCTCTGGGTTTCTGGTCTCGACTGGGATAACCAAGGAGACTTGCTGTCTATATTGCGTGACTTTCTCGATTACCAGTAGATTGATGGCTCGGTTTAACCTCATCCTGAAACGGTCTGGCTGGGGCGGGGATTTGTTCGGAAAAGAATATAAGGGCCAGCGACTTCTTCGCGCCTACTCTGTGTGCACCGGCTCCTCAGTTACTCAGAATCGGTTACGAGGCACGGCTGTCGCACCTTCAACGAGAAAATTGTATGCGTCGCGCGGAAATCGTTGCAGTTTTTATTTTTCGAGTAAAATTGAGTTGTTGTTTTTGAGTGAAGCAAATAAGCACACTACAGAAATATACACACACGCACCTCACATACAATTTTACAAAAAACGTTTATTCAAGAACAACTGATGCCAACTGTATGTACCAATTTTTCTTAGGCCTACGTATGGCTCAGTTTTTACCATCCAAGTGCTGTTTAATGTGCTCTACCCTTTGGTAGCGCTCTAGCCCGCTAATGATGACGTCTGTCACCAGTGGATGTGTAACAGACATTAATAAGCGTCCAATCAAGAAATGAGAAGGTGTTAGGACAGATAAATCTAAGGGATCAGAGGAGCGACGTGAATAGCCAGTACGTTAAATTTAAAAGCCTCTTTAAATTAGTTTTTGTAGATCGGACGGCCGCTGCAGCGACTTCGTTCATGTGAGAAGAGTAGAAAGGCGCGAAAGAAAATTTATTGCCTTGTTGATCCATTTCAGATGATATATTAGACTCATCTTAGAATTTTTGTAGCTCGTTAAATGTACCTGAAAAACTGGTACATGTTATCGGACAAGATACTCTCGGGCTTGCCACGACGGGCAATAAAACGATTTAAAGCGGCCATCTATGCCTCCTTAGTCAAATCTGTGACAAGCTCGATGTGAACTGCCTAAACATCCAAACAAATAAAAATGCATACATACGCCTTTACAAGCTTAAAATGGAAACTCTAACTGTGTTCTATTAGTCGGTAAGCTGTCCCATAATAGGTTGAACATTTACACATTTGTATCTGAAACATTTAATACATTGCCTGACAACAGTCTATGAAAGGTTTCCGCCGCCCAGGGGCCAGTATGTCTGACGAATACTGCCAAAAGCAGCTGAGGGCCAGCGTGTAACATCTCCCTGTGAAATTTTTAAAAATTGATTTTGGTTTGGTGGTCTTTTCCCCATAAAAGTACAGTAATCCAGTCAAAAAAGACAAAAATAAGTCATAACTTTGCCATAATTCGCATAGAGCTGAAAATTGGCAGAGACGTTAAATACATCATTATAAATAAAATGGAAAAAGTCCCCATCGATCCTACATCTGCAAAAATTTTTATCCAAGGTCAAACGTACAGAATTAAGGTTTTTTCTATTTTTCTCGAAAACGGTAAGTTTAATCGTGAAAAATGGTCAAACAAAAGTTGTAAATCATACAATTCTGTACAAAAATGGTATAGTCACTTATTCTCTTAGGATTCATATCCGTGAGAGATCGCGGTTTTAATAATTACAAAATTATATTTTACATAACTATACTGCCAATTTTCAGCTCTTTACGAATTTTGGCTACGTCAAATGTCTATTTTGAATGTACTACAGGGTGTTTTACGTTATAATCGATGCTAAGTTGTCAAGCCTTTCGCCTACACGAATAATACCATTAGGGTCAATAAATGGCGTCAATCACGTAACTCTGGATTTTCGCGATAAAGGCTTCTTGGATTTGAGCAGAAAATATTCCTCTGAAAACATATCAATTTGAGCATGACGTATGATAAAACGAAGTGCTAGACTCTTGTTTAGTTAGAGGACCTTGTAACTTATTTTTATTTTTTAAATTATGTATTAACCTTTGTATATAGGCAAAATCTCTCTGTAGACGATTGAAAATAGAATATTTATTAATAAATGACATAACAAATGGTTGATTAAATTGAGATTGATGAAATATTATATGATGATGAATAGGTAAATTTTGAATGAGATGAGATGAAATTACTTTAGGTGGATCCTGTTTCATCTGTTCATTGGGCATAGTTGGCCAATGTTTTTCATCGTCCTATAAGAATAGGTATCCTGACCACCACAATCTACAATCTCTGATAAGGTCAGCCTTCAGCCCACAACTGACAAGATCGGTGGGATTGAAACTAGAAGGTACAAAGTTCTATGTATGTTGGATCTCACTGACATGATTTCGAACGAACGGTTTCAACATGTTAGGTGCCATAGAGGGCCAACTTAGCACTATTGTCAAATCGCACCAAAATCGGCTTGTATTTATAGGTATAGTAAGAGAACCCATAAACTTAGCACACAATCTTGATCCTAGTAATGCTCCTGACAATTCCAACTTGGGCATTGTCTGTACAGGTTTAATAGGAGCAACCCAACTTTTGGGTGTCAAAAGCTGCACTCTTGCTCTTGTCCATACACCTCACATAAATGCAGGCACCGAAAACTTTTTCGATGGCGTCTGTGAAAACATGAAGTTCATGAATCACAAAGTGATCAAGTAAAACCCACCTAGGTATTTTTAGAATATTTAAATGGGGTAGAGCAATTACAAATGATAACCAAAGGTTGTATATCTCTCTATAAATTTTTCAATAATAAACTCAATAAACTCGTCGGAATGTGGGCTTATAGGTGATAGATTCTTCGTAATATGTCCCAACTTCTCGTACTCCTGCATGAACGCGATTAACATTTTTTTTAATTCAGCGTCTCGCTGGAATCGACGCTCTAGCGACAAAAAACGACGTTGAGCCATCTCATAGGATTCACCTAAAATACTAGGGTTTTCTTTAAGTGGCATCGTTACCACGTAACGGCCGCTTTTATTTCGGAAGCTATTGCTACGAAAATTTTCTTCACAGGCTCGTTCTTCGGGAAACAAGATGTGTTTCGTAGAGACAGAATCGAGTTTCCAGAATTTATTTAAGCTAATGTCCAACTCTTTCGTAGAGAAATTACATAAATAAGGCTGTTTCTTTGTGGACAAGTGTGATGGAAGAGCTACGAGTCCAGAAACAATCCACCCGAAACTAGTCTCACGCAATCTAGGCTGATTGCGTCCTAGGTTCATAGACTCAGTACAAAAGATATCGCAAAATACCTCAGCGGCGACTAGAATATCAATGGCTGATTATGGAAAGTAGAATCAGCTAGTTGCAACTTCGATGGTATTGGAATTTTAGTAATATCAATCGAAGTAAAATGTA
This sequence comes from Apoda limacodes, assembly GCA_946406115.1. Taxonomy (NCBI): domain Eukaryota; kingdom Metazoa; phylum Arthropoda; class Insecta; order Lepidoptera; family Limacodidae; genus Apoda; species Apoda limacodes. The sequence continues at coordinate 2,305,514 of OX291540.1, read as the reverse complement.
TTTTTTTTGTAATTGTGGGCAGTAACAGATAATTAATTTTATCTACTTACTCAAGGAACTGTTAGTTTTTTACATAGCAAGATTAAAATAAGATTGATTTTAACTTACAAATGGGTAAAAAAAACAGAACCACTACTAACCTAACCATCATGCGTAAGTGAGAATTATTGTGCCCACACTTTAGCATTGATTGATTGACCTATACCTATCAGAATCGTAAAATTTTGCGCTCGCTACGCTCGCGTTAATGTTAGAGCCCGGTGTCCTAGTGTGCGCCGTAAACTTTCGCAACGCAACCCATTTTGCCGCAATTTTAAACGTGTCTATTCTACTTGGCAACTAGTCTCAGGCTAGCAGTGTTCATCCCCCACCGAATACAAATCCTGACTACGCGCCTGGATAGTGGAACTTACTTATATCGTCAATGGAACTACTGTCATGTATTAGTGATTTATATGTGTCCTTATACTCAAGCCAGTAACTATAGTTACCATATTATTTAAATTCATTTTGGGACCTGCTATATATATATAGCTATATAAGTATGTCTATAACTATGTATGTGTCGCACTTAATTTTTTGGGGTATCGAACTGTGTGTTGTTTGATAGGTTTTAACATACATATGTTTATTTTGCGAGTTATTGGCTTCTAAGATAAAAAGTCTTGCCTTTTAACTCGTGGTTCTACCGTCTTTGTCCCACTATTACTCGTCCCACTTATCTATAAAAACATAGGCTCGCACTCCCACTGCTTGGTGGGACCAGGTAGTCATAGCTATATAGTTCAAGGAACTGTTAGTTTTTTACATAGCAAGATTAAAATAAGATTGATTTTAACTTACAAATGGGTAAAAAAAACAGAACCACTACTAACCTAACCATCATGCGTAAGTGAGAATTATTGTGCCCAAACTTTAGCATTGATTGATTGACCTATACCTATCAGAATCGTAAAATTTTCCAAAATGAATTTAAATAATATTGCTTGGTGGATGGTGGTATAATATTCATAACTTTAACTTATTGCTTGTAGCTATTGATTTATAACGTAAAGGGGACCATTGGGGGGCTAAAAGCCAGTCTAACGTAATATTTTATAATTTCTCTTTAGGGAAGTTGTTATAATATAATAGAATCAAATCATAGAAGAAAATCGAAATTGCTAAATTTGTGTTTTCTTTACGTTTTGAGATCTGGAGAATCGTTTGCTATAATTTTTAGATTGATTTCGGTGTGTGTGTGCCTGTGTGTGCACGTGTGTTTGTGTGTATATGTAAGTATGTGGGTAAGCTTTTTTGCCTCTCGATATCTCAAGAACCAATGGACCAATTTGTCTTGTGACCATATTAATCGATAGGCTACGTGATGACTTACATCTGTAGAGTTTAAATAAAATCGGTTCAGCGGTTTGTATCACTAGAAAACTGATTTTTGAGGAACGGAAAAAAATATCTCAAGAGAAGTTGCTCGTGCGGTACTTGCTACCGAACTATTTTTATTGTTTTATTTAGTAATTGAAAAAATACCTTATAATAAAAATCTTTGATTTATATCAAATAGTAACGTGTCATTTATCTCTACTTAAGACATTAAACTTTTTATTACTTTTTAGGGACCTGCGTGTGGACCACGGACCATTTCTATTTCCAGGGTTTACCTTAGGTGAAATAGACGAATTTGATTTATAATTTTTTTTTGATTTTGTTTTGCTTTTGTTTTTACTTAGTATTCGAGTTACATTGTATGACAAAATCGGTCTACTGTAGTAGACTACTGACTAATGACACTTTACGTAACATATTTATCACTGGTCACATTTTATAGTATCACTAAAGGTTATAAAATCAGTGCGATAATTGAAGAACATAAATCTTTTCCCAAGGTCTTTAATTCTGTAGTGTCATCAAAATCGGCTCAGCGGTTTGGCTGAATTTTTATTTACCGTCTCTGCGCTAATCTAAGTCAAAGTTGACGTTGTTTAAGTAGATTTAAGCTATCTATCACCTTGCCAAATTTCTGATCAAAAAGTCTGGCACTGCCACACGAGACGACAGTTAAGATTACCTACGTCTCATATACCTAGTAACTACATCGAATGAAGTAAATTGATTAAAAGGTTTGATGAATACACTCTGTTGAACTAGAATTATTGTCATACATACATAATATCGGATCATCTTTCAAATTATTGTACTTCTTGAAAAACAGTGGTGTGGGAAGTGGTCGTTAGGTATAATGAAATTTAACAGTTAAAAAATAAGAATTTCATAAAACACTAATGGATTAAAAGTTGTAAATGTTTTTTATATATTGACACTTAGCGGTAACGGCATGACACCTTCTTCATAGCACCAGATCTTGAGCCAGGAGTTCCGACTTTAAAAACTTTATGAAAATTTAAGTGCGTTATTGTACCCCAGGGCCTGCGTTGCTATGGTTACGCACTGCCTCTCTTGTCGCACCGCATTCCCCACCTCAATGGACCCGAAAATGAAGTACTGCGCATGGTTACGTGCCGCGACCATACTAGATTAAGTTAAGAAAGACAAACTGAAGAAAAATAAGGTTAGGGATGAAGGGAAAAAGGAGACTGCGGTGGTGCCGAAACCAGCCGTAAATATAAATAAATCAAAACAGTGTGGTTTATAGTTATATATTCTAGAACTCATGCTCTGAGACGTAAATGAAGAGTTTGGCAACGGCGATCCCGCCAAACTGCTCCTGGTTGTACAGCTCCATGGACAGCTCGAGCTCAACGCTCTGTGGGCCCTGCAGCGACCGCGTCAGCGACACCATCGCCTGCTCCGCGCTGCTCTGCACTAGACTATTACCAAAAACAAACATTGCAAAAGTCTACGTTCACTTATTTCCATTACCCGGTTGTTGAATGTTAAATGAAAAGTATATCAATAATAATAATAATATATACTGTATTGCATCAACATAATAATTTTACAAAATTATATTTATATATACAGAAAACAAATGGTGGTCTTATCGCTTTAAAGCGATCTCTTACTTAATAATAAAATTAAACAAAGTATAGTAGGTGTGTGTCGATACAGTTATTTAGAAGTATATATATCATACAATAAAGTATGTAATATAAATAAATACACATAAGTAACATATATGAATAATGTATATGTAAATATAAGTAAATATATGTACATATATAAATATGCATGTATAATAAATATAATTATAATATATATTACGTATAAGTCAATATATATATACCAATATAGGTAAGTAATGAGCTGTAATAAGATTTTAAATATTGCTTTCCATTTTGCTCTTTTAAGATCTAAAGCCAGTCTAAAAATCTATAAGCTAACAGCATTTACCATAAAATAATAATTAATAAATTGTGAATAATGCAAAGGAGTTCTTAGTATCCAGCTCGTGAAGTATTTCCGATAAAATTGAAACTTTCTTTAAGTATGCTGGCGGGTTTGGATTGACCAGGACGTTATACAGTTGAAAAAGAACATAAGTATCCCGCCAAAGTCAAACTTCGACTTTTTCGCCTTTTAAACTTTGATCTGAGTTCAGAGAAATGGTCGTAGGTACTTACGTAGACCAAATATAAATCTAATGCAGAAGTTTTGAAGTCGCTCAAGTTTATTAAGCTGCTCCTCGGTAAGGTCAAGATAACTAGCATCAGCATAATCGAGAATAGGCAGAAGAGATTGCGCAAGAAAAATGATTAAAGACTGTAGCAAAGATTTTCGTACTAATTTTCTTTGTTTAGTACTCCAAGATAGTGTTCGATTAAAAAGTATACCCAGTTTTTTAACTGTGTCTTTGTAAGGAATAGAAACTCTGTTCAAAGTAACTAATGGTATATCGTTCATTCCAGACAATCTTAGATACAAGACTAGAACTGCCGGTCGATGATTGTTTGTGTTTTCGTAGGATTAACAATCAAGCCGTAGGATTCACTCCATTCCACGATGTGAGCAAGGTCTTGATTAAAAAATATATGCTTGATTTGTTATCACTATCTTAAAGTAATATGAAGAAAAGTAGATATACTAACAGGAAGGCGTTGATGTCCGCCTTCTCTTTGACGGTAGGTGGTGCGTTCACATTCACCAGCCGCAGTCTGAACTTCATCTTGGCAAACGGCCACTTGGGACCGCGCATCGTGAACAGATCCACCTGCAACAACTCTAGTTATAAGCGTTATAAGCGCCGTCGCCAGCCGATAGACCTAGAGTCGCGCGCACTGTCAGAATGATATCTACTACACTTAGCGCCGCGGCCCAAGGTCATTCTGGTGAAAGACTTACGACTCAGCGGTAAAACATTGAATACATGGCGATTTTTCTGAAAGTGATTTTTTTTTACACTACTAAGGCGGCAAACAAATTAACGGTCCGCCTAATGATAATTCTGATGATGAATTCTGGTACCTATCTAGAAAAAAAATATCGTTCGCACCGAATATAAAAAGGCATTTCTTACCCTCTGAATGCAAGTTTTCTTTTCTCATGTAAGTAAAATAGTATATTGCGTACCGAGTACAAAATGACGCTTTTTCTTGCCCGAGGCACAGGCTAGTTTTGACGTGAGCTGAATGCAAACGTCGAAAGCTTTTATTCCGACGGTAAGAAAAGCCATTTTGTACTCGGTACGAACGATTCTTTTTCTACTACCTGCAATTTCAATATGGTATTAATAAAAGATAAGTGATAGAAAAAATCGAAAAGTGTTTCCGCCAAAATTTATGTCTTGTATTAGAATGAATAACCATGCGACGCGGCGTGCTAATAAGCGACGGGTCGTTCCCCTGTGTCCAACTATTCTGTCCAACTAGTTGTACAAACAAGGAATTTTTTTCCCCGTAGTCCAACTAAATAGTTGAACATTGGAAAACCGAAATTTACAGTGCCCGTTGTACAACTGCATGGCCAGTTGGACCATTGCCCCAGAATGATAAAATTAAAGCTTTTAACCGACTTTAAAAACGGAGGTTCTCAAATGAGGTTTTCGTGAAGGTTTTATAATGAATTAAACATTATTCCTTTTTAACCGACTTTTAAAAGAATGGAAGTTGTTTTAGTTAAAAAACGTCACGTGTGAGCCTGATTTGCGCACTGAGGGATAAATACGGAATATAAATACTTACCAAAGCTTTTTAACCAAGTTCAATTGAAAACAAGGTTTTGCACTCAAAATCTTAAAGCTTTATTCCAAGTGATAGTTTTAAAATGGCTACCTATATCTCCAAAACTATTGATCATAGACTAGAAGTTTCTTTACAGAAGTGATAGATCTCATCAAGATCTTCGTTTCGGGTGACAGCTGTCAAACTAGAAAGTGCTATATCTCCAAAACTATCGATCATAGACTAGAAGTTTCTTTACAGAAGTGATAGATCTCATCAAGATCTTCGTTTCGGGTGACAGCTGTCAAACTAGAAAGTGCTATATCTCCAAAACTATCGATCATAGACTAGAAGTTTCTTTACAGAAGTGATAGATCTCATCAAGATCTTCGTTTCGAATGACAGCTGTCAAACTAGAAAGTGGTATATCTCCGTAACTATCGATCATAGACTAGTAGTTTCTTTACAGAAGTGATAGATCTCATCAAGATCTTCGTTTTGGATGGCAGCTGTCAAACTAGAAAGTGCTATATCTCCAAAACTGTCGATCAGAAACTAGTAGTTTATTTACAAAAGTCATAGATCTCATTAAGATCTTAGTTTCGGATGACAGCTGTCAAACTAGAAAGTATTTTATCTCCAAAACTGTTGATCGTAGACTAGTAGTTTCTTTACAGAAGTGATAGATCTCATCAAGATCTTTGTTTCGAATGACAGTTGTCAAATACTTTCAATAGAAATTAAATTTTGAACAGAATCGGTTTACAAGTTTTTTTAGATTCCATTTATATTATGGAATCCTAACTAAATGCGTGTACTTGTCCATTTTTAGGGTGCCTACGGAGTCCTTTTACTTAAGGAAGTTAAAAAGTAGAAATTTAAGGTGTCATTTTCGTTGTTTTGCTCTATCGTCAATACAGTAACCCATACAAGTTTCAATTTTGCAGTAATGGTAGTGTATGGTCTACAATATAACAACAAATAATAAACGTTGGCAAAGTGCGAGACGGGCCGAGCCACCATCCTTAATAACCGTATCAGCGCCTTCGGGCGATTATGCAGAGATAAACAGTAACACGTTGGCTTGGTTACTTGTTTTTGTTATTTTAATACCCTTTCTTTAAATGACTATCCATTTTTTTAGTGTTTGAGATTTATTAATAATATACCAATAGCGGTTCCTGTAGTACCATGTGGAGTAAGAATGAATACGTTTAACTACCAAGCCACGATTATAATTTCAGAGCCCTCTTTATTCACATATTTAGATCTTAATGGTAAAATAAAGTTGCTTTACAAACTAAATAGTGGTTTATTATCAGCATCCATATTTATTCTTTGTAAAACTACAAACGAAACATTATATTGTAGTGAATCAACTAATAAATACATATTTTTGCAAGCCTTACAATGTGAGTAGTTAAATTTAAAAAAAACTTAAGTATTTTTTTACTTGCCCATAGTTTTTTAGATCGCAAAAAGGGCACACCGTGTGAACCTATAAGAAGTCCTCAATTCTGTGACGAGATTTAAATAAAGCTAGTTAGTAACTCCTGAGATAAATATATATATTCATATATCTTACGGAGATATAGCACTTTCTAGTTTGACAGCTGTTATTCGAAACGAATATCTTGATGAGTTCTATCACTTCTGTAAAGAAACTACTAGTCTACGATCAATAGTTTTGGAGATAAAGCACATTCTAGTTTGACAGCTGACACCCGAAACGAAGATCTTGATGGGATCTATCACTTCTGTAAAGAAACTTTTAGTCTGTGATCGATAGTTTTGGTGATATAGCACTTTCTAGTTTGACAGCTGACACCCGAAACGAAGATCTTGATGAGATCTGTCACTTCTGTAAAGAAACTACTAGTCTAAGACTATTCGTTACGGAGATATAGCACTTTCTAGTTTGACACGTTTTTTAACTAAAACAACTTCCACAAGGAATAATGTTTAATTCATTATAAAACCTTCACGAAAACCTCATTTGAGAACCTCCGTTTTTAAAGTCGGTTAAAAGCTTTAATTTTATCATTCTGGGGCAATGGTCCAACTGGCCATGCAGTTGTACAACGGGCACTGTAAATTTCGGTTTTCCAATGTTCAACTATTTAGTTGGACTACGGGGAAAAAAATTCCTTGTTTGTACAACTAGTTGGACAGAATAGTTGGACACAGGGGAAAGACCCTAAGCGACACGGCACGAATAACTGGCCACATCGAGTACGAAATGCAATTTCATACGGTTATTCGAACTGACCGGGAGTTATTTCTCACTGGAGTCTCAAAAAGTTCAATTGTCGAAACTGAGTATGCATGGAACTTTGAAGTTTTTATTGCAGGTAGAAAAGGCATCGTTTTTTAATTGGTAATAATTTTCGTACAAAAGGAAAGAACTCCGGTCTCCACATATAAATAAATAAGTATATAAATCTGAAATTAACTCAATTTGCAAAACAGGGGACGAAAAATTGTATGAGATATCCGATATTTTTGTAGGTAAAACCATAAACAACTAAATGCTTTTATTTTTTCAAAAAAACATGCAGATGAAGACTCGGGTAAATGATAGTTAGCGCATAAGGGCATGTGCATGTGTATGTGCGCTGCCGACAGCAAAAACGCTTTAAATTAGAAACAATTAATATTATGTCTAATAGTATGTACTAACGGTAAAAAATATATTTTTGTGCAGTGTGTGTATCTACTTTGATTTGCATCAAGAGCGATATCGTAAGATATGGGCATAAAGATAGGCATATTATCTGTCTCGTGTGAGTGTGGGTTGTCAACCTCTAATGAGACCAAAACAAGTTTGTGATATTGCAAAAAGCGTTGTCGGTTGATAAGTGCAAACCTTATTGTCTGGTATGTAGAGGTTGGAGACGAATGTGATGAAGTTGTAAGAATAGGTAGTGGGCTGGTGCGCGCATTCCCAATCTCCGGCTTCGCAGTACTGCTCCGTCCTTTTACACCGACTGAAAGGGAAATGATGGCAAAAACAATTTTTATATTTAAAGTACAATAATAAGGTAATCGAATCTGAATGATAATACTAAAATTTTTTGATGTGTGACACATCAATGGTTTTTAATACACTGAATAGGAAAATCAGTACGCACTTCTGAATCCTTCTCTATGTTTTTTGTATTTCAACTACAGTGTAACTATAGCAAGTAACAATAACTCTATAAAGAGCGTACAAAGAAATTTTATAACTAAAATTAGTTTAAAACTAATTAATACTAACTGTTTGTCCTCAAGCTGGTACCCGGGTGGACAGGCTATCCGATGACACCGGTACCCACCTCGAGTGTTGAGGCACACGTCACTCACTCCCCCGAGGATGCCGCCCTTGGCGCATGGGGCCTCACCACTCTCACACTCGTTTATATCTGGGTATAACCGTAAGAATAAGTATTATTTCTTTTACTCATGTGGAAACTATCCACCTAAGGACTCAGGGTTGAGTCTTATTACTTACTAATTGTCAACTTAAACGCATTAAAAACTTGCACGTCACAGTATGTTTGTCGTTGCGTGTTTATTTATAGGTCGGGTAAATAAGTATAATGTACAACAACCCAACAAACATTATAAGAACGTTCGACTGATCCTTGACTGTAATCACTTTTAAGGTGTCAAAATAACATAATTTGGAGGTATTTTTTTGACCTATAGCACGTTTCCACCTACTCAAGCCACCGACGAGTTGAGCGAAAATGATCGAAATAAATTATATTATTAATATTAATTATGAATTATTTTATCAGATTAGGTTAGATATACGTAAACATGTTCACTATATAGGTTAGGTCATGAAGATCAAATTGGTTAGTTACAGGTGTTCTGTGACATAATTTATTATGTTTTCGAATTAAAACTTGTATATTATTAACAGTCGTCAACTTTTTGATCGAATTCATGACCGTTTACGAAGTCAAGCGGTCACAGCAGATATATAGTGATGACGCGCCGATATTGGTGGTGGTGGCGTTGTTTACCTACTTCTATTCCCACAATTTAATTTGTGTTTTGGTGAGTTTATATATTTAATTACCTTATATTTTTATTTATTACTAGCAAATGTGATGAAAAACATTGTGTGTAACACGGGTGGCACGGAAATTACAAGCTCGAGTCAATAAAGCCATCGGCCTTCGGCCATATAGAAGTAGGCCGTACCAAGAGGCGCGTAAAATAAAAATAAAAAAGAAATAAAATAATAATAATCGTAATAAGAAGAAAGAAGAGGAAGAAGGTGGAAAAATGTCTTGGTTGACTTTTGTAGTTATTGTTGTGTTGTATTGTATCTGATTGTTCAATGAAGAATTCCGACGTAAAAATAAACAATAGATAGGTACTAACTATTCTTTTTAACGTTAGCACCTTTTGAAAGTCGCCAATTATTGAACATTTTTCACGCGACTTCTCTGGAAAAAAGCTTAGTCTAGCATTAGACTAGACATTTGTTGTCTTAGCTCTTCTGGTGTTCAAGAAATATCTTCGTAAATCGAGTCACTCATTTAAAAAAAAAACCATATATACATAAATAAACAATGTAAGGTTAAAATAACTAATTAGTTTCGCGCCATTTCGCTTTCTTTTTCATAGACGTGCGTTCAGAAATATGATATCGATAACAAAGCATATTTTTTTTGAAATAAACGCTATTCATTATTTGTAGGTATTCATCATCATAAATACTAAGTATCGCAAAATTCCAAAAGGTAATATTCGACGTTGCATTTCTTTGTCTCACGCTCAGAGCAAAAATCGATTTCGCCCACTGTTTGAACAGTAAAACCACCCTTTTGGTGCTGGAAAGGTGAAAATAGTATTCTAGAGCTAGTTTTCCTCCTTCCAAATAACAATGTACACAACAGTTACGTTATAGTTCACTTTTTATTTCCGTATTGAAAGATCTGCGTACCTAGTGTTAGTTTTTGTGAGTTTCTATTCTATTATATTTCTCGTCTTGTCAACGATGTATGGGAAATGTGGAAGTGAAGGAACGCCCCTTTATACTTAGCACACTAGGCACACTGAAGACTCAACACGAAATCAACCAACGAATATATGTAGCAATTAATTATACATTATTTTAGTAGAGTAATTATAAGTAGTAAATTAAGAAATGCCATTTGAATAACGCGAGGTACATCTAGTTGTGACGAAATATGAAGCATGACGTCGCATGTCGGACTTGTGTCTGGTATCTGTGTATCGATACTAAACGTGATTTGACTTTCTCCATAAGTGCGATGACAGATGAGACAGTTAGTCGCGAGATTTATCATTTACCGATGCAGCTCTTCTTGTCTTCGGAGAGGCGGTAACCTTGAGGACACGTGCACCGGTACCCGCCAGGCTCGTTCAGGCAGTGCCCGATGCACAGCATTTTCGACTTGTACTCAACACATTCGTCCACATCCGTACAGGTCCTGTTTAACAAATTTAAAATCAGTGTCACGAAAGCACCTGCGCTGAATGAACCATTATCCATTTCCAATTTTTTTTACTATTAAATGGTTTAACGACTAAATGGTAAATTACCTACCATTCGAAAAATCGATGAAAATATTTATACACTCTATTTTTTACTATGTACATTAGTCAGCATTTGTACGAAAATAAAATGTTTTGCAAAATAAAAGCTTAGCTGCTGATTTCTCCCACAATTTCACGACAGTGGTTATTTCATGAAATTACTTTTATCTATTCGATAAGAGATATTAGCATATTTTCAATAAAGGCGGCAGCTATATTGGAACGCGGTCTTCACTTCATTAACTTTAAAATCAAACACTACCTATGACAAAATATAGTGACGCTTATTACCCGACTGCCAAGGAAGGGTTATGGTTTTTTTGAAATAATTTTATCGTATATTTTTTTTGCCTTATTGTTTTTTACGCGTTACGCGATCATCACGGTTCTAAAGTGTGAGAATGAATTCTCTGCCGATGGCGAGCGGTGCGATGGTAGAAAATAGCCGTTGCAATAATTTCCAACAATTTCTCAGAACACATCCCATTGTATAAGCGGTAGAACACACACAGGGAGGCAAAGTCTCTCCTCAGACTTAAGGGCTCGATACGGCAAATGAGTTTGAGATCGTCGCCACTTCTCACATCTCGACGTTAAACCGAGTCAGAAGGGCCAAGCTGGTATTCGGGTGTACCCGCCCAGAGATAGCAGCAGTTCTCCATATGGGGCCGAACTTGCGATTTGGAAAGCAGTAACTTTTGACCCGACGTGAAGTACTACACCAGCTTCAACTTGTCTTGCAAATGATCTCGGAGCTGAACATCCCTGGAAAAGTCAACACCAAGGATCCCAATGTTCCTGAAGATGGAGAGGGGAGTGTTCTGGAATTGTAGGACCATAGAGAATGGGGGTTTCTTAGCTGTGTCTTTATAGGGTTGAATCGGACCAAGTTTTCCCGTCCCACAGAGTGAGACATAAGTTCTTCACGCTTTTCCACCACAACGGAACAAGGGATGTAAGCACGGCCCGTGTAATAGCCATGTATGTTGTTGATGTCCAACACATCATTGATATGCAGTAAAAAACAGCGTAAGAGACAGCACAGAGACTTGCGGGACTCCAGTCCATGCTATCAGAGCAACTACCGATAACTACGGTTCGTATGCGTCTGCCGGACAAAAAGCTAGCCACTGATTTGCACAAACCCTAAGGCACTCCGTAAGATGGCAACTTCGATAGAAGACCCGGGTGCCAGACCCGATCGAACGCCTTCGCTATATCTAGGCTACATGCCTATGCCTTTGCCTGATTCTCAATGGCTCTTCGGTGTGCGAGATACACTTGAAGTTTACCAGTCGAGCGACCGTGGCGAAAGCCATATTGACAGTCGCTGATCAGATCGTAATTTTCTAGGTGTCTTAGAAACCGTGTGTTCATCACAGGCTTCATCACCTTGGAGAGGAGAGAGGTACTAGCGATAGGCCTGTAATTTGATGGATCTGATCTATCGTCCTTTTGGGCCACCGGGTGCATATTCGCAGTCTTCCATGAAGACGTAAATTGCCTAGTGTGGTAGGAGAGCGCGAAAAGGCACGTGAGTGCAAGACAAAACTTATGCTCCTGCACACTGCTTAAGCACCACTGCTGGTATTCCGTCTGGCCTGCTCGACGTATGAACGTTTAGAGAAAGCAACGCCCGCCGGACCTCCCACTGTGTTAAGGAGATTTCCGGCATGGTCCTACCGCACCACGGTATAGTAGGTGGTACAGCGCCTTCATAGTTCTAATTCAAGTTTAAGGCAAAGAGACTGCCCTGTAGATCGGCTTTCTCTTTAGTTTAAGTTAGATTTACAAAGAAAAGTCCGTGGCAGTATTTAAGGTCTTAGCACCTGGTTTACCTACACGTAATGACACTGTTCCCGAGAAAGTGCAATTAAAAAATAATTAATGAACAAATTAAAGAAAATATTGTTAAATAAACTTTTTTAAAAATATATAAAACGAACACGAATTTAAGAAAGCGAGTGACATCGTTGCGTTTCAATGGCAAAAGTCAAGTCATTTTTTTTTATCAAATTAGGATTTTACATCACTTTTGAATGGTCAAAGTTATGAAATACATTTTTTTTTTAAATACCACCGTCCCTCCGGTTCACAATGTTGTTGATTTCTACCGAGAAGAATCCGGCAAGAAACTCGATAGTTACTCTTGAAAAAACAATCATAAAAACTACAAATACAATCAATGATTCAAATAAAAAATTTAAGCCGTACAATTTTATAGTATTTCCATTTCAATTTAGTTTACCTATACATCCTGTAATTGAGCATCTTCAGCCCAATGAATTTTTATCATTTACATAGTCTGAAATATTGTAGTATGCTTTTTTTCCAAAGTAGTTGTTTGAAGATTTAAATTGACTTATTAATAGCTTTTGAATATTAATAGGAACTTTGTTGTAAAAGTGTTTACATTGCCCCCATAAAAGAGTTACTAATTTTGTGTAGACGGGTATAATGCACCAACAGCTAATTTTTACTTCTAGTATTTACTTTGTGAACGTCACTTTTCTTGCTGAAACTATAGATATTTTTATGAACATATAAAAGATTTTCATATACGTATTGCATCATATACAGGAAAACTTAAAGAGCGACTAGCCAATCACCGCAATGAGCTAGCCCGACAGCTCACACTACGGAACTATGTGTTACGCTTAAAGCGGCACAACATTATGGCGTTGAATGAAAGGCAATGAAATTGCGTAATTCCCGAGTAGATGTTCTCACTAGAGGCACACTCTGCATGATAACCAACGAAGAACTCATCTACTCATAGTTCTGGGACTGATTGCAGATAATACCAACAGAAAAAAAAAATATACGTATTGAAACGCTAAAGTTAAAATAATTATTTCCCGAAACCTAGCCCTCTAGATCCTAATTTGTAAATAGCGCGAATATGTCGTTTTTGTAACACAAATATTGTATTTATATTGACAGCGCTACCCCACAATAAGATAATCTATGGAAATAGCTAAAATATACTATTTTTGCAGTGTCGACATCGTTCAGTTGTCTTATTTTCTTTATTTTCGCATACACAGCAGAACTAAGTTATAAATAAGAGGACCCCATTGAATATAGTCCAGCGTTATGCCAAGAAAGACTGTTGAATTAACAAGTTCTAATTGCTCGCTATTAATATGATATTGGACATAGTCAAATGCCTTAGATAAATTACAAAACACTCCAAGAGTATCATGCAAATCCTCCCAGGCGTTAAATATATTTTTCAAAATAGTGCCACTCCTATATCGGTTGGTAACGGCCTTTCATAAAGCCAAACTGTTTACTACTATGTAGGTCATTAATATAGAAATGGTTAAACATTTGACAAAATATGATTTTTTCAAAAACTTTACTGAGTACATGTAGTATTGATATAGGCCGAAAATTATTAGGATCTGTTGAATTACCTCATTTCTTAACAGGTATAACTATGTTTAGTTTAATTTCATCCGGAAACACACCACTATCAACACAACTATTAAAATTATGGCTAAAGGTTGTGCTATACCCTGAATTATTGAGTTTATAGTTGTTTTTACGGAAAGACTCCAAAGGTCTGTGGTGTTTTTTATTTCTAATGTTTTAAATGTATTTATAATATCGATAGGACTAATGTTTTTAAATACAAAGGGAACTTTACATTTAGGAACATTAGTTTTTATTAGTTTTTCTGGTAAAATTGGACTTGAGTTAAGATTTTCAGTTGCTTTGAATGGAATATTGCTAGAAAAATTCAAAGGCAACTGGTACCTCAGAATTTGTTTTTAAACTAGTATCATCTACAATCAACTCAAAGTCAAGAATTCCTAGCTTTACCAGTTTTATTATTTATGATGTTCCATGTAGTTTTTATTTTATTTGTTTAATTTTTTTACTTTATGACTGAGGGGAGTTTTTTTAAAGGTTTTTGAGTATTTTTACATATTTCCTAAATATTTGTCTATTATTATATGCCTTCTTTTATAAATACCTAGGGTAGCTCATTCGCTAAAACTAAAGCCTACGACTAAAAATGTTTCTTTTTTTCAGTAAATATTTTATTACATTCTGTAGTAATAGTGTCAAGAACAGTATTGTACATAACATTTGGGTTGCCAAAGTAATTCCGGAAGTTTATGCAATAAGTTAGATTTAAATGATTCAATCCATTAAGATGTTATTAGTATAAACGTAATTTCCTTTTTAGAAATACTATTCTTTCTTTCTAAAACTACGGACTGTCCACAATGATCTGACTCTAGATTGCCTATAATTGAATTTTTAATCAGTTTTATGTCAGTAAATATATTGTTGATGCAATTGTAGTTGGTTCACAAAACAAATTATTTAAATTAAAAGACCGAAATAAGGCAAGCAATCTAGTGTTTAAATAGCTATTTTCTAAAATGTTTATATTAAAGTTTCCACAAAAAATGATCTGTTTATTGGAATTGCTGATTTTATTCAGCACTTCTTTCATAACTAATTCAAAATAATCATACATGGCACAAGGCGGCTTGTATACACTCATAACAATGAGATGCTCAACTCCTTTATAGGACAGCTCGGCAGTTAGCTCAACTGAGAGGCTCACAATGTCTTTACGTTTCTTAAACTTCAGCTGTTTATTACCTAAAATTAAAGTGCCACCATGGATTGCATTTACTCGGCTGAACGAATTTCCCACCAGGTGATAATCGAAATTGAACATAAACTGATGGCTGCGTAGCCAGTGTTCAGTGATACATAAAATGTCTATCTTTAGGCAGTTTATGAACAATTCAATTTCTAGTTTTTTCTGAGATATTCCTTGTATATTCTGATGCACCAGAAATTATTTTTTTTGTTTCTGTTTGCATAAAAATTGAGTAGATATAAATTGCTTAATTTTATAATTATTTGTTAGAATTATATCTGCCAAAATGATCCTTTGTTTAAATTATTACATGTCAATTTTTTATACTGCTAAAAAGAAGCAGGTTGTTTAGCTTGATAATTAGCTGAAATGTCAATTACACTATTATAATTGCACTGCTCAATAGAAGCAGGTTGTTTAGCCAAATACTTGGCTGAAAAGTCAATTACACTATTATAATTACACTGCTCAATATAAGCAGATTGTTTAGCGAAGTTATTGGCTGTGGTATTAATATAAAATGATAGCGACAAGGCTAACACTCTGGTACAATGGTGTGTGAGATAATATTTATGTCTTGTCCTTATATAATTATATCTAAAAATACTGTGAGTATCTATCACATGAAAGTTATTGTTATTGCTTGACATATTATGCAAAGCTAAATTTAGGTCACACCTAAGGTTATTTTCCTCCTGTGGCAAACCCTTACAATAGGGAAATGTAAACATTACAATTATTTGTTTACTTTAAGTGCGCTAATACTATTGTAATATTGTCTAAATTCACTTTTATTTACATTACTCCTGTTACCGATACATATTACTAATGTAGAGGATGGAGTGATTTTGTCAGACTTTATTAAACTTCTCATCATATAAACATAATTGGCATGCGGCATCCTCGCCAGCCTTCATACGTCCCCACTATTGGTGGGGCACGGCCTACCCTCATAAGCGAGGCTGATTTATATCACACGCGGGCCCAGTGCGGATTGTGGACTTCACATACATACGTCTTTCTGGACGTATGCAGGTTTCCTCACGATGTTTTCCTTCACCGAAAACCCATTGTTGTGAATAAATAACTCAGTGTACATGAGGAATTAAGAAAAGACTCATTGGTACACGCCGACCCGGGGTTCGAACCTCCGCCACTTAGGACGTGAAGTGAAATTTAAACCCCTCGACCACCATCGACTACCGGCATACAATTAAAATCGGTTGTCCTAGACTAAAGCTGAGAAATAACTAACCTGCTTCCAGATTTTCCACTAACTGTAGTTCTTTGAAACTAACTATTTTTTGCTTTCTGATATTTTTTTCGCTCTGTTTTTATAAATCTTTTGATTTTGATGTATTTTTATATGCTGGTCTACAGTGGTGGTATTGCTAGTTTCAGCAGAATCAAGAATCGGGCCCTTACTACATAATTCGTCAAAAAGATTTTGAGTTTGATGTTTTGTGTAAGTGTGGGTGGCCTCTTGTTGTGAGATGTGTTGATGGGCTTCCCGTAGTTCCTCTTCAAGATATGAGATCTTGTTAAGGCCCTCCACATACTCCTCACTACAGTTGTCAAACCTTTCAATAAGTTTCTAAAATTGGTTCCGCTCTTTTATAACAGTACGTATTGAGTGTGCAACACTGACAACTCATTGCGGAGGCTAGTATTTTTTTTTTTAATATGTCTAAGAGTTCTCTTTCGTTATCATCCCTTTCACTGTATAGCTGATCACACTTTTCCTTGAAAATCTTAAGTTCCTGCAAAGCCAGTTGAAGTGTGAAATCTTCCTGGCAAGCATATGTTTTACGAGTCATCATTTTAAGGCTGTTTGAGCTAAATAAATAAAAAAGAAAGGGGTTAAAAATTACCAAGGATAGCTTGAAAACGTAACGAAAGAGTTTGTTTGTTGACAATTTCCTTAATAATTGGTAACTTTACCTTAAGACTATGTTCTTTTACGAATACAATAATGATCAATAATAGTAAAACTCACTATCACAACTAAATAATATACAAAATATAATTTAAAAATTTGAACTTTATAACGGATAGACTATGGTATATAACAACTCTCAAATATAATAACTCTTGAAAAAAATTGTTACGTGTATCTAGCACATATTTATGTACATTTAAAACACTTTTCTAAATATATTATAAAATATGTTATGTGCGAATTTATATTGAAAAAAGTACAATTTACTGAAAAACAATTAAATAAAATTACGACAACTTTTGGTCAAATGTTACTTCATGGGTTGCCACAGGAAGAAGCAGCAGCAGGTGGGGTATGTGGCGTGTTCAACAGTATTGTACCGCATACTACGATTACTAAGTGACAACATTTATTCCGAATATTAAGGCTGGTATCGTCCTCCAAAAAATAGTTGGCATAAGTACTATAGATTTTTTAAAAGATAAACTTTTATTTCTCCTGTTTTTAAGCTATTTATCAAAGAAGTTAGTTATGAAGTCTGTTT
Source organism: Apoda limacodes (assembly GCA_946406115.1). Lineage (NCBI taxonomy): Eukaryota > Metazoa > Arthropoda > Insecta > Lepidoptera > Limacodidae > Apoda > Apoda limacodes. The sequence continues at coordinate 2,287,731 of OX291540.1, read as the reverse complement.
AATTTTTTCTACTAATTTCATTGTGAATAGTGTGTTAAGGTTGTCTGGAAGAGATCTCTTTAAAGCGATAAGACCGCCTTTTGTTTTTCTCTTGTAAATATGTTTTTTTTGAAAAATTATTATGTTGATGCAATAAAGTATATTATTATTATTCAATTGGTTTACTTTTTCATTATCTGTGTTCAAAAAAAATTTCCATTAAATTTTTATTGAAATTAATATGTACAAAGTTTTTCAAATGAATCGTTTTGCGTGATTGATTGTGTACGATACTTACCTGTTGTCGCTAGTGAGTCGGTACCCCCTGTGACAGGAACACCGGTACCCACCCCACACGTTGTTGCACCGGTGCTGACACAGCGTCGTACCGCGCGCACCTACACACTCATCTATGTCCACGCACACCTGCATATTATACACGGAATTAGGTACATTAAGGTATCTTATATCTCTTGTATATAACATTCTTTCTTCTTTTGGGTTCTGTACCAAAATCGTCATAAGGTAAGACTTTGGCGTCTGTATCGCACTCACTGCTACTTTTGTGCTAAATCATGAAATATTCATGATTGAATATTTTGATCAACTTGAATTTTCAAACTTACTCACCCACATATAGACACATACGGGTAAAAAATATATGTTTTTTATAATTATAATAATTTATTTCAAGTATTGTTTCTCACAGGGTGGCCAAATGATTTTTTTTTTATAGCAACTAAACTGACTATTATATGTATTTTTTTTAATACTGTTTATTTTTATCTGTATACCTTATTTACAATAATAATATTGTACCCTTATTTTATTTCAATCTAGCCAGGTCTCTGTTTAAGCACGTAAAGACACTTTGTTGTTGTTTTATTTATAGTACGCACTAGTAAGCACTTACACAACATCACACTATTGACTACACTAACTCAAAGGGTTTAGTTTTTTAAGCCATTACACTATGTCCGTGTTGTCTAGGAGCTGGATGCCTCGACGTTCACACGATGATTTAGGGTATGCTCGTGATCTTCTGCGTAGTTTTTTTATAATTCTACATTAAGGCCCCTGTGGAGATCATTGTTCTTACGTACGTACGTTGGAATCTTTGGATGATTGCGATATTACAGTTTTTGGTACAGCCCCACAGCTGTATTCTATAGGTTCATAGGACTTGTTTGAATAGTAATATTATGTTGTGTTCGGCTAGAGTTGAATGTCCCCTAAGCAACCAATACATCGTTTTGTACTTTAGTTCTAACTTATCTTTTATCTTCTTAACTTAAGACGACCGCTCCTTCTGTTGCTTATTTTTTCTAAGTTTGCGGACAAACAAAAAAACTGACAGGTACTTGTAATAATCTATGTTTTACGACAAATATTAAATTAAAAGTTCAAGTTTACATAACAGTCTTTGTACATGTTTTTAAAATTTCCGTTTTTGTCTAGGTTCTCTAGTCTGTAAATATTCATAAAGTGCTATTAGTTATCGTTATGTTTTTTAAGATAGTTAGCGGGTGAAACAGTTTTGCAAGAAAAATGTATCCCTTAGTTAATGTGAGGGTAACCCCATTTTTTTAGAATTGTATTAACATGTAACATAAGGACCGACGAACTTGATTTCATTTTTGCGATTCAGATACAGAATCATAAATATGCACACAAAAATTATGATGAACATTTCATTCTAACCTTATCGTTCGCTGGCGCCGGACTGAAACCCTCGTGACATTGGCATCGGTAGGAGCCCACTGTGTTTATGCACGCCGCATTCTGAGAGCAAATCGGCTAGAAATACCCAAAAAGATAAAGAAGTTAAATTAACTCATATGTAACCCAAATTAATTTAGGTACTATTTATTTTAGCACAAAGCTACTCTTGATATTCGCGACTGAAAGATCTGATCTGAAAGATCTGTCAAGTTACCTACACTTTGTCAAGATACCTACACTTCGTCAAGTTACCTACACTCTGTCAAGTTACTTTCACTTTGTCAAGTAACCTACACTCTACCAAGTTACCTACACTTTGTCAAGTTACCTACACTCTGTCAAGCTATCTACACTTCGTCAAGTTACCTACACTCTGTCAAGCTATCTACACTTCGTCAAGTTACCTACACTCTGTCAAGTTACCTACACTTTGTCAAGATACCTACACTTCGTCAAGTTACCTACACTCTGTCAAGTTACTTTCACTTTGTCAAGTAACCTACACTCTACCAAGTTACCTACACTTTGTCAAGTTACCTACACTCTGTCAAGCTATCTACACTTCGTCAAGTTACCTACACTCTGTCAAGTTACTTACACTTTGTCAAGTACCCTACACTCTATCAAGTTACCTCACTCTGTTAAATTACCTACACTTTATCAAGTTACCTATACTTTTTAAAGTTACCTATACTTTATCAGGTTATAGCCAAACAATAACAGCTTTCGTAAAACTTGTCACCATTTCATACCTTGTAGGAACACCAAAGAGTTTTGTGCAATAATATTTTTCTATCATAGAGGTACAGTAAATACGACATTTTTTTTCCTAGTTACCATAAAAAACGTAGCCAGCCTTCATACGTCCCCAATGTTGGGGCACGGCCTATCTTTATAAGCGAGGGTGATTTGAGCCATAGTCTACACGCGGGCTCAGTGCGAATTGTGGATTTCACATACGTCTTTTTTTCTTGTCTTATGCAGGTCTCCTCACGATGTTTTCCATCACCGAAAAGCCAGTGGTGTGAATAAATAAATCAGTGTACTTGATAAATTAAGAAAAGACTCATTGTAACATACCGACCACAAGGTTCGAACCTATGCAAGGTGGGACGTGAAGTGAAATTTAAGCCTCTCAGCAACCACCGACTTATAAAACGTAGTGTTTTGTCAATGACAGGTACAACCCTAATTAAATTATCACAAGGTGACTTACCAAAATTGTATTGATGTACATAAATGGATCACGTCCGTCTATTTTATATTTACTAAAGGGGACCTAAGGGAGCCCTAAACTGCAATGATTTAATTAATCTGAGGAGACGTAAATATGAACAACAAAACAAGATCTCAAACAAGTATTATAATACAAATAGAAAAATACAACCTAATGTTCGTGGCGTAAGAATCCTTCTTTGAATGTATCTGGCACAAGGAACTACGCAGTAAGTAAAATAGACACGATAAAAAACAAAACGCTTTTCTGAGAAAAATAGGTTATCGTACAAAGACAATTCTGCAGACTAATGGCAACCAAAAGGTGTTGCCAGAAACAAAACAGGTTGCGTTCGGAACCTTGCGTTTCGGGCGTAAGGCGTGGCCCTAATAGCAACGGTACAAAACAATCCCCATCCCAAGGCAGATCTGCCTGAGACACTGTATACACTAAGAAATCGGCAATCGCGACAGCTCTAGTAAGAATCGAGTCGCCTACAAAAACTTTAGCAACGCGAGGAATGCCATCCGAGCCGGGGAACAGTCGAAGAATGCGATGCCAGGACAAGATCCACGAGAAGCGAAGTTGTGTCTTTGGTACTTTCACCACCGTTTCGAATATTCCGCCCTAAGAAGGATATTCTGGAGGGTGGAAAATCCACTTAATTCTCCTACGTCCTATGCCCTGCTGATTTCCAACAAGGAACTGGTGGACTTCTCGTAGATACCGATCAACACCCTTATAATTGGTGCCGCAATCCCAACGGATGATATTTGGAAATTCACGGCGGCTAATGAAGCAAGAAAGACAAGCAATAAAAGCCTCAGTGGAAAGAGACGAGACTACCTCAAGATGGACAGCCTTCGTAACAAGACATACAAAAACACACAAGTATGCCTCGACCACCTTGGTATTGCGCAAGGTAGAAGTCTTAATGTTAAAGGGACCCGAAAAATCAGTTCCAACATTAGAAAAGACGTGAGCGGGGTTTACTCGATCAGGAGGCAAATCGCCCATTTGTGGCTGAGTCAAAGTTGCTTTGATCCTAAAACAGAGTATGCACTTAAAGAGCACACTCCTAATTATCTTTTGAGCCGAGACAATCCAAAACTCTCGTTGGAGTATGGCAAGAATACTGCTGAGTTCCGCATAAGAGTTTCTCAAATGGCGGTCCTGAATCAACAGCAAGGTCAAATGGCTATTTTTAGGCAAAAGTAGCGAAGAATTACCGAACCGGGCGTTGTTGATAAATCGGTAAATCCAGCCAATCACTCCGACCAAGTTTTCAAGAGAGCTGAACCTAGTCAACAACGAATCTGAACAAAGTGAAGGGTCAATCTTTGACGCCAGAATGCTTTAACCTGAAAGAGAATATATATATATTCCAGACTAGATGAAGGCCACCCTGACTCTGGTCCAAAAAGCCATTCAGGTCCCCACCAAAGTGGATGATCGACCAAAACAGAATGCATACAGCCACGGGAAGTAATGTCGGCTGCATTCAATTTCTCCTGGGACGTGATTCCACTCAATGGTAGCGGAAGACTCCAAAATCTTGGAAACCCTATTCGTGACAAAGGTCCCTAATGAATGGACAAAAGCTTTAAGGGGGAGCACAATCTGGCTGTCAGTCCAAGCGCAGACATGAAAAATGGGTACGAATGAGGGCGACCTTTGTCTTAACGGTGACTAAATTGATAAGGACCGAACCATCGGGCTGGACGGCACGAAGATAAATCACAGCCGCATAGCCAGCCTTAGAAGCGTCAAAGAAGCCGTGGAGAATGACACTGGATTTACCCGGGGGTAAAAAGCACCTAGTAATACGCACATCATGGAGATCCTGAATGGACGAGACATGACGCATCCAAGATGCAAATAGATCACCAGTAAGAGGGGTGCCAGGAGATTCCCTACAACCACAGCTTTAGTAAATTACACTTTAACCAATAAATAACAGGAGCAAGCCAAAATCTGTGAAAATGCCACTACCCCACCGGATTGAAAAAGCTTAGCCGGTCCTAATTTGCATTGAACGACAAAATCCGAACTAAGACGATGATAATCGGGATCAGCCAACACCAGACCCGTTGTCAACTTAGTAATTTCCGGCGTTAGCAAAACTTGGCGATGATCACCCAAGATATCGTCCATTACCATGGCTAAAATAGTCCAACGAATAAGAGAATTATGGAGAGGAGAAATAACAATGAAAACCTGACCTCTAAGTCTCGAGACCTTAAGGCCATCAATGCCTCTCATCTCTCATCAATAATCCGCAGCCGGACTATAACTTAAGCTTCCTTACCAAAGAGGTCCATACCAAGCAACTCTGATAATTCAATTCGAGTAATGCTCTTACCATCACAAAGAAGGCACAGGATGAGAAGCCTCAAACCTGTACAGTGAGGAGCACAACTGTCAGTGGTGCTAATTTAGTAGCGAAGGAGAAAGCTGCACTTGCCACAGCTAGATATCGCTGTGATGAACTAGTGGGCGGTGAAACTATTTATGGCGGCAGAAGATCCCACCTTGGTAACAGCTGCCAACTGGCAACATACGGCGGACGCTTATAAATAAATTAAGGCGTATAATACCCCAATCTCGCGTATTCTGCAAAAGGTGACGAAAACCTCCTGTATCCAATGTGCGCTTCCTGCCCAAATAATAAGGACACTTGAGAGTCAGGGCAGGGCGCAAAACTTACTTTTCGCATACTAGGAGGGGAGGGGGTGAAAGGCCCCCACCCATAGGCAACTAAGGAGGAGTCAAAGGCCCTTGCATTCGAGTGCGACCCCCACCCAAGGTTAGCCACGCACGAGGAGTAGAGTGAGGTAAAGAGGGGGAGAGCCACTGTCTCTAACTTGCGAAAGGGCCCCAGTTCTAATTCTTTCACTTTGAGCCGCTATTTTGCCGCATGAGGTCAGGGGGTGCAAACCACCCTTGGTGAATCTGCATAATAACCGATGGGGACGATCCAGGCAATCGGCGCATCCAGATCGGTCAGCATCGGATCTCAACCAGGCATCATAAGCCCCGACTCCAAACACACCATACAGCGGTGCTTATAAATCCTTCGCTAACGCTCGTGGATCGATGGCTTTTAAATAGCTGAGCTGTGGTGAGGTTTCCCTGGCCGCTGTTCCTGTTACCCTCGAAATTGAAGGGCGGGGTGCAGGGGCCCCTTGGGGCAGTTGCCGTTTTACTTGTGCAGCTCTGTTTGGAAGCGGCTGAAGAAGAGCAGCGGGAAGAGGTACAGAAGGAAGGCTCTCAGCCTTCCGGCACTCATCCTCAAGAAATTTCTGTATATCTGAAATGGAATTAACCGATTTACCGCGAAAAACAAATCCAAAACGGCTCCTTAATTCCGGTGTAAGACGGTAGAGGGTCAAATGAACTAGTAGAAATGATCAATCTTTATCTACTGAAGCCCTAATCCCTTAAGTCCATTAACTGCCACCAACATAGGATTAAGAAGCTTTGGATTGCCCCCTCAGGAATGTTAGGCAACTGCAATAATGCGCTAACATAGGTATGAGCACTTTGCCTAATATTGTCATAGCGTCTGTGTAATATGTTCATCCTGAGACAAATTTGATCCGACCAATTTTGAACAAAACCGTGAAACCTATTATAAAGGTCCGCCACTCTGCTAAATCACCTAAAATTTTGTCAGGTCCAAATTTCGCAAAGAAGAAGAAGCCCCCTGAGAAACCACCGCTGAGTTTGCACATTCCTCCTTAGGGCCAATGGTCTTAGCCCCAGCCTGACGAATCTGTGTAACCCTGACCACAATTTGGTCAGAAAGGTCCTCAGCCTGGTCTGTAACCATGGCCACATCTTCCTCTTGCAAGCCTACAATGGCTTGCTCATATGCATCACGAATGGCGTTCAATCTACTATTTAGCTGCCCATACTGGTTGTAATCAAGGCTGCAGCCGTTGCTAACCAACGCAAGCCTCCAGCTAAAACAGTCATAGGTGTGGCCATTTTATATAAATAAACAAGAAATAAATGAACTATTTAAATAAACTAACTGAAACAAAAATATTTGAAAACAAAGTATAAACAGTTGAAACAAAATGCTATTAATTACAACGGAAACTAATTTTACCTAAAACCTACCTAAGAAATAGTGTTAAAAGTAGTAAGTAGAAAGGCTAGTTAAAAACAATATCAAAATGGTAGTCCGTCGCAACAAATATGGACAATTGTAGAGGTAAGTAAAATGTAGGTCGTTAACTTCGCTCTGGCTAACAAACTTTGTTTTGTCAATGATGACAGGTACAAAAAAAATTATAACAAGATGATATACCACAATTTTTTTGATTTACCTAAATGGATCACGTCTGTCTGTCCTATGTCTTCTAAGGGGACCTAAGGGAGCCCTAAACTGCAATGATTTAATGAATCTGAGGAAAAATAAGGATAGGGACAAGATATGAAATAAGTATAGTAATACAAATAGAAAAATAAAACCTAATGTTCGTGGCGCGGGATCCTTCGTTGAATGTAACTGGCACAAGGAACTACACAATAAGTTAAATAGACACGATAAAAACAAAACTCTTTTCTCAGAAAAATAGGTGATTTTACAAAGGTTTAATTCTGCAGACTAATGACAACCATAAAGTGTTGCCAGAAACAAACCCGGTTGCGATCGGAGCCTAGCGCCCCGATAGCAACGGTACAAAACACGTAGGAATTATAGAAAATAATAAAAACATAGCTATTATAGAAAATTATAAAAACTTAGGTATTATAGACAATTATAAAAAGCTTGGGTAGTTTGGAAAATTATAAAAACTTGGGTATTATAGAAAATTATAAAAACGTAGGTTTGGGGTATGGTCAATTACTTTTGGACGTGGGATACTAGTAAGTCGTCACTAGGCCTGAGCGAAGTATAAAACTAACCCGTGCGCCTGCAAGCTGGCACTCATTCACGTCCTCACAGAGATGGTCCCCGACCAGCTTAAATCCCGAAGGACAGCTGCATGTGTACCCGCCAGGGGAGTTCACACACACCTGTTGCAATCCACATTTCGCCGTCCCAGTCAAACACTCGTCAATATCTGGAAAAATTGGAAAAATATTAACGGAGAAGTTTTGAATGACTGTCATAGACATAGAGACTGGACAGCGCATTTGGTAGCCAACTGAAAAATAAAAACGATTCCAAATGCGTGAAAGAGACGAAACGAATCCGCTTACAGAACAGACAGACAGCTATAGAGAAGTTGCAGCGAATTAGCTTTGTCCTATTGCGCATGCGCAGTCCTTAGGACACATTGCAGACATCGAAGTCTATTTAACGCAGAACCCAAAAAAGAGAAATACATGTCAAAATGAAATTGAGGCCTTACGTTTTGTTTTGTGATAAGAATATAAGGAGTTTTAAATTTAGTTATCAACAAGGGTGTTTAACATTTACGGGAAAACATCTCGTAAGGGGATGAAATAGGGGATGAAACTCTATATGAGATTTCTTCCACGTAGGTAAAACAAATTAACAATGACGTGTGATATTCGTCAACAAGGTTCAATAAATTACCTAAGTTAAAGGTTAGAAACGTATACGGATACAAAACTATTATTTTGTGAGATAAGGACGCACAACAAAAGTGGTAGTAACTAAATATTTTCAGTATTTTTTATAGACAACACTTCTGTCGCTAATAGTTGGCCCTTTGGATTACCAACGTGTTACTCTAAGCTTATTTTTGTTTTAGTTGATGTTAAATTACCAAGATTTAACATTTTAGTTTTTGTAGCTAAGCGGTACATCATATTCTATACAAGATGGAGTAATCTGCGTACCTATACTTGAACCTGGGCTACATTTTATGACTTCTGAGGTAAGGACCTCCCTCATACAATTTAGGTGGCACGATATAAATCAGGGGGTGTGAGAATATTCTCTTCGCTACAACATGATGTTGTTTATTTTTGTAGGGAATAAATTTAAATGGCTATGATAGCAATTTTGTAAAAATGATTCTCAACTCAAGCAACTTACGCAAAAAAAACGACGCGTGATCTATTTATAATTTGTGCGTCATCTAACGGAAGCGTTTCGCACCTCCTTTTAGTAGCCAAGGCTTACTAGTTGCTCGTTTACAAATACATACTTTATGTAACAAGTTCCTGAAGAGACTATTTATCTGATATAAGTTTCATTTTCTTGATTTGAAAATAAGAGTACGGGACCTTAAAAATGTATAATATGAATGTAATTACCTTCACAGACATTGTCGTATCCCAATGTGTAGCCCCACGGACAGTTTACGATCGACCCCTGTTTCCCAAGGTCTGTAAACTCTGGTTCATACTTATCGGCTGTTGGGACTTGGTTGTGCACCACGCTTGGGTTTGTGGGATTTACTGTAACAAACAGTTACAATCGTTTCATTATAAAAAATACACTTTATTTTGCAAAGTCAACCAAGTACAAAGTACAATGTTATTAAAATAAGCTTTCGACTATAATTATATATAGTGTCATAGTATTTTCTTTTTGTGAATGTTATGTTGTTTATGTTTGTCATGTTGTAATCAATATCATGCTTAAAATGCTATATGCTATAATGCTAATTTGGTGGTGGGTATAAAAATGAACTAATGAGTGACCAGGTTGGTTTCCATATCCATGCGGGATGTTTCCTCTGGGCCCGCGCGGCGCACACCGATGCTTCACCTCGTCCAGTCGCCAGTTCGGTGGACACTCGCATCGGTAGCCCCCCTCCGTGTTCACGCACACCTCCACAGCCGCACAATTCGCTTGTCCGTTCGTGCACTCGTTAATATCTTAACAGGTAAACAAGCAAACATAAGAATATATAGGTAGATACAAGTAAATAAATGAACTACACAGTAGGTCGAGGCAAAGTTTTTAATTGCATTTTTAATCACGTTTATAAATACTATTATATATATATATATATATATATATATATATATATATATATATATATACAGTACAATCCGTTTATTATGACTCCGCCTATATTGACCAACCGGTTATTATGACGTAATTACACCACGAAGTTTGGTTTTCATATAAAATTCTTTATAAAAAAGTCGGATATAATGACTTCCCTTACAGTGACATGTCGCTTATTATGACCCATTTTTAATAAATTATGTCCGGTTATTATGACCGACATGATTCTTTACACCTCCGGTAATGTTGATTCCCGACGACGTTCGGCACGTGGCTCGTTTTTGTTTTGAATCTCAGTGAGTAATTGACGCTTGAAGGTCACGCATTGTTTTTTTGTTTGTTACTGTGAAAAAAATGTCATCTCAACGACGTAAAGCATTTACAATTGAAGAGAAAGGTGCAATAATATGCAGATTAGAAAATGGAGAATCTAACTCATGTCTCGCAAAGGAATTTGACGTGGGTCATTCGACAATCTCAATGATTTTTAAAAACAAGAACCGCATTAAGCAATCGTTCAATTTAAATGTTTTGAACCATTACCTACCGCAGAAGAGGCATTAAAAGCTGCAGAATTATTATCACGATTTGTTCACAGCAATATTGAAAATGATAATTTGACCATAGCTATGTCTTCTATACACAATAGTATTAGACTGTTTTTACAATAAAATGAAAAAACAAAAGCAGTCAAAAATTACAGATTTCTTACAGTAAAAAATACACTTGTATGTGTTATAATGTGCTGATTATGTACAATTTTGATTTTGATTTAATATGTATGTATACATATGTATTTACTATGTTTCTGTATTAAAATACTTAACTACATACATATTTACATAAAAAAGGTTTTTCATTTCACAAAACGTTTTGTATGACGTCCGCTTATTATGACGTGTTTGTCAATTCCTTTCGATGTCATAATAAACGGATTGTACTGTATATATATATAAATTTCTTAAGTTCATATTCTCCTTGTCATACGTAACTATACGTAGGTATATCACTGCGAAATTTAAACATCATATTATAATGAATTAAATGTTATTAGTCGGTTAAGTATACATTTGTTTCGAACGCTCCTTAGTTTGGTCAAATCTACTAAAAAGCAAAAAAATATCTAAAGCAGAATATTTAAAAAAAAAATCAGCTACATGTTTAATTTGCCTTGAAGTTGTTTGCCAAAAATAAAGACAGGTAAAAAGTTCTGTTGGCGGCAAAGAAACTGTAGCGTAATGTTCTGTCAGTATGCCTGCTTTAAGGGCATTGGAATTGGAAAAAAAGGATATAATACTAACACGTTAGTACTGTTAGTATACTAACAAGGGTTTGGTTTTTACTTCATATTTACGAAATCCTAGAAACGAATAATTAATAAAAATAAATAATTAAATAAATAAAAACCCGACTGCAATAATATAAGAACTCAAAAGAAATAAACAAGTCTGCCTAAAAAGTACCGAATATCTAACTATAAGCAGACGATACTAATTTTAAGGTAACTACTATACGTGTAGTTTGAGCAATATGTACTACTATTCATTCTAGCTCAACAATCTCCGCCAATTCTCACTGGGCCAGCGTTGTGTACTATATACAAGCCTTCCCTATTCATTCCCATGCTCCTATAGTGCTTAAACAAGAACTGACCTTCACATATTCCAGTCTTGAGGTGGTAACCAGCATCGCAAAGGGTGCGCGGCCTGAACGGACGTGACGTGTAGTGACGTCGGTCAGGGTACCCCCAGAAGTAATCATCTGTTACGTAAGATGTAAATTAATTAAGTTGTTCTGAAGCAACCATCCATAAATTACGTCACGCAAATATCTTTAATATACTATCCTCGTAACGCTTTAATGCCAATTTAACGAATAGTCATAATTTTCGGTATGACTTACTTTCAGTGGTTGTTGGTGATGGCGGCATTGTGCTAGTAGTTGACGTGATAATAACAAAAGAACAGTCTCCTGTGGTGAGATCTCTGCGAAACCCTGGGACGCACTCACAAATGTAACCCCCCATGGTATTATAGCAAGACTCAGTCAGGCCTGAGCAACTATGGGCATGTGTTGCGCATTCATCAATATCTGAAAAAGTAAGTTTTTACAAAAAGAAAAAAAAATACAATATTTCAAATTAATTACATATAGTATCTGAGAACTGATTGTCATTGCCCATTAGTAATGTATGGTAACTGATCTGAAAATTTAAACTTACCAAAACAGGCCCCTGATTCATCCCGTTCGAAACCAGGATTGCAGTCTGAAGGTTTTTCATTAATCTTAGTCCATTTATTTTTAGGTACATCATTGGTATTTACAACCACAGCTTTATCTCCTGTTGTTTCGCCTTTAACTGTTGCTGTCTCTTTTCCAGGGCTCATCAAAACAAATGTGGGAGTTGTTCTTTCTTGTTCGGTAACTATAATAGGATTGAAAGTTGTTTCTTCTTGTCCGGAGCCTAAAGTATCTATTGAAAAATCATTCGTTGGTGTTTGTTTTTCTTGTAAATAAATAATAGGATCTGTTGGTGGTTCTCGTGGGTCATACGGATATGATTCTTCTGTTGGTTGCGATGGTTCTCTTTGTTTGTAAGAATATGTTTGATCTACTTGTAGTGGTGGCCCTTTTGGTTCGTAAGTATACGTTACTTCTGTTTCTTTTAAAGTCTCGTTTGCCTTTGGGTTTTGTTGAGTTGTGATTTCTGTTCGATTTGGTATAATAGTTTGTGTTGGAGTTGTGTCACTAGGGTCTTGGGCGATGATTTTCTTTACATAATCAATACTGTTCTCATCAGGGTTCTGATCTGCAATACGTTGTTCGACTTGGGGTATTTTTTCAGTGGAAAGTGGTATAGTATTTGTTGATTGACTAAAAGGTGTAACTATAAATATTTCCGGAGTTGATTCGGATCTGGTTTCCAAAATTTGTTTTGGATTTTCTGTAGTAGTATTTATAGCCTCTTGTTGGTTTTCTACAGTCTTAGTTTTATTACTTTCGTCGATATCTTCGCTAAAATAAAAACGAAAGTTATAACTAGAGATTGTTACACTTTAAAGCTCACCTTAAATTTTCAGTGTAAAACTTGCAACAGAACAGTAGCATCGATTAAAAACTGCACAGTTGGTAAGTTCTGATGCCACTTTAAAAGGCCTTAAATTGAATTAACATATTTCTGTAGGCTTCTTTTTTGTCTAATGTGAGGTGATCACACGTTGCGGAGAAAATTAGGTGAAACGCATGTATGGGTTTTTTATTAAGCTTCTCATTTATTGTTATATTAAGTAGGTTAATATATCAAACAGCACTTTAATAGCGGCAATAAAGATAATTCAGATTTTTAATCATCTTAATGAGATAATACAACATCTATCTTACTAAGGGTTTATATACTCGTAATATTCTAGACTCTTAAACTGATTATTATAATAGCAGTCCGGTTTTAGTATTATAATGATATTCTTGATGTTTATTTGTCAGATATTGTAGCTTTAGCAATTTCTAAGTATACAGCATTATTTTTGTAAATGTGATTTTGATAGTAGGTGTTTATGTTTCGTAAGCATAGTGATAGGATAGAGGTACACTAACTCAGAGTCGTAGTAGTACTCGTACTCTGGCGGCTGGGCGGTGGTAGTGCTGGTGGTGGTGGCAAGTTTGACGCAATTGAACGTGCCCGGGATGTTGATGCACTTGTACCCGTGGGGACAGTCGTGCGTGCCCAGCAAGCACTCGTCGATGTCTGGAGAATTGATAACACGCATCTACATTAACCTTAAGTTATGGTCGCTATCTAAACTTTATACATTTTTTTCTCGACACGATTCTCGCGATTTAAAACTAACGTTTGACTTTTTACAAGCATATCATATTTTTTTTGATTTCTTTGTATTTCACAGTAAAATAATAATTATATTATCTGGTAAAGCTATTTAAGATACTCAAATTAAAAAGGAACGAACTAAAGATATCCTAGGAAATAATAGCAGAAAATCCTACACAGAGTGGATATTTTTGAAACAATATAAAAGTGCAAATATCTCGACAACTGTGATATTTTTACTTTCGTCAAATCATTTTTTCTGATAGGTGTCGAGCTCATCTAACTCCTGTGTCACTCTGACCAGGTATTTATGGGACATTTTGTATAGATACGAGTATAGGAATAGGTAGGACTGAAAAGACAGTAAAATTAGGTACTAAGTAAATGTACGGAATATAATATTAATGGATCATATAAATTTAACAATTGATTTCATTTAGTAGATTTATCAAACTATTCGCGCTACATGTGATTTGTTCAATGTCCTAAACACCAGTCTCTTGGTGAACTTTGGCGGATTAAGTATCTTGGCTCTCGACAAAACCAGACACTTGGCCCATGTCTCCGGGAAGTTTAGCTCACCCTGATTCGATACTTGAATAGTCTGTACTGTATGCATAGAAAAGCATACACACTCAGCTTAGATCGTTGAAATCCTCAGACAAAGGAGGATCTTGTCAGTGATCCTTAGGAACCCCATTTAGAAGCACAGAAAAACAAAAATAAAAAATGATTTTTGGTTTTAAATGAATTTTGAATAATTATCATAACATTTAATAACAATTTTTGATTTTAACACATAATTTATGACTTACCTTATTTGTCTTACTTGTTAATTAATACTGTAAAATCCAAATCCGTTCGACAGTAACTGCAGTGATAACAACTATTTCTTAAATTTGAACTATGAGAATAAGTTATTTGTACCTACTATGTTTAAGCTGTAGGCAAAAATGAGACTACATAAATTATTACCTTAAAATATTCGCCTCTGCGGCCCAACTCTTTGAGAGTGCCGAAACACTCACTCACACATACACTTAACATACTCACACAAGTTAAATAAAAAAAATGGCAAGGTTTTATTTATCTCTTACTTAAATTATGAAGGGTTCTCTATAATTAAAATATTTTTTTATCTATTTTTGTGTACTCAAGTAATGTTATGTTATTTGGCGATATTTTCAAACAAAACCCTTCATAATTTATGAAAGAGAAAAATCTTGCTCAGGTACTCAGGGTAATTTCCCCGAAAATTAGGGTACCGTTGTCAGCTTATTTGACCTTTTTTGAAAATACTAGGTCTTATTTATGCAGTCAGATTCTAAGTTTAGTTTTTTTATTAATTTTGATGGTATTTCGCACTGAGATTGTATTGTTTGCCTGTTGTAATTAGTGGTTTCTTGTAAAGAAATGCATAATTTAACAGTATTCAGGGATAGTTATGTCTAATAATAATGCTTGCTTTTATTGATTTTGGAAAATCGGCCTATGCTCAATTTGCAGCGCTGAACAAATCATGTAACTTAACAGTTAATTGAATCTTGGGCTAAAGCAGAAATCAGTACCTATGTGTTTCTTTGTGCTCTCTAAGAAATATCTTAAAAATATTCGGCAAATAAACGAAATCTGTACTAGTCGTTTACTGTTATTTTACATTTAAATTTTATAACAAATTTCAGGGTAATTCTTTACCTGAGTATTCAGTAGAAGCGTAAACAAGCTTTTACGTATAGGTATTTTATAAATCTATGTACTTAGTACAAAATAACCAAGTATGGGAACACCTTTTTAGCCCGGCGCGGCACTATAGATCTCTATGAAATCCGCGCACGAATACGCAAAGTACTAGGCTCCCATAGATACCGAAGAGGTTTTTATGCCGTGGCGCGTAAATCATACTTGATTGAAGTTAGCGTTGTGCAAAAAATAAAGTGATGAAAATATTGATTTAGTTTGTATATTGTAATTCCACCTTCTGACATCGGCATAGTATTTATATGATACATAGTGCACACGTACATAACGGGAGTATACATCAATTACCGAACACCTTGTATATTCAACTTGAATACATCCTTTGAAATTATACACAATAACATAAAAAAATATTTATATTAAATTTACATAATACATACCACCTCTTAAGTTTATATTAATTGTTTATGACTTAGATCGTTTGTTAGCATTTTGTTCCTGCCTGACGGTATCTACATACCTTGACATATATAGTTCAATGTCACTGTTCACTTGCTGCGCAAGTTTTTATTTTAGTGATTTATCATCTCAGCAGCACTGCCCACTGCTGAACAAAGGCCTCTCCCATAGATTTCCAAAGAAAACGGTTGGAAGCGGCCGGCATCCAGCATCTTCCTGCAGCCTTCGCTATGTCGTCTGACCACCTTGTGGGCGGTCTTCCGACACTGCGTTTGCCAGTCTGTGGCCTCCATTCGAGAACCTTTCGGCCCCATCGACCATCAGTTCTACGTACAATGTGCCCTGCCCACTGCCACTTCAAATTGCTAATTTGTTATATCGGTTATATCGGTTACTTTCGTTCGTCTACGGATCTCCTCATTTCTGATTAGATCTCGTAAAGAAACCCCGCGCATAGCCCTCTCCATAGCTCGTTGTGTGACTTTGAGCTTACTTATAAGGTCCATAGCTAGAGGCCACGTTTCAGTGCCATATGTCATCACTGGTAACACACACTGGTCATAGACTTTCGTCGAGTTGAAGCACTGAGGTATTTTGGACTAAAAGTCGTTGCGGAGTTTCCCAAACGCTGCCCAGCCGAGTTGGATTCGACGATTAACCTCTTTCCTGAAGTTGAGCAGGTTGAAGTAAATAATAATCTCTGAACAACTTAATATTGTTGTATATTTCTATTAAAGTTACTGTAGGTACTTATGTGTAACTAACATAGTAACTGCTTGTCTTAATTAAGAGTTGCCAGTATTTAGTAATAGACAAGTTAAGATGCTACATGGCCAAATAGTTAAGCATCCGAGAAGCAACTAAATAACAACACAAAACGTCCGCTCTCCACTCATTAAATTGGAAGGAGAGAAGCGTAAGTTCCATAAAAAATGAAAAACCTATGGTAATCGTAGCGATTACAATACTTTTGCTCTTCTAAGGACTCGTTTTCAGAATATGGAAAGGAACTGCTATAATTCATACTTGGATTTCGCGGAACATAAAATTAATAATTACCCAAAATACTTCTGGTCCTACGTGCAGTCTAAAATGTCTAGAGGTAGCATTCCTGATAAACTAAATTACCAAGGAAGAGTATATCAGGTGGCGAACAGATTTGTGATCAATTTAATAAATATTTTCATAGCGTGTTTATTTCCCCAAGCGATACATGTAATGGAACCCATACCATTAGCAACTCATTAAATTCCCCAGTCGATATAAACTTTATTAATTTCAAAAAAAATATTATTCTCCAAGAATTAAAAAAAGTTAATATACACAAAGGAGCTGGGAGTGATGGCATCCATCCGTTTTTGATATCCTCGTGTGCTAAAGAGTTGACCATACCCATCACATATTTATATCAAGTGTCCATGACAACAGGTGTTTTTCCTCAGGTCTGGAAAAAAGCGTTGGTCACACCTATTCCTAAAAATACTAAAATTAATGAACTTTCAGAATGTAGACCTATTTCCAAATTATGCGAGTTGGGCAAAGTCTTTGAAAAGCTTGTAAGTGAAAAAATTTACGAATCGGTCAAGCATCATATTTCTGATAACCAGCACGGTTTTAGGAAGGCAAGGAGCGTAGACACTAATATGCTGACCTTTACTGATTACTTGCTTCATAGCATGAAAAATGGTCTTCAGATAGATGTCGTGTACACAGACTTCTCCAAAGCTTTCGACAAAATTAGTCATGATATCCTTATTACGAAGCTTTCAGAGTAAGGCGTGCATGGCAGTCTCCTGCGGTGGATTGATTCCTACATCCGTAATCGCAGTCAGGCGGTCTGTGTTAAAGGCTGCTGCTCAGGATTCCTTGTCATTGCCTCAGGGATTCCCCAGGGATCACATTTGGGACCATTATTATTTTCTATATATATCAATGATATAGGATCAATCTCTAAATACTCGACGTTTTTACAATATGCTAATGATACAAAAAAATTTCGTACTATTGAAACGAATGACGATTGCAACAAATTACAATTAGATCTAATAGCTCTGACTGATTACTGTGTTAAAAACCAGCTTATTCTCAACATTGATAAATGTTCCACAATTTCGTTCACTCGTAACACAAAAAAAATTGAATTCGACTGTAGGTTAGATAATTACAATTTAAGACGTGTGTATACAGTTAGAGATCTAGGCATAATTATGAATCATAAACTTACTTTTAATTACCACATAGACATATATTTACAGAAGGCTTACCGTAACTTAGGCTTTATAAATAGAATATGTAAACCTTTTAAACAAACCCAAACACGATTGATTCTTTATTTCTCATTTGTCAGATCCTTTCCTGGAGTTTGGTTGTAGTGTGTGGAATCCAAATTATAAGAAACATATCAACCGCGTCGAAAAAGTTCAGAAAAAAATTATTAATATGTTAAACTATCATTCCGATATCAGCTTGAGTTACATAGATTCCCTTAGAAAATATAATATTCTTAGCCTAGAAAATAGACGTAAGTTCATTGATATAATGAATCTTTTTAAAATTATAAATAATAAAATCGACTGTCCTTATTTACTTTCTGAAATATCACTGACGGCGCGTGCCAGTTCGCTCCTGCCGTAAAATAAATTTATTTATTTGTTCCACCCCGTTATACAAAAAAATATACTCTCAATAGCTATATACCACGATCCCTTAACTCCTACAATAAACATTTTTCTGATTTGGAGGTTTTTGGGTCTTCTTTTGACGACTTCAAGAAAAAAATATTACAGAAACTTAAAACATAGTTTTGTGTTTATGTGAGGTTTGTGTTTAATTAATAAATACCTAGTGTAATCCGTTTTGTTTGAAGAACACGTTTAGTTTTTTTTTGCACTAAGTACCTACTTAATATTTCTTATATATTTTAAATCTTCTTTTTATTAACTATTTAATTTATTAAACTTAAAATATATATTAATTGTAATTTTTAGCACTGTTTGTCTTCTTTCTTGTAAGACTTTATTGTATTTTAATTGTATATTATGACTGTTTGTTGCCAAAAATAAATAAATAAATCAACTTTATCTTAAATACATTGCTAACAGTACATGCGATTCTCTCACTATATACGTGCCTATATCTGTCTGTGATGCAGTAGTGAAGGTTGTAGTCAGCCCTTGTAATATTGCTTATTATTTTATTGCCTGATCTAGTTACGTGATACTATTTACGACACTTAGGCGGTGTGGGACGATGCTAGTGCGACCATAGGGTTAAGTAGCTCTTCGATGTGAGAGCCCTCTTTATTTGGCGTTCCCCTCCTTGCGGTTTTGAAACCTGCAGAAATTTCCTTAACGTAGCCGGGATCCGAACACTTACACCGAGCAACGAAGACCAGTTAGACGCATTATGGTTACCAGGATATAATGGTTACGCCAGGGAGCAAGGATCTATTTGCAGTGGTTACCCCTTGGTAGTGGTAACCTTACGAAGGTTACAGGTTACGTTACCGGTCAGCACCGTAGCAAACCAAAACAGACTTGCTTCTTTTGTTATATACTGGCTCCTGAATCCACATTGTACAATGTGAAAATTGTTAGGAATATTCGAGCTTTTCTATCTCTTTTAGATTTAGGTATTGTTAAGGTAATTTCCTTATAAATACGAAAGTACATAATTCATCTGAGGGTGAATACATATAATTGACATATTTCGTGTTAAAAAAAACTGAGGTGTTCTAACCCTCGCAAAGGCCGGTGGAATGTTGCAGGATGTACCCGGTGCCACAGGAGAGGATGCGTACACAGAGGAAGGAGCCGACCGTGTTGTCGCAGCGCTGGCTCTCGCTGACGCAGTCGTGCTGGTCCGTCGCGCACTCGTTCACATCTGGCACAAACAATGAGCTATTATATTATAAAATCAAAATCAAAATCTTTTTATTCAAATGGATTACCAAGAACACTTTTGAATCGTCAAGTAAATTAACTACAACTAGCTTTACAAAATAATCACAATACTGTTTTACTGCGTGCGTCCAATAGGTAATCTTTGTAAATTCACAAACAAAACATAATATTATAGTGTATCAACTAATAAATACATGTATTGTATTGAAACACTTAATAAAGAAGATTTACAATGTAAATAGTTTGATTTAAAAAAAAACAATTAATATTTAGGTAATATTTCAATTGCCTATTGTTTTTCAGATAGCATACGTGATACGTTAAAAGTCTTCAATTATTCTGTGACGGAATTTAAGTAACTACCGAGAAAAATATATTCATATAATATTAAACAGTACATATATATATATTTAGAATACAAAGAAGTTTGCAAGAGTAGACGAGCTTCCACAGGCGGCACCCGCTCACAAGTATGACACATGAATCAGCCATCACTTTGCTCGACCATATTTTAGGGCACGTAACAACCCGACACACATGCCACCACCGCAGAGACACTTTGAGAGAGCATGACACACTCAAAAAACTCCAATAAAACTTCGATTGTACTACATACACTAGAGAAGACAGTATAAACCTCGTGCTGTTTAAAAGAATACAAGTAACAACGTGCTATAATTTCCCGTGAATTATCTGTTATCTGTTAATTAACTTGTAGCAGGTAAGTCAGGACACGCAGAAAACTTCAGAATGTTGATTTATGTTTTATTTATTGGTGGTTTTGGTTATTTTATTATATAATACAGATAAAAATATTACTTATATATACAACATGTTAGGTAAATGGTTTATACAGCCGGAAGTGATAGAGAAGGGTTGGTTTGTCAATGTTCAGATTTTCCGACAGTCAGCAAATTTCCTTTTGTACCTAAAACGGTACAGTGACAGCCCTGAGACAGCTCATTTAATTCATAATTACTATGACCGGGTGACCCCAAAATACCAGGAGAAACAATAAAAATACATCTAGATGGTTCTAATCAGTTTATTTCTACCTACTATTATTCTGGCGAATCGAGAAATGAATCCTGCAATTCTTATTTTATTTTATCGTATTTATTTTTAGTTTAAAAATGATATTTGGTTTTAAATGAATTTGAATTAATTATTTAATAGCCATTTTAGATTTTAAGACATGACTAACTTATTATCTTACGACATTCGACAGTCACTGCAGTGATAACAACTAGGTACCTATTTTTTAAATTTGAACGATAAGAATAAGTATGTTGTGTGAACTGTAGGCACAGATGAGATATTAAATTATTACCTTAAAATGTTCGCCTCTGCAGCCCAACTCTTTGAGTGTGCCGCACCTCTCACTCACACATAGGGTTGCCAGTTCTTAAAACCGAAACCAGTCAGCTTAGCCGGACATCTTTAATTTTTTAGTCTGAGTATAACACAACCATTTTTAAAGCGTCATATTTTTCCCATAAATAATATAAATAAAAAAATATAAATCCCAATGAAACAACAATAAAATTGAATAAATCAGTCTTCTTTATTATTAATCATTCAATATTAATTTCAATAATAGCAATAGTAGTTGGCAGTAACTACTATTGCAATTTTCAAAGGAAAACAAAGTAAAACAAAACGTTTAGTAGTTTAGTACAATTTTCTTTAATTTAATAGAAATACCAAATTTGATAATTCATTCTTCCTTTTTAGATATAATTCATTAATTACTTGCTACAATAACATTTAGCAATTTTTTTTTACCATTTACTTACCATAGTTTTATTTACAATAAATTCTTTTAAATTTTTAATGAAATAACACCAAATATGACGAAAACAAAAAAAACATCAAATTTAAATAGCCTAACAAAAGCCGGGCAATGTCTACGAGTAATTTGGCCACACACTCAACCAAAAACCTGACTGTGTCCGGCTTCATCCGGACGCCTGGCAACCCTACTCACACAGTAACTCAACATACTCACACCCAAGTGAAATAAAAAAAAGTAGAAAGATTTTCTCTCTTTCTAAAATAAAATTATGAAGGGTTCTGTATTTTTGTGTACTTAGGTATTGTATGTGATTTTGCAATATTATGAAATACCTACTATTAAACTTTAAAAAATATTATTTTAGTACCCACTATTCAAATTGTCGAAAACAAACTAATTTTATTATTAGAGATAACTATCCACAAATACTATGATATCATGCATTTCTTCACAAGTAACCAACCACTTATTCCAACAAAAATCATAATAATCAGTAAAAAACTAAATTTAGGCGTATTTACGTACTAAGACTGCATAAATAAGAACTAGTATTTTTGAATAAGGTCAAATAAAGCTAACAAAGCTTTCGGGTAAAATTACTCTGAGCACCTGAGATAGCAAAATTTTGTCTCTTTCATAAATTATGACGGGTCCTCGAAAATTATTTTCGTATTTTCGTGTACTATTAGAGTTTATCTGGTACTACTCAAGTTATTTATGTGGTTTTGCCTGTTTCTATGCGTCCCCACTGCATGGCACAAACCTTTGGTCGCCTTTGCCCCTATCCACTTTGCCCACATCACTTTTTGCTATAAATTTGGGACCTCAATAATACACTAAAGTAACAGCCTTTTTATTAAAAAACCACTCATAGTAGTAAGGCAACACAACTACTAATAATCGAGCAACATAACTTACTGAAACTCGTACGAAAACACACAAAATAGTTGTTTTTTCCTCACAAAAAATGCGTGCGATATATTACTCTTTTATTATATAGCTGCAGCACATCAATTTTAAGCGCGAACAAGCAATATAAATATACCTAATAACCTTGTAGATTCCCTGCATGGCAGTTCGATAATGGAAACATTAAACAAAGGTTTAATGAATGCCTGATAATTGTCTGAATACTAACCTGTGCAAATTTCACTATCTGGATCCATCTTAAACCCGAGTCTACAAGTGCACTCATAGCTGCCGTTGGTGTTGAGGCAGTTCTGGTTCTGGTCGCACATATGTATTCCTTCCACGCACTCATCTATATCTGCAACCAAGAACACACTTGTATCGCGAGATTTTAGCAAAGGGAAATATAGTTAATTCTGTAGTACAGAAATCTAAAACAACAGCGTGTTGTCGAATCCGTAAAGCTATTATAGGCGAGGAAAAGCTATAAAAACAGCCTCGTACCGACTTGAAAGTGTGAATAAAACTGCAGATTGACACAAAAATCTTGAAACGTCATTACCAAAGTAATTTAATGCATTATTATATGAATACAGGGCCAAGTTAAATATTTACCAAAATACTTATGTAGTTACAAATTTGAAGTTTCAATGTTAACTTAAACTTACCTTCACAAAATGATGTTCCAGGTTTCATTCGCATCCCTTCGGGACACTGGTTTACACTTCTGTTAAAAAATAGATTGGTTTTAAACGTAACGTTGAACTTTTACCTAAAATGTAACTACTACGAAGGATACTTGTTTCTGTTAATCTTCAGGCGATTTTTTATTTATTTATTTAATCTTTATACCACAAAAAAAAAATGTGTACAATGGCGAGCTTAATGCTATGAGGCATTCTCTAACAGCCAACCATACTTAATATGATAAATTGTCGGCGGTGCAGTAACAGAAAAAAAATTACAAATATGCAAAAGTATTTTAAAGTATATGAGTAAACCTATACTATACTAGATTGTTATAATAAACTGATTAATACATATAATATATAAACACAGAATAAAATATACTAGTATATATAATAATAAATTTACATTATACTATACTCATACAGGTATAAATACATACATACATTCATACATACAAACATACTTAAAATACATGACACAATGTTAATTAAATTTTCAATTATAGAACCATATTTTCAAACTTGTATCGGCTTTAAATAATATTCTTTAAGCTTACATTTAAAGGTGTATTTATTCTGAGCACTGCGGATATTTTTGGGGAGGCCGTTGCAGAGTTGTATAGCCTGAACTGTGAATGAATGAGAAACAAAACCTGAACGGTGACGAGGAGTAGAGAGACTAGTACTTTGAGAAGAACGAAGTGAACGCTTGTGAGTAGAGTCAAGGTATTGAAATCTAGATTTTAGGTAGTTTGGAGAGTTAGGATCGTTTAAAATAGAAAATAGAGTACAGAGTATTCTGACGCTTCTGCGTCGACGCATAGGTAACCATTTAAGTTGATTGCGAAAAGCAGATATGTGGTCATATTTACGAAGACAGAAGACGTAACGGATACAGTTATTTAGAAGTCGATCTAATTTGTTGAGAAGGTCCGTGTTTAAGTCTACATAGCACACATCACTGTAATTTGTACAAGTAGAAGTTTAGATTTTGTGCGCGGAATCGGGCGTCAGTTCAATTCAAATGCGGAGAGAGAGGTGCAGCAGTTGCTGTAGCGGATGGCGGTTGGATGTGTCGGTTCTGTTTCGGAGATAGGTCTTGATGATGGAGCTAACACACACAGATTCAATAAAAACAGCGGATTGCGGTATCGGTATTTAATCTTCTATGGTTCTTCTATAATTTTATATGGTCTGTATTATAATAACACACGCGGTGTCGCGGTGCGTCTTCGGCAAGCGGGGCGGGGGGCGCTTCAGTGCGCGCGGTGCGTTCGTGACGGCTAGCTTGGTACAACTGTCTGTCGATGCAGCGGGCGGCTTGCAAGGCGCTGGCGGCCTTGGGTACCTTTCCATCGTAGGTGTCGGTGTCGGTATGGTCACGTAGTCTTGTACATTGGGTCCCGTAGAATTATGTCAGTTATAAATAACGTACGGTCGGTAGTCGGGTATAGGGAATTTATTTATTTATAATAAGAAAATATATGCGAGCAAATTCGAGGGGCGAATTTTAGCGAACATAACTCGCGGCGGCCGGAAAGGGATCAAAACTATGGTTTGATCGGGAATAAACAGTGGATCCTTCGGAGGGTCAATTAAATACACACAAAAAATTTGTTTACAAATGTTGAAGCGGTAACCTTGTTTAGACGCCTTAATTTTATATAAACGTTGATAAACCAAACACAAAAAGGTTTTTCAAAACAGGGTAAGACATGTCTGATCTCCAGGAACAGACATCGGCACAACCCGGATATGGAGTTGAAGAGGCGGCTAGCATCTCAACAAAGGTCGCGGTGATAAGAAACTCTTATCGAAGGAGCGGTATGTGCTTTAAATTGCACTATATGTTTACGGAACCCTACAGCTAGTACATTGTCAAGTGCAATGTTTACTTAAATAAAACTTATTGTAAGTACGGACTCGACAGCGGCTTAAATTAAATATGAACTATCGGCGGATTACCTACTATACGTAACGAATAATAAATAAAATAGAAAAAGGTTTATTAAAATAACCTAAGCTAATTCTGTAGCTTGAACACGGGATACCAACTTCGTGTGCTACGGGTAACTTCGACGGCGCGCGGTGCGTACGGAAGCAAATTATAAGTAGGTAACTTACAGGTAGGAAAATAAAAATGTTCGAAGACGGATATTCGAACTTATACGTATTAATTTTACGTTCTAATGTCAAGACGTTTCGGAAACTAATTTCGAACACAAATAAAACAACCAAGTAAACTGGTCCTTGTGTTTCGTACACGGAGCATTAGGACGGACGGTTGTAATAACAAAGTTTTAGTTTTACAAATAAAATAATCGACGGAGTAAGTGCGGTCACGCTAATACCTAGTTAGTGTAAGTAAGTACTTATCTATGTAATATATTGTAGGTACTTATCGGTTATCGGTGTACGCAAAAAAAAAGTTGCAAATACGGACAGAGTTTAAAAATAAGTTATCCGTTTCGGTGTGATGTGTACCTAAACAAACATATAAGTTACGCGGTGCGAAGTTATAAGTAGATAGGACTAAAATATATGTCTGCTTCAACGCATTCCTACAACTTGGAATGTGTGAGAAACGGTTACCGTATAACTACATATAGTTGGTAGTTAGACGGGTGTTTGTTTTTATATCGGTAAAGTAATACGAGACAATTAGTTCACAATTTAGTTAACGGATTTGAGTACGTAATCGGTACGGTTGATTGATGTTATAAATCAAATCAAAAAATGAAGTAAAAACTTAATCGGAAGGTTTTAATATCAAAGCGGCAAAGTCGGGGGTTTCACATGTTAATTAACGGTTTATGAGATCGCGGAGTATAACTAGATAGTTTGATGTTTATATGCATCAAATATTAAACAAAAAAATAATAAAAACTTATTAGACAGTAAAAAATAATAAAGATTTTAAATATTTTCTGTAAAGACGGAGAGACATGAGCAATGCATGCGAGCGGTTAAAAAACGCGGCTTACAACTACATAACTTGATAAAAGATAATGAAAATCAAAAACTTAATCAAAACTAAATTGTGACTTATACCTAAATTAAATAAAACAAAAAATGTAAATGGAGCGGTGATTGAGCGGCGCGGGGTGAAGCGGTTGTTTTTCGGGATTAGCCATCGGTGCCAGCAGGCTTGAGTTATTTGCTGAGGGCTTTGATAACGGGACAAGCAGAGGTTTTCGTATCGGCTCAGGCGGATTAAACTTCCACTGGACGTTACGTTTACGGAACTCGTCATAAAGCACGGCTTCATTGTCCAGTAAGAACTTATTAACTTCGGTTAAATATTTATTAGCGTTATTTAGTTCCTCGATCGGAACGCATTAAAGCGGGTAGTCCACGGCGACTTACACAACGGGTGAAAGCGGCAATAAAAGCGTCTACGGAAAGGCTTGCGACGGCCTCCAAATGCACTGCCTTAGTGGCAAGACAAACAAAAAACACATAAATATGCCGTTACGGAGCGAGCGGAGCGGAGTAAGCGGAGCGGAGTAAGCTTGACTTTACAAGGTAGGGACCTGCAAAGTCGGTCGCGGTACCAGCAAAGACACGTGATACTTGCACGCGATCAATGGGCAAATCGCTCATTAGCGGTGGCTGTGAAATAGCACTAAAGCGGTGGCATGTAACACAACGATGCAATACTCTAGACACTTGACGTCGTATAGAAATGATCCAAAATTCCTGTCTAAGGACAGCAATTAAAGCATTAGGTGCGGCATGACAGTGTTGTCTGTGATAGTGTTCGATGAGTACGTATGTAAACCGGTGCTCCTTAGGTAAAAGCATCGGGTGTCGGGTATCATAAGACAAAACAAGTGATTGTTTGAGGCGACCTCCTACGCGGATAATGTTATTGGTATCGATAAATAAATCGAGCTTTTGTAACGATGTGCGGACGGCTTTACCCTTTTGTATTAATGGTATCTCGGAAACAAAGGCGGTAGATTGTACAAATTTAACAAAAAATTGTTTAGCGGCGCGTGTTTCAACCACAGTTAGGTATTTTAAACGAACACGGTGTTCATGTTTTGATTTAACGTTGTGAATAAATCTAAGTACGTACGCGGTTCCGTTTGCGGTGACGGGTCCTCTCCCTCTCACGGTCGATGGGCTGAGGCGTGAATGTGACACGTCCTTCACGCGGTGACGTGCGCGGTGATGTACGCGGTGATGTATGTGGTGATGAGTGCTAGCTCGCGGATCGGACCTATTTTTGGTGTGGGACCTCCAAGCAGACGGGTACTGCGATATAATTAAACTGCGGTGAGTTTGGCGAATGGGGTGTTTTGAAGAAAACCATCTATAAATTTCGGCTATCGGAGCCCATGAGGGGCGTTGCGTGGTACTCATAATCATAGCTAATTGCTTGGAGCCGGGGGGCATGTGAAACGCGGAGTCGCAATGGTTGCAACAGCTCGTGTGTTGCGAGCGTACTGCGGACGGAACGGTTCGGTATGCTGTGTAAGTACAGCTCGGTGCGGCTTGTCGGACTAGATCGGGGTGTCGAGCGGGATTTAAATCGGAGTACTGGTTGCACCCACGTAATGTGTGCAACGTTGAGTTGCAAAAGTTGCAACCGCGCTTTGGCTGCATTCGTGCTGCTGACGGGCGGTACAAATCTGACGGGTGACGAATCGGCGTGACGGACGGACGATCGGACTGACGGGCGGATCGCGTGACAGACGGACGATCGGATACGGGTTCAGTAAGACTGACGGGATCGGTTGTCTTCGGTTTATCGTTGGACAACGGTGGTGCTATATGCGCGATATGCTCGTGGTCTCGCGGAGGAGGAGTCTCGGTCGGCGATAGCGGAGATGGGTCGGTACGACGGACAGGTTCGACGGAAACCGTAATTTGGTCGGTGGGTTTCAGGACAACTTCATTTGAATGCATCGCATTCCTTATCTCCATATCTAACATGAAACTATGCATGTTTGAAAACCGGGTACGGTAGATGCCGAGGTCGGTATCCCCGAGATTACAAATCAGGTCCGTGTAGGCGGCCTCTAATTTGGTAAAATGCCTACAGAAAATCCTTTCCGCAAAGGCTATCGCGGTTGCGGTTTTGGCGGCTCGGATCTCGTCACGGACTTCACTTAGAAGTTCGTGCCTTATGTTAAACGTGGCTACGCACTTCAACATTTTAAAAAGTTAAATTATGGACAAACAAATAATATGAATGAATAAATATAGATAACTCGGATAAAAGTTAATTGAGCGGAATAAAATAAAACGGGGGGTAGGTAAGTACGTCAATGTTACCGTTACGGTCGTAGCGTCCAGTTAGTCGATTCAGCGTAATCAGCGGTCGGGTTTCTGTCGCTATGCCTCACAGCGTTCAGCGACTCAGCGGCTCAGCGGCTGTCGCGCTTGAAAGCTACGTGCGGTGTCGGCGTGACCTTAGCGGGACGCCTCGTGGTTTTATCGGCGGCAACGTGGTTTGGCGGGACCGTGTGGTTTCGGCGGCAACGGCGGCGTAGTTTTGGGGGCCGCGTGGTTTCGGCGGCAACGGTTTGGGAGGCCGCGTGGTTTCGGCGGCAACGGCGTGGTTTCGGCGGCAATGGCGTGGTTTAGTGGGACCACGTGGGTTCGACGGCAGCGGCGTGGTTTGGCGGGGCCGCGTGGTATCAGCGTCGGCGTAGTTTGGCGGGCCGCGTGGTCTTGGCGGCAACGGCGTGGCCTTTAGGGAGCGGGTGCTGCTGATGCGGACGTAGTCGGATAGCAGATGCGGATGCGGATGCGGATGGTCCAGTGATGGTGGCCCTCTTGGCTTCTCTTCCAGGACGATCCCACGATCTCGGTGGGACCTCCAAAAATGTGTGCGGAATCGGGCGTCAGTTCAATTCAAATGCGGAGAGAGAGGTGCAGCGGTTGCTGTAGCGGATGGCGGTTGGATGTGTCGTTTCTGTTTCGGAGATAGGTCTTGATGATGGAGCTAACACACACAGATTCAATAAAAACAGCGGATTGCGGTATCGGTATTTAATTTTCGGAAGTAAGCGGATTGTCTTTATTATAATTTTATATGGTCTGTATTATAATAACACACGCGGTGTCGCGGTGCGTTTTCGGCAAGCGGGGCGGGGGGCGCTTCAGTGCGCGCGGTGCGTTCGTGACGGCTAGCTTGGTACAACTGTCTGTCGATGCAGCGGGCGGCTTGCAAGGCGCTGGCGGCCTTGGGTACCTTTCCATCGTAGGTGTCGGTGTCGGTATGGTCACGTAGTATTGTACATTGGGTCCCGTAGAATTATGTCAGTTATAAATAACGTACGGTCGGTAGTCGGGTATAGGGAATTTATTTATTTATAATAAGAAAATATATGCGAGCAAATTCGAGGGGCGAATTTTAGCGAACAGATTTAGTGGATAGAATAATACGAAATCTGTATAAAAAGCGCAGAGGGGTAGTGACTTTTAGACAAATTTCTTTAACTTGCACTGAGCAACTCAGAGTGGGATCAATAATCAAACCTAAGTCTTTGACATGGTTACAGAAAGGAATTTGATTACCATTAAATAATATGGGGTGAACAAGTTCGAAGTTTATTTTACTTATTTGCCTAAGACTACCAACTACGATGCACTGACATTTATTAGGATTCACAACTATGCCGAATCGTTTAGACCAATCATTCATGTCTTTCAACACCTTGTTAATGTCACGAATGGCTACATCAAGGTCGTCAACTTTAGCTTGAGTATAAAGCTGCAAATCATCAGCATAAAAATGGTAAGAAGAACCAAGCTTACAGGAAAGGAGATTAATGAAAATGGAGAACAATAGGGGTGATAATATTCCTCCTTGTGGCATGCCGGAAGTAAGATTTTGCCAATTCAAAGCTAACCTATCTAGACGGAATGCTTGTTGGCGACCACTTATATAGGAGGAGAACCAACTTAAGGCTATCGCAGATACCTTAATGGACCCCAGTACTGCTAGGAGGAGATCATGGTCAACAGTATTGAAAGCATTAGAAAAATCAATTAGTAGTAATACTGTCACCAAAGCATCCTCCATGCCATCACGTATATCCTCCGTAACCTTAAGTAGCGCAGTACTAGTGCTGTGTCCTAAGCGAAATCCTGATTGTAACGGTCTAAGAATTTTTTTGTCATAAACATATTAAGTGTACTGTTGATGTGACTGCTTCAAGGATTTTAGATAAAAAAGCCAAAATTAAAATTGGTCTAAAGTGACTAACGGATGAGGGATTTGCTATTTTAGGCAAAGGAATGACAAATGCTTTACGCCATATACCAGGAAATTCTCCAGTAAACAGGGAGAAGTTGATGATGTGGGTCAGAATTGGAAGTATAGAATCTAGTATGTAGAGAATCATGGATCTGCTCACGTCATCACATCCAACTGCTTTAGACTTAATAGAGAGAATGATCTTTCTCACATTGTCATCAGTAACTGGTAGAAAGGAAAACGAGTCATTGTCTGGAATAGGTAAAGAACTAATTTCGGAAATAGATAAAAGCTTAGTGGCATCATCAAGGGAATATGTTTTAGAGAAATGGCAATTAAACTCATCTGGAGTAAATTTATGATTGGAAGAGTTGGAATTAGTTTTGCCGAAATCAAGTGATTTTATAAATCAGTTGGAGAAGGACTAGAGATTTTATTGAGGAAAAACTGGCGTTTAGCTCTTCTTACCATCTGGTTGCAGGTATTTCTTGCAGCCTTATATTGAGTCCAATTATTCTCAGTGCGCGTTTTCTTGAACTTCAAGAACATACAATCCCGTTTCGTCATTGCAATGCGAATTCCGTCGGTTATCCATGGAGCAGGTGGCCTTTTTATCTGGAATGACCGAGACGGCGCATGTACATCGTATAGTGCGGTTAACTCCCGATTTAAAATGACCACTTTTTCGTCGACGGTGTCTGCAGAAAATAGTTTGGACCAATCAATTCAGTCCATATCTTTTCTAAGATTGTCTTCGTTCATATTAACAATACTACGTACAAAAACAATCTCTGGTTTAAATTTAAGAGGTTTTATTTTATATGAGGCATACACTTAATCATGATTTGAAAATCCTCACTCTCGGCAGTTCTCCTCTCGGAGGAGGATCCGCACTCAACGAAACTTGAAAATTAAAGTATAAAGGTTTGGAAGGTTTGGCTATGTGATCGTCAAAGTGTTCTTTAAGAGAAACACTGAAATACCGAAAGTACACTGAGTAATGAAAGTAGTATCGTCTACAACTATACGCTTTTTAATTTTCTTAAAAATATAAAAAAGTGGGAAGCTCTACCCAGCGCTTCCCACTGTACGTGTCCATACCGAGGCTAACTTAGCGCTCATCCCCCAAGGAGTAGAAGTTAGCTGAAAACCAAAGTCTAAATATGTCATTTCAGGAAAAATCCTTGTGCGTGCATAGCACAAACACTCAGCCTTAGGCCAAAGAGTGTGACATCCATTCACACAGACACAGCCATGACATTGTCAAGAGAGCACGCATCGTGTAAAGCACACCCCGAAGAGCAGGACGCAATAAACCCCAATGAACCATTTGTGTAGGTACTAATTATTATGTATCAATGGAACAGCCTTGGAATTTACAAAGAGGCCACGCCCCATGCTTAACACACTTCGAAGAGCAAGACGCAATAAGCCCCACTGTATCCATGTAACTTGAGTCGTAGAGTATAAATGATATATTTCGGTTTTGAAGCCGGCTTCCACACCATACATGATCAAGGATTCATAAATAGGTTAAATTTATAGGTATATTATCAGTTCAAGTACGAAGAATAATAGTTTATAGTTTAATTGATCGATTAACGATAGAATTATTAATGCAATATTCAGTATCGCAGCTTAGCGTAATCAGCGTCCGACTACCCACAACTTGGCAAAGGTATACGTGTCAATTTTAATAATCTTCCGCAGTTTTTCGACTCTGACAGACAGCTCGGGGTGGACCTTTAACTTTCTACACTGTGTGATCTGTTGTCGTCATTCAAGTCTCTCGGCACTGAATTCACATTCGTATTTGACCCAATCAAACGGATCGTAACGTTAAGCGAGAGACGTTCAAACCATCTGTGAGCTCAGCCGATGTAACTTGAAGCCACTAATTAATGTTAACGATAAACATTCCGAGAGATCAGTAGGTTTTAGGCTTCCGATCCCCTGGCATGCCTCCATCATCTCCTTGTCTCCTCTTTACTTAATCAGGCGAGGTCTTTTTGCTAGTGTCATATAGAAGCCTTATAAATACTCAAACCTCAGAAGCAACATCCATCACTAATACAAGCAAAAGAGTCCTCCCCCTATTTGATGTCACTAGTCGCGTAGGTGAAGTATCACTGTAGCCTTACGGACGTACAAGGAGGCTCCGGAGGCCGCTCTGAGGAGGAAGAGGAAGCGGTTTAGAAGGGAATGGAGTTTATGAAGATTGCGTTTAGATAACGCATAGATGATACTAGCATAAGCTAGTATGGGGTGGATGTAGGTGACGTAAAGATTCAGCTTATATTTAAGCGTCATCTTACTGTACTTGCTTATCATGGGATATAGACGGCTGGGAACAAAAGCGGCTCAGTCTTTTACTATTTTAGTGTGATCGCGGAAGTTCAAACGCCTATCCAGAGTCACACCAAGATATTTGGCCTTGTTTTGCCAAGAAATGGCACGGCCGAAGAGTGAGAGGGAAGATGGTCCCGGAGGGCGGCCTTTGGTGAAGAGAATAATAGAGCTTTTGTCGGGATTCACTTTTCTGGAACCATTCGCCTAGGGCGGTGATTACAGATTAGAGTCTCTAGATTGTTGTTTAGTTAATTGGTCTAGAAGTCTCCGTTAAGTGACTGAAGAGTTCCATCGACGGTGCTCGCCGGAAAGTCTTTTGAAGGGAAGAGATAAACCGATGCAATGATGATCGGCAGATAGATTATGTGATATGTAGGTAGTAACAATTGTACAGAGGTCAGAAAAATGTAGGTTGTTTACCTCGCTCTGGCTAACAGCCTTGTTTTATCAATGATGACAGGTCTCTAACCCTACAGGGCAGGAATCTAACCCTAATGATAATATACGGCGACTTTACTTACTTCCATAGGTGTTGTTCTACCTAAATGGACAACGTTTGTCTGTCCTGTGTCTACTAAGTGGACCGAAAGGAGCCCTAAATGACAGCCTAAACTTAGAGAGGACATAGAAGTTAGGGACAAAATCTAACATAAATTAAAGGTATATACAAATAAAAAAATACAATCTGAGTCCACCAGTTTGTCCTGCACAAACACTTTTAAACTTAACACCTTATTTATGATTAACAAAATACTTTTCTGAGAAAAAAGGGCAAAACTTTGTTTTTGCAATATGTATTTTTTTTTTTAATATGGGCTCGCACGGTCTTTGTTCACCATTAAGGCATTTGCCAGAGTCAAATAATTTATCTTGTCTTTGTCTGTATAGCGGCGTCGCGCGTCCTAGTTTTTGTGTCCCAAGTTAGGGGCTCACGAGCGAAGCAGCTAATTCAAAAACAGAATCCTGAGCAAAGCAAGGAATTCTAAGGCACGAGACACAAATAATTTTGCAGCCGCCGTGAGAAACACACAAAAAAATGGTCGCAAAGGTGTGACAGAGACAAAGAAAATGTGTGTGTGTCTTTTCCTTTTTACCTTAACTTGTTATAATAAACATCAACAAACTGGCGGACGTTAATAGAAAGATCCCACGTAACATTTAATCATATTATTACGGCCGGTAATTATTTGACGCGTAAATTTCCGGAATTATCAAAGGATAAAAAAAAAAATGGGGTTGCATTTGTTGGGCTTCCATTACAATCAAGAATTAGCTAGAACATTGCTCTACTTAGTGAACCCAATACTTTGGACGTAAGGTTTACTCTCCTTTGAATTCCCGCAAGTCGCCAGTCAGTTCAGTTCTGTTTCGGTTTTTAACTACGTTCGAAATACCTTAGAAAAGCGATTACACCTGAATACGACTACTGCAAGGTTTAAACGGATTACTAAAGTTTGGCTTACGGTAAGGACTCTGTATTTGCGTACAGAGAAGTGCAATAAATTATCTTCATCACCAATCACCAAACGGAATTTTAGTTACCCTAACTCGTAATAAATGGTGTCAGAAGCTGAAAGCCGTTATTATTGTGTGACGAAGAAGATCGTACTTCACGTTCGAGACGGCAAACGGTGACGGATCGTGCACGTCAACCACGGAATGCTAAGCAACAAGGTGAACCTTTCACGTCGAAAGAAGTAGCAGCGACTGCGGCAAACGCTTCAATGGACTTCTGAGTGCTGTTGGCCGCCATCCAGTCTATGCAAGCTGCCCAAAAAGCCAATCATCGCAGCAGAAAGCCTAAAAAGCTAATGAAGGCCAATCAAGTAGCTAGTTTTCGAGAGCAGGGGGATTTACGAGACGCCATCATTAGTAAATTCAAAACAGGCCTTCGTGAAATTGGCAAAAGGTGAGGAGTATGAAAGAAATCAACAAAGCATCAGGAGCATACCAATCCGACCAGCTGAAAGAAACAGAAGGTAGACGGGAATGAAGACCGCCTTCAAGTAATTAAAAGAGTCAATATAGTTGAAAGCACGTGAACCAGTCGTCACCATGGGGTCTTTTGATGGCTCATCTTCGAGGTCAGCCTTCCACCATCAATATAAGACCATGGTGAAGGGAAACATATGAAGAGACGAATACGCTTTGACGGCTTTGACTCATACTCTTCGAGGATGGAAGAACTTTGGAGATGGTTTATTTTTCAGGAAATGGATGTTGTGTCATCGCAAAAGACACAGTTCATCGTCCAAAGTGGATTACTGCTAGAACCTTAATGATAACATAGGAGGTATAACTGCAGTAAGAATTGTCAATCTTAGCGATAGTGTGGTTCTGGTTAAAAAGAAGGATAGCAGTTCCAGGTTTTGTGTGAGTTACCGGATCTTTAATAGCGTTACTAAATAGGACAGTTTGCTCTGCCTTAGATATATACGCTGGACATGCTTAGTGGTATGAACTACTGGCAAGTAAAAAACAATCCATAAGATAAAGAGAAGACAGCATTTAGCACAGGCCAACCAATTGGCAATTCAATGGCAATGGCTTTTGGCCTTCTATCGAGACTTTTTTCTCAAGGGAAAATAAAAAAAAATATTCTGATGAGTCCGTTAATAAAATTTATTACACTTTTTAGTACTACCACTTTTTAACAATGTTTTATTCTGATTTTCCGAATACCTGAAAGCAAATTTAATTTTCGGTCATTTTCCTAAATTACCGAACTTTTGTATTTTGTCCACGACTGTACCGCAAATGTTTTTCAGATTATTTCCTTGTAATAGTGTAAATATGCTCACATATTATTCTAAGTAGAATTGTTCATACTGTAATCCAGCCCAGTAAAGCAAAATCATCGCCGGCTATTGAAAATCTTTAAAAAATATTTCAATACGGCGAAATTCCCGATACCGTAGTATAGAAGAAAATATCCTCACAATAATAAAATGTAAATCGGTACCTGAAGATAAGGGTTTGAGGATAACCTCTACACCTAAACAAAAAATATAGGTATTGGTAATTTAATTCCTGAACTCCATCAATCCTTTACCATCAATAATACTTGCTTCAGGAAGTTACACTATTTTCTATTTTTTAGGTACGCTTCACACGTACTTTCTCAAATTTTTCAGTTTAAATTGATTTTTTTAATCTTTACATTTTTTATCTGTCAGTTATTCAAAATCAAATTTTAAAGTCAAACAGTATGTCAAAGTAAATAGGTTTGACATTTCTTCCATGGATATAGAAATAACAATAAAATTTTGGAATTAATCACGCAAAAAGAAAACTAAAGTTATTTACAGAATAAAAAATATATAACTAAACAAATCACTTGCTACAGTTGCAGCAATGGTCAAGAGTCTTATGGAAAGAGTACTAATGAGACTACTGAGTGTTTTCACTTGTTTAACGAAAGCCAATTTTAAGTGTGTGTTCTTTCAGAAAGAAGTTCACTACCTTGGCTACGGTATGTCAGATGAAAGCGTTCGAACAGACCCAAATAAAGTCAAAGAAGTAAAAGTATGGCCACTTCCAAAAAACAAAACGGAAGTGAGATCTTTTTTGGGCTTGTAAGACCTTTGGATTTAAACCTACTACAGAGGCTTCGTCAATAACTTTTCGAAAATACCCAAAAACCACAAAATAAAAAACTAACTTTTGTCTGGACTTACTCGCTTATTTTTATAAAATTAGTAAGTTAGAGAAACGAGGCTTGTTTTGCTACAAAAACTTTACTATCGGCAACGCCATACTGACCTGCCGACCTCGTCTCTGGGCTTGCAATCATACTCGCCAAGGGTGTTGACGCACAATTGCTCCGGGGGACACAGGTCTTGCTCATGCTCGCACTCATCTATATCTGTAACATATCACTTCATAACTACAAATTGTAGTAGCTTATATACAACCCAATTCATATATATACATTATAGAGTAAACCGACTGAATCCTGACTGACCGATATATTTACGCACAGCCTAAATTCAAATAGGAAGTTTGAATGTAAATACGTCACTTTTGGAGCTTAATATTGAAATTAGTTTTTTGATTTCAGGTTGAAAATTAAGATTGACATGTGTCGAGCGTTAGCGTCCCCTAACGATAGTGTGAAGAGTGTGTAAAGTGTGTGTAAAGATATTTGCGAATAATGTTTTATTAACTTCAGTATGCAAAAATTAAATAAAAATTGTCGTTAACGTTTAAGTGCGTGATTATTCTCAAATCAAGTCAAGCTAACATGGCGGGGATTCCCTCGTCCTTCCAATGATTGGCTGTGACGTAGTAAGTGTAGGTGGCCAATCTTTGGATACATCCAAGTTACGTTTCTTTTCGTCGACATGCCTCCGGCCTTGGAATCTTCCGGTTCCAATGCTGTCTGCATCTGGGCCGCATCAAAAAGTGCGTCTTACGGTGTCTGACGCTGTGCGAATGTCAGCCACTCGTGCTATGTCATCTTTGCCAGGAACAACGTTGACAATGCGTCCTAAGTGCCACTTCATTGAAGGAAGATTAGCGTCCTTGATGAGTACAAGCGTACCTGGTTGTGATGTATCGACACCACTTATCCATTTGCATCCTGTCTGTAACTCCGAAGCATAAATGTAGAGTGACCAAAAATGGTGTCGTATTTGTTGTA
The DNA here is from genome assembly GCA_946406115.1 of Apoda limacodes. Classification (NCBI taxonomy): domain Eukaryota; kingdom Metazoa; phylum Arthropoda; class Insecta; order Lepidoptera; family Limacodidae; genus Apoda; species Apoda limacodes. Next base: position 2,250,389 of record OX291540.1, on the reverse strand, counting down.
CATGTTGATAGCGCGTGAGCACGGTGCTTGTGTCTTGCCGCATGCCCTCGTATACTGGCGCTGTCAGTGAAAGTCCAACAAGGAAATGAGCAGCACTGAGTAGAAGTAAGTTGTTAGGATCAGAAGACATGTGAAATAGTACGTGAATTGAGTATCGCTTCTACTTGAGTAAGCACAGTGGAAAACTCTTCAAAGATAAGATATGCATTACCGATAATTGCTGGATTTTTCAAACCTAAATTTTTCATTCAAATACACTTTTAAACAGCACTTTTGAATCGTCAGATTAATTATTAATTAAGAAAACTACCACCGGTTCGGGATACTTTGTAGTAACTTTTTTTTATTAAACTTTCTTTGACATATATTTTAAATTTATTTGAGGGTAAATTAACCACATGTACCGGAACTATTTGTAGAAAAATATATTTTGTATTGCAAAAGAGCTACGTACCTTTTGAAGACGATATTTTGGAACTACCAATTTATATTTTATTTTAACTTATTTTAGCAATCACAGACAATTTTTACGTACATACATAATACAAGCGAAGATACATTGGCAAAAAACAGTTAAAACTATCAATTTCCCTAAATAGGTTCGTAAGAGAAATTCGAGGTCCTAATTTATAGATTCACCGTACTGCTCTCTTTTGCAAAATAAAGACTGTATCAATATCAGCTTACACCAAAGCAAAATGCCATAAAACATGAAGGAATGGAAATAGCTAAAGTAAAACAAGCGAGCAGTGTCAACATCTGTAAGCTGCCTAACTTTTCTAACTGCATAAGCAGCTGAACTAAATTTCCCTGCAAGAACTGAGGTGTGAGGGTTCCACTGCAGCCTTTTGTCTAATTAAAAACCTACAAACGCTGTTGAGTCTAATAGTTTCATTTCCTCTCTGTTTAAGCATAGTTTTGTTCCTATATTTCTGACATTTGGCATCATAAATTTTAAACACTTAGTCTTTTCGCATTAAGAAGTAAGTTATTTGCCGTAAACCACTGTACAACCTGATAAAGTGCATTACTTAAGTCGTCTAATTAGTTTGACAACTTTAAATAAAAGAGAAGTTTTATGTTGCACGCAGTAGAATGCCTTTGATAGATCACAGAAGATACCAATGGGATTTCTTAACTGTTCCCAAGCATCAAATATTTGTTGTATAAGTATAACACCTGCGTCAGTTGTGTAACGCCCTTTTGTGAAACCAAACTGTTGAGGATGAAGTAATCTATTTACGATAAAATTTTTAAGACTCTGATTAAACATAAGTTTTTCAAAAAAATTGCTTGAGGTAGGCAGTATAGAGATAGGTCTAAAATTATTAGGATCATCTTTACTTTCACTTTTAAAAAGTGGTATTATTTGATTATATTTCATTTTGTCTGGAAATATGCCTTCGTCAACACACTTATTAAATATTATGGCTAAGATTGGATAATATCAATCATTTCGGTAAGGACGTTAACTGATATACCCCATAGGTCATCAGTTTTTTTCTGAGTAAGTAATTGAAATGTCTTTATAATGTCTTCAGAGGTAACATGCTCAAATTTAAATATAGCCTTGCATTTATTTACATTACATTTTTAAAGTAACTCTGATTCTGATGGAGAGGAATTTAATGCATTAGTTGTAATTGTAGGCATTTCAGTTAAATATTTCTCAAAAGAACCCAGTCCTTGAATTTCATTTTATCATCTGGCCTAAAAGTTTTTACTTTAAACACTTGCTCAAACTTTTTATTTTATATACTTAAGAAATCAAAAAAAATCATTATAAAGAATATATTATCATGCATGAAATGTAGAAATGGAATTTTCTTTTCCATATTTGCTTTAAAATTGTCTAATCGAGCAGTGGTTACAGATCTACAAGTTACTAGTTGAGATTTTTTTTATCGTGTAGAATATTTATTATTTGTCCACAGTTATTGGATGGCATATTGTGAATAATAGATTTATCCTTTCTTTCAACGTTACACAAAATATTATCTAAACATGTAGCTGAAGTCGATGTAATTCTAATTGGTTCCAGAAACAAATAATTTAAGTCCAAACCTGCCTAAATTGTATAGTGACCTAAAAGAGTGGCGTTTCCTTTATAGATATAAAGTTCATAATCGGTCTGATTTTAGCGCTTCACAAAAGTTCTGATAATTGCTTGATTAACGGCTGGAGAGTGATATGACATGATTAGGCATTTGTCTCAGGATGAAGCCGGTTATGAAAATGCCCGGGACTTATTATACAGATGCTATGACAACATAAGGCAAATTGCTCATAGTTATATCAACGTTATATTGCCATTGCCTCACATAACAGAGGTGGCGAACCTGCGGCGAGAGCTGCTTAACCCTATGTTGGTTGGAGTTAATGGACTAAAGGGATTGGGGCTTCAGGTAGATAAGTATTAGTCCTTGCTACTTGTTCATTTGGCCAAATACTGGGCTGAGAGCCTACCTTCTGTTTTCTCTCCCGCTTCTCTCCTTCAGCCGCCTCTACATAGAGCATTACAAGCACCACGGCATCTGCCCCAAAGGGCCCCTGCACCCCGCTATCCAATTTCGAGGGTTATTAGTTCAGCGGCTAGACCACCACATTCAAACTGCTTTTTTTATACCACTAAGGTGGCAAACTAGCTTACGGTCCGCCTGATGGTAAGCGGTCACCGTAGCCTATGGACGCTTGCAACACCAGGGGTATCACTTACGCGTTGCCGACCATTCAGAAATCTAATAACTTCTTTCTTGAAGAACTCCATACTGTAGTCCTTGCAGAAAACCTTGGCAGGGAGCTCATTCCACAACTTAAGCGTTCGCGGGAGAAAGTTTCTCTGAAACCGCACTGTACGCGACCATTTAGGTTCTAAAGTGTAATGAATTCCCTGCCGATGGCGAGCGGTGCGATGGTAGAAAGTAGCAGTGGGCATCATTTTGAACAATTCCTCAGAACACAAACCATTGTACAAGCGGTAGAACACACACAGTGAGGCAAAGTCTCTCCTTAGACTTAAGGGCTCGATACCGCAAGTGAGTTTGGGATAGTCGACAATTCTCACAGCCCGTCGTTGAACCGAGTCAAAAGGGCCAAGCTGGTATCCGCGTGCATCCGCCCAGAGATGGCAGCAGTACTCCATATGGGGCCGGACTTGCGACTTGTAAAGTAGCAACCTTTGCCCCGACGTGAAGTACTGCTTCGCTCTGTTGAGTACACCAAGTTTTTTGGACGCCAGCTTTACCTTATCTTGTAAATGATCTCGGAACTGAACATCGCTGGAGATGTCGACACCAAGGATCCCAATGCTCTTGGAGATGGAGAGGGGAGTGTTCTGGAATTGTGGGACTACAGTGAATGGAGTTTTCTAAGCGGTGAACGCGCACACTTGTGTCTTTGTAGGGTTGAATCGGACCAAGTTTACCCGTCCCCAATCAGAGACCTGGGACAGTGTGGTCTCGATTTGAGACACAAGTTCTCCGCGGTTTTCCTCCACAACGGAACGAGGGATTTTTGCACGACCCGTGTAAAAAGCGTCTCCAGTACTGTCATCTGCATAGCAATGTATGTTGTTGATGTCTAAACATGTCATTGATATGCAGTATAAACAGCGTAGGAGACAGCACAGAGCCTTGCGGGACACCAGCATTAATGTCCATGCTATCAGAGCAACTACCGTCAACTACGTTTCGTATGCGTCTGCCGGACAAAAACCCATTTGCACAAACCCTCGGGCACTCCGTAAGATGGCAACTTCGATAAAAGACCCCGGTGCCAGACCCGATCGAACACCTTCGCTATGTCCAGGCTATATGCCAATGCCTCCCCCTGACTCTCAATGGCTAGTGCCCATCGGTGAGTGAGATACACTAGAAGGTCACCAGTCGAGCGACCGTGGCGAAAGCCATATTGACGGTCACTGACCAGATCGTGTACTTCTAGGTATCTTAGAAGCTGTGTGTTGATCACACGCTCCATCACCTTAGAGAGGAGAGAGGTAATAGCGATAGGCCTGTAATTCGATGGATCTGATCTATCGCCCTTTTTGGGCACCGGGTGCACATTCACAGTCTTCCATGAAGACGGAAATTGCCTAGTGTGGTAGGAAAGCGCGAAGAGGCGCGTGAGTACAGAACATAACTCAGGAGCACACTGCTTAAGCACCACTGCTGGTATACCGTCTGGCCCACTCAACTTATGTACGTCTAGAGAAAGCAACGCTCGCCGGACCTCCCGCTGTGTTATGGAGATTTCCGGCATGGTCTTACCGCACCACAGTATAGTAGGTGGTACAGCGCCTTCATCGTTCATGTTCGAGTTCGAGGCAAAGAGAATGCCCAGAAGATCGACATTCTCCTTAGCACTATGGGCCAAGTCACCATCGGTCTTTCGCAGTGGTGATAACGACGACTGGCAAAAGTTCCCTTCGGCAGCTTTGGAAAGCGACCAGAAAGCACGACTCCCACGACGAAGGATAGCTCGCAAGTCGCCCACATATTTTGCCAATGAATTGGAATTTTGCTCTGGCAATTGCTTTCTTACTGAACCTCGAGAAAGCATTTAATTAGCGTTTTAACTCAGAAATATTCGGATCCTTATTATAACGAGCCGTGGTCCAAGCCTCATATGCATTTTGCTTAAGAATTTTAGCTTTTCTGCAAGACCTATTAAACCACGGTCGTTTTTTGACGCCGGCAGCTACTCGCGGGTTAGGAATATAGCATTCCATATCAGCAAGGATTGTCTCAGTGACTGCGGCTGCGCAAACGTCAGGATCTTCTGAGTTAAAGCAGATCTGCCTCCACGGGTAAGATGCGTAAAATTCTCGCAATCCATCCCAGTCTGCCGACTTATAGTGCCACACACGACGCCAAATAGTTGGCCCAGAAGGATCGGGTTGTGTGCATGACACTTGAGTCCGAACGAGACAGTGGTCCGAGGAGCCAAGAGGCGCATCCACTGAGACGGAGTATCCGTCCGGACGAGTAGTCAGCAGAAGGTCCAGTAAGGAGCTCATATGTTCCTCTATATCTGGTATTCTCGTTGGAGAAAGTACCAGCTGCGAGAATCCATAGGTCAGAGCAAATTCATGAGCAGATATCCCAGCATAGTTATTGGTTCGAGAACTGAGCTACTCACGATGGTGGGCGTTAAAGTCTCCCAAAATAACTAGTTCTGCTGTGGGATATTGCTCTAGAACTTTGTCAGTCGTCAAACTCAGGTGCGTGAAGAGTCGAGTTACGTCCGTGTCACCGCTATGAGACCTGTATAGGCACGCATAGATACGAGTGTGGCCGCCGTAATCTACGCGCACCCACAATATTGACAGGTCCCTGTCTTCAAGGCTATGAAGGCGGCGACACCAGATATCCTCCCGGACGAACATACATACACCGGCACGACAAATTGTGTCCGAGTTTGTAGCCGGGATAGTGAAGGTATGATGTGTCGGCCGGGCAGGATATCTGCGTCTACGTTAGAAAAGAGCTCATTTATTGAGAAAGGTTATAGGCTATTTATCATCACGCTAAGACCAATAGGAGCGGAGCACCAATGAAGTATGTTTCAAAATTGGGTTGTTTTTCCTTTTAAGAGCTTCGCACGGTTAAAGTTTCGCAAAAATCATGTATGACAGAATTGTTCCCCTTTAAAAGTTCAAAAAAAAAAATCTGTGACAGCATATATCTGTCTTTTAAGGTTGGCTCACTATAACCTTTTTTTGCTAACCAAATTTGTTCTAAAATAATATTGCGAATGTGTTTTTGCAAATGACTAGATTTTGCCAGCGGCTCCGCCCGCCCTGAATTTGGTTATCGGCGTGGAACTCCTTAATTAACTAATGATTTATTATTCTTATGACGTTTGCTATAGCAAACTGTAGCTATAACTATAGTTCGTTTAAGCTCGGTTATAGTTATTCCCGCGGGAACTTTTGAATGTTTCGGGATAAAAAGCCTATGTGCTATTCCAGGACCTAATCAATAGGTGTGCCAAGTTTTATCTCGATCTGTCCAGTGTCTGAAGCGTTATTGAGTTACAAACATCCATTCTGACATTTTTAAAAACTTTCACATTTATAATATTAGTAGGATTAATCCTTATCCAAAAAATATGTTATTCATCACAAGTATTTAATTTAAAATTAAATTGCCCTGTACATCATTCGACTACAGTATGGGTTTCTTCAAGAAAGAACTTATCAGATTTCTGAAGGGTCGGCAATGCTCGAGTGATACCCCTAGTCTTACAAGCGTCCATAGGCTACGGTGAGCGGTAAGCTTGTTGGCCACCTAAGTGGTATTAAAAAAAATGCGTTCTGGGTCGATACACACAAAGTATGTAATTATTAAGTTCAATACAAGAAATTTCTATTATGCGATCAAGTGAGAGGCTAACTATATTATTTATTATATACAATTATAAATGAATCCCCTCGAATTCATTTTGTTGAATAAAGGCACTGGACAAATAATGATTGGGGAAACTAAACATTAATTCATGTTCACTTAACCAATGCTCAGATACACACAATGAATATTATGACTTTTCAAAACTATTTTTATTTCCACTTCCTTGCCTGACATGCTTTGTATATTTTGATGAACAATATTAAAAAAACAGACATTGTCTGTTCTTAAAGGACACAGTTTAAATAATGATCTAAAATAGGGACTAAACAGCTAATAACATCAGCACTAGCCAGAGAGTTCGATAGACTCCTTAACTGAGGTAAGCAAACAATGACATAATATACAATATGAAATAAATGTTACTCAAATACAGTTTTAAATTATTGTGACACCAGCAACATTTACCAAATATTACCTAAGAAAATCCATACTAATATTATAAATGCGAAAGTAACTCTGTCTGTCTGTCTGTCTGTTACCTCTTCACGCTTAAACCACCGTACGAATTAAGATGAAATTTGGCATGTAGACACTCTGAGTCCCGATATAGGACATAGGGCACTTAAAAACGTCAAGTGTTAGTCAGTTTGTTTTCTACGTATTCCTCTGTACGTGTGTTTCCTCCTAAACGGCTGGCACGATTTGGGTAAAATTTTGTCTAAATATTTCAATGGGTTCCTGGGTTATTTGAAAACACAATTGGACCCGGTAGGTGGCGCTACAGTCGGTGTGTCAATGATCTTCTCCTAAACAGCAGTGACAATTTCAATGATATTTTTTGTATACGTTTTAGTTGGTCCTTGAAAGGTTTGAATTTACAAATCGACCCGTGAGATGGCGCTGCAGTTGGTGTGTCACTGTATATTATGTCATTGTTTGCTTACCTCAATAAATTAAAAAAAACCAAGGTCTCCCATGGGTCTCCCCCATTCGCACCCAGCTTACAAATTCAAAATTGAAATTATCTGGTGCTAATCATTCGAGCCAATCAATTTATTATTGTATTTATAATAAAAATTAAAAAAAATAGGCATTGCAACCTTTAATCAATCGGTTTATGTTTTCCATATCTACGCTTTTACTGATAGCGAGATAGTGCTTTGCTGGCTAAAATCTTCCGTCCATTTATTGAAGATATTTGTGGCCAATATGATTTTCAAGATTTAGGATTCTTTCACTCCATCTGAGTGGAGGCATGTTTCAGGTGTGCTGAACCTGGCTAACGTTTCTTCAAGCAGATGTATGGCCTCAGATTTGATCAATCATCCTCTCTGGGTCTGACAGGCTCATTCGGCCAGAGTGTGACTGGCCCACTCCTCGTATAGAGTTAGCAGACTCTCTCCCGGGCTTCGAGTTCTAGCGGTGAAGATCGACCCTCCACCTTGTATGTATTTGCTGCTGACTCGGTTCAACTCATTTGAGAAATTGGTGGGAGCGATTGGTTAGATTAACCGATTTGTCAACAACGTCCGACGACCAACGGTTAGCGATTCAGAACCGGTATAAGACTGAGAGCCGTCAGAATGAGAGTAGTCGATGCATGTTCTAGTGCGTAACGTATAACGAGAGCCATTTCGCATCTTGCTTGAGGATATTCATGCGGTCTCTTTAAGATTGAGGGAGCTTTAGCCAGATGTAACCCATTCCTCGACGATAGTGGGCTTATACGGGTTGATGGATTACGTCACGCGAATTTACTTTATTCAAGAAAGCTGCGTGAGAAACTTTCATGTAGGACTTTGCAGTCTTCTTGCCATCCTCCAACAGAAGTTTTTGAGATCATAAGAAATGTGTTATTCAAGTGCATACCATGTTTTCGGCTCAAGGCTTCCATGAATTAGCCCCAAACGAGCAATTTACTTCAAAATTATCTTTATCTTTTGCAGCAGCTATCGCGATGGTTGGATAAGACTGAACCTCCAAAAGTGGGTAATTTTGTCCTGGTCTAGGAGATGAAATGCAACCTCTTCTTTGGAGGCGTGGTCGCGTTCTGTGCTCTTTCCCGACTCGAATGGTGTCCCTCGTGTTGTAGAAGTCCGAGTAGTTGACTATCCTGACAAGAACTGTCATCATCTAATCGCGATTGCCTGTATTCTGGGGCATTCGGTCTCTAAGTCAGACTCAGTCTGGCTGTGGTGGGGTCCCATGTACACATGTTTTTGTGTGTAGGCTAGTTGCCGATGTGTACCCCTCGCACCTCTGACACGACCTATTTTTCTACTATAAGAAAACACATGATTGTTATCGTTTTAGAAGTAGTTATCTAGTGTTAATTTTAAAGTATTTTATGATCTTTGTGGTGGCAAACAAGCTTACGGTCCATCTGATGGTAAGCGGTTACCGCAGCTTATGGACGCTTGAAACACCTGGGTCATCACATCACTCGCGCATCACAGCACAGAAACAGAACAAAGGGCTTAGCATGAGTTTACTTTCGTATTGTTAAAGTTGCGTATGATGAAGAATTTTGTGTGGAAACAATAAAAATTCCATCTGAAGGCCTCAGCGAAACTACATTCTTCATACGAATTTTTTTTGCTAGACTTTACATAAAGATCCGTTAACGATATAATTAAGTAAACCCGTGCTTAGCCCTCTGAAAGATAGCTTTATGATGTTGGGTTCCAAGCTACATAGGTATTTACTATTATTGTGTGTTACTAAAACAAATATTATTATAACTTATCTTTTACATAATACACGTCATACTTATCACTGAATGCATTTATCTACACGAACTGGAATTCCAGCAGCAATTTTTATATTTTTTGCAGTTTACTCGCGCGCCTCTTCGCGCTATCCTACCATACTAGGCAATTTCCGTCTTCATGGGAGACTGCGACTGTGCACCCGGTGCCCAAAAAGGGCGATAGATCAGATCCATCTAATTACAGACCTATCGCTATTACATCTCTCCTCTCCAAGGTGATGGAGCGTGTGATCAACACACAGCTTCTAAGATACCTAGAAGAACACGACCTGGTCAATGACCGTCAATATGGCTTTCGCCACGGTCGCTCGACAGGTGACCTTCTAGTGCATCTCACACACCGATGGGCACTAGTCATTGAGAGTCAGGGGGAGGCATTGGCATGTAGCCTGGACATAGCGAAGGTGTTCGATCGGGTCTGGCACCGGGGTCTTCTATCGAAGTTGTCCAAATGGGTGGCTAGCTTTTTGTCCGGCAGACACATGCGAACCGTAGTTGACGGTGGTTGCTCTGATAACATGGACATTAATGCTGGTGTCCCGCAAGGCTCTGTGCTGTCTCCTACGCTGTTACTACTACATATCAATGACATGTTGGACATCAACAACATACATTGCTATGCAGATGACAGTACTGGAGACGCTTATTACACGGGTCGTACAAACATCCCTCGTTCCGTTGTGGAGGAAGACCGCGGAGAACTTGTGTCTCAAATCGAGACCACACTGTCCAAGGTTTTTGACTGGGGACGGGTAAACTTGGTCCGATTCAACCCTACAAAGACACAAGTCTGCGCGTTCACCGCTAAGAAAACCCCATTCACTGTAGTCCCACATTTCCCAGAACACTCCCTTGGGATCCTTGGTGTTGACATCTCCAGCGATGTTCAGTTCCGAGATCATTTACAAGATAAGGTGAAGCTGGCGGACAGAAAACTAGGTGTACTCAACAGAGCGAGGCAGTACTTCACGTCGGGCCAGCGGTTGCTGCTCTACAAGTCGCAAGTTCAGCCCCATATGGAGTACTGCTGACATCTCTGGGTAGGCGCAAGCTTGGACCTTTTTACTCGGTTCAACGACGGGCTGTGAGAATTGTCGACAATCCCAAACTCACTTGCCGTATTGAACCCTTAAGTCTGAGGAGGGACTTTGGCTCCCTGTGTGTGTTCTACCGCTTGTACAATGGGATGTGTTCTGAGGAATTATTCGAAATGATGCGCACGGCTACTTTCTACCATCGAACCGCCGACCATCGGCAGGGAATTCATTCTCACACTTTAGAACCGAAATGGTCTCGTACAGTGCGGTTTCAGTGAAACTTCCTCCCGCGAACGCTTGGGTTGTGGAATGAGCTCCCTGCCAAGGTTTTCTCTAAGGACTACAGTATGTGGTTCTTCAAGAAAGAAGTTATTGGATTTTTGAAGGGTCGGCAACGCGCGAGTGATACTTTTGGTGTTGCAAGCGTCCATAGGCCACGGGGACCGCTTTCCATCAGTGCTTGTTTGCCAAAAAACATAATTCCGGTTTTGAGGGTTAATTCAGTGTATGGAAAGCGATATGGCTAATCACCGATGCGTTTGCGAAATATTAAGCTTTAAATTTTACGAAAATGGTGGTGGGTATGGAACCCTAAGTGAATCCGACTCGCACTTGGCCGGTTTTTTCTTCAAATTACAATTAATTAAGGTTATAAACAATGTTAAAGTTAAAGATAAAACCAGTACTGTTACTCAAAAATCCTAGTGGACTTGAGAGCCTTATTGTATGAGGGACTGGTAACGTGTTTGATATTATGTGTAAGTTGCCTGCAACGTCATCAAAAGTAAATTAATTTCATGTCGCAAAAAAGTATCAAAATATTCTGCAAATTTTTGCTTTTATATAGATTTTTTTTTAATTAACGTTTTTTTTGTCACAACAAAATTTTTAATCTTAAATTATAAATACCAGTGCTTTAAATAACTGATTTAATATAATTACAACGTATCTTTCACGAGATTGAATATATAAATTCTTTTAGTTGTCTCTTTTCATACCTTTTTTCCCGCATTTCTAAGAAACCTTTAAATTAATATTTAACACAAATCTTATTAAAACTTTTATTTAACAACTAAAAATACTAAACAAAGTCAAGAAGTTATAAAAATCTGTTCCAAGTTGACCTGATGGAGCAGTGTACCTAAAAGGCTGGCAGTATTTCCTCGTTGAATTGCAATTGAAATTCTTTAAGCGAAATAACTGCCAGCCCTTCTGTCGTGATACGCATCGACCAAACGCTTAGAAATCGCTTTAAACAAAAGATGAGTCCCCAGCGACCATGGCCCCAAGGTTTCAACCGCAAACGGCTCAAAAATCAAACTATTACTTATAGTAGTGTATTTTCTACGTTTGCGGTTTGCAGCAGAAGTGGCAGCAGCTCCCGCCACAGAAGCTGTGCCAGGAAGATAAGTCGGGGCAAGGATATCGACGCACGTGGCATCCCAAACTAATGGTCGACCCATCTTCCAAGGCACAAGACTCATGCCATCAGGCTTCTTACCATCACCTCTAAATATACCAACAGGCTCTAAAATGGCAGGAGTGTTGATGCTCACTAGAGCTCGACGTATAATGTCAATGAGGCTGCTGTGGCGAAACGTTCTGCCTGCGCTTCGAACACATAATAAGTCATGGTGACCGAGGGGATCGAAATGTGGAATTATCCATTAGGGTGCCTGTGTTTGCAGATGGAAGCGCCTGTAACCAAAGCCTTGACTCCCATGTTGAAGCTGCAAGAAGACGAGCACGATCTGCAGAATTGACAGCCGTTTCCAAAAGTATTTTCCGGTTTAATTCGCAAAGCGGCCCGTCCCACAATCTTTGTGATGTTGAAACAATAGGAAAGTAAGTATTTGGACAGGCAAGACTCCATGTGTTTTATTAGCTTCATTTAAAAATGAGATCTCGAAATTACTAAGAGGAAAAAGAATTTTGTTTATAAGGGGTTGAGTACTATGAACTGAAGATAAAAAAGCTGGTAGGGCTACTACGGAAGTTAAACGAATACCCAAGCCACCAAATCTTACAGGTAAGGTTGCCTGTAGCCACGTTCGTTCATTGAAATTAATATTTAGAATCTTTGAAATGGTATCTTTAATAACGTTGTCAAAACTGCACAAAAGGTCTGAAAATTTCCAAAAATAACATGAACGTAAATAAAATGTAAATTTTGGTACAAATATACAATGGTGAATAATAAAAAATGCTAAAAGTTTGTCTAGAATAGACTGAAAATGATGATTTTTTTCTTGAACAAAAGATGAAAAAGATTCATCAAATATAGGGGAACCTAAAATGCGAAGTGTGGACTTATCAACTATTTTAATATTCTGAGCAACAGAGTGAAAACTTTTAATAATATGGGAATTGCTAGCATTTTGACATAGAAATAGTTCACATTTTGATAGATTAAGTTCTAAACTAATATTCCGAAACTCTTGTATAATTTAAATCTTCTAAAACCGTATTTGCGTCACAACCCAACGTACCGTCATCTAAATACCAGACGTTAAATTTCGATTTTAATTTTTGCACGATAGGGTGGATGACAAGGCTGAATATTGCCGGCCCGAGAGGGTCACCTTGTTGAGAACCAGTTTCTGATGCGAAAAGATTTTGTTTGAATACCAATTTTGATGGGGAATGATAACACTGATAAATAAACTTGTATGCAAATGGAATTTTATTTTCAACTTCGGTTAACATTGCATCCCTTTTGATGGAATTAAAAGCATTTTTAGTGTCCACTTTCAGCACAACCTCACTTTTCTCATTTTGTAAAAATGTTCTTAGAGAATGAATTGCGGCTTCACAACCTCCTTTCGAACCAAATCCCAATTGATTGGGTTGAAAGTAATCACTAAGAACGTTGAATGTTTCTTTACACCAAGTTTTGGCAGTAAGGCGGCTGTATGTTGTACCAATAGCGATTGGCCTAATGCCACCATCCTTTTTCTTTAAAGCACAGAGATTGGCCCCATAAAGGATGTCAGTAACCTCCGAGTCTATACGGCCATCTAGCATTAAATTTACTAGAGAAGTTTGTTCATCCAAGAGAGACAAACCTGTATTCCCACAACTCACACTTAGTAAATCCTTAAGGTGTTGTGGAGTGAGCCCATCTATACCACCTGCTGAGCCGCTTCGAAATGAATAAACAGCTTCTAAAACATACTCAGAAGAAACCTGGAGCGATGGACTAGATGAGTCAAAAGGATCTGGAAAAATCAAATTAGCAGATGCAGGAGGGTGCTTAGAGCGGAGCTCAATTAGAGTATCAGTAGTATCAGGAGCAAAGTCATCAGATGTAAAAATTAAACGAGAATCTCCTTTGATATCTCCCTCAGCGAGTTTCGATTCAATAGAACGGGTGATATTTTTCTTGCCAAATGAACAAAAATTAGAGTTACCTAAAATAGGCTAATATGTGTGACAGTTTTTTTTAATTTTGTAAGTAAGAGAAGATTTATTTCTCAACATGCAAGACTCTATATGGAAAAGTCAATAAATGTTCCCAAGCACGTTTGGTGTTTTCAGTAACCGCTGAATTTATTTCTTGTGACAATTTTTGAGCTACAGATAGACGGGTGCCACGGGGAATTCTCTTTATAACTGGTACGGAATTTTTAAGTCGACTTATTTGTTTCCAAAAAGGTTTATTGGTCAATATAGAATTAGATGAAAAAGAAGAAATAAAGGAATCAGGAATCGATAGGTCATTTCTACTTGAATTTTTATGAACTTTACCCTTATAAACATTCAGACCTCTGTTGCTTTTAAAATAACGTGGCTGTGAGCATTGGTCACATTTAAACATATTCGCCTGGTCCAAACGCCCATCGTTGATGTTTATTATAGTTGAGCTACAACTTGGAACAGATTTATTCATTAAAAATAATACAGAATAAGTTAGCCTATAAAATAAATTAGCCTAAATTAAATAAATTATAAAATGAAATAAATATATAACTAACACAGTCTTGAGTCTTTCGAGTCTTGAATTAATTTTGATGTGGTTTGTTGCAGCAAGCAAAAAAAAAGTTGCAGAGGAACGAATGAACAAAAGCTGAAGTTGAAGTAGTGAAACTTCTTGAGCACAGGCAATAAAAATTTAAAAAAATAAGTAGGTAACTTATTTTTGTAGTCTTCGTATCCAGTAATGTGCTGGGTGTTGGTTGGGTTTTCAAAATCTTCCGTGAAAATCTTTGGTGAAAACGTATTTTTATATGTGACGTTGCCTTAGCAACGATTGAAATCAGATATCAAAAAGTAATTTGAAATAAAACAAGTATACAATAGCTTTTCGGACACTTGTAGAATCGAAAAATAATATGTTAAACACAAATCCGTGATTTCATCGAACCAATGAGATATATAATTCAAAAAAATCAATTTTAAAGGAATTTGGACAACTGTTTGTTGTTGTTGACATTTGACGTTTTTTCTAACACATATCTAGTTCACTATGACATAACAAATACTACTATATCACTATAACATATATTTAGGTATTTTTTTTTTATATAACTAAATCACTTTCAGTAACCTTAAACACCCATAGTCAAAACGAGTTCGAACCGCTTGCATTATGTACCTAAACAATTTATAAAAGTAAATGTTTCTAATTAATAAAACGTTGAAAAGGACTGCATCCCAGTTTTTGCTAGCTTGCCATAAACTGTATACAACCTCTTCACACCAAAAACACACAAATTTCGCCGCATAATAACAGAAACTCTAGTTTGTTGAAATAACCCACCCTAATCCATGCACAACCCTAAGTTAAAATCTGGCATTCCTTGGCAATTTTTCTTTGGTAGGACATAATTTGAAACTGAGACAAAATAAATTACTTAAATATTTTAAAACTCCTAGAAATTGCTATAAAAAAGATATTGCTGTAAAAGAAATACATTAGGTCCTTATACCTTCACATTTACTAGTGGCAGGATGAATCTTAAACCCAGCGGGACAGAACTTGGAGCCTTGGTCTTGACAGTGGAAAGAGCCACGTGTGTTGATGCAGAACTGCGACAGTGGATTGCAGTTGTCTTTGTGGATAGCACACTCGTTCACGTCTGGAATCATTGTACTTGAATTTGAATGACACTAAGTAGATATAATACCTTGATGAAATCTCAAATAAATTAAAAAAAAAACTAATAATTTGGCCAGTAATAAACGGGTGTAGCAAAGATCTTCAAATTTACCTTCACACTCCTCACTGAGTCCAGTCCGGAACCCTTGAGGACACCTTTCTTCTGAAATCGTGCGAGGTACGTTAGCCAGGTTTACAGGATTACCCACCGCCCCTCCACATTTGTATCCGCCAACGGTATTCTCACAGAGATATGATGGGCATGGAGGGTGAAGTAACTCACATTCGTTTATATCTGAAAAAATATAAGTATATTAATTAGTTTTAACTCAAACTTGTTAATACAAACAGACTTTTAAACAGCACTTTTTACCACTAGATGCCAATGCCGTTTAATTCACGGTGACGCGTAATCGATCACAAATATTTTAATCAATGTTATCAAATGCTCTTATATTTCACGACTTTTCCTAAAAATCTTTTTAGACCTGATACTGAAAAAATAATTTCCAAAATGGTTTTTGTTTTGAAGAAATAATCAATAATACCTACTAAGCTCGCTAGCCGTCAAAATGACGGTATGTTAAGTGGCTGCCAACTAACCGCATACAATAACACCATTATAATTCTAAGCACGTTTCTGTTTTAAAGTTTTCATTGCTTATAAACCTGACAAGTTTAGAATAAAATTTTGACTATAGGCCGATGTTGTGGTCGACGTATAATAATTATGTGCAATGGGTTTCCATATCAAGGGAAAGATGATAAACGATCAAATAATGTTGCCAAACATTTAGTACTGAAATTGCTCAAGCCATATTTGAAAAAGGAATGTAATGTTACAATACAGACCATTTTTTCACATCTCTGAAACTAACAGAAAAACTAAGATCTAAAAACACCAGTATTATAGGGACCATGCGACGAGCAAGGAAAGAAATACCTGCGATTTGTAAAACTATTCGCACAGTCAGGTATAAATCTTCTATTTTGAAAACTAGTACAAACACAACTCTAACTGTTTTCCAAGGAAACCCGGATAATGGTTTTGAGCACAATGCACTTTGTGCACAATGATTTTGACATATTCGTGCTGGGCATTCAAGTAAGAAATATCTTCCGGGTGTAACACGAAGCTTGGGCAATCTCTGAAAAAGCTACTACAAGTAATAAGGCGATAGTGTCAAATTAACAAAAAAATATATCAAACATCAACAAAAAACTAATATAAATGTTACAAGTACCATAATTAATAGAAGGATATTTTTCAATGCTGAATATAATTGTATTTATATTATGTTTACCAATCATTAATTCGATATTTTTGGAGTATTCTATGCCTGCAGTCATTTTTACGGGTGCAGCTCTTGTAGGTATGCCACAATAAGCGACCCTTATAGTGTTAATCGCCAGTTTAATTATTAATGTCATAAACTTTACCTTTATCACCGGTTCGGAATGATTTTACTACCGAGAAGAACCGACAAAAACCCAGTAGTTAATCTGTAATATTTCTCAACTTCATATTAAAAGTAAAAGAAACACTAGTTATTAATAATGCCTCCCAATTAATTAAGTTTTAATTCTTTTAAAAAATATTTTCATTAATGTATTCATCAAATTTATCTTTTTTTTTATCAAACTGTCTTTGACATGTATTTTAAATTTATTTGGAGGTAAATTGACCACATGTCCTGGAATTTTATTACAGAAATTCACTATACTTTGTATTGCAATAGAACTGTGTAACTTCTGAAGACGACATTTTAGAACTACCAATTTATTCTTATTCCAGTATTAACACCATGTAGGTTGTTAATTGCTTTTAACTCACAATGATGGAATCTTGCAAGCTTAATTAAACATACTTTCTGTTATTACCCTTCGATGAAATTTTGCACACTTACTAAGCTCGGATGACAATACAAAATTCTGCACTTACTTTGACCAACAACCCCCACCCAGAGTTGTATCAGGGGTAGAGGTGGAGGTGAAAAATTGAAAAATCTTCAAAATGGGTATCCGGGGGTTTTGAGGGTCGCAGATCACGAATTTGATGTTATCACCTCTTGGCATATGCAGGAAGTTTAGGGTGGAACGTGAGAAATTAGGTGAAAATTTATATTGAACATAATATCGTTCTCCAAGTTCTCATCACCCAACTTATGAAACTTGGGCAATAAACTTTCATTAATATATCACTAAAAAGTATAAAATAAAACAATATTTATTAAAATCTTGCTTTTCTTAAAACATTAGAATCATATAAAAATTCAATCTAACCGAAAATTGTACTAAAAAGTAAAAAATAATTTTTCAAAATGAATATAAAATTTTTATATACACGTACGACTGCAAGAAAAGCAAGGCGTGCGCACTTACATACAATAACTTGATAAACACTCAATTAATATCCACTAAAACTCTAGCACGTCAAATATTCGTGTGTAGCGCACGCCTTGCTTTTCTTGCAGTCGTACGTGGCTATTATTTTTTTTATATTCATTTTGAAAAAATATTTTTTACGTTTTAGTACAATTTTCAGTTAGATTAAATTTTTATATTTTTTTTAATTATTGCGTACATACATTATACAAGTGTAGGTATTATATTGGCATGGAACAGTTAGAATATTAATTTCCCTGAATAATTCCCTAACAGAATTTCAAGATCCCATTTTTTTTATTGACTGTACTGCTTTCTTTTGCAAAATAAAGACTGTATTAATATTAGCTTCTTATGCCACAGCAAAATTCCATTAGACATATCAGAATGGAAATAGCCAAAGTACACCAAGCGAGCAGTGTCACATCTGTAGGCTGCCTAACTTTTGTAACTGCATAAGCAGCTGAACTAAGTATTCCTGCAAGAACTGAGTTTTTTTTATTTTTTTTAATACCACTAAGGTGGCAAACTAGCTTACGGTCCGCCTGATGGTAAGCGGTCACCGTAGCCTATGGACGCTTGCAACACCAGGGGTATCACTTACGCGTTGCCGACCCTTCAGAAATCTAATAACTTCTTTCTTGAAGAACTCCATACTGTAGTCCTTGCAGAAAACCTTGGCAGGGAGCTCATTCCACAACTTAAGCGTTCTCGGGAGGAAGTTTCTCTGAAACCGCACTGTACGCGACCATTTAGGTTCTAAAGTGTAAGAATGAATTCCCTGCCGATGGCGAGAGGTGCGATAGTAGAAAGTAGCCGTGGACATCATTTCGAACAATTCCTCAGAACACAACCCATTGTACAAGCGGCAGAACACACACAGGGAGGCAAAGTCTCTCCTCAAACTTAAGGGCTCGATACCGCAAGTGAGTTTGGAATCGTCGACAATTCTCACAGCCTATCGTTGAACCGAGTCAAAAAGGCCAAGCTAGTATCCGGGTGCACCCGCCCAGAGATGGCAGCAGTACTCCATATGGGCCGAACTTGCGACTTGTAAAGTAAGAACCTTTGCCCCGAAGTGAAGCACTGCCTCGCTCTGTTGAGTATACCAAGTTTTTTGGACGCCAGCTTTACCTTATCGTGTAAATGATCTCGGAACTGAACATCGCTGCAGATGTCGACACCAAGGATCCCAATGCTCTTGGAGATGGAGAGGGGAGTGTTCTGGAATTGTGGGACTACAGTGAATGGAGTTTTCTTAGCGGTGAACGCGCACACGTATCTCTTTGTAGGGTTGAATCGGAACAAGTTTATCCGTCCCCAGTCGGAGACCTTGGACAGAGTGGTCTCGATTTGAGACACAAGTTCTCTGCGGTTTTCCTCCACAACGGAACGACGGATGTTTGTACGACCCGTGTAATAAGCGTCTCCAGTACTGTCATCTGCATAGCAATGTCCAACATGTCATTGATATGCAGTAGAAACAGCGTAGGAGACAGCACAGAGCCTTGCGGGACACCAGCATTAATGTCTTAGTTATCAGAGTAACTACCGTCAACTACGGTTCGTATGCGTCTGCCAGACAAAAAGCTAGCCACCCGTTTGCACAAACCCTCGAGCACTCCGTAAGATGGCCTCTTCGATAGAAGACCCTGGTGCCAGACCCGATCGAACGCCTTCGCTATGTCCAGGCTATATGCCAATGCCTCCCCCTGACTCTCAATGGCTAGTGCCCATCGGTGTGTGAGATACACTAGAAGGTCACCAGTCGAGCGACCGTGGCGAAAGCCATATTGACGGTCACTGACCAGATCGTGTACTTCTAGGTATCTTAGAAGCTGTGTGTTGATCACACGCTCCATCACCTTAGAGAGGAGAGAGATAATAGCGATAGGCCTGTAATTCGATGGATCTGATCTATCGCCCCTTTTGGGCACCGGTTGCACATTCGCAGTCTTCCATGAAGACTGGTATACCGACAGGCCCACTCGACTTATGAACGTCTAGAGAAAGCAACGCCCGCCGGACCTCCCGCTGTGTTATGGAGATTTCCGGCATGGTCTTACCGCACCACAGTATAGTAGGTGGTACAGCGCCTTCATCGTTCATGTTCGAGTTCGAGGCAAAGAGACTGTAGATCGACTTTCTCCTTAGCACTATGGGCCAAGTCACCATCTGTCTTTCGCAGTGGTGATAACGACGACTGGCAAAAGTTCCCTTCGGCAGCTTTGGAAAGCGACCAGAAAGCACGACTCCCAGCAGGATAGCTCGCAAGTCGCCTACCTATTTTGCCGATGAATTGGAATTTTGCTCTGGTAGTTGCTTTCTTATTGATCCTCGAGGCAGCATTTAATTTGCGTTTTAGCTCAGAAATATTCGGATCCTTATTATTATGAGCCGTGGTCCAAGCCTCATATGCAATTTGCTTAAGAATTTTAGATTTTCTGCAATACCTATTAAACCACGGTCTTTTTTTGACACCGCCAGCTACTCGCGGGTTAGGAATATAGCATACCATACCAGCAAGGATTGTCTCAGTTACTAAGGCTGCGCAGACGTCAGTATCTTCTGAGTTAAAGCAGATCTGCCTCCACGGGTACGATGCATAAAATTCTCGCAATCTACCCAGTCTGCCGACTTATAATGCCACACACGTCGCTAATTAGTTGGCCCAGATGGATCGGGTTGTGTGCATGACATTTAAGTCCGCACGAGACAGTGGTCCGAGGAGCCAAGAGGCGCACCTACTGAGACGGAGTATCCATCCGGACGAGTAGTCAGCAGAAGGTCCAGTAAGGAGAATGTATGTTCTTCTATATCTGGTATTCTCGTTGGAGAAAGTACCAGCTGAGAGAATCTATAGGTCAGAGCAAATTCATGAGCAGATATCCCAGCATAGTTATTGGTTCGAGAACTGAGCCACTCGCGATGGTGGGCGTTAAATTCTCCCAAAATAACTAGTTCTGCTGTGGGATATTGCTCTAGAACTTTGTCAGTCGTCAAACTCAGGTGCGTGAAGAGTCGAGTTACGTCCGTGTCACCGCTATGAGACCTGTATAGGCACGCATAGATACGAGTGTGGCCGCCGTAATCTACGCGCACCCACAATATTGACAGGTCCCTGTCTTCAAGGCTATGAAGGCGGCGACACCAGATATCGTCCCGGACGAACATACATACACCGGCACGACTCATAAAATTGTGTCCGAGTTTGTAGCCGGGATAGTGAAGGTATGATGTGTCGGCCGGGCAGGATATCTGCGTCTCCGTTAGAAAAAGAATGGTCGGCTGCGCAGTCTCGAGATGGTGGTGGACTGCGTTAAGATTTGCGTGAATACCCCTGATGTTGCAAGAATCCACATTATATGTGGATGGAGTAGCCGCTGTACAAACTCTTTTTTTTTTCGTTCTCATGGCCATTATATATAAAAAAAGCTCTTTGAGGATTCACTGCACAGATAGCTTAAAGGACAAAAGGTGCGGTTCTAAGACTGCCGAAGCTTGCCATAGATGATACGGTTGCTGGCACAGCGTGCGGAAGGGCCACTGATCCCCCTCTGTTGTAGTAGCCGGGTTCACTCCGGTCTCCTTCTCCGGCACGACTACTACTTCAGAGACTTAACACCGGTTTGCGGATCAGCCTCCCATGGCGGAGATTAGGTGATCCCTGGATTTGGGAACCCGTTCAACCTGCCGGCGGCCAGCGGTCAGCCGTTTCATCAGGTCACCTTGACCGCCGAACCAGCACGCCGTGTCTACGCCGAGCAATGACAGCAACAAGCACCGCCGGTCCTCCGCTGTCCGCGCAGCGAATCCTCAAAGACCTCTGGCAACCTTAATCACCGCCAGGAACACATCACTACTCAATCTTAGTGTTATTATGGCCGCGGTTTTCTGTAAGGTGGAGGTACTTCCCCAGTTCGGGCCGCTCATTCGAGCAAGTACTCGCTATATCCTGCTTTAGTTATTCGGGTGGCTTATTCGAGCGAGTACTTGTAGTACCTGCCTCTCTTGTGAGGGTTCCACTGAAGCCTATTGTAATACCTAAAAACACTGTTGAGTCTAATAGTTCTATTTCTTTTACTGTTACTTAAAATGTGTGTCTGACACGCACTTGGCCGGTTTTTTTGTTTCTGCAGCCTACAAGGATCCTTTTGGAAAATGAATACTCGTATCATTGCGGATTTCTGAAAAACTTTTGAAACGATGTCAAAGCGATTTTTCTTAGAAAGAATTTTATTATAAAGCCGATTTACCAACAGCTATTATTTTCAGTTTACGTATATCTTCCTGCAGTTAGAAGTTAGAGAGGAGAAGGTGGACGTAAATGTTTTGACTTCGTCACCCAATAACTCGCAATAAACATTTGAAAAACAATTTCGTAAAATCTAGAATTTTTTTTCGTAAAAGTGCCTGGGCGTCCCAAAGTTCAGTTTGCCATGTCAACGTAATTAATCTGTTGCCTAGTTAATAATATAAAACAATGCATTCTATATGTCAAAGTAACGTCCTGTTCTGCCTAGCTCTTATGGTGCCAGTTTGCTATACGATATTGAACCTTAGGTGGGTTGGAAATTAAATTCCTTGACTGTACCTAAACATACATAGGACTGTATAAAAAATGTCCTACAGTATGGGGTTCTTCAAGAAAGAAGTAATTGGATTTTTGAAGGATCGGCATTGCGCGAGTGATACTCCTGGGGGTTGCAAGCATTGTTGACCGCTTACCATCAGGCGGACCGTGTGCTAGATTGCCACCTTAGTGGTATAAAAAAAAAAAATTGGTTCGGCAGCAAGTACCGTATATGCAACTTCTCCTGAGAAAAATTCTTTTACAAAAAAAAAATTACGTCATATTGGATCCGCCATTTTGAATTTTAAAAAACTGAAAAAAAAATCGAAATCAGTACCCTCGAAAACCCTTTACTACTCCTCGATACATGAAATTATACATGAAATTTATGTTGCGTGCATAAAAAAGTCAGTTTTTTAAGAATAAAAAACGAACCGCTGGATCGATTTATTTCAGACTCCTTTTAGATCTAAGTCATGACGAGGCGTATCGATTGATATGTCATTAGAGCGATTCGGTCTAGTAGTTATTGAGGAATCGATAGCCAAAATATGTCTACATACATACATACATACGTACACACACACACACACAGGCATCACTCTAAAAATGCTTGCAAATATAACCAAGTCTTGAAACGTAAAGAAAAAACAAAATTTTCGATTTTAATTTTCGGACCTATTCCAATAACTTCTCAAAAGAAGTTAAAAAACTTGCGTCCAAAAATCTTGGTGTACTCAACAGAGCGAAGCAGTACTCCATCTCGGGGCAAAGGCTGCTGCTTTACAAGTCACAAGTCTGGCCCAATATCGGGTACTTCTGCCATCTCTGGGCGGGTGCACCAGGATTCAAGCGTTGCCCTTTTGACTCGGTTCAACTAAGAGACTTTGACTCCCAGTATATATTATTATATTAATATATTTTTGTATATATTAATATATTCATTGGAGTTGCTTGAGTGTGTCATGCTCTCTCAAATTGTCTCTGCGGTGGTGTCGTGTGTGTCGGGTCGTTACGTTCCCTAAAACATGGTTGAGCGAAGCGATGGCTGATTCATGTGTCATACTCGTGAACGGGTGCCGCCTGTGGAGGCTGGTCTGCTCTTGCAAACTTCTTTGTATCCTTGTATTTAGTCTTACTTTTTTGTTTTGTTTATCAATACTGTAAGACATTGATTATTAGTGATGAATACATAAACTGTCTTTTTTATATTTTATAATTAGATAAATTTTTTGTTGTGCTTGTGCATTTCATGTTTTTTATGTTTGTAATGGAAAGTGTCCTTCTATGATAGGGAGGGCATTTTTCAAGTGGACGCTGTAAGAGAAAGGGAGAAAAGAAATGCGCTTGCTGAGTTTCTTGCCGGTTCTTCTCAGTAAAAGGTCTCCCGCCCTATAGACTTACGAACCGGTGGCGTAGTGACATTCATAAGTGCTCAATTATTGTAGCCTAAATTGAATAAATGATACATTGAATTGAATACAGTGGTGTCTACCATCGCACCGCACGCCATCGGCAGGGAATTCATACTAACAACTTAGAACCTAAATGGTCACGTACATTTGAATTTTTGTTTAAGAATTTTGGTTTATATAACGGAAAAAGGCCATAAGTGTACTTTAACCCCTTTTCACTGGAGGCACAGATATATATTTCAATAAATATCTTATATGATAAATTTGCTATAAAATTTAATGTTATTACATTCAACGGCACTGCTCGCCATCGTACATGTACCTACATAAGTACATAAACGAAGTTTGCTACAAGAAGTTACATCACATTTGAATGTACGAGAAACTTCTAGAACAAGAGCGGCGAGTGAATGAGACTTACGACGTGTGGACCAATCAAATTCTCCACAAGTGAAATTTTGAAATTCCCAGAAATTTTGAAGAACGACTCGGCCAATCGGCGAACTCGAAATTGCAAGCGGCCATTGATTGGTCAACCAAATACGCGTCACATAGTGGAAGTAGTGACTGACACACACATAGAAGCGAGCCCTCCTATAAAAATCATTGCAGGCTCAGCGCTAGCGCAGTATTTTTGAAATCGTCGTCGGAGAAACAAAAATAGAAGAAAGGGGCCTCACTCTGCCCAAATGAAAAATCAGACGTCAACAAACTTGGAAGGATCAGCTGGCCGTACCGGACAGTGACCCGATACTTCGTACCTAAGCAATATCAGCTGGCGGCGAAGAACAGCGACCCCGAGTTCCAGGCGCAACCCTGATCAGCTGGCTACGGTAGCAAGGACCATGGGCTCGGACATCTACGTTGCCTAGGTGGTAATTCTCCGATTCGTCACGACGTGATATCAGTCTATCCTAGGCTGACCTAAATCTGCAATATACAGTGCCATTAGGTAGTGAATAGAAAAAAAGGTAATAAACCATTGTGAAGTGTTAAGTTAATCTAGGTCTTATAATAGAATTATATTTTAGATAGATTTTTTATTAGGGAAAAATAAAATAAATATTATTGTACCTAAATATTTCAGAATTTATTATAAACATACGTTATTTAGCGAAAAGAGTTCCGTATCTTAGTAAACAAATTTTTATTTGAAATTATCAAAAATAACTTGCTTCCAAAATATGCTATTTGTTTGTACTTATTTTTGGAAAAATTGATACTATTCAAGATTTAGAAAATTACGGGCGAAAAATCGAAAAAAAAATGAATATTGAAAGTTTAATAAAACCTTTAAAAAGAACATCAATTTCAACCTTAGTGAAAATTAAAGAACCATTAAAATGTTTTAAATGTAAAGAGGTTGGCCATACCTATTAATACTGCAATGTGCGACATACAGTGTGTTTTCGTTGCGGTCGAAATTTTGTTACAATCAGGACATGTCCGAATTGCAATAATTACAACAGGGGTCCGTATAATATAAATAAATTTATTAGCTCCGATAAACCGCGATACGTTGGTAATAGTTCTCAACAAAATAATTATTTAAATGCTAACCAGAGCAATAATAATATTCCCAAAAATATAAAAGCAATTGAGTACCCAGGCTTTTCCCAGCAATCGGATAATAATTTGTCAAAATTTTCAAATAAAGTAAATAATACAAAAACCTAGCGTGAAATTGCCCAGAAAAAATTAAAAGAACACCTGTTTCAAAAAACAAGTAGACGTACCGGTCCAATTAAAGTAAAATTACTTTAATAAAAACGAATGGGGGTTAGAAAAAAATCACGATTTTTTTTCAAAAAAAATTGCTCCGGTACGTATTTCAAAAGAAGATAAAAGACCATTCGTGGAATTTTCGATAAATAATAATAAATATGTAGCATTATTAGACTCGGGTGCCCTACTTAGCGTGATAGGAAATGATATGCACAAAAGCTTTTTGAAAAACGGTTTTAAATTAATACCTACTTTTTCTTCAACTACGACGACAGCTGACGGCAGAAAACAAAAAACCTTAGGTATTTTGACGTTACCAGTTACCGTAGACGGTCAGACAATTATGACTGATTTTAGAGTAATTCCTTCCATAAAAAAAAATATTTTATCTTAGGAATGGATTATTGGGAGAAGTGAGGCCTAGTTAAACTTATAAATAATAAATTGCTTAGTAATAAAATAGACACAGTAAATATTTTAGACCAAAATTTTGACTTAAATGCCGCAGAAAAAATTAAATTAATTTATCAAGAAATTCAAAAAATTTCAAAACAAGTAGATAAGCTGTCAGAAAACGACTTTGATAAAGAATATTTAATTTTAGGAGAAACGTTAACAAAAAATTTAATAAAACTTGATGGAATCGATTGTGGTGGTATGGAAAAAATAAGAAAAATTAGAAAACAAACTGTTACCTACACACTGGCAGTTTCAGACAAGTTAGAAAATAAAAGAAATTTAAATAAATTTAACGAATTCAGATAGGCCTAGTATTCAAACTACACGTATAATTAAAGAAACCTTACCTAAAATTTGTTTAAGTAATTCTAATAAGCGTAATTAAACATTTTCAAACAATGAAGATAATATTTTTTCAAATAAAGAAGTTAAAATTTCAGAACCTACATTTTATCAAACAACTAAAACAAATCAAAAATTAAAAAAACATCAAAATGCTTATAAAGAGTTTTAAAACTAAATACTATTTTAACTCTAATCTTAAAAAACAATACGCTACATTAAATATAAAACCAAATAATTCAATAAATAATATAAGTTCTAAAGATGAAGATTGTAATAAATCCCTTATTGCAAATTTGGAGCCTAGTCATAAACACCAATTAGACTTAATGATTCAAAAATTTAAATCTATTTCTTCGGAAGAAAAAGGCCTCGGCCGTACACATTTATTAAAATACACGATCGAAACAGAAGGGCCACCTATTAAACAGTATCCATATAGAGTCTCGCCAGAGAAACAAAAAATATTTAATAAAGAGATAGACAAACTTATAGAAAACGACATCTTAATAGAGACATCTAGTCCTTGGGCAAATTTAGTAGTACTTGTAGCCAAGCCAGATGGCACGAATAGACTTTGTTTAGATAGTAGAAAATTAAATAGTTTACCAAAAAAAGTTCTTATCCACTGCCAAGGATTGATGTCATCTTGGACTCGTTAAATAATGCAAAATATATAACATCAATTGATTTTTCTAAAAGTTTTTACCAAATTCCCATCTCTGAAGAGTCAAAAGAGAAGACTGTAGTAGCAATTCAGGGTAGGGGACTCATGCACCATAAAGTTGTACCATTCGGGCTTTGAAATGCCGCTCAATGCATGTAAAAATTAGTAGATTTGCTGTTTGGATACGAATTCGAGGGTAAAATCTTTGCGTATATCGATGACATAATTATTACATCTCCTACGTTCGTGGAACACTTAGAATTGTTAAATCAAGTATACCTAAAGTTAAAAGAAGCTAATCTTACCATTAATTTAAGGAAAATTAAATTTTGCAGAAACAACCTAAAATTTTTAGGCTATATAGTAGATTCCCAAGGCCTTCAAACTGATCAATCTAAAGTAGAAGCAGTAAATAAATTCCCAACTCTAAAATCAGTTAAAGATGTCAGAAAATTCTTAGGACTTGCTTCATATTACAGGCGTTTTATTGAAAATTTCTCCACAATTGCTGCCCCACTTTCAAAATTAACAAGTACAAAAATAACAAACAAAAAATTTATTTGGTCTTCAGAAGCGGAAATCGCGTTCCAAAAATTAAAAACTGCACTGACGACGGCTCCAGTTCTCATTGTGCCAAACTATAGCAAACCCTTTGCAATACACTGTGATGCATCCGCAGTAGGTGTAGGTGCAGCCATAATTCAAACCGGTAATAACGACTTTGAAAACCCCATAGCTTACTTCTCGCGAACCTTGTCAAAAACCGAACAAAATCATAGTACTACAGAAAGGGAATTAATCGCGGCGGTCGAAGCAGTAAAATATTTCAGACACTACATTGACGGTACTCACTTTACGATAATTACAGAGCATGCTAGTTTAAAACGATTAACTAAGTTAGAAAACCCTTCCGGTCGCTTAGCCCGTTGGAGCACAATCCTGTCACAATTCGACTTCGAAATAGTCCACAAAAAATTGAATCCTTTCCTCGTAGTTACTCCGGACATACATACATCTTGACAGTGGTAGACATATTTGATAAATACGTCTGGATTTTTCCGTTAAAACCATCAAAATCTAATATTATGGTAAAATATATTGAAAACGAAATATTTTTAAAATACGGAGTCCCACACACTATAATGTGCGACAACGGACAACAATTTGTTTCAGAAAATTTAAAAAAAATTGTTAAAAAATATAAGGTACCAAAAACTTGGGCAAAATACCTAAATAATGTACAGGTTGCACTAAATAGTCATGTTAACCTCGCACACGGATACACGCCGTATTTTTTAATGCATGGTAGAGAGTTAATTCTAGATGGTAAATCCCACAAAATAGATTTTGATAAACTAAATACATCAGAAGTAGAGGATAGGTCTAAATACGCAACAAACTTGAAAACATTAAACAATATTTTTGAAAATGTGTAAAAATCATTAACTTTAGCGTACCAACGGAACGCAGAAAGATATAATTTACGTAGAAAAATGGTGGTAAAATTGTGTGGAGAAGGTCACACTACCTATCCAAAGCCATAGATTGTTTTTTACAGAAATTAGCGCCAAAATTCATAAAGGCAAAAGCTATTAAAAAAAATCACTGATAACACATATTTGCTAGAAGATACGGAATCCGGAAAAACAGGAACTTATCACGTTTCTGACATTATTAAATCATAAAAGTAAACTAATAAATAAACTTTACTAAAACACTACATAAGTTAAATTTTATAAAAAAAAAAGTAGGTATGACCAGATTAACAAGTTAAACTTCATAAAACTTTTACTAAGCCAAATCGGGTTAATTTTGTACCTAAAATAAACCATTTGCTTTAAATGGTAGAAAAAATAATATGTACATAGTTTTAAAAATAATAATAAATATAAACATACTATATTATGTATTTATATATTATACACGTACATGCCCATGCATGGCCATGTACTCGGTAAGTTAGAATGAAGAATGGATGACGCGCGATAGTCTTAACACATTATACTATACACGTACATTTAGATAATATATCTAATTTATATTATATATATCTTATTTGTATATTATTGTGTAATAATATTAATATACTGATAGGCTAGCGTTAAATCGCAACTTAAAAGATTTTTATTCAAAAACGCTCTTGTGAGTACCTTTTACAGTCTCCAAACAATTTTACTCCTCAACGGAGTAACGAAACGATTTGAGTCTCTAAAAAAGTCTCCAATACCGTCCAGATCCCAAAATTAAATCCTAGGCAGAGCCTCCAGCCATATATATAAATAAAATAAAAAAAGTTTATTAGTTTAGGTAGCTTTGTCTTGCAAGACAGTTATTTAAATATTATGTTATGAAATAAATTTAAATAACCTAATAAAAATAAAAATATCAAAAAATAAAAAGCTAGGTAGGTTTACTAAAATAGTATTTTGTAATTATTTTGGGCGTTGTAAAACAAAATGCTTTTATCATAGGTATAAAAACTAATAACTATAGGATTTGTACATAATATTAGGATACGTGAATACTCGGATTAAGTTAGATATCTAGACTATAATACTACATAATAATCACGATTTCGTTTGCTAATAAAACTTCGATAGAGAAAATAAATTAACTTAAAAATAATGCATAAATATTTCTTATTGTCTGGTAGAACGTGGCAAAAGTGATTTTTAGATTCTTAGACATACCTAACTTGGTATTTTGTGGTAGTAACACAAAGTTCCTGTAGATACAATCTGCAGTCACCTAGATACCTAAATAAATAGTATTGGTTGATTGACAAATTCTATGAATACTGAAGCAAGTGACACAGGCGCAATTCGTTTCTGACACTTCTTCGCACCGGCTTTTGTGAGGTGGTGTTGGATTTTCTAGATTTTTACGAAATTGTTTTTCAAATGTTTATTTGCGAGTTATTGGCTGACAAAGACAAAACATTTACGTCCACCTTCTCCTCTTTAACTTCTAACTGCAGGAAGATATACATAAACTGAAAATAATAGCTGTTGGTAAATCGGATTTATAATAAAATTCTTTCTAAGAAAAATCGATTTGACATCGGTTCAAAAGTTTTTCAGAAATCCGCAATGATACGAGTATTCATTTTCTAAAAGGATCCTTGTAGGCTGCAGAAACAAAGAAACCGGCCAAGTGCGTGTCGGACACACATTTTAAGTAACAGTAAAAGAAATAGAACTATTAGACTCACTAGCTCCGCTTGGCTTCGCGCGCAAGTTTTCATGTTCCAAAGTGGGTCGCCGTGACAACACTAAATAAGTAGAAATTGTTTCTGGCGCTCGCCGGCCGCTGCAAATTTTACCTGTGTCACTCAGATCAATAAACCAGTGTCTACCCTGCCCCCCCTACTCCTGCCAAACAATTCTAAATTAGAACAATTTGTTTCTGGCACTTCGCCGGCCTCTGCCGCGGTACGCTTCGCTCGGCTTGTGCGGTGTTCACCATGTAACCTAATAGCTCGTCGCTTTGCTCCTCACTACTTAACTTGGCAAGGTTTGGATTCGCTGCCAGTTTTTTGATTTTATTCGAGTATATCAATATGCTTTTCTATCGATTAAAATTAGAGAAAAGTAAAATCGATTAAATCCTGTGTTTATTTTTTTCTTCAGACTGGCAAGTATTTTCGTGAAAAAAAAAGTTTCGTATTTTTAAATGTTGGTGTGTAGTGGCGGATGTTGTATGAAATCAATTTAGTTTTTTTCGTGAAAATCTAGTGTCCTCCGAGAGTTTCTGAATTTTACCTGTGTATATAAATGTGGGATTCTATCAGTTAAAACCATCGTTCTTGGAAAGTAAAGAGTTACCTGAGAATGGAAAATTTTCATTCATAATTATTTAAGTTTATGTCAATATATTATAAATTACCAATATAATAAATAATTCTAAGAATGAAAGGTTAAGTTACATTAATATATTCTTCTTCTTTTTTCCAAATTGGCAATTCGTTCCTCTTCCAAAACGAGAAGACTATTAATTGCCATGATCCGATTTTTTTCTTTGTTTTCAGCCGAAAATGCGCAGTGCTAAAATAATAATGTGTAGTAATAGAAGGTATATAGTAAATAAAATAATGTAATAAATATAATTATAAGGAGATATTATGATTAATATGTTGTATACTGAAAAGGTTTTTTTTAGTTTATCACATTTTTGTTTTTTCTTTTTCTCTTATTTCTTTCTTTTTGTCTTAGGTTAAGAAGGGCGAACAACTTATGCAGCTGTTTTTCTTTTCGTTTAATGTTAATTATTTATTTTGTATTCAAAATTACAGTAAGGCTAAATTGCACCAAAACGTCTGTTAAAGTAATTGACAAAAATAACTTTAACAATTACTATTACTATAACCGTTACAATTCAACAATTTGGGTTGCACCGTCTTACAAGTTGTCAATGTAATTGTTATATTTTTAGGGTTCCGTTGCCGATTGGCAAAAAACGGAACCCTTATGGATTCGTCATGTCTGTCTGTCTGTCCGTCCGTATGTCACAGCAACTGTTTTCCGAAACTTTAAGAACTATACTGTTGAAACTTGGTAAGTAGATGTATTCTGAATCGCATTAAGATTTTAACACAAAAATAGAAAAAAAACTATAAATTTTGGGGGTTTCCCATACTTAGAACTGAAACTCAATATTTTTTTCAAAATCAAACCCATACGTGTGGGGTATAGATAGGTCTTCAAAAATTATATTGAGGTTTTTGATATCATTTTTTTCTAAACTAAAAAGTGTGGTAAAATGTATCCCCCCCCCCTCTGTAACTTCTAAAATAAGAGAATTATAAAACTAAAAAAATATATGATGTACATTACCATGCAAACTTCCACCGAAAATTGGTTTAAACGAAATCTAGTAAGTAGTTTTTTTTAATACGTCCTACATCGTTCATTCAATCAACTCAAATATAAAAATAAAAAAAAAGAACAGTGGCACTCGGGGACTGCCGCGGTAAAACTATTGCATAGAATTTTTTATCAACTTATGCAATTATAATTATTTATTTATTTTTTATTTATGTGGAATTTTTTTTTCTTTGATATTAATTGAAGTTTCCTTTGATTTTATACACAAATTTTACGCGTACAGTTATTCACCAGCAACTGCTATTCACTGTTGTACATACGTATATAATTTCATATTTTTAAATTTTTTTGTTTTTTATACCACTAAGGTGGCAAACAAGCACACGGTCCACTTGATAGTAAGCGGTCACCGTGGCCTATGGACGCTTGCAACACCAGAAGTATCACTAGCGCGTTGCCGATTGCAAAAATCTAATAACTGAAACGACGTTAGACGATGCACGACTTTCTGTTAAAAGCAACTGCCAGAGCAAAATTCCAATTCATCGGCAAAATAGGTGGGCGACTTGCGAGCTATCCTTCTGGGAGTCGTGCTTTCTGGTCGCTTGCTGAAGCTGCCGAGGGGAACTTCTGCCAGTCATCATTACCACCACTGCGAAAGACCGATGGTGACTTGGCCCACAGTGCAAAAGAGAAAGCCGATCTATTGGACAGTCTCTTTGCCTCTAACTCGAATGTGAACGACGAAGGCGCTGTACCACCTACTTTACCGTGGTGCGGTAAGACCATGCCGGAAATCTCTATAAAACAGCGCGAGGTCCGGCGGGCGTTGCTTTCCCTAGACGTTCATAAGTCGAGTGGGCCAAACGGCATACCAGCAGTGGTGCTTAAGCAGTGTGCTCCTGAGTTATGTCCTGTACTCACGCGCCTCTTCACGCTTTCCTACCACACTAGGCAATTTCCGTCTTCATGGAAGACTGCGAATGTGCATCCGGTGCCCAAAACGGGCGATAGATCAGATCCATAGAATTACAGGCCTATCGCTATAACCTCTCTTCTCTCCAAGGTGATGGAGCGTGTGATCAACACACAGCTTTTGAGATACCTAGAAAAACACGACCTGATCAGTGACCGTCAATATGGCTTTCGCCACGGTCGCTCAACTGGTGACCTTCTAGTGTATCTCACACACCGATGGGCACTAGCCATTGAGAGTCAGGGGGAGGCATTGGCATGTAGCCTAGACATAGCGAAGGCGTTCGATCGGGTCTGGCACCGGAGTCTTCTATCGAAGTTGCCTTCTTACGGAGTGCCTGAGGGTTTGTGCAAATGGGTGGCTAGCTTTTAGTCCGGCAGAAGCATACGAGCCGTAGTTGACGGTAGTTGCTCTGATAGCATGGACATTAATGCTGGTGTCCCGCAAGGCTCTGTGCTGTCTCCTACGCTGTCTCTACTGCAAATCAATGATATGTTGGACATCAACAACATACATTGCTATGCAGATGACAGTACTGGAGACGCTTATTACACGGGCCGTGCAAGCATCCCACGTTCCGTTGTGGAGGAAAAGCGTGAAGAACTTGTGTCTCAAATCGAGATCGGTCTGTCCAAGGTCTCTGACTGGGGGCGGGAAAACTTGGTCCGATTCAACCCTTCAAAGACACAAGTCTGCGCGTTCACCGCTAAGAAAACCCCATTCACTGTAGTCCCACAATTCCAGAACACTCCCCTCTCCATCTCCTAGAGCATTGGGATCCTTGGCGTTGACATCTCCAGCGATGTTCAGTTCCGAGATCATTTGCTAGACAAGGTAAAGCTGGCGTCCAAAAAACTTGGTGTTCTCAACAGAGCGAAGGAGTACTTCACGTCGGAACAAAGGTTGCTACTTTACAAGTCGCAAGTCCGGCCCCATATGGAGTACTGCTGCCATCTCTGGGCGGGTGCACCCGGATACCAGCTTGGCCCTTTTGACTCGGTTCAACGACGGGCTGTGAGAATTGTCGACGATCCCAAACTCACTTGCGGTATCGAGCCCTTAAGTCTGAGGAGAGACTTTGCCTCCCTGTGTGTGTTCTACCGCTTGTACAATGGATTGTGTTCTGAGCAATTGTTCGAAATGATGCCCACGGCTACTTTCTACCATCGCACCGCTCGCCATCGACAGGGAATTCATTCTCACACTTTGGAACCAAAATGGTCGCGTACAGTGCGGTTTCAGAGAAACTTCCTCCCGCGAACCCTTGGGTTGTGGAATGAGCTCCCTGCCAAGGTTTTCTCTTAGGACTACAGTATGGGGTTCTTCAAAAAAGAAGTTATTAGATTTCTGAAGGGTCGGCAACGCGCGAGTGATGCCCCTAGTGTTGCAAGCGTCCATAGGCTACGGTGACCGCTTAGCATCAGGCGGACCGTAGGCTTGTTTGCCACCTTAGTGGTTTAAAAAAAAAAAAAAAAGATTTTATTTTCGTTTAGAAATACACTGTAGGTCTGAGGATAGGATTTTGTTTCTTTGGCCCAATGATGTGCTGCTTCATTTCCGTTAATCTCGTTGTGGCCAGAAATCCATGCAAGAGCTACGTCGATTCCCTGGACATGACATTTGTATAAAAAATGGGTTGCACTCCGGGAGTGCCGGCAGAAGTGAAAACCTTTACACACGATTTGCGCTTAACATTTAAATATGTTACAAGACAACTCATACGTCATATTTAATTGTACATAACCAATGTCTTTAACACAAAATTCGCGCTTAACACCCAAATATGTCACAAGACATGTCTTTGACATTGTCAAGAAATAATAATGTTTGTTTATTTACTTTTTTGACGTAGTATATTTGACATCTTAATCGCCATATACTAGAAATAATTATGAGCAGTTAGCAGCTAGTCAACACGCATACGTATAGTCGCACGTACACAAACACCGTGCCGATCTGAAAAGACGTTAGACGATTGTTAGGTTTTTTTCGTTACGGAATTTCTTGATTCGGTCGCCGCGCTCAAAGCCCGCGATAAAAGCTATGCATTTAAAAACACTTAAAAACATTTAATTTCAATACTTGGCCCTTATTATAAATAACGGTAAGGTAACCTGCGTGCGCGAGTCCGACTCGCACTTTCACAATGAATAAAAAAATATTGTGCGAAGCTGCAAAAGCATAGCGAGAACGAAACAGTCCTTAATGTCTGTTATTTATGAGTCAATGAGGATAAGAACCGAGGATTTGACAAGCCGTCGGCCTTTTGCTATCGTTATAGTTAGTTGGTGCAACCCAGCTT
Organism: Apoda limacodes; assembly: GCA_946406115.1. Classification (NCBI taxonomy): domain Eukaryota; kingdom Metazoa; phylum Arthropoda; class Insecta; order Lepidoptera; family Limacodidae; genus Apoda; species Apoda limacodes. The sequence goes on along the minus strand of OX291540.1, from coordinate 2,215,467 downwards.
TAGTGTTAGTTAACAGTAATAATTATTAATTAAGAATCTTTTTATTTCCTATTGTCAAACGAGTCGCAAACGAAAGGTTCACTCACTGAAAATAAGTGTTGTGACCATTTGGTCACAGCGTAATGCTGAGTGAGAAACCTATTTGGCGCACAACTCACTTTATGTAAATAGTGTTAAAATTAGCATTAATTTCGTTTTTTTTTTGTTATATAGGTTGTGTTGTCCAAATAAAATGTTTTTCTTTCTTTCTTTTTTCTAGTCCTTAGAGAAAACCTTGGCAGGGAGCTCATTCCACAACCCAAGCGTTCGCGGGAGAAAGTTACTCTGAAACCGCACCTAGTCCTGTAAATGATCCCGAAAATGAACACCGTTGGAGATTTCAACTCAATATCAGTAAATGGGGTTTTCTTAGCGGTAAACGCGCAAACTTGTGTCTTCATATGGTTGAATCGTACCAAGTTTTCCCGTCTCCGGTCCTTGGACATAGTGGTCACGATTTAAGACACAAGTTCTCCGCTCTTTTCGTGTAATAAGTGTCTCCAGTAATGAATGTTGTTGATGGATAATGTCATTGATATGCAGTAGAAACAGTGTAGGAAACGGCACAGAGCTTTGCAGCACCCTAGCATAAATGCCCATGCTATCAGAGCAACTACCGTCAACTAAGGCTCGTATGCGTCTGCCAGACAAAAAGCTTGCCACCCATTTCAAACCTAAACCCTCGAGCAGTCCTTCCTTCGTCTTTCTATCGAAGTTGCGATAAAAGACCCCAATGCTAGACGCGATCGAACGTCTTCGCCATGTCTGGGCTACATGCCACTCCTCGCTGACTCTCAATGACTAGTGCCCATCGGTATACTAGAAGGTCACCAGTCGAGCGACCTTGGCGAAAGCCATATTGACGTTTGCTGACTGGGTCGTGTATTTCTAGATATCTTAGAAGCTATGTGTTGATCACACGCTCCTTCACCTAAGGGACGGGAGGAGTAATAGCGATAAGCCTGTAAATAGATTGATCTGATCTATCGCCCTTTTTGGGCACCGGGTGCATATTTGCAGTCTTCCATGAAGGCGGAAATTCTGAAAGCGGGTGGCAAACCGGTACTAAAAGTCCTTCAGAAGCTCTTTAACACCGTCATACTCGAAGGTACTTTGCCACAAGCATGGCACAGAGGCGTTGTGGTGCTTTTCTTCAAAAAAGGTGACAATACGCTTCTTAAGAATTACAGACCCATATACGCTTCTGAGCCATGTTTATAAGCTGTTTTCAAGAGTAATTACGAACCGTCTCGCTCGCAAGTTCGACGACTTCCAGCCTCCCGACAAAGCCGGTTTCCGAAGAGGCTATAGTACATACATACGCTGCGGCAGATTATACAGAAGTCAGAAGAGTATAATCGGCCCCTTTGCTTAGCGTTTGTGGACTATGAGAAAGCCTTCGATTCGGTGGAAACATGGGCCGTGCTGCAGGCTCTACAGAGATGCCGTATTAATCATCGGTATATTGAGGTGCTAAAGTGCTTGTACGATAACGCCACCATGTCAGTCCGTCTCCAGGATCAGAACTCGAAACCGACACAACTGCTCCGAAACTGTTCACAAATGCGTTGGAAGATGTCTTTAAGCTTCTGGACTGGAACGGTTTTGTCATCATGTCATCAATGTTAATGGCGAGTACGTGCCCACCCACCTTAGTACGTACCCACCTTCGGTTTGCCGACGATATTGTGGTCATGGCAGAATCGATGGAGGGCCTTAGCACAATGCTCGAAAGCCTCAGTAGAGCTTCCCAACGAGTGGGCCTTATGATGAACATGGACAAGACGAATTTCATGTCGAATGGCCATGTAGCACCCACTCCAATAACTTTTGGGAACTCTAAACTCGAAGTTGTTGACGAATACGTATATCTGGGACAAACTATTCGATTAGGTAGGTCCAATTTCGGAAAACTGCGTACTATTTTCTCGTCCTTAATAAACGCTAACTATGGGCCTTATACGAAAGCTCAAAATCGCTCAGCGGGCGATGGAAAGAGCTATGCTCGGAGTTTCCCTACGTGATCGAATCAGGAATGAGGAAATTACGGATTACGGATTATTACGGAACTAAAGTCGCCGACATAGCTCATCGAATCGCAAAGCTGAAGTGGCAATGGGCAGGGCACGTAGCTCGAAGAACCGATGGCCGATAGGGGAAGAAGGTTCTCGAGTGGCGGCCACGAACCGGAAAGCGCAGCGTGGGACGGCCCCCCGCTAGATGGACAGATGACCTCGTAAAGGTTGGTTACAGGCGGCACAGAGTCGCACGCTGTGAAGAAAGTTAGGTAAGACTTATGTCCAGCAGTGGACGTCAATGGGCTCATATGACGATGATGATGAATTAATAAGAAAGCTTGTGTTTGTATTTATTTTATGAAATACATGTTATTTTCATCAAATAAAGGTATTTTGTATACTCTAAGCGTAGCCATTTTGGCAGTTTCGTAACTGGGCACCTAATTCTGTTCACGATAGAGTAGTAGGTAATTTTAGATCGCCTTAGGATGTTTCGATTGAAATTGCTGGCCCGATTAGTCTGTCCGACTCGTCCTTACCATCACAAGCGCCGTTAGTGATGTTCCGCCGGTACCCGGGCGGACACTGCCCGCGCTCGTCACTCTGCTCCGGCACACACTTGTAGGAGCCTTGAAGATTGTAGCACTTGTGCTCGGCAAGACATACTGCCGGCTCTAACGAACACTCGTTTATGTCTGCAAATAATAAACATTTAGTAACAATACCTAATACTATAATACGAGTAACTAAACTCCTAACTCAAAAATTTTATTTAAGTAGATTCTTGAAGGAAAACCTTTCAATTATTCTTAAATTCGAAATGTTTGTAAATATTTTGGTTCTTACTCAGAGGATTACGTAAGTTATATCCAATTACTTAGATTTGTAACGACACTTGTCGTTATCTTCTTGTAGCGGGTTTGTACGAAATTATACTCAACTGTCCAGACACTATTTTAATCGAAGTTGCCATCTTACGGAGTGCCCGAGGGTTTGTGCAAATGGGTGGCTAGCTTTTTGTCCGGCAGACGCATACGAACTGTAGTTGACGGTAGTTGCTCTGATAGCATGGACATTAATGCTGGTGTCCCGCAAGGCTCTGTGCTGTCTCCTACGCTGTTTCTACTGCATATCAATGACATGTTGGACATCAACAACATACATTGCTATGCAGATGACAGTACTGGAGACACTTTTTACACGGGTCGTGCAAACATCCCTCGTTCCGTTGTGGAGGAAAACCGCGGAGAACTTGTGTCTCAAATCGAGACCACACTGTCCCAGGTCTCTGACTGGGGACGGGTAAACTTGGTCCGATTCAACCCTACAAAGACACAAGTGTGCGCGTTCACCGCTAAGAAAACTCCATTCACTGTGGTCCCACAATTCCAGAACACTCCCCTCTCCATCTCCAAGAGCATTGGGATCCTTGGTGTCGACATCTCCAGCGATGTTCAGTTCCGAGATCATTTACAAGATAAGGTAAAGCTGGCGTCCAAAAAACTTGGTGTACTCAACAGAGCGAAGCAGTACTTCACGTCGGGGCAAAGGTTGTTACTTTACAAGTCGCAAGTTCGGCCCCATATGGAGTACTGCTGCCATCTCTGGGCAGGTGCACCCGGATACCAGCTTGACCCTTTTGACTCGGTTCAACGACGGGCTGTGAGAATTGTCGACGATCCCAAACTCACTTGCGGTATCGAGCCCTTAAGTCTGAGGAGAGACTTTGCCTCACTGTGTGTGTTCTACCGCTTGTACAATGGGTTGTGTTCTGAGGAATTGTTCGAAATGATGCCCACGGCTACTTTCTACCATCGCACCGCTCGCCATCGGCAGGGAATTCATTCTCACACTTTAGAACCTAAATGGTCGCGTACAGTGCGGTTTCAGAGAAACTTCCTCCCGCGAACGCTTAAGTTGTGGAATGAGCTCCCTGCCAAGGTTTTCTGCAAGGACTACAGTATGGAGTTCTTCAAGAAAGAAGTTATTAGATTTCTGAAGGGTCGGCAACGCGCAAGTGATACCCCTGGTGTTGCAAGCGTCCATAGGCTACGGTGACCGCTTACCATCAGGCGGGCCGTAAGCTTGTTTGCCACCTTAGTGGTATAAAAAAAATATATTTGTATAAATAATTACAATAATGTATGTATCTTATAACGTTACAGGAGTATTGAAATTAACGGAATACTGAAATCTTAATGTATTACTAAATAATAATTTAACTGTTGCTTAAATACATAGATATTAGAAGTGTACTACGTGGTTTTATTTGTTTATGTAGCACATTACAATGCTGCAGTTATGACTTGTAAATTTGCTTGTTATTTTATTTCCTTATTTAATATACGTGACCATTAACACTAACAAATACTTACAAATACTCCCCTCCTATTAAAAAAGAAATATATATTATTATTATTTTTTACATTTATATATACTTTGAATATATTCCTTGAATACATGCACAGAACAAACATAAGTAACATAAAATAAACTCATACATAATTATAATTCTATCACTAGCTATTGTCTACGAATGCATATTTATGTCAGTTTACCGTTCCACTGACTTATTGTAACTTCATTTCAATGTCACAATAGTCTTTTTGCTGCGTTTGCTTTTCTTTACGTTTATTTATAGCTGTTATTTACTGTTTTATATTTGCGTATTAAAATAACTAATATTAATTACATATTACAATACCATTTTATTACATCTAAAAAAATTTTAACTATCCTTATGCATGTTAAAATTCTTGATATGCTTTATTTAGTTATATTATACAGGAATCGCTTTTCTAACACGTTATTTTAGATATTCTTTACTATGTGTTTATTGCCTTATCACTTGTATATCAACATTTTGTTTAACACGTTTTTAATTTAACTAAGTTCTTAGGGGTAGAAAGAAACAGGTGTACAGCCTGGAACCCAAAAGCAAACGGGATTATCGAGCGACCCCACAGAACCCTAAAAGCAGCATTAATGGCCAAATTGGAAGGTAGCACCTGGATATAGAATTACTGACTGACTGACTTAAACATGCGTGGCCAAAAGTATCTATTACTGACTAGCTTGCGTGTAGCTCTTATATTTGGATGACTTATATTGTATAAACTTTGGAATGCTTTGCTCAATTCCTGTGGTAGGTATGATCTGGCAACTGAAGTTGATGTTTCGCACATTACCGGTATATCTGTACCTAGTATAACGAGTTTTTTTAATTTTACCAGTTCATTTTGTGAAGTGAGTAACTTTCTGTGTCTTAGCTAGCTTTTCATAGTCTATCAACGCAGGACATGTTATTTTTTCTATCCTGCTTAAGCAATCATTCAGTATTTTTCTTTGCTAATGCATAAATCAATGGCTTATGGTCGGTGTAGACAGTGAATTCTCGACCTTCTATCATGTACCTAAAGTGCTATTTGCTAAGTATATCGCTAACAGCTCTCTGTCATAGGTACTGTATTTTTTTTGTGCCACGTTTAATTTTTTCGAAAAATATCCTAGTGGCTGCCATTTTCCTGCTTTTAGCTTTTGTAATACCGCTCCTACGCAGTCATTTGACGCATCTGTCATGAGTGAAATTGGCTCGGCTGACGGGTAGGTTAATAAAGCTGCGTCACATAGTCCTTGCTTGCCATTTTGCAAAGGCTTCGTCTGCCTCTTTAGTCCATTTTATTGCGGTTTTATCTTTTTTCTTCCTGCTATGTTAAAACTTATCCAATTCAGTTTGTTTTTGTGCGGCATATGGGATTTGCGATCGATAGAAATTTAACATACCTAAAAATCTTCTTAATTGATCGATCGTTTTAGGTTTTGGGAAGTCTTTTACAGCCTGGATTTTATGTTCCAGTGGCTTAATACCTTCCGGTGTGACTTGGTAGCCCAAAAATTCTATATTTTTCTGCCCAAAGCTGCACTTTGATAAGTTTATTGTTATACCTCATTCCTGGAATCTTTCAAAAATTGCTTCTAAGTGTTCTCTATGTTCCTTTTCGCTGCTTTTGGCTTTTATTACGTCATCTAAGTAACAGAAATAGAAGTTGCTGTCGTAGCTTTCGTCTTCTTCTGTCTTAGACCGTGTGGTTCATGAATCTTTGGAACGTCTGAGCCCCATTGCGGAAACCGAACCCTAGTTTTGGAAATTCAAATAAGCCAAAGGGTGTGATTATTGCGGTTTTTTCTATGTCCTCAGGTGCTATTCTACCACCAGCCTGTGCTAATTGCAGACATTATTGATGATTGCCTTTTGGGTTTCGACTTATTATATAATTATCACTGTGTAGTGGACATCGCTAGAGGAGTGCTAAGGTTCCCTGACCAAGAATTTTGTCTAAACGGATCACAACCTTACACTCTCTAGTGTTTAAAGGATACAGCACTGTCTCCACGATCGCAGAACTTAGCCCAGGCTAAATTTACAACAAATGTCAAACAAGGACGTTGTTTCATCCCCAAAAGAGAGATTATCTAGTTCGTATTATTTACAGACCAAAAAACTGCTTTGGGAATACAAGGACATCTTTGCAGGTGGTAGTGATTGTGAAAGTACCTCACTGGTGGAGCACAAAATTGACACAGGAGATGCCAGGCCAATCAAACAAAGACCTCGACGTGTTCCGTGGGCAAAGGAGGCGGAGGTTTCGGAGATGATAAAAGAGATGGCCGAAAACGGTATCATCGAACTATCAATGAGTCCATGGCCATCGCCTGTGATTCTGGTAAAAAAAGGATGGCAATTCCAGTTTTTGTGTGGATTACCGGATGTTCAATAGCGTCGGATAGACAAATCGCTGGACATGCTCAGTGGTATCAACTGGTTTGACACCGTGAATTTGAAAAGGGGCTACTGGCAGGTGAAAATCAGTCCATCGGAAATTGACTCTGTCAGTTACGAATTATGGGCATTTGGTCTTTGTAATGCACTAGCAACGTTCGAGCGTCTTATGGAAAGAGTTCGGATGGTGCTACTGGAAGATGTGTGCCTAGTGTACCTTGATGATGTCATCATTATGGGAAGGAATTTAAAGGAAGATCTAAGGACATTTACAAAGTGTTTTCACTAGGTAAGGAGAAGCCAATTTAAAGTAAATTGCAAAAAAATGTGTGTTATTTCAGAAAGTAGTTAACTACCTTGACCACATTATATCAGCTGAAGGAGCGCAAACAGATTCAGACAAAATCAAAACAGTCAAAAAATGGCCTCTTCCATTAAAAACTAACCACAAAAAACTAAAAGGAGGGAAGACTCTTTTTGGGGTTATGTACATACTACAGACGCTTCGTCAAGAGCCTTTCGGAGATATCGAAACCACTTCATAGACTAACGGAAGAAAACGAACTTTTCTCTAGGATTCTGATTGTGATAGCGCGTACAATGAATTGAAACAACGATTATGTGAAACGCCAATTCTTGATCTTCGATACCCAATCAGAGAGGTAAAGTTTATAGTGGATACAGGTGCAAGCAACACTGGTATAGAAAGAGTACTGTTACAGTTACAAGGAAATCAGACCAGGTTGTTGTAGCATATTTCAGTAAGGCACTCTCAAAACCGGAAAGGAATTATTGTGTCACTCGCCGAAAACTTGTACTAGCGGTAGTGAAGACCTTACAGCATTTCACAAGTATGAATTCTTACGAACGGACCATGCTGCGCTAAAATAGCTATAGCAGTTCAATAACCCGGATGGTCAAGTGGCAAGATGGATTGAGCAGCTACAAGAGTTTAACTTCATTATGTAACATCGAATTGGTAAAGGGCACAGCTGCGCAGATGCTATTTTGCGAAGAAGTTGCTTTGAAGAATGTCAATTTTGCCACAAACTTGAAGAGGATGAAGTTGTCAAAATTATACGGACTAATCTTTTTGACGATGAGTGGACCAATGCAAAAAGCACAAGAAGAGGACAATGACTTGCGGCCTATTTGAGGGTGGATGAAGAGTGGGAATAAACCACAATGGTGTGATGTGTCCGCATGCAGCCCAGTCACTAAAGGCTATTGGGCCCAGTGGAAAAAAAAAGGCTCCTCTATTTCGGCACGTTCAGGATGGAGTATCTGGTGGACACCTAGAAATAAAGAGGAAACTCGTAAAGGTACGCCAACGTTTCTACTGGCTTGGTTGTCGAGAATATATAGAAATCTGGTGCCGTAAATGTACCACTTGTGCCTCTGTAAAAGGACCAAAAACTAGAAGCAGGGGTAAACTCAAGTTGTACAACATCGGAACACCTTGGAAGCGATAAGCTATCAATGTTGCTGGGCCACTCCAGAGACCGACGAGGGTAACAAGTACATAGTTGTGGTACAGGACTACTTCAGTAAATGGCCTGAAGTCTTTGCTACGCTGAACCAAGAAGCTAAAACAGTGGCAAAGAACTAGTCCAAGGAGTGATCTGTCGTAATGGTGTGTCTTTGGAAATCCATTCGGATCAAGGGCGAAACCACTTGGCAGTTTTTGATTAACATCAGAGAGACTGGGACCAATACATACCACTGTTCTTGATGCAGTACATGACACCTCCAGCGTTACTCCAGCGAAGGTCAATTTAAGAAGAGAGATCTGGCTACCAATAAACGCTATAACAGGCACAACTGACACTCCAAGGCCTACCGCCGACTATGGCAGTGACCTTCAAAACCAGTTAAATGAAGTATAAAGTGTACAAGATGGTTCGCGAGAACAGTTGGAATAGCAGCGAAAAGATAAAACCTCGTTAAGACCACAATACAGACTGGCTCGGCTTCACAACCCACTAAGGAAATAGGGAAAATGACCAAAACTATAAGCAAAATGGGAGGCGTACAATGTGGTTACGAAGATCAACGATGTCACCTACCGCGTTCCAAAGGGAAGCCCATAATTGTTCATGTGGATCGGCTAGGTCGATATTAAGGCTTCAGTGATACTCGGGACGAGCATGACTTATAGGGGGGGTAGTGTTACGGCTGGCAACTTTCTAGACGCGTACATTTTCGGAAACATCGATGGTTAACTCTCCTTTGAAAGCAAATATTGTTTTTAACTAAGGATGTTTACTTCGGATGGGTTTATGAATTATTGTACAAGGTAGTTCTTGAAGCATCATGAATACTCGAGCGCAACTCCCGCTCTTGTCAGCGAGTATAATAGGCGCCGCAAGTCGCCGCAGATAGCTAACTTTTAGTTTTAAGCTGCGTTCAGAATTACTTAGGAAAGCGATTTACACCTGAATACGAATACTGCGATGTTTAAACGGATGACTAAAGTTAGTGAAGTATAATAAATAATCTTCATTTTAGTCACCCTAGCTCGTAACAATATATATGTACAAAAATTGCACGTATCAATATATAAGATACGAAATCTGTAACTAATTCTCTTGAATTAGGGTCGATATATTGTCGGTTGATGATAATATTAATGTGCAAGTTAGTGAATCACTACATTGCTCGCGATTTTACTCTGTAGGCACCTACGCATTATACTGACTATACCTTCGTTAAAGAATTATACAAATAAAATTGCCAGTTGCTTAATTTAATACGAGTAAGTAAGATAAACAAAAATCGTTCGCAATCACATTCGCTTTGGCGTTTATATAAGAAAAAGTAGATAAATCGCACTCAGAGCAGCAAAGCATTACCAACAGAAATAAAAGAAATTCGCATCGAACATACTTACTCACTAAAGAGTATAAATAGATACAACATCGATTACAAGCGAGCAATCATTAATGAAAAACAAAATTTGCACCGTCGTAAAATAGTTGTTATTTACATATATTGTGATCAGTTTATGGATCGCCATTGATTATTTAGTTATTGTCCAAACCTTGACAAGTCTTCCGGTCAGGCATGAGCTCGTACCCTCGCCGGCAGGAGCACTTCACTTCGACGCCATCGTCGTTGCACTTGTGCTCGCAGGGATTCTTCGGCTTACACCGGTTCTTTACCACCTGAACGACAAGAAAATGACACACGTTTATGCCCGAGTAAATATTGATTAAGAATCTGTGACGTAATTTATGAAGCTATCTCACCAAAATGAAATGGTAAGATAGGGATGGTGCTAAAATAGCGCACTCTACTGCTTAATTATCTATATTTTCCTAATTTTGAACTTGTATGGACATATTTTGAAACAAACGCACTTAATTTATTAAAATGCATAATTTTTTCAACTTCAAATATTTAATTACTAAATGCATTTAAATGCTGCCGAGCTTATAAAATCAAAATCTTTTTATTCAAATGTTACTAAGAACACTTTCGAATCGTCAAGTAAATTAACTACAACTAGCTTTACAAACTAATTACAATACTGTTTTACGTGCGTCCAATAGGTAATCTTTGTAAAATCACAAACGAAACGTAAAATTATAGTGTATCAACTAATAAATACATGTTTTGTATTGAAACATTAAATAAACAAGATTTACAATGTAAATAGTTTGATTTAAAAAAAAACAATCAATATTTACGTAATATTTCAATTGCCTATTGTTTTTCAAATTGCATAGGGGGGGGGGGCACCATGTATACCTCTTTTCATTTTGGTATGATAACCAAATAAACTTTGAAAAATGGGCGGACATTAGTAAGGCAGTAAGGCTAACCACCCCATCGCTTTTCAATATTTATGTGAACCAGTTGAATAATGATCTCAGCCCCTCTTACGCTGGATGTCACATCGACAACATAAATCTTATTAACATCAGTTGTGCGGAAGACATGGTGCTGCTGAGTCTATCAATCCGTGGTCTAAGAAGGCTATTTGAGAGAGGTTTGCCGTGTAACGTGGCCTAAAGTTACTAAAAATAGTGAACTGTTGGTTTCTAGAGGAAAAAACAAAACTTCCAATACCTCAAGTAAATTTAATGGTGGGACTCTGATTAGGATAAACCAATTTTAGTATCTGGGCCATGTTGTGACCGAAAATCTTAAGGACGACTGTGAAATTGCAAGGGAACGCAGGTTTTTGGCTTTGGTAGAAGTAATATGGTTGCGCGCAGGTTTGCTAGATGCTCCCTTTGTTCTAGGCTTTTGCCAGACATTTTATACAAATAGCATGTGGACCAACAAAAAAAGTCTAAAAAAGTGTACGAAGCCCTGCGTATTTAGTATAATCAAGCGTTCTGGGTGCTGTTTGGGCTTCCCCGTTATTGCAGTGCCTTAGGAATGTTTGCGAAGGGCCACACAGATATTTTCCTTGTTATAATGCGCAAGATAATGGCCTATGTCCTGCTCAGGCTACGGGAGAGATCCAGCAGTTTGCCGTTAGACTGGACAGTGCAGTTTGTGGCAGCTTGGTGAAGCTAGCAAACGAACAATAAAATTACATTTTTAATTATTTTATCATTCTCATTATTTTTAGTATTTAATCTAATTTTGTGTATGTAATATAAGTAAAAAAATTATATTGAACTATTTTTATGTAAAATATATTTATGTAATTGCGTTGTGTGTATAGTGTATAACTTAATATTAGGTTAATTAAATAACTTGGTATCCAACAGTCAACTGGATCAAAAAGTAGTGGGTACCTCGATGCAGTTTCGTTTGTCCGCCATGAGTCTGTATCCAGGGTTGCACACGCACCGGTACGATCCCGGCACCGGAATGCAGTGGTGCGCACATAGCTCGTTCGGTGCGTACTCATCGCATACAGAGAACAGCTCATCTGGACACAAACACACTTAATACAATCTATTATTATTTTAACTACTTTAATAACATTCTGTTACAACAAAAAAGATCACTTAAAAATCGTCATATAAGAGTTAGAGATGCAAGAAAATTGTAAGATATTTTCTGTCTTATATCATTCTGAATTATATTTTGCGCATAAATCGAATCACTTTACGTCTTGTTCAACCACAACATGCTCACAAACCAACAGTCGAAATCCAAAAATACCGTGTCATACTCCGCCGCTAAAAATCAAAATAATGTTATGTTTCTATTGCTGCAATTTTACCGTTAAAACACCTTAAAAATACTTTTAATTCTTTCTAATTTGGCAAGCACAATAAAAAAAAAGATTTGCAACTATTTCTTACTATATTATTAATTTAATCAAACTGAATGATCAACAATTGTAAACAACTATTTAAAACTTAATGAATTCAATCAAAAAAACATCGTACTCCTCTTAGTGTGAAAACTACCTCCCGTCACCCGTAACACAAAACAAGAGGACAACTTTGAAACAATAATAATGCACAAGTTTTCCTTTTCATTTTCATTTCAATAGAAGTTTGCATGTTAGGGTGTCGTCAGACACCTCACAGATGACCTACCGTCGTTGGACTCCTTCGAAGCGATGTCATGTCTTGGATGGGATACTGAAGACTCGTTGTGAGCGACCGCTCTTGCTGCATTCTGTAACAAGTCGTTTAACAAATTAAGAAACTCTCGTAAACTACGTATGTAGTAGTAGTAATAGAACAATTATAACAATATTAGAGAACCCACTGAACATTTCCTCAGAATTAGTTACTCAATCAAAAATTTATTTCCTTTGTATCTTTTTCCGTTTTGTGTCAATCGTGGTATTGTAATTATTTCACTAATAAACGCTTTGCACGAAATGCTTTGAAAATGTTGCTTGGATGTGCTCTGTACGCAGCAGCACGCGCGCATTGACAGTCTTAGGCAAGGCGGATAACTCTTGGCCTACTGCCAAGGAGTGATGAATACACACGAGGTGGAAGTCGCATTTTATCCCCAGGAATACATAGTGCGCTATACTACACCTAGGAGGAAAATAAAAGATAATTAATTAACCCTTAAATTTAAACTAGTATTTTGGCTGCAGCCGGATATTGTATATTATGTTTGGAAGAAGAGAAAGAGAGCGGGAGGGGGAGGAGAAAAAGGTAAGTAGCACAAGGGGACGTAAAAAAGAAATGACTTTAAGAGACAAGAAAGGTAATAATGAGATAAAAAGAAAAAAAAGAATAAAAAAATATAAAAAGGAAGAGGAAAATAAAAGACATGGGGTAGATAAGAAAAAATATAAATAGAAGACAATGGACAAGAGGTCGTCGTTCCAGCCGAAAGACGTCCACTGCTGAACGTAGGCCTCCCTCATATGTCTCCACAACATACGGGCCTGAGCCGCCCGCGCCCATCCGCTTTCTGCAGCTCTGACCAGATCGTCTGTCCACCTGGTAGGAGGCCGACCCACGCTGCGTCTTCCGATCCGTGGTCGCCACTCGCGACCCTTTCTTCTCCATCGGTTATCGGTTCGACGAGCGATGTGGCCTGCCCATTGCCACTTTAGCTTGCTAACTGTTTGAGCTATGTCGGTTACCTTAGTTCTTCGGCCAATTTCCTCCTTTCGGATTCTATCGCGCAAAGAAACACCAAGCATAGCTCTCTCTCCATAGCTCGCTGAGCGACTCTGAGCTTATTTAAGAGGCCAACAGTAAGAGACCACGTTTCTGTACCATAAGTCATCACTGCCAACACACATTGATTATAAACTTTCATCTTTAAGCACTGAGGTATTTTGAACGAAAAGATTTTGCATAGTTTCCTGAACGCTGCCCAGCCGAGCTGGATTCTTCGGTTAACCTCTTTCTCAAAGTTGGACCTACATAATTGGACTATTTGTCCTAGGTACGTCTTCGTCAACAACTTCGAGAGTAGCGTTCCCTACACCTTCGTTTTATCCATGTTCATTTGAAGGCCAACCTGTTGGGAAACTCCGCTGAGGTCTCCGAGCATCGTATCTAGGTCTTCCAGCGTAACCAGGACAAGAGGTAGTAAAGTGTAATCATGAGTAGATTATGGTTTTTAGCAATATCTAAGAGGAGACTTGTAAATCCACAAAGAAGACAATCTGCGACGTCATCTTTTTTGAATTTGATCGATCTCGCATGAAAAATAAAAAAAGTCAGTCGCCGTCTTGGCATCGCTAATATTTTCCAATATACTTTTTTACGTCCGACAAGCTTTATCGTTCTGTCCAATTCAATGTAGAATCAAAGGTGATCATTTTGTTTTTCACTTTTTTTTTATTGACACATAATAACTTATTTATATTTGGAATCACCGTTTCTTTTGCGTCGTTTTCATTTTCTGGATTTTTATAGCCCCATACAAAAAATGCTCTGAGGGCATAATTTTTTCTTTGGACCAATTTGCCCTGTTCATATTAAATTTTTTGTACGATACAGTTTTATTGTCCAATACAGAAAAATGTTGGCATTAACTATCAAATGCCCTATATGGGGACTTTTTTCTTTGGACCAATTATATTTAATTTTTTTCATATTCAATATCACGGGTGAATTGAGGAAGTAAAATCGGTATGGTGAGGGTCAGTAATTTCTCTACCCTCGTTTTTTTACGACGACTGCTGGGACGCATAGACTTGTTCAGGCGGTTCACTACTATTGTCCAAACTCTGGAACACATCACGAACTCAACACGGTTATTATATAACGGGTATATATACTCATTTTAGGATGTAAACGTTTTCGGCCGTCTTTAAGCCCGTCTTCGTGATTGACATCCTTATATTTGTCGATTTATATCACTTTTCGCACCAATCTTGTTGTATATCGACCTTCTGTCAAAAGAATTTTAATTTTTGACTGCGTGAATGTGCTCATTTACCCTAAAAGAAAGCGTTCTTTTCATTTGTTCTACGGAACTCAACAAATCTAATCTAGGTAAGACCGAAACATAGATAAATTAAGGTACGTTGTAATTCACACTAGTACAAACAGTTTCGCCAGACATTTGCCAATATCACTTTAAATTGTAGTAGATTAATTTCACCAGAAGCCCGTTATTTTTGTTTTCCTTCTCACACCAATATTGTACTTAACTTCTTACGAAAGCTTAGTAAAAGTATAGTAAAAGGTTCAGAATAATTTTAAACACGTTTTATCATTCCCTTTTTTAGTGCTCGGTATCTCAAAAAGTTAAAACGGATCACTACTTATTAGTAACGTTAGCCACGTCGTCATGCATCCGTCTGGTATGTTAAGACCATTTTTTGTCGGGAACGAGCAAAAATTAATATCAATTACGTAGAAAGAAATTCTACTTTCTCTTGGACTTAAAAAAATTACGCACCGAGGGATTCGTACTACCACAAAATGCACTAGCCGATTCGTGCTTGACCATTTTTTATTATTTGTTGTTGTACTATAGATCTTATACTAAAATCGTTTTTAGTCTGAAGGTCATATGTATTACCATTTTCACAATAGAGCAAAAACAACGAAATCGGTTTTTTTGTTTTATTTTATATATTATACGTTAGGAAATCCGCATATTATGTGAAAATTTTACTGTGTGTGTGACTGTGACCTATATCGGTCTAAAAGGTAGAGCCATGACGGATGGACAGACAACAGACAGACGCCGTACGCTTAGTAATAGGGTTCCGTTGGCACTGTGACGATACCATAATTATGCCTTAACATTTTTGTAATACAATGTTTGTTTTTATTAAGGTTTAAGCGCGAAGATTTTCATTAGTAAACAATTCTCAATGAACTTACTACCTATAGCGAAATGCATCTTTAAATTAGATGTTATGATTTATTTTATGAAAGCTAACAAAATATAAGAACAAATGACTAAAATGTAAAATATTGAGTTATGAACTTACGAATCATAAACATCAACACAAAATTAATTGTTAAATTTAGGTAGTAATCTAACTTCCGATTTATGACATCGGACTCAGACAAAATAAAGTTACCTTAGTTCTTCGGTGAATTTCCTCGTTACGGATTCTATCGCGCAAAGAAACACCAAAATATTTTTTTGCGTAAAATTTGAACCTGTGGCGCGAGAATGAATGGTTTAATAGCTAACTATGATTGGGTGTTTGATTGGAACTAAAGTTCATTGGAGAATGTTTTAAAAGCGTTGATCGGTGGTTTGTCTGAACGTATGTGATTGGTGGTAGTCTTAAGACGAACGCTAAATACGAATAATAAATTAATCGTTTGTAAGATGGGGGGGGTAGCGGGTAAGGTTTTGCAGGGTCGTCACCTGACAGCACTTGGAGAAGGCGTCGGTGGTGAGGAGCAGCTCCGAGTTGCCCTGCTCGTCGCGCCGGCACGCCTCCTCCCCGCTCGACACCCCAGCAGACGCCCCCTTCAAGCACTGATTGCAGCATTTCTGCAACAAATGTACACAATACTGAAACTTATTAATATTTTTTCTGTTACCAACTAAAATAAATCTGTAGTAGAAAAAAAGTGGCTTGCCTTATCCAGCAGAAATAATAAGGATGCACTCGAGAAGAAACATTGAATTAAACTATTTCTCTTTCAACCTCATACGTCCCAACTGCTGAGGCTATGGTCTCCACGAGGGCCCAGTGCACATTGCGGCCTTTACATATTTCCTATAGGTTTTCCTACTATTTCTTAAAATCAATGTACTTGAGAAATTTAAAAAAAGAGTCATTAGTCCACGCCGGTAGAGTATATTAAAACTGCAGATAATCTTTAATATATATTAAAAACTACTTTTCGGCAGCCAATAAACCGAATTTTACGTGATATATACCAAATTTTAATATACAAAGACGAAGAGAAAAAAAAAATCTCAATAAGCCAACCAATCTCACTTACCGACAAAACTCAAAAATTAAAGCTATATTATGAAAACACTGGGTATGGGTACCGACACCACAGCGTTAAGATGTGTCTTATGTCTACTCCATGTAAATCTTGTGAACTTGAGTTTTGAAATTAGATTCTATATCTCACTTTTTTCACTAAGTCTAAAATGCCTAATCAAGTTACTTATTACCTTTCAAAAGCTATTATGCAAATTGACACATCGAGAAAAACAACAAGAATTATTGATCACTCTTTGATAATGGAACTAATAACTTTATTTGTTGAAATGACATTTATCAAAAAATATTGTTTGAACGTCGTTTTGACAAGAGTAAAATTTTACAAAAGATTTTTTATAACGAAATAAAATGGCAAGTTTAACCCTGGAGCAAAGGGGTGAAATAATATTTCTCTTCGAAGATGGACATAGTATTAGTGCTATATCACGAGAACTCAGTATGTCGCGATTCACTGTGAGGTTTTGGATTAGGCGAAGAAGGGCAAATAACAGATCATAGAAATAATTTAGGACGACGACCGATACTAACCACCGCGCAAATAACAGAAATCATTCGTCGTTACGAAGAGCATGGTTTCACACCAACTAGTTATTTTGCTGCTTTATATGGTGTGAGTGCTCGGACGATCCGACGAGCTTTGCACAATGTTGGCTAACTACAGACACCTAATATTAAAGTGGAGCTGAAACCTCACCACAAAACAGCCCGGCTTAACTTTGCGCGACGACATCTCGATTTTGATTGGTCGAATACTATATTTACTGATGAAAAAACTTTTAAATCAAGCCAAATCGGAAGATTAACTTTATGGCGCTGCAATCTAACTCGGTATGATGAAGGTCATATTGTGCCTCAAAACGAGTCAGGTCGCATTACAGTAAACTTATGGGGGTGGATGAGCCTTGACGGCGTCGGAGAACTGACGTCGTTAGAGAATAGGGCTACGGCCATTAATTATGTTGTTGTTGTTGATGTTGCTTTTGGAAGAAGTGATGCTGCCTACTGTGTGCGTAGTGTATCCTGCAACGGAATTCCCACACATTACTTACGTTCAAGATGATGCACGGATACACAAAGCCCGTGCTACTATGGCGTGGTTCAACCTGCACCGTGACATTCGTCTGATTCAATGGCCCGCTCGGTCTGCTGATTTAAACCCTATTGAAAATTTATGGGGGCTTATGGTTCAACGCTGGGACTGTCAAAATGAAAGAAACTCTCAAGCTCTTAGATCACACTGTGCTCAAGTATGGGATGATATCAGAGGTACTGATCTACGCACGCGTCTTGTTGCAACTATGCGAGATAGACTACGTGCCGTCATAGCTGCAGAGGGAGGTTAAACTAGATATTAAATAAAGATTTTCGAAGTGTCTATTTTATTATTTCTTCATATTCTTATTTAAAAAACTAAAAAATTATTTTTTTCAAAGAAGGTTTTCTATATATTAAAACTTGATAGTAGTCAGTCCATCTCCTAGAGCAGAAATGGCGAATCCATGACAATTCGGGCGTATGCTTGCAAGTCATTTTTAGAAATGAACTCTAGTTTAGCTTCCATACTGCTTAGTAACAAAAGTACGAGCTTGCCCTAATGTGAGATTTTTAGCACCTAATTTGCAACAGCAGAAATCACACTAATTTTTTTTTTATTTGTATATAAATATTAAACATTTCGATTGCTGTAAACATTTCGAGCTGCAAGTATCTAAATAGCTTTAAGGTAACAGCAATTCATCTAATTTTTCTCCATTATTATTAAGTAACACAGATTTTTTGACGGCACGTCATAGGTACACTATTGTTTTTTTCATAGAAAATGGCACATTCATTAATAAAGGTTCGCCATCCCTGTCCTAGAGCGATTGATTGTCATATTAGAAAAAAGATAATCTATGGTCAAAATAGAAATTTAGAACTTGTGACTTAAATGTGTGCATGCAATTGTGATCCTTAAGGTGGTAAACATTTTCTGACCGCGACTATACATTTATTACATAAAAAGTGAACTTGAAAGTGAAAAAAACATTGAAGTGAAGTGCAATGTAAACATTATTTGTGAAAATAACAAATAAATTTTAAATAAATTCAAAATATATCTATTCCACGCAATAAGGCAACGTGCCTCAGCTAAACCCGTAAGCAACGCATTCTACACGGCGCTTACGACATTTTTCTTGTGACTTAGGGCAACGATTAGTATCTTTATTCTTGAAATAGCGAAACGTGTACAGTGAGAACATTTATTGCGGTGCAAACTAGAAAATGTGCCTTTGCAAAACTTGCCTAGATATTTTACCTAAACATATTTTGTATTATAAATCACAAAAAGCGCCAGAGATTTAAGAGTTTCTAAAACAAACTGTTACAATACCGAATTATGAAAGAAATAATTAATGCACTTAAACGCATACAAGAAGAATTAGACGAACAGAGAATAACAAAATGTAAACAAAATGATTGAAAAAAAATTTTCTAAATTGAAAGGGAAGTATGAAAATCTAAAAGAAAAATTGGAAAACCAGGAAAAAACAATCAAGGCAAAGAAACATAGTCTTCTTTGGTATTAACGAAAAAGAGACATGCAAGAACTAAAGAGGATAGGAAAAAAAGGACAAAGACCACACCATATAGTAGCAACTTTTTCCTCGGCTTGAAGATTAAAATTTTTAAACAAATAAAAGTGCTGTACATAATAGTCCATACTATATAAAAGAAGACCATGTTCAATATGTGTTAGAAAAAAGAAGGGAATAACAAGAAAATGTCAAAATAGAGAAAGAGAAGGGAAATACAGCTAGAATACGATACGATAAACTGATAATCCTAAAGAATAATAGTGACATAACAACTAGCAACAAAAAAACGCTTCCGATCTCCCCAAAAAGCAGCCTACAGCAACAAGATAACAATGCCACACAGACTAACAAAAAGAACAAAGCAGTACACCCCTCTTCATTGTTCTGAAGGTCCTCTAGCATCTCAGAAGGCGTCATAAACATCCTGCAACATGAATTATATAAGTACATACGCGGATAATAAGAAACCACATTCCCCAACCCGCCTGGTTACCGTGGGGAATAAAGACCATCGCCCCTCATCTAAACGAATAAAAAAAACAAAAATCATTAAAAGTTTGTACCTACGATGCAAGAACACTATCATCAATAGAACGATATCTTGAACGCCTTAGCAAAAAATAACTGTAATATTTGGGGACTGGCCGAAGTAAGAAGAAAAGGATGCGAAATAGAAGAATATGAAAAACATATATTTTACTACAAAGGAGAAACGAATGGACTCTATGGCGTTGGTTTTCTAATAAAAAAAAGCTCAAACAGCACATCGTCAATTTCACGGGAATATCTGAAATAGTAGCATTATTACAGCTTGAGCTAAACAATAGTGCCTTGTCCCTAATACGAGTATATGCTCCAACTGCCCAATCAAGTGAAGATGACATTAATACATTTTACGAAGACCTAAAAAAAGACTGGTGTTAGTTATGTGAGACTTTAACGCTAGGATTAGACAGCCACAACCAGATAAAAATTACATAATGGGAAAATATGGATATGGCATTCGAAAGAGGCAAAAAGCTAATACAATATGCATACGAGCTCATTCTATCGATAATGACTACTTTCTTTAAAAAAAAAAAACAAAATCGAAAATGGACATGGCTGTCGCCAGACGGGACGACAAAAAACGAGTTAAACTTCATTCTGAGCAGTTATCCAAAATACATATTAAATGTGGAAGTGGTTTACAAAATAAATTTTACTTCAGATCATAGACCAGTAAGAGCTTCAACAAATCTAGAAAAACCTTAACTAAAGAGAAAATCTTTTTCATCAACATCAAGACCACCAAAAACAGAAAACGAAATAAGAGTAAGAAAAAAAACTAGAAGAAAACACAAAAAACTACAAGATGTACAGAACTATTACAATCAAATCGAAAATATAATTATTACAAGCCTAAAAACAAAAACAGAGGAAACTCAAAACTCAAAGTCAAACTCATATCAAACTTTATTCAAGTAGGTTTCTAAGAACACTTTTGAATCGTGAATACAATGTAGAGCTGGCAAGAAGTTCCATTTAAAGTAGTAATACAATTCTTTGATAATTAGCTAAAGAGTATACAATATATACCAAAACAATAGGTAATAAAAAATAAGTAAGTTAGCTACTAAAAACAAAGTCAGACATGTCAATTATTATTTTTTTGTTTTTTTTTTATGTAGCATAGGGGGCGCACCATGTGAAGCGTCAAATATCGTTAATCGAGTGAAGGAATTTAGATATCCAAGAGAATTCCGATATTTAATAGTACTAGTGGTAGTTTTTGCACAATCATATATACATACATATATTTACATATACTTAAAATTATCCATACTATCCATAAATATAATATAAATAATAAATATTTAAATGTGAAAGTAAATCTGTCTGTTACCTTTTCACGGTGAAACCACTGTACCGATCAAGATGAAATTTAACATGCAGATAGTTTTGAGTCCCGGAAAGGGACATAAGCTACTTGAAAATGTCAAGTATTATTCGTTTAGTAATTGGGGAGTCGCCGTTGAAATCCTACACCGATGACCGAGTACTAAGAATACAAAGAAGTTTGCAGAGCAGACCAGCCTCCACAGCGGCACCCGTTCACAAGTATGACACATGAATCAGCCATCCCTTCGCTCGACCATGTTTTGGGGAAAGTAACGACCCGACGCACATGCCACCACAGCAGAGACTTTGAGAGAGCATGACACACTCAAACAACTCCATAAAACTTCGATTGTATTAGTTACATTGTGTGTAGTAAAGGAACAAAATATAAATCCAATTCATATTGAGATTTACACACACAAGTTTACAGTTAACATTACAGGGCGAACACACGTACTCTGAACTTAAAAACTGATTTATATTAAAATTCGGTGTATCAAAAATTGATACATCTAGAAAAAATATACATATACAACCTGGGTATCACTGACTGCTTCAAACGAAAACCTCTGCTTTAGTTCATCATTGGTAACGTTAGAAAAATAGATTCGTAAATTTTATTTATAAAACAAAAAAATACTTTTTTTTTTTGATCAGACCGCCACAGCCGTTAACATTACGGCTAGATACATTACATTACATTACCATTACGACATTACCTGCATGAGTATAGGTGGTACCTATAGGAAAAGAGAAATACGTAGGTAACTGGCTAATAATACTATTGATTTGCACTCCCATTCCCATCTTAAATCTGTTGCAAAATGTCTTCTACT
The DNA here is from genome assembly GCA_946406115.1 of Apoda limacodes. Classification (NCBI taxonomy): domain Eukaryota; kingdom Metazoa; phylum Arthropoda; class Insecta; order Lepidoptera; family Limacodidae; genus Apoda; species Apoda limacodes. Next base: position 2,193,508 of record OX291540.1, on the reverse strand, counting down.
TTATGATGTAGGTAGGTAGGTAGAGTGGTGTTAATTTAATTTCATAAATTAGAAATACTTCATTATGATTACGGCTTACCTTTATGAAGTAAGTATGTACGGACCTACCTATGGATTCTGTCAACCTTGGCGGGGAAAAAAATGTAAGGTCGTAAACCTAGGTTCTTAAATTAATCTCTTATGGTATTTTTTTAACATTTCCAACTACCTACAATAATTAGGTATACCTACTGATTATAATGAACTGGTGAAAATACATGCTTAATAACCACAACCATAAGCAAATAGTACTTTTATTATTCCTATCACAACAATCTAACGTTATCTAGGTAAGGAGCTACATACATAACAAACACGAAAGGCCTTGATCGATTTTTACTAGAAACACCTACAAACATGCAAGTATCTACTAAGACAGGTAGGTATACACATCTCAATAAATTCGGCGCCGCCACCGGCACGCATGGAAGATGCCGCTAACTTTACCGCCAAAGGAATAGTCAACGACTCTCAAACTGCGCAAGTAATTTTATTTTATGAGCTGTTCTTTTCTAATCTTACATTCCAAATTCTTCTCACATTTTGATGCAGTTCTAGAAGAAGTGTAAAAATCTTACAATCATAAAAAATTGTAACAACATATTTATCGCTTAACGCCTATAAGATGGATACTACGACTAATTGAAAAATATCAAAACACATGCTAGGTAACCATGTGAGGTCTAAAGAATTTGTGTTTGTTATTAGTTTGTAATAAAAATATACTAGTAGGTATTTTCGGCCTTAGGAGGGCGAGGGCATCGCGTAAAAAATGGTCCAAGCTTCTGGTGTAGTGCCTTCAAGGATAACAGAGGTAAAGAGCCTCTGAAGGACTTTAAGTATCGGTGTTCCACCCGCTTTCAGAAGGTCTCACGTAATTCCGTCATCGCCCGCCGCCTTATTGTTCTTAAGCTGTTTCAAGGCCATTCTAATCTCATATAAGCTGACGTTAAAAAAGTACTATAGACCTAATAAATAGACGAACTGAACTTGTAAATCTTATAAGAACAAAACTAAAGAAGTAAAAAATGAAATAAAAAAACTTTTACAAAAAAACAAGCAAAGCAATAAAAGCAGACTACAATCAGCACAAAAGAAATATTTAAACCTGGAATATAACAAAATATAGAAGCGTGAAAAGGGCTAATTAACAATAAAATAGACACAAAAACTAGATAAAAGCACTAAAAAAAGGACTAGACAATACTAAAACAAGACAAGATGTATTAAAATGCACTACAACATTTTGTAAAGACCTCTACATCATACAGAAATCAACAAAGAGGCAACAATAAGCACGGAGTGGCAAAATTTTGCTAAAATTAACGCAATAACAGAAAGAGAAGTACTGCAACATATACAGAAATTAAAACCTGAAAGAAACCCAGGGCCCGATGGTATCAGCAATGAGGCCTTAAAGTTAGGAGCCCCCATATTACTCACTTTTTTAACCGCACTTTTCACCATGGTACTTGATTAGAGAATATAACCACATCAATGGTGTAAGTCAGATATAGTACACCTCTATAAAAAAGGGAGTCCACTAGATATTACAAACTATAGACCTATAAGTCTGCTTGCCAGTATATACAAATTATTTTTATCCATTATGCTGTCACGAACAACTGAAAAAAATGATAAGAAACAGGCAATAGAACAAGCAGCTTCTGGTCGGGATATTTCACAACCGATCACATACATACCTTAAAATAAGTTATTGAAAAATTTATAGAACACAATCAGTACTTGTATGTGGGTTTTATAGATTATTCAAAAGTATAGTTAAACCAAAGTGATGACAAATGGACCTCAAAAACCAATCCAAGTAGACGATAGACAATCAAATCGAATATGTTAATGAGTACATATATGTAGGTAAACAAGTATCTTTTAGTCAAGACAGCAACGGAAAAGAAGAAGGATCAACTCTTAATGGAAAAGCTTCTGGGCTCAAAAAGATATTTTGAAAGGAACCAACAGCATGCCATTTAAAAAGTCTGTAATAGAAACGTGCGTCTTACATAGTCTAACGTACAGTTGCCAAACATGGATATTTACAAAAAAAAATTAAAATAATGCTTAAATAAAGAAAAATAGAGAAAGTAAGAAGAAAAGAGATAAGAATTCTTTCTTATCTCTTTTACAAACCTAAGCGATGCTCTCAAACATGCCCTGCAGCTGAAGTGGCAATAGGCAGGTCACATTACACGGTACTCAGACAAACGCTGGACTTCACAGTCAACGAAGTGGCCTGGATCATTGGGAAAAAGAAAGGTCAGAAGACCAAAGAAACGATAGCCAGATGATATACTTAAAGTACCTGGCAAAAACTGCTGGACTCTCTGAACGGAGCAGAAAAATGGAAAACGATGGGGAAGGCTTTTACCCTTAGGGGTCCATTAAAATTTATATATAATGAAATTAAGAGTACCTACTCACATAAGAATAAGAAAACTACTAACAAAAGTTATGGCTGAACACCCATAAATATATATATATACAGTCGAATTGAGAACCTTTCGAAGTCGGTTAAAAATATGTAATTAATTGAGAAATAGAATAAAAAAGCTTTATTATTATTATATATTATGAAACACAAGCCCTATATGTACGACAGCTTTTACTATCCCACACACTGTCCCTTGCTGTCCGTCACGTTGTAAAACATAATCCATAATTAACCGAAATATTAACATTATAACACATCAATCCATAGACAAATATCATGCAGAGCCCAACACCAAATGCAAAACCTCTAGTTACGTATACCTCCTAAAGTGCCAGCATTGCGCTGCATTTTATGTTATGTTGAGGAAACGAACAATCTACATCACATTCGCATCAATAACCATCGCCATATAACACATTGCCAGTTACATAACCAAAAATTAAACCAATGTTTTATTGTACGCGTTCTAAAATCTTTCATTAAAATCCTACTGGTTGTTCCAGAGATTTGCACGTTCAACAAACAAACTCTTCACATTTATTATATTAGTTTAGTATTTATTTATTAGAAGGTATATATTTGAGTATTACTTTTACAGCACATTTATTATAAAACATAGAAAGTATAACAGAAGCAAAGTAATTTTTCTATTTGCGCAGGTGCCCATTTCCTTTTTTTTCTATCAAGGTGTAAATAAGCAAACCTCTAGACGCGTGTTTTCTTGCCTTTAGGCCTAAGATTATACCACCAGTAAAAAGAGGTTTTCAAAACTGTTACAGAAAAATACGACGACGCCAGCAACAAAATTACAGTAACTCACTTTTTAACGGATCTACAGTGTGCAATTGTTTAGTTTTTTTGCTATTACGTAATATTTTAAACGATTTGAATTAATATGTATCCTTTTTTGAAGTTAATTTTCACTAACTTTTTGTTATCAGATCGTTCTTCAATTTTGCATGGACTTTGGGTTTAAATAAATGTATATGTCTTTTGGTTTATATGTCTGTCTTCGTAAAACTTTTATGTTATTTCAGAACCTTAATCTCAAAGGCAGAAGTTATTATATAATAACATGCGTTTCAATATTTATTTTGTTCAATTTTGTTGTAATCACAATGTTTTTTCTGCAGCTATTTGAGATAAGGGCACACCTCAGGATGGGACTCGGGCCCTCTTCCTGAGAAACAAGGTTTAAGAGAATAGGGTATTGAATTAAGCACAAAGCCACGCTACCTTAGCTATATCTTTAGTCGAGTTGCAGTTCTTCAAGCTGGTCGCGAGGTCCATCCCGTTTTCACATTCACGCTTCTTTCTGAAAATGAAACACCTCATGTTACATCACAATTTAATTTTAATTATTTTCTATCTCTAATTGAATAGCAAATTATGTTTCTACGACCTAAAAAGCTATCTGCTCATGGTATGGCGACATAAATGCTGTTAGTTGCAATGCTGTTGTAACACAAGCAACTTCCTATCCAATTTCATATATGGGGGATGGGAAATGTATGAATTCCAGGTACAGTCACGAACTCATGCAGTTTTACATCTGCTTATAGTACGACTCTTACACGACGACTAACGGCGATGTTTGAGACAATGGTCAATGACTATATGATAATGTGGTCAATAAAGAGGTCAAGGCTTCATCATAAAGTTGGGTGACAGTTTTGCAAGTTTCTAAGAGAATTTCAATTGAAATTTTATGTGTGCCTTTTTCGGGATTGTCACGATGGCTACTGCCACCCCCTTGGCGACGCCCTTGAGTGCTTTTTAAGAACTTATCCAGAAACCATAAGAGAGAGAGAGAGAGAGACAGACAGACAGAGATAATAACATTAGACACCTCCTGGATCTCTGTACAGAGGTGAAGTGGTATGAGAAACCAATGCCATGTAAATCAGTTACATTCGTATAATATCCCAATTGCGAAAAAAATTTTTGTTAGCTGCCCGCAACTAACTAAACAACTATGGACTAAAAGTTGTACTTGTATGTAGTTAAACAGAAATAAGCTTTTTGGCCTCTGTCATCTAACAGCAGGTAGATACAAACACATACCTACGCAGAAGTGTTTTTATTATTTTTAATGCACATGCTCGTAAAGTGGCTCATTGCACCGCTTTTAGGAAATACTGCTGGAAATGCTTTCTACTTTACATGCCTATCTATTGCACGTTTTATAATTTATTCCAGTATTGTATAATGTATGTAGCCTTACGCAAAATTTGCATTTCTTTGTGAACAGTGACCTAAACAGTATTATTACAAGAAATAAGAGGAAACTGGTAGTTCCAAAATATCGTCTTCAGATCTATATAGCTCATTTGCAATTCAAAGTATATTTTTTTATAAATAAAATTACCTCCAAAGCTATTACAAAGATGATGAATACATTAATGATAAAAATGCTTGGAAAAACTAGATCGTAATTTATTAGTATTAAACAAGTCCCTCAAGGTTGAAAAAAATATTTCTATGGATGTATATTTATCATTTATTACTTAATTCTAGGAAGATTTGTGCATTTGTAAAATTAATGTACTAGGACTTCATAATCTTGGACTATAAACTTTGGGAAATATTTTTTCATCATAAGAGTAATCTTTAATTATTTTTAAAGAACAAATATTATAAATATCTTTCGGTACCCGTTGCATTTTATATGATTCGTATGTTTTAAGTGATACAAATACCTTTCTGTTTATCGTTAATGAACGATTACACAAGTTCAGGATATACTAAAATATTGTATTTACATACTTTAGTTACAACGAAATCCTGTAAAAAGGATCCCTTAGAAATGTTAACACACGTATACCTCAACTTATATTGAATACTGTACAATTCGCTGATAATAAAGGGCTATCAACCTACTGGCCCTATCAACCTTGATTGACCTGGAAATATCTCTTCATATATTTCCCAGGGTAATATGGACGATACCGATATACATACTTATTCATGATGGTTCACTCGAAAATGAAGGCGTTCGATTCCTTCTGTCTCCTTCTGCTTTATTTCATAAAGGATCTGATCAGGGTCTTTTTTACTAAACTTTCATCTATAGCCTCTACAATTTCCTTATATGTACTTGTTTCGACAAATTTGTTAGATACGAGTAGGAAGTTTTTTCAAGATAAGTTTAATGACCTGCTTTTCTTCTTTTTCAATATCGAGGCTATTCAAATGATTTGTGATTCAAATTGTATAATACACTCAAAATACCCTTTTGCATAAGGCAGGCTATCTTCTCTATATCAAACATGATTGTAGTTTCATATACAGTTATTCACAATCTAATACAAATTCGCTTTTGCATATAATTATCACAAAATATTCGCTTTTGCCGATAAAATTCACGAAAAAAAATAGCTTTTGTGTTATATAATATTATATTCCTCCTTGAAGGTTGGCTCGACTCCACTATATGTAGCTATCATGTCGCGACTCGCTGGCGGATTGATTGCTGAAGAGGTTCTGGGGGCGTACCGCTACTCTTACGGCAGTAAGGTTTGAGGATTGGTCAGGATTCGAGAATCAAAGATGATTTGGGTTGTAACATTTTGTTTATTCATCCCTCTTCTCTACCAAATGGCTGACAATAATTTGGTAAATCTAATATATAAATCTTATTCTAATACATAACTTTTTCGTTTATTGCTTCTTGACATCTGATATCATTGACACATTACTTGGATACAATAATTATAAGAAAGAAGGAGCCATCCTTATTCCATAATTATCCTTAAAATATGTAAAAATCTACATTTTTTTCTATCTCTGCACTCAACTGTCACCATACTCATTATCGTTTTAATCCCAATTGTTTAGCTTTCAAAAAAACTCTTTTTTTCTTTCTAAAAGTGTACAAACCTAACCTGTGGAACTTTAATAATAATAAGCTTGTATAGCTTTAACTTCCCCTAAATACCTATCAGGTGTCCGACCCGTTATAGTACTATCATATTTTACGCCCTTTAGTGTATTTCCTTATATCCTTAATCACACCATTGAGAATAAAGGAATGTTATACGATTAGACTTTGTACTAATGCTCCTTTCTACAAATTTCATTTTGTCCTTTCTTTCCGCTCCCTTTCGATCTTTTCATTTCTTTGCACTACGTTTGTTTTTTCCGCTTCGTTCTTCTCTCTTTCACTCGCTTGCTCTTCAGCTTGCTTCCACTCTCTTTTAACATCATACACTCTCCTACTCTTCTTCTGCTATGTTTCCTACCGCCCTCCCTTTACGGTCCCCCAATCTCTTCCGCTTCCTTCCGCCTACTATACGTTCTCCTTTCTTTTTAAGATTTCATTTTTCTCCTTCCTCTTCTTTTGCTCTCTTCCGTTCTCTTTTTGTTACTTTCACCTCTTTCTATTCCTATCGCACCCATCCTTCTTCATATTCAAATTCTAGTTTTAATAGAACCTTTAGGCGATAATGATTTTCAGAATTTAAGAATGTACTCTGATAATGACATACTGTGTATTCTATCAAGTATATAGAAAAGCGTCATCTGTGGTTCAAGATATGAACGCGGTTAGCTAATTTCAAGAATTCACTCCGCCAAAACATTTAATTCATAAATTTTCTAGAGTCCCGGGACTTCGGCATGATTATATAAAATATAATTAACATATCAGTCTAATTTTTTGCATCAAAATAAGGTTTATACTTTGATCTGCCAAATGCAGTTTATTTCGTTTAAATCCTACTGAGTTTTGATACTAGTGCGAGTTGTGGTTTATGACGGCATAGCGGTAGGTGGACGAATAGTCAAACATTTTTTTTGTCGCCGTCAGATCGATCTTCACAACGAAATGATAGGGAATATGCATGTTTTATTTTTATATTTTTTCTGTATCGGCAACGTTGCTTTATAACAACAAACATTATATATTATAACTAGCTGATCGGGCAGACGTTGTCCTGCATGATATCGACTCCAGCGCCATTTGCCGGGCTGATTTGTCAATCTAAACCATCCAGGGCAAAAAAAAACATTCAAATCGGTCCAGCCGTTAAGGTGACATAAACACGTAGAGTAGAATTATATATATAAAGATTATCGCTAAAAAGCAAATACCAAAAATTTGATACAACTTGAACATTGAAAAATAAAAGTGATGTAGGCGGTTGATGAGTCTATTGTGGCGCGTTTCTAGTGAGCCAAAGTCAATGCAAACAATTAACCTTTTTAGGTTTTATACTTCTAAAAATCTTCTTGAAATTGATACTAGATAAATATGCAGTAAGAGATTAATAAAAACCGGCCAAGTGCAAGTTGGACTCGCGCATCAAGGGGTTCGGACCTACCACCATTGAAGTAATTTACAAACATAAACAAAAACTCGTTTGCGGTTAGCGAGCTAGCGGAGCAAGTGCGGGGCATTACGAAGTAAATTACTTGTAGACGTGCACGCGAGCTTCCGATGCATTTATGCAAAAGAATCAAGTCCCACTTAATGTCGTCTAACACTGAAATGAGAACTCATTTATAATATTGATTGCTAAAAAATATTATGAAACTATACAATTGTTTACTTTTTATACACTCGGGGACTTAATGTAGATTAAATACGCTAATTTAAAATGAAAAGGTATAAGAACTTAATGTCTTTTACCGTTATGTAAACTCGAGTTTTCGGAATAAGAATCTGCAAAAACATAAAAGCTGCTAAAATTTACTTAAGAGGCAGTACTACGTGACAGTTACAGCAAGTAGTGCAGTTACATCGTAATTCACTGATTTTTTCACTGATTTTTACATAGCACTTAAAGGACTTTGGAATTTTTTTTGCTCAAACTTACAAAACAACAGTGAAAAGGGGTCACTTTAGCTTTTTTTTTCAATCAAACAAGAGTTTATTAATCGTGTAGTTACGGATTTTTCAGGATCTGAAACATATCCCGAAGAACCACAGAATAAAATTCAAGTCGAATCTGTTCAGCTGATCCGTAGAAATATCTGCCAAAAAAAATGAAATTTAGATAGAACTGCCTGTTGAGGTCTTTCACCATTCACCCACAGAAGTGTGCCGCTAAGCGGTCATCCATCCAAATACCGACCAAGCCCGACGTTGTTTAACTTTAAATATTGTTTTCAACTATCAAATATGTTCGTGTTTCGCTTAGTAATATAGCTAGATCGTGCTGTAACGGTGATTTAAGATGGTCAATGGCTCGGGCCCGTCTCACACTTGGCCAGTTTTTATTATTTGTTGTTATACTTTACAGCTCACACACACTATGATCACTATAAGATTGGAGCTTGTATGTGTTACTGTTTTAATAAGCAACTAGATTATTACAAAAAATTACACATTTGTATATGTCGTAGGATAATCGAAAAAAACGGATTATTGCGGGAATTTTTGCAAACGACCGGATGATTGGAAAATAAGAATGAGTTTTGAAATATTCCGAGCTTGTTTTAGGATTATTGCAAAAATCCGCGTACATTTGACGATTAACGCGAATAACTACTCACGTTTCGTGAATTGTGAGCTCTGATTGGCTGGTATGAACTTTGTTAACTAGGGAAAGTGCTTATTGGCTAAATAAAGACTATATTCCTGATTTATGATCGGCTTCTTTTGTAGTCAAATCGTTTTCTAATGTGTTTATAGATATTCAACGTTAATTTTATCAAGCAAGAAAACCAACTGGTAAGTTTTCTTTAGGAGGCTTAGGCCATAGTCTACTTGACCAGTGCTAATTGGAAGACGCTAGCTAACGGTCATCCGACTTTCAGAAATTTTTAATCGGCCCATGCGGTTTCTGACTTAACTACTATTCATCTATGAAAACAGCCAGGACCGACACAGTTCAACGTCCCCTCCAAAACTAGTAACCTGTCACCTGTCCCTTAAACCATAACCGCTTTTGTTCCGAAGATGCTTAGCTTCGGATGTCGTTCCCGAAAAATAAATGTTTTTAATTTTTGAAAAGTAGGTATGAGTTGAGAATATGTTGGAGCAAATGGACGTATATGACATTGTGTGTGTGTGTGTGTGTGTGTGAGGGTGTGTGGGTATGTGGGTGTGTATGATGGTGTGAGGGTGTATAATTAAGATGAGGTACAGGTTATTGTAAGGTAATTGGGTTCTTAAAATCATTTATTTCACTATTATATCATTAGTAATAGCTTTTCAGTTTCATCATAGTTTAGGTTTTGCAACCATTTAGAAACAGCTTTCTTGCATTCATATTTTGTTAATGAGTAGATATTTAGGTTATAATTTAGTTTATTATAAAGAAATGGACCAAGAAAACAGAAGAATTTGTGTGAAAATTTTGTGCGGAAATTTCTAGAAGTGCATATTTTGAGTTTACGTCGCCGTAAATTTATAAGTAGCTCAGGGTTGAATGTTAAATTAGAGTGTTGTTTGAGTATGGTGTAAAGTATAAATAACTGGCGTACTGTTAATAAGTTGTAAGACTTATAAAGGTCGTGGGTAGGATAATAAAATGGTAGGAAGGCGCTTACTTTCAGTATAGCTCTTTGAGCACGCTCCAACCTTATCATAGCAGTTTTGGATGCACCGCCCCAGGATGTAATACAATAGATAAGTATAGATTGACATAGCGCAAAATAGACAGATCTAACAATTTTGGGTTGAGCCACACGACGAAGAGTGCTAAATATGTATATAAGTTTACGAACTCTAGCCGAAAGTAAATCTACGTGTGGCTGAAAGCTTAGTCTATGGTCTAGGGTAACTCCCAAGTATTTTATGTTATTTACATTTTCTAGGATAGGGCAAGCACATTTGCTGGTATTTAAGAGAGTACAAGAGTGAGCGATAAGTGAATTGATTGACGTATGAAAAGGCTAAGGTTTTGGATTTTTCAGCGTTTAATGTGAGACAGTTATCATATAACCATTTAGTAACTTTGTTAAATTCATTTTGAGCCAATTTGAAACTATCTTGCCAGGATTGGGTACTAATTAGTAGGACGGTATCATCGGCAAAAGAGATTAACTTTCCATTTTTCACCTTGCAGTTGAACAGGTCGTTAATGTAAATAAGAAACAGGGTTGGGCCTAGTATTGAGCCCTGAGGGACACCGTAGAGAACAGGAAGCTCATCACTAGTCCAGTTACTGATTTTGACGCACTGGAATCGATTTGATAGGTAATCAGTAAAAAGTTTCAGTTGTAATCCTCTGATTCCAAGATTTTCAAGTTTTTTAATTAATAATGGGATCGAGACCGTGTCAAATGCCTTGGCAAGGTCTAAGAAAATAGCAAGGGGTTTAAGGTTTTTATCCAAACTATCTACTACAAAATCAGTTAGTTCATGTACAGCGTCATTTGTTGACTTACCTTGTCGAAACCCAAATTGAGATGGTGATAACAAGTTGTTAATTTCGAGGTATTTGGTAAGTCTTGAGTTAAGTAGCTTTTCTATTATTTTTGATAGGGTCGGGAGGATAGATATGGGCCTATAGTTGTTGACACAGTCTCGATCTCCACTTTTGTGAATAGGGTGAATTAAGGAAAATTTAAAATTCTGAGGAAAGACTCCTGTTGAGAATGCCAAATTAATGATATGCGTTAGGGGGCTAACTATTTTATTTTTATATCGTTTAAGAAAAGATGAAGATATATTATCCCGTCCAACAGAGCAATCATTTTTTAAGTTAAGTATGGTAGCTTCAATTTCGGCCTCATCCGTCGGAAGAAGAACAAACGAATGAATTGGGTAGTCATTAGCAGAAGGTATGTTAGTATCAAATGTAGGTTGCGGAAACTTTTCAGCCAAATTTTTACCCGCATTAGCAAAGAAACTATTTATGAGATTGACAGATTGGGAAGGGTCAGTTAAAGAAATAAGATCCGTGGCACTACTATGGGATTTGTTGGGGTATGAAATGGATTTTATAGCATCCCATAGCTTTTTGTTATTTGAACCAGCTTTTTTAATTTCATTTGACTCATATCGTCTTTTAACTTTTTTTAAGAGGGCGTTGCAGAAATTCCTATATCTTTTGTAAGTTGTTTTGAGGGACTCACTATCGGGATTATTTTTGCATTTAAGGTGTAGCTTATCTCTATTGATCATGCATTTGAGAAGGCCAGGTGTAACCCAAGGTTTTTTAATTGTTTTGCGTCTCGATAGGGTAATTATTTTCGTGCTTTTTTCAATAGCTTGTGCAAGAGAATTGGTGAGAAAATCTGCTGCAGGATTAACATCAGACATTGAGAAAATATGATTAAAGTTTATGCTGTCAACAGCCAAGTCCAGAGCGTCATAATCGATGCGCTTAATGATTTTAGGGTTATGATAACTGTTAACATGACGCTCTATTGACAAAATTACAGTATCGTGGTCAGTAATTGAAGTATGTGCTACAAAACACTGTGCAGGTAATTTAGTCTTGAGAAAACCATGATCCAGACAAGTTTTCGAGTGAGTGGGAATATGATGGGCTGAGAGTAGGCCATGCGAGGCTAACAAGTTTAGGTACCCATGGGCACGTTGGTCTGAAGTGCTTACAGTGATGTCAATATTGATGTCACCGACGAGAACTATATTTTTATAAGAGAATATATTGCATAAAAATTTATCGAGACTGTCCATAAATTTGGTGACATCACGTTCACTAGGCGAACGATATATTACAGCAACTACGATTTCGTTGTTAAATTTTAGACTTAGGCAATTTGCATTAATAATTACAGGTTCTTCAACAATTGGTGTTAGGCCCTCCTTAACAAATACCACTACTCCTTCGTTTTGTGTTAAGTTATTTGAAGTCGAGTAGCAAGTGTAACCATCAATCTTTGGGATGCCTCGCGAGTTTAGTAGCCAGCATTCAGTAAGGACAATAAGGTCCCAATCAATATTTGATCTAGAAAGAAGGGTGTTAAAGCTAGACATGTTACAATTTATGCTTCTAATATTTTGGGTAATAATTTTAAAGGACTGTTTGGCTTTTGAGAGTGTGACTGCACAAATCTCTATTTGTCCGGATGAAGTTTTAGCTACAGATAGTAAGTCTAACTCATTATTTAGGTTATTGTTTTGTTTGAAAAAATTGAATTTTATATATTTTTATATACTGCCAATCAAAAATAGTAAAACGCAAAAAAATTAGGAAAAAAATTTTATTGTTAAACGTTTTTCTACAGTAAGATTTCAGGAGATAGTTATTGGACCGCGCAGATAATGATAATGATAATGAATAGTTGACATAATAGGAATACCCATAAAGAGGTTCTGAGTGGATGTATGAGTGTGTGTGCATGAGTATGAGTGATATGTTAGGCTTAAAATTTTTTAATATTACAATAATAGTGTGAGAAATATTATAAATTATAAATGATATATAAACCACAAAAAAATACACGAATAGTCAGATGGAGTTCAATTTTGTTAGGACCTCTTCACTATCTATCTGAATGGGGTGCATACCATCTTTCTTCCTAATATATACCTTCCCGTAGGCTGTCTAACAGCTTTCATATTTGTGTTTCTTCACACATTCTCTAGCCAAATAGTGTAGACGCCTTGCTTTTGGGGTTAGGGATTCGGCAACATATATAGGTTTAGTAGGTCCTTTTATTGAGATATGGGTAGTGTTCAGTCTATTTTCAATGTTTTTTCTATTGAAATGCTTTGAAGCTTTTATCATATTGTCTTTTAATTTAGTTGAGGTGAACTGAACTACTATGGGACTAATTTTATTGCTTTTTGTGTTTACTCTATATATATTCTGAATATCTGAATCCTGAATAGGCTGATTAAGAACATCACAGACCCTTTGGACTACACTAAACAAGGTTTCTTTATTTTCAGGTTCCGACTTTGGTACATTTCTTAATTCTATTGAAGACGATTTGGATTTTCTCTCTATTAGCTCAAGTTTTTGTTCCAGTGTCTCAATGCGGAACTTGTAGTTATCATTTTCTTGTTGGATGTCTACTAATTTGCTAACCACATCATCATACTTTTGAGACATGAATTCAACCGATTTTTGGATTTCTAGATTTTGCTGTTGCAATGTTACTAGGGAAGATGTTATCGCCTCAAATTATTTGTCTTGCTGTTTTTTTAAATCAGTAAAGAGATCTCTAATTTCGGTCATTGTTATGTCTCCGTGCTTGCGTTTAAGACGGCGCGTAGTACTGAGCAAGCTGTCGGTTTCATTGTCTGAGTTTATCTTGTCAGACGCTGTGTCAGAGTCATGTGACTTTTGGGACATATTATTACTGTTACTAGTCATGTTGGATTTCGTAGGTGTTCGTTGAATGGACATTGAAATATTTTAAAAAGCTAGCTAACAAATAAAAGCACCTTAGGTTGGTCCACCAGTGAACTTGAACGTTCGAAGGAAGCTCGGCGAGTATACTCGCTCGATTAAAACGCAGCACTCGCAGTAACAGGTTATTTGCGTTTTCGATGACTCACTCCCGGTGATGTTGGACACAACACTTAATTACACTTTACGGACATTGTTATTTTTTATATTTACTTCACTTATACTGTTTAATGAATAGCACATTTCACAAAAGTGAAGACACCATCTGATAGAACATTTTGAACATTATATTTATTATATGTATGATTTTTAGGGCACAGTAACAATTTAAGGCTACTATTTGAATTAATTAACTAGGAGCAAAGCACAAACACGTCTTATCCGTTCGAGTGAAGGTGGTCGATCTATGTCGAATAAATGTTGCCTTCTCAATGTTGCCTTACTTTTCTAACTATATAGTTCTTTACGAAGAAGCCATCAATGTACTGACTAATCAGAAAAAAAATGATGTAAATCGTAACTTATGTCATCCAATCAGCGCTCAAATTTTGATTCGTCCGAAATCAAACGCGGCTTTTTGCAATGATTCTGAGTATAGCTCAGAAGATTACCTAATTCATTATTTCCTAATCGTCCGGTCGTTTGCAAACGTCCTAGAATTTTTGCAATGATCGGTTTTTTCCGATTATCCTACGATATTCAAAGATAAGCAACATCGAGCTTGGTCAGTAATTGGATTGGTGACCGCTTAGGGCCTGACTATTTGTTTTTGTTTGTGTGCGGTGCGCTAGTCTGAATCGCACTTGACCGATTTTAGTAGCACGCATCTAAATTTACGTAATTTACGAACACAAACAAAACTACAAATTGTCCCGCAAAGCGGTCACCTATCCGAATACTGACCAAGCCCGACGTTGCTTAATTTGAATTTTGTTTCCTACAAACAAAATGTTCTACTCTTCTTCTTAATAATCACTAGATGGCGCTGTAACGGTAATTTAAGATGGTAATGAATCGGGCCGTCTCATACTTGGCAGGTTTTTATTATTTATTGTCATACTTTAGAGTGCATACTATTTTCCCTGCAAGTTTGAAGTTTGTGTGTATTAAGAATTGTTTATACAAGTATAAGCAAAAACAACGATAATGTATTTTTGTATGGGGCATCCCCTTAAATTTTTACTTTTTTAACTTTTTATTATAACCCCCCATCATAACACATATTCAATAAAAATTTCAGGCTACTACCTACATCGATCTCAAAGATAGAGCCCTTTAATGGTTGAAGAACCCCAAAAATCAGCGTGTAAGTACTTTATTGTATCTAAGAATAAGAATACAATCACAAGAAAAAGGTGTCAAACAAGGTCGCGGTCTGCCTGATGGTAAGCGGTCACCGCAGCCTATAGACGTCTGCAACACCTAGGGCATCACTCGCGCATTGCCGACCCTTCAAATATCTAATAACTTCTTTTTTGAAGAACCCCATACTGTAGTACTTGGAGAAAACCTTGGCAGGAAGCTCATTCCACAACTTAAGCGTTCGCGGGACGAAGTTTCTCTGAAACTGCACTGTACGGGACCATTTAGGTTCTAAGGTGTGAGGATGAATTCCTTGCCAATGGCGAGCGGTGCAATGGTAGAAAGTAGCCATGGGCATAATTTAGATCAATTCCTCAGAACTAATATCATTGTACAAGGGGTAGAACACACACAGGGTGGCAAAGTCTCTCCTCTTACTTAAGGACTCGATGCGGCAAGTGAGCTTGGGATCGTCGACAATCTCTCAGCCCGTCGTTGAAACGAGTCAAAAGGGCAAAGATGGTATCCGGGTGCACTCACCCAGAGATGGCAGCAGTACCTCATATGGGGCCGAACTTGCGACTTGTAAGGCAGCAACCTGTGCCCTGACGTGAAGTACTGCTTCACTCTGTTGAGTATACCAAGTTTTTTTGGACGCCAGCTTTACCTTGTCTTGCAAATGATCTCGGGACCGAACATCCTGGAGATGTCAATACCAAGGATCCCAATGATCTTGAAGATGGAGAGAAGAGTGTTCTGGAATTGTGGTACCACATTAAATGGGGTTTTCTTAGCAGTGAATGCGCAGACTTGTGTCTTCGTAGAGTTGAATCGGACCAAGTTTTTCCTCAATCAGAGACCTTGGACAGAGTGGTCTTGATTTACACAAGTTCGCCACGCTTTTCCTCTATAACAGAACGAGGGTTGTTAGCGCGGCCCGTGTAATAAGCGTCTTCAGTGCTGACATCTGCATAGCAATGTATGTTGTTGATGTTCAACATGTCATTTATATGCAGTAGAAGCGAAGAAAGCGTAGGAGACAGCACAGAGCCTTGCGGGACACCAGCATTAATGTCCATACTATCAGAGTTACCGTCAACTACGGCTCATATGCGTCTATCGGACAAAATGCTAGCCAAGTATTTGCACAAACCCTCGGGCACTCCGTAAGATGGCAACTTCGATAAAAGACCATGGTGCCAGACCCGATCGAATGCCTTAGCTATGTCCAGGCTACATGCTTAAGCCATGTGGATTGATTTCGCCATAATTTTTTTTGCATTATGTATATTTATTTAACACACAGTATATTTATTTATTCTGTGAAGTATTTTTTCGTCTATGAAACAAATGTATAAAGAAGAAGTAGCGCCTCATGGCGATAGAAGAGTTACAAACTTGAAAAACTCACACTACGTACCCTGCTAACTAGGCTGCTAGTATGCTCGTAGTTTTCCAGCGATGGGTCAAATGAGAATTGGCTCAGAACATCAATGGATCATGGGCGATTTTCAAATTTGTATCCATGTAAAATATAGTACCTGGGGACCGAGCTTTGCTCGTTTTTTTACACAAAGCCGTCTATTGTCAAGTAGCTTTAGTGTTGCTTAACAACGCCATCTATTGTCAAGTAGCTTTAGTGTTGCTGAATCGGCAAAATAATAGTACTCGCCAATAGATGTCAGGAAGAGTCAAATTTTTCAGTTGATCATTGCCTGATAACGCAGATAAAACGAAGTTTTCTAATAATGAAACCTAGCTAGATGGATTTAGCGCCCCCGAAACGTCCCGCATAGTAAATTTTATGAAAATCGTTCGAGCCGTTTCCAAGATCCAGATTATATATCTATATATATACATATATACAAGAATGGCTCGTTTAAAGGTATTAGATTCTACCCTCAACATTTTATAAGCTTTTGCTATGTGACTTTGTAAATTATTGTGATAATATCCTTTCAGTTATCGAAAAGCTAATCCTTACATATAATCCTTACGTATGAGGGGGGGCTGGAAAATTAGGTCCCCCTTAAAAAAAAATTTGCTAAGCCCTTGCCTTGAACTATGACACATGAGTTCTACGGTGTTGTTATGATGCAGAGTGTGCCAGTAAGAACAGCCACTCAGGAAAATATATTTGAATAAAATTGTTTGAGCATTGTATTGCACAAATAAACAGTTATTTAGGCGTATCCACGTTTTATTCAGAACCGTCTCGTCCAGGAATTTGTGTAGGAATTCACAACAACTGAAACTGCATCTAATGAATTCAGCACACATCCTGCGGTTGCAGCATACTCCGACAGCGCAACGCTAAATCAACATTTCAAACAAAAGGTATGTAAGTAAATTGAATAGCTATTTATGCAATTGTTCGAAGTACTTTTGACATGAATTCGATGAAACCCTTTCATTTTGTTGGGGGTTCGTTCGCAAAAAAATTGACGAGACTTGTTCTTTTGTCGTGTTGGTGCAGCTAACCTATAACCGATTGAAAATACAACTAATACAGATCAAACTGACCACGATAGGGAAATATGCGCTTTTACAAATAATATTATGTATTTGTAGCAGCGCGGGCGTCGGTCACTAATTGAAAAAACGAGTGTCTTAACTATTCATCTATTTTACGAAGCAAATTAAACTGTATTTCATAAAGAGAGAGTTTGCCGAAAAAAAATGCAGCATAAATAAATTAGTAAAAACAGAAAAAGATACTGCCTACCCTTACCTATAACTAGCTAGCTCTGCCGGCAAACATACAATTTTATCAATGAATATAACAATAATAATTGAAAAGACACTGGCTACCCTTTCCTAAAACTAGCTAGCTCGACCGCCGCAAATATTATTTAACCAATAAATAAAACAATTACAATTCTAAAGATACTGCCTACCCTTTCCTATAACTAGCAAGCTCAACTGCCGCAAGTTAAATTTTTTTCAATGAATATAAAACTTCACTTCAAAAGATAAAAAAACACGGTAAAAGACCATTTAAAAAAACGTTAGGCGCCAGTGAGATATTGTGGGTGTAATGTTATGAGTTCGATTCAGAGGTGTGAAGAAATACAGCATGGAATAAATTATATTATCTTAAATAACAGACAGAGAATAAGAATATAGTAATACAGTAAGTGCACTGAATATGGCCAAGAAAAAAAGTGAAGACATGGACGATGAAGTAAGGAACATAGAAAGAGGTATACAAAAATTCTCTTGTTCTGAAGAGATGTGAACTTATATTTATAGTTTCCACGTAGTCCAAACAAGATCAGTTCATTAGCTGTACTTTGTTAGCTGTTACATGTCTCAATTAAACTAGAACCGGCAGCTGCAGCAATTCCGTCTTCCTCTATGCTGCTGTCTTATACAAAGCGTTTTTCGTGCATTGTAAACTTTTGGTGACTGCCTCCAGGACTTCAAGTCCGAACTTTAAGAGCTCTGCCTCACCGGAATGCCTTGGTGACGTCGCCAGCTACGTATCCAAATAATTCATATAGAAATGTATCGGCTCTCACTCACTTGGCGACGCTTTGGCAACGTATCGTGGAAATTCAAAACCGTCCATCCTCATGGAATAGTGCATCGAATAATTATTCCGACATTATCTAGATATTTTCTCTATATAGTTTTAAAAACACCACTTCGGCTGCGATCCGATGTAAAAGGATGAACCCATACTTTGCTTTTTTTCTTCTTTTCTCTTTGTGTTTTTCTTCGACGAACATAATAAATAAGTGCGATCTCCTCTACGTCCATTCCTACGACGTCGTCAAACTGACTGAAGAGTAGCCATGGCTACTCTGTTTGGCGACCTTTGGATGCCATAGGTAGCCATGCTTGCGTCGCCGGCCACGTCGCCAAGGCATCCCGGTGAGGCAGAACTCTAATCCCATTTAAAATTGTTACGGGATTGCATAAAAATATGTATAACAAAGAAAAGTGCGGTGTTACGGCTCCGTGAGACACAAGTGATGACAAAAGACAGAGGCAAGAATTGACATTTACTATATATGCATTCCAGGAGTTTCGTGTTATCAATATAATTTTGACGCTGATATGTGTTTTCACTATTAGAGAGCTCCATTAGTTAATTGGTAGGGTCGTCAAAACTGTCTTATTAATTTAAAATATAGGTAGTTAGATTGTCATATTATTTTGACTGTATTCCTTTTTATTTTATTTTTTACTAAATTCTATTATAAAAACTAAATGATGGCCATTAGTGTCAACCAAAGGCAAGGTAAGTGTTGAGGAAAAAAAAGATTATAACCACCAAAAGCTACCAGCCACCGTAAACTCATAATTGCAGCCACTTTTAGTTCGTACTCTGAGCTACAACGATCAAATAAAATGTTGGGTATAAATTTTAAGCCATCAATCGACAATAATATAGTGTATCTACAAAAGCTATTCTCACTTTGCGGAAAAGATGAAACAGTTTTTAAACTTCCCTCTAGTAGTGGTACAAAAAAACACGGTGGCACAGCATACTATTATACTATCGCAGCTCAAAACTTAACGCTAGCCTATCCTAAGATACATAGAAGATATGTTGGAACATAGTAACATATTCCTAGAAACCTATCTGTTCAACTGCTTGAATTGTATTAAAATGAAAAACTAAAAGGTTTGACAAAAAAACTTGTATGACAAAAATTAGATACATTTATTAACTAGTATAGATATAATATTACAATAAAAAAGGTGATTTGCCATGGAGGCAACATTCCGGCCCCCTTGGAGCGTCAGTATCCAATAGGTAGAATACAGAGACGAGATCCAGGTCGACGAATAGCTCCTGCGGCAGTACGGACTGTTACGACGCGCACGACTCCGTCCTGGCCTGGATAAACTTCAATTACACGACCAAGAAGCCATGTCAGTGGTGCTTGATTATCTTCCTTGATCACCACCATTGTGCCAATATTTATGTTGTCAACATTCTTGGTCCACTTGGAACGTTGTTGCCACTGCGTCAGGTACTCCGTACTCCATCTTTTCCAAAATTGTTGACACAACTGCTCAATTCTTTCGTACCGAGGTAGGTTTGATGATTCGAGATCAATAGGTGGCTTGTGGCACCGCAGGCATTGGCCGACCAATCAAGAAGTGCCCCGGTGTTAATGGTTGAAAATCATGACAATGAGATGATAATGGAGTAATAGGTCGCGAATTTAGAATTGACTCTATTTAACACCAAGTGGTCCCAGTTCTTCGTATGTCAACTGTGCGGAACCTAATATCTTTCTCAAATGACACTTTACTGACTTGACACCTGCTTGCCATAAACCTCCGAAATTTAGTGCGCGTGGTGGAATAAAATGAAACTGAATTCATCAAATTGAATTCAAGATCATTCCATCCGCCAACAAAATTAGTGCCATTGTCTCAATATATGTCAGTTGGTTTTCCCCTGCGAGCCATGAATCGTTTAAGAGCTAAGAGAAAAGTTGATGCAGTCATGTCTGTAGCCAGTTCCAGATGTACAGCCTTGGTGCTGAAGCAAACAAAAAGGCATATATACGATTTAAGTAGCTTAGCTCCACGACTCTTTTTGGAACTGATCAAAATTAACTCCTGCTATTGTTAATGCACTAGAAGGTGTAACACGCTGTGCTGGCAAGTCCCCCATTATTGGCTGTATTACACGTTTTGACCACCTTGTACATACAACACATTTGTGAACAACTGACGCGCTAAGTTACGTCCATCAATTGGCCAATATTTTTGCCGAACGTTGGCTAATACGAGTTGAGGACCTGCGTGCATTGACTTGCGATGTTCTTCTTCTAGAACTAACCTCGTAAATGGATCATTCTTTGGTAGAATAATGGAATGTTTGCTATCATAGATAGAATCAGAATGATCAAGCGTTCCCCTTATTCGTATATAACCCTCTGAACAAATGAAGGGTTGCAATTTAAGCAACGGACTTTTAGTTGTTATATTAGCTTTAGCTTTCAGTGCTTCTGTATCATGAGAAAAATGTTTGCTTTGCACAGCCTTTATAATCATGTTCAAAGCAGAATTGAGTTCATGACCAATGAACAATGGTTCCAGATATCCGATAGCTTTTATTTCCAATGCTGTGTAAAAATCGTTGTACATAGGCTAAAACTCTTTTAAGTTTTGAAAGAGTAGAACATCGATCGATAACTGTTAGAAGTAGTAGTGGTAGTGACCGTTATATTAGCAACCGCCTTTAGCTCAGGTAACTCAACTTGATTTATAAACTTATGTATCGGCCAATACTCTTCCGTTTTGTATAAATAAGAAAGTCCATAACACCATTGACTGTTTTCTGTTAAATTGTTTGCCTTCGCGCCTCGAGAAAGCATGTCAGCAGGGTTCATGTCTGTAGGGACATATTTCCATGAAAGGGCAGCGCAATTGTCTTGAATTTCTGCAACCCGATTTCTGACATAAGTTTTTAAATAAAATGGTTCCATGCCAAGCCAACCTAAAACTAAAGAAAACACGAATCGATCTATATTTAATCGTAGTGACTGTTTAATTTTTTTGTACAGTCGGGAAGCAACTAAAGCGCAGTTTAGTTCCAATCGTGGCATTGTGTTTGCTTTTAGTGGTGCCACTTTAGCTTTCGCACAAAGTAATTGAATGTGGACTGTATCATTGTCATCAATTAATCGTACGTAAGCAAATGCCCCGTACGCCGTTTCAGAGGCATCGCTAAATATGTGTATTTCAATGTATTGTGGAGTAATGCAAACAACATGTCTTGGAATCTCAATACAGTTAAGACATTGAAAGGAATTTATGATATTGAACTACTTTGTCACAATATCAACTGTAGAATACGATCATCCCAATCCAATTTTTGTAGCCACAGTTGTTGAAGTAATACTTTAGCTTCAATGATTGCGGGTGATAATAGTCCATGTGGATCGAAGATCTGTGATATGGTTTTAAGTATCATACGTTTCGTAATGATTTCCTTTGGTCGCGTAGTGTCGACATTGTAAATGTTTATCTTCTTGGCTGTTCCACAGCAAACCTAGGGTTTTAGACACTGATGCCTCGTAAAAGCCATGTTGAGTGGCTTGTGCTGTATCAGTCAAACTTTGAAGTAGATCAAAACTGTTTGACTTCCATTTCCGTAAGTGAAAGCATCCAGATTTCAATTGTTGGCTAATAGCTTGACAATTTTTTGTAGTTTCATTTACCGTTTCTGCTCCAGTTAGAAGATCTTCTACGTAAAAATCATGCTCGATAATATTGCCGATGCTAAGATCTTTGCATTCGATTGCAAGTTGCTTGAGGCAGCGTATGGCTAAGAATGGAGCAGAAGCCAACCCATGTTATAGTGTTTAACTGATAAGTTTTAATAGTATTTGTGTCATCTAACCACAGTATACTGTCTTTGATCATCTTTAACCAATACCTGACGGTACATTTTCTCAATGTCCCCAGATACAACTATTGCATGTTGTCTAAATCGAATTAATATAGATAAAATGCCATCTTGAATAGTGGGTTAAACAAGTTGTATGTCATTAAAAGATAGCCCACTAGTAGATTTTGCGGATGCGTTGGAAACAACCCTAAGTTTGGTAGTTGTACTATCCTCTTTTATCACAGCATGATGTGTTAAGTAATACCTGTGCTTTACTGTATCCTCGGCTGTGTCCACACTTGTCATATGTGAAAAATTTTCGTATTCAACCAAAAAATCCTTATAGCCTGCTAATAATTTTGGCTCCCTCTGCAGTTTTTGTTTTAATGCAAAAACTCTTTCCCTTGCTAGCTCAAAAGAATCACCAAGAGCACTGTTTTGTTCCTTTAATGGAATTTGTAGAACGAATCTGCCTTCAAAAAGTCTTTCAGTAGAATCTTGAAAAATCTTCTCACAGACTTGTTGTTCTTTTGTCGTTCGTTTACTAATACACACTTCTTCCAGCTCCCAAAACTTTTGCAATTTATCTTAAATATCCATGATAGAAGCGGAAAAATGACAGTTTATTTTTGGTTATAAGCCGACACAGCCAACTAGTATCCAGCCCAATTTACTTGTAGCGTAGGTTGATTTTTTTGAAGGTTGCTTCTTCCAGGCATTAGAAAATTCCAAAACAGTTCTGCACCGATCAGTATATCAATCTTTACTTCCGTTGCATAGCAAAAACTTTGAATCTGCAAGTTGTATATGGTTTGGTAAATTAAGATTCTTGGCAAACATCAAGTACGCGAATGTGCGTACGTAATGGATCTGTAATGTGCAGTATGATGTAGCAATTTACTTGTGTTTCATAATTGATTATCTTAGATTTTATTTGGATATCACACCGCTTAGAAATTGATGATACAGCGCTATTGATCCCCGTTACGTTGGTTGTAACATGAGACACGTCAACATCTAATTCCTCTGCAAATTCTTCGGTAATAAATCACGATGACCTTCCAGAATCAAGTAAAGCACGGCCTATGTGATACTTACCAGAGTGATCATATACTTTTACTAAGGCAGTAGATAGTAATGCCTGTTGTGAGATGTTGGCTGATAAAGTGACAGCCTCGCTATCATCGTCCTTTGGAACAGTTCCACGTAACAAAGTATTTTGTCTTTTCTTGCAAAGTTGGCAAATGCCACGCCTACATTTCTTAGCATTGTGGCCAACTTTGAGACAGTTAAGACATAGATTAAGGTTTTGATCCACTTCATGGAGCTTCAAAACCAATTCCTTTAGAAATTCTGCGCAGTTATATATAGCATGATCACCTTTACACACAATGCATTTGTAGGTAAACGCTTGCGATACATCAGATGTGATTAAACCTCTGCTTGCTTTTGATTTTTCAGTAAACGTCAGTCTTAGTGGATTACGAAATTGGATTGTCTCAAGCACGTCAGCTCTGTTCTTTAAAAAACGATCGAGAGCATCGTAGGTAACATCCTTGAGTTCGTTTCGGTGTTCTCCCCACTCTTTGTTTGTATCGGCGTCTAGCTTCATAGTAAGAATGTAAATTAGTAGTGTATTCCATCCATCAACTGCTTCTCACATAATTTTTAGAGATCGTAGATTTTTGTTAAAAATGTCAACTACCGCACGTAATCCTTCAGAGCTAGGTTGAAGTTGTTTGGTCTCAAACAACACAACTATTTACCAATATTCGTTTACTGTCGTAATGCTCTAGTAATGAACTCTGTAATTATCAGCTGTTAATTCTAAAGAACCTACCAACACAGCGGCATTACCCTCTAGACTTGCTCTTAAATAGTGAAATTTAGTTATCATGTCAATGTCGTTATTTGTGTGCACGAACGACATAAATGTATCCCTGAATTGAAACCAACTTCCATAAGAACCATCGAATTTCAGTAATGAAATAGTAGGAAGATTGATTTTGTAGGGTCTCTTGAGTACATTGGTCAAATTCTGATCGGCCTTGTGTTCAAGTTCAGAAAACACTTTTTCCTTAGCAGTAAAATTGCTACGATCTACTACTGACTCGACAGTAATAGCATTTGACGAGGTTCTTGAACGAATTGATTTTTTTTAGATATCAATAACGAACGCGCAAAGGCAAAGGCCTTAAAAATCACTTTTCAAATAAATCGCGCCCGTCACAATCCTCTGATTCAATCGCTTAAACATTCAATTTCTTCTTGGATTTTATCGAATCATCGTACAATGGCTCTAGTTTTGTTAAACGTAATTCAATTTGAACTCTTTCCTCATCATACATCGCGATATTAAGACTGAACTTGCTTAGAAATTGCTCTTGTCTAGTTAATTTAGCTTTGATAGCCCCACGTTTCTTAACTAAACTCTCTGTAGTGGTCTTAACCATCTTGACGTTTCGACGAAATTTAGTCAATTAATAAACAAATGTAAACAAAATATTGAGTTCATTTGTTTAATACATAAAGCTTGTTACTTTAGCAACGTTAATGTTTAGGCGAGTAGGTGTGAACGCTCCTTCAAACTAGGCAAGTAGTACAAACACCCCTTCGAACTATGCACGTAATGCAGATTGTGTTTACGCGTGCAAGTAACATATGAACGCTCCTTCGCAGCAAGCAAGTTGTGTAAGCGCTCCTTGAAACTAAGCAATTAATTTGTAATCAAAATAAAAAGTAATGAATAATAGATGTAACGTATGGATTATGGTAGGATGGAAGATGAGTGATAAGTTTGTGGCTCACTTCCCAATTAGCCTTCTAAGTCCACGTTTGTTCCTCAGCTTCGTCAATTGCTGATCTGGAGAAACCGATGGCCAACAGCGTGTTGAAATTCTATAGTCGTCGTCTTTAATGTGCTCTTCTTCCCATTTGAGTGTCGTAGTGGTCCAAGACGATGATTGTTCTTGGATTGAGATGTACTGCAAACTGAAAGCCTTTGCCCTTTCGTTGTAGGGAGGTATTTCATTACATTTTGATTTTTCTTCATTATATTTTTTTATTCTGTCTTTCTGCACCAATCATAAAACTACCTACCAACAACATAATATTTTTTCTAAAATCTCATTTTTAGTTATTAAATCTGATAAAAATATCACACAAAACGTAGCTTGCAAGTGTAACTTTGTATAATATAATATACATTCCTAATGCTAGAATTCTGCTGTTATCGGTAGCGATGTATATTATAATATAAATCAAATATCTCAAAAACTAAAACACTAAGATTTTGTTTTTCATTATAATTCCTAACTTTAATACATGTATCATATTAAATTAGACTGTTTTTTCAAACTCTAAATAAAAAATTCAATTGCGACCTTACGGGTCAGCAGCAAGTTTCGGAAATCTGAATGAAAAACCGAGGAAACGGAAGAGGAAGTCAAATTAATTCAATACAACTTCACAAAAAAATATTTTAGGAACCTTAATTTACCCAAAAACACCATCCAGTCATAATCCTAAAACTGCAAAAAAATATACACTATTTGTGAAAAGACTTCTAGTTAATAAAATACAGTTATAAAAAGCAAATGTTTTAAATATTTTTTTATTGTACTCAGTTTTCAGAGGTTTTTATCTATTAAGTAACTAAGTTCAGAGGTACTAACCGGAAGTAGTCCTTGCAGCAGTAGTCCATAGAGAATAGGCAGAAGGAGCCGACGTTAGGGGGAACATCCGGGGGCACCGACGACGAGCAGTCCTCGGCTGAGTGTGTGCGCGCATATTGCTCCCCTTTCGTGCAGCACACCTGCGTCGTCTCCGTCAGCTCGTCGGATAGTGACCCTGTGTGGGTGGGAGAAATAAGTTAGTTTATAACACAGAGTACTTTATATATACACGGAGATAGAGATGCTACTCAAGGACTTGCTACACTAGCGCCATTAGCGGCATGTGTGAAAAGAATACCGCATAGCAGTTGTCTTATAGCTCGACCGCGACCAACCGCGACAAGCTCGGCCTTCACTAGAACCATGTCAAATACGTATTTAGTTGAAATTCACATCATATAATGTACACGAGTATATTGACATGGTTCTGGTAAAGGCCGAGCTTGTCACGATCGGGCTATAGTATTTAATCCAATATGATTTTCCAGCACACTGAATAAATAATATTTATTGTGTAATAATATAAATAATATTTATTGTGTCACACGGAACGTTATAGAATGTTTGTTAAGTGTTGCCATGGCAAAAATTACATAATGTGACCAGATGAGTTTGTTAAATATTAATGTCAGTGCCATCTATCGCAATCTGTTTGCAACACACAATATACGGTTATTGTTACAGTTTGTACTAACTGCATATACCCTGGTTTATTACTAGCAATGTAACATGGACATACTATTACTAGTGCACTAGCCTAGACTAGCTTCTAGAATCCCGTATTTAGGAAGTTGCGATCGGAAAAAGACGTTAAAAGCTTTGGACACATTTTTAAAAACCAGAGTGGTTAACTTAGGAACAAAATCTAACGATTAGAACGCTTTGTTAAGGTTGCATACATAGAAAGTCACATTAGTAATTTAAGCTCTGATATAAGAAATTTTAATAATATTGCTTTAAAATCTGAACATTATAGTAAATTCTTAACTCTGTCTGAGTTAATCCTACTGGTAAAAAGTGGTTAACACCTTTTCATTTCTTGATTGGCACTTCTAGCAACCAAATATTTAGTTACATTAAGTTCGCAAAACTACTGTATGAAAGACTTCTGCCGTGTCATGCGAATCTCAGTTGTTTTAAGTAGCTCGGCTGAGACCAAGACCGCGACCGAGACCGAGAGAGAGAGAAAAAAAAGGATTTATTGAGTAAATTATTGAGGTACATTAAATCAACACAGCAACTATTAATTATTATATTTAATTATTATAAAGCCGGCTAAGATACCTCTGGCTCACAAGCTAGGTAGTCCTGTTTTATGAGAGCCAGATTTACAAAGACAATAATGTGTGCTTAATTCAAAAAAACAAAAAACATAAAAATAATAGTTACAGCGTGTTTTCTATAATTTTTCAGATCAACATGACGAAGGAGAATAGATAAAATAAGATACATAGTTCTGATATAGATTATATTGTATTTGTGAGTAGGAAAGGTTGTATGTGTATGTGTGTGTGTGTGTGTTTTGTATGTATGCGAGGAAAAATGTGTGAGTCAAGGTATGAAACTTGTAGGCGTAACCAACTACCTTTCTCAGTGTGTTAAAAACGCGTCAGAGGAGCTAGCGATAAAATTTACGTTTAACCTTCCCGGTAGTCCCCATTTCAATGGACTAGCAAAAGTTGGAATTAAATCGGTTAAAACACATTTGCGGCGGGTCGTAGGCAAGCAGCGCCTCCCGTATGAAGAGTTTCTGACAGTACTCACACAGATATAAGCGATATTAAACTCCCGCCCTCTCACCCTAATGATTTATTAGCCTTAACTCCTGGTCATTTTCTGACTCTTGAACCCTTATCGATGCTTCCTTCAACGTGAAATCGTTGTCGGACCTTCGGTCCTAAATATTTATGAAGTGATTTGCTCTTTTAAGTCAAGTTTAGGTCGGATTGTTACTTTGCACACTGGCGCTGATGGAATTTGCCGTGTGGTTACTGTCAAGATTTCATCTGGCCAGTATCGTCACCCAGTAGTAAAGCTTTGTCCGCTACCTTTACAGAGTTGGAGTTTGTCTTAGATTTTCGTTATGTTATTTAGTTTCGAGTAGTAGATTAGGTAAATACAATCGTATTTAGGTGGGCGGAATGTTCACTTTTCGTATTAATTAAGTTGATTATTAAAATTCATACATTACTTTCGCATCACTAGGTGATGAGAACATCCCTAGCATTTTTGACGTGACAACGTCTTATAAATTGGTTTGCCGGGTGACACTTCAAGAAACTGCGTTACGCTCCGCTCACGTTATGCGCTCACAATGAGAGCGAGTGAGAGGCACGCGGCATGGTTAGCCCGCCTAAGAGCGAGAGAGACAGACATAAAAAGTGAAAGGCACAAGTTGTCACGTTACAATGTTAATAATATTACGATTAATAGCAATGGTTTTTAAGCTATTGCATAGCTTCTATCGCGGGCCTTGAGCGCGGGGACCGAATCCAGAAATTCCGTAACGAAAAAACCTCACGCTCCCCACTCCGACGGGCAAGGAGGTGTGGCTTGAAGGCCGTGCATCGTCTAACGTCGTTTCAGTTCGGCAGTCTTCGACACGGCGTTGTGTGCGATTAGACGTATTGTACGACTCTACGAAACTCGCACGAATCGAGACGAGCTGCTCCGAAATCGGACGAATACATAAGCAGCTGTTTATGAGAAAGTATATAGGTGTATAGGTATTTATTTATGTACAACAGTGAATAGCTGTACTTGTAAAATTTGTGTATAAATTTCTTATCGGTCACCACGCTCAAAAAGTGTAACTTTACTTAAACTTAATATCAAGGTAAAAGAAATACTGCATGACTAAAATAAATAAATAAAATTATAATTGCATAAGTTGATACAAAATGCCATGCAATAGCTTTACCGCGGCAGTCCCCGAGTGCCACACGTCTTTTTTGTTTTTGTTGTTGTGGGTTTTAAATGGCACGCAAATATTTGTTCCCATTTTTCAACTTAGATAATTACTAATTAAAATAAATACTGAAAATAAACAGCATATACTTATGTTCGAGTGCTTGTGTGGCGATTGAGAACGTTATAAGCGAACGGCAAGTAGCTAAGAGGTAAGATTGCCGACTACTTGCACATCACAGAAAGAACTTTAGTAAGTCAATCCCTAATATTATATAATCAACTGTATTAGTTCACCGTTTTGAGAAAACTAAACAAAGTCAATTACTCCCGAGCCATCCAATAAAAACATTGTCAATTTAATACAGTCCACATTAAGATTTAATGCTCTACAGCCACTAATGTGGCAGAAAAGCTTACGGTCCGCCTGATGGTAATCGGTCACAGCAGGACATCAATGGGTTATTTTAATTAATAGACGAGGTCGTAAGAATCGGGGGCTCCATTTTTAAAAAAAATATAGAAATAAATAAATAAATTTCTTTGGGTTAAAAGTCTTCTGGGCTTTCTTTTGTTTTATTTGTTTTACAAAAAGGAACTAACACTCTGGTGGGCACTTTTTAACTATCATACAGCAATACGTAATGATGTACTGTATGGTAGCTTATTTCTTAATTTTAAGCTAATTTTTTACCATCGTGTTTTCTATACAAAAATAAATATTTTAACTTTCAGCCTTGATTTAACTTTGTTCAAGCATAAACTTGAGAATGAGAATTTTGTTAACTAAATTTCTATACAAAATGAAAAGTTTTTAAAATGTCTATAAATATCCCAACAAACATTTTGGCGATGAATTGGCTAAGAGTCAATAGAGGTACAGTAAGCTCCACATCGAGCTACCCACGAAAACTAGCTATAACTAAAACGTTACGCTATAGATAAATCGTAGGAAAGAGACTGAACATAGCTGTATCTGCGAACATATCTATAGGTATATGTATACTACAAACATGAATGAAAGCCGGCACGGCAGGGTGGCGTAAGTACCGAGCTCAATCAACCTTTTTGCATGTGTTAGATTTGGCGGTATATAGATATGATAATGTAGGTAGGTATTTTGAGGATCAGATATATAAATAAAAGTCTGAAGTAAGTAAGAATATGAAATGCTTTCGGAATCAAGGTGGCGTTTTAGTGAGAATAAACTCTCTAGTAATCGCTCTTTTTTTAATGTTTTATTAGAATTACAAAAATATCACAACTTTTACGAAATATAAAGTGTAAAATATAAAAATATAAATCTACTTATTAAATCTAAGTTTCGAGTAAAAACACAAATATCCCTTTATTTCCAAGATTCGTAAGCTTTTCACAATATGCAAGAAGAATAATTATCAGTACTTAAGGACCTTAATGACTGGTCCAGCCAAATGCCACAAACAGCTAAAACTCTCAGCTAGGTATTACTTAAAATTAATGTTAATTTAACATTTATATTATAACAATTATAACAAGATATAAATAATTAAAAACACCCAATAAAATATAATCTTCTACAAACAAGTTACATAATCAATTGTAATTAAATGAAATGTTTTTTTAATACTGAATTCCCATTCAGATTCGGTAGCGTGACGACCACAAACAAAACTATATAATTTACTTCGCACCTTACGTGATGCGACCAGTGGGGCGGACTGAACAAGATTGCCCGTTAGAAGGGCAGACAGCGCCTTATTTGTCCATCCCACCCATCACCAGCAATGCAGGCATGAGCATCTTGCAGGTGTTGTTTACGTCTTTTTACTTAACAAGAACACCGCGTGCCAACGCAGGTGCTGTTCATAAAAACTATTCATAATATATATAATAATAGATAACTATTTATTAATTTACTTATTACCTTATCAACATAAAATTATTAATTTTACAGTTGATAACTATATCTAATCTAACACATACCTCTTTTTATCGTAGGTAAGAAAAATTACGCACACTTATATATTCATTCATAATTTACGGTTGCGACGCGATGCAGTGGGGATACTACGTAGAAGCAGCCAGTGTGAGACGAAATAATAAATTACGACTATCTCTCATTCCCGACTTTTTCGCTGCTTTGCGCCTTGGGTTCAAAGTCCATTAAGGTTAGGATCTTCAAGTTGTGCAAGAGCGTTATTAGGTGATATCGCGTGCTATATACCCCCAGATTACTTACTCTACTTACCTTATCCCGGGTATAACTTTCTTACAGTCTTAGGTTCTTCAATAACGATACAAAATAGTTAAACGATTACAAACGCTACAGTAGCGATACAAGAGTTTGTACTGTACGTTTAAACTCTTTGGGTGGTAATACCTTCCAACAATTGTAGTTCTATATATATAAAAAGCATACATACAGCTATATTTACTGATCTGAAATGATCCAAAAAACTGATTTAGGGGGCATAATAACTCCTCGTGACAAATCTTAGATCTTCCAAAGTTACCATCCATTATTTTATCTATCAAGTAACGCAAAAAGTGTAAAAAAATACAAACGAAAATTTGCTGTTGTTTTTTCATTTTATTGAAGTAATACCAGTTATTGTCATTGGAAAGGATAGTTTACTGTTATTGTATGCATGTATTACATCTTTATATCAAAACATTTAATCGCCCTCTAAATATTGTCTTTTTACAAAGTGTAACATGATAATAAAGGGGTGACACTTTATGGATTTAAGAAATGGTTTTGATATACGTCATTTTAGTAAGTAGATGGTTATTTTGTCTTTTATTATTATGTTGAGTTATTCAATTAAAATAGCACCTAAATCAGTTATATGAAACATAGATGAAATCAATTAAAATGGCGGTATAGGGTAAGTCTAGAATGGAGTGAATTGTATCTCCTCACTGCACTGCAGTGTTGATTAATGCTATTTTACATTGCATACATCTATTTAAGTGGTATATTAAAGTGTGTTATTAACAAAACATACAAAAGAGACATAATTACAACATTAAAGCATTATCGTAACACAATTCTAGGCATTCTTATTAATCACACAAATGAGACAGCTAGATAGCGAGCATTAATAAATATGAATGAACTACCTATCAGTCATTACCGGAACCACCTACTTGTGTTTCTATTAATTTGTAGGGTTTAAAGGAAAAGGAACCGTTATGTAATCACTTTGTTATATGTCTGTCTGTCAGTTATCAAGTTAAAATTAGTATCAAATACTAAGGTCTACGGTATCTTCAAACAGTAAAGAAAATCAAGCGTCTATGTCAACGCAATAAAAAATACTGCCATTTTTGTGGCATTTACAAATAATTCAAAACCTATGGGATACTAACTGTTGTCCTAGAATTATGACATTTGACTCAAAGCAAAGTCTTACATCACAAATACAGGGAAAAAATGCGACATTTGTTTATTGTAGTCATAACACACCAAAAAAAAGTTTGCCCGTCTGTCTGTCAAGACCCTTTTACTCAAGAACGCGTGGAGATATCAAGTTGAAATTGATATCAAATACTAAAGACTACGATCACTTATGGTCGTAAAAGAATCAGGATTCTAAGTCAATGCAATAAAAAAAAATCCCAAAATTCGGTCATTTTTCTCTTATATTGTGACACAAATAATCAAAACCATTGGGGTACTATTATAAATGAACTAGAATTATGAAATAAGGCAAGAAGAACTATCTACTCTGGGTATAGTTATTGCTACACTAACATCTATAAACTTTTAATTTATTATACTTGCTTTTCTATAGACCTATTAGATCATGTTAAGGGTTAAAGAGATATAATCACCTATTCTAAATCATCAGAAGACTTAAACGCTGCTGATGCAGCGTCTATTATTCCTTTAGGTTCTAAATTAAGTTATATGTTTCGCTAAAATGTTTGTTGGGATTGATGTTATGATGTTGCTCGCAATTGATTTTAAAATTGACACCAAGTTTACAGTTCATCAGTAAAAAAAACAATCAGTGTCTTTTTTCCCTAATGTAAACCTATTATCAATTAAGTAACTTACTTGTATTATTGATCTGATTTTGTTTACGGTTTGAATGTTTTATCAATAGATTTTCGTCTTTATTCATAATAGATTGTTTTATAATTTGTTTTCGATTTGTAAATACCTTATCTTTGTAGAGGCCGACCAATGCTAAGTGACACTTATTAGGATTCCGTACCCACAGGATTCCAAAGGTGCCTAGTAAATACTAAGCCTATGCTGTCCGTCTATCCGTTCGTCTGTCTGGCCCTAAGGGCCTATTAAACGCTCAGTGGGGCCAACATAATGCCCAGTGGAGCCAAAGCAGTGTTCCCTCCGCGAGGGGTTCCGCTACCGCTTACCAGTTAACACACCCGGTCACCAGGGTGATAGGACCCTCGACGCAGCCTCCGGTGGGCCCCTCAACTAAACAGGTTATACTGCTACTCACCCGCAATTATAAGCAGGCACCAAGCCTCAGCCTGCACTACCGTGCAACTACAATGGCCGTCATCGCACAATTTTGGGCGCAAACGCGAACATTTTTACGTCGTTTCGCTCGGTTCTTCCCAGCCACCAACTGACCACCTTGAATCTCACTGCCATTGTTCGAGGGTAGGACCCTACGGGTCTTAGTTTTTACATGAATCGGAGACAGGCTCCAAATTAAATAAACGTGGGGTTTCTTGGCTCCTTTCTCCCCCAAATTTCTCCAAACGGGTTTGCTGAAGCAGCAATTAAAGTCGCCAAGTCCCACATCTTACACGTTGTTGGGATAACGCCCCTCGAATATGAGGAATTGCTTACCTTATTCAGTCGCATTGAAGCCGTGATGAAATTTCGACCCCTAGGATGTGTCCAGTCTCCACCGATGCCAGTGATATACCTAGTATGTAACTTAAGTCCATCTCATGGCTATCCCGTCTCTAACTCCTATCTTGTTTGCCTTAATCATTATACGCCCCACTGCAGGAGCAAAGGTCTCTCCTTTTTTTTCTGAACTGTCATTGCAGTTGGCTGTTGCAGCCATTACTGCTTCACCGGGCTTTTTTGGGGTGAGACTCTGAAGGAGCCTCAGCCCATATAGCGCCCAACGCTCAAGGTCTCCCCGACTTGGGTTGTCGCTCTCGGGGGCGTCCCTTCGACCGGCGTAAGTCTCGAACCCGAAGGTGAGTCAATGCTAGGAGGGGAGTTCACCGTTACGCGGGTGCGGTTGCGATTGAATGGGGGCGAGAAGCGCCCCGGCTCTCTTTGATACCTCGTGTATCGTTGTACAGTTCAAGCTAGTCAGTAAGGAATTACGATTGCAAGATTCGACCTAAACAAACAGGTGCAACTAATAAAACCCGTGTTATTTTTTTTAATATAAGATCAGTAGTTTTAAGAGTATTAATCTGAAAGGTTTAAAAAATGGTGCGTAAATGATTGACTGGTCTCCTGTTTTTACAGCTCATAACATTGACACCAAAGTGGAGGTATTAAATAATAAAGTTAATCAGGCTGTACGATGTTTACGCTCCAATTGGAAAGTAGTAGCCAAGCATTTGCAGTCACGAGAAAAAGGGACAGAGCCATATCATCATAGAAATCAAAATCTTACTATTTACAAAACCTTCGCAATCACTGCAGTATGATGTGGAAAGATGCAAAAAGACACCACATCCAAAATTCCATTGAACATGCTCACCCTGCTCGGTTATGGAAATTTCTTAAGACTCTTTGTGTTGGCAAAACTTCTACACCAAACACTTTTCAAGACTTAGACGCCATGAATAAATTCTTCTCTAAGCATCAACTCGGCTTACTAATGTTAAAAGAAACGCCCTGTCTGAACTTGCTGACTTAATTTAACCTAAGCGTGCCCCCTTAAATATCACCCAGTTATTAAAAGTGATGTTAAAGGAAAGGATGATAATATTTGCTCTATAATGCTTACTTCAATTTTGTCAAAGATACTTTCTTCTTTTCTATTTTCAATATTGATATATTCAATTTCTGAAGTAACTTTATCTTTTTACCATCTCTACGCAGATAATTTTCAATTACATCGACACTAGATTTTGCTAGCGGCTCCACCCGCCCTAAAGTTATCGGCGTGCAACTCCTTAATTATATTAATGAGCTTTTGATGTTTTCAGGATAAAAAGTAAGCTATGTGTTAATCCAGGGTGTCAAATTTAATCAGAATTGGTCCAGCAGTTTGAGCGTGAAGAAGTAACAAATATACATTTACAAACTTTCGCCTTTATAATATTAGTGTGATTTTAATGCCAACGATGTAATGAGTGCCATTAAAAGTATGAAAGCTGACCTTCCGGCTGACAGGTCAACCCTAGAAAATTACAATATTTGATTATTGGTAGTAATCTAGTAAACACTTGCACCACCTATTTACTTTTACAAATTTACCACCTGTCCAATATGATGATACACCTAACATTCTTACAATCGTAGCTTAAAACATAGGAATCTTCAATACCTTATCTTAGTCCGGCAATATTAATGAAGTGAGCAAAAAAGTTCAATATCCATCTCACTTATTAAAAAGGCTACAGACTTTCTTCTAATAAAAACTTAAATTACCCTTTCCCAAACTTTTTTGCTTCCTCTTAGATTATGGTGACGTATGATACTTGGATGCCACCTAGGAGCTGTTAGGTAAGCTTAAGATAAATTAATACTTGTGCATAAGATTCATTTTGGGTTAGCGTAAATACAATCACGTTTCGAAATATAGATCCAAACTTAAGTGCTCCATATTCACCTTTGCCGGATGAGTTATATTCTTTGTCTTTTTTATATAATATTTTGTATAATCCCTTGAGTGCAAATTATCTACGTAAACAGTTTAAAACACCTAAACGTATCTCTGCTGTATACAGTTAATCTTTTACCGTTCATGCACAAATCTTTGGAATTCTTTGCCTCACATCGTTCGTGATAGTTCATCTCAATCACTATCCTTTAAAAGCGCTTAAAAGAACATCAATATCTTTGTATTAGAAATATATTTATATACTTGTATATATATTAATTTTTACTAATATTAAATGTTATATGTTTTTATTTGTCATGGGCAATATTGTAATTGTATATGTATTTCTTCTTATTGAATTGTATTTATCTAATTTCATTTTCAATTTCGCATATTTGCATATTTGCCGTAGCGTATATGGCATTAATGGGCCTGTCATCCGATTTTTTTTTTATTTCGAATATAAGGAAATTAAAAAGATAGTAGTTTTGTTTTCCAGTAAGCTCGCCACTTCGTACAATTATTCTTTCCTTCGAAACTCCTGGCAAAAGATTTTCGATTAAGTACTGTATTTGCCTCATCTTTTACCTATTCTGGGGTCAACAATCGCTTGAACTCATATATACGTATGTAAACACTTTAGTTTATTGAAAAATTACAATATGTTAAAATTTTATCTTCGTCACAGCTCATACAGTTAGTATCCCACCAAATCACATAGTGTTTTTCACTCGTAGCCTGAATTTAATAAACATATATGAAAAATATATTACCATGGCTTCGCCATTACATAAAGTGAACTTTTCTACAAAGAAATGCAATAAGAATTAAGTGGAATAACAAGGCAAACAATGTGTATAATACATTAAAACAACGCCCAGTTTAGTCACCAATTTTGTCGTGTCCTGATTTTAAAAAAACATTCGCGCACACGGTGACTCATCGAATTTGGTAAACTCACGATGTTCACGCAGGAATTTGATGACGGCGAGGAACCGATAAATAGCTTTTATAAACAAGAGTCTTAAGTTCTTGACGGTAGTTCTTACTGCTCTTAATGATTTGTGACATTAACAAGATAATACATAACAATCCAAAGTATATACTGACTATTCTGCTTTAACCGGGTTTCCAAAACTAAACAACTCTGCAAGCCGTCTAGAGCACTGGTAAGTTCAGTGTTGTCACTACTTGACTTGATAAGATAAAGACAATTTATTATGCCTGATATTTTGACGCTTGAGTTGGTACAGGTATAAATATTGTAAATACAACTCTCAGATACGTGATTTTGAATCTCTATTAAAAAGTACGAAATAATTTTAACGCGTATTCTGATTATTATTTGAAACTGAAAGCTCGGTTCGTGAAAATATTTACACTTAAGGTAAAAGAAGCAGGTCATATAGAAGTTCACTCATGAAGGGGTTGCGTTACACCGCCAAATACTGAAAAATGGAAATAGCCGCTTTCTACTACTGATTTGTTTCCCCGAACCCAAAAATAAAAGATTCGTTTTATAACAGCTATTTACAAAAAACTGAAAAAACTGTGATTGAAATAAAAAAATTGCATTTAATGTGAGAATAGACTTTGGCTCGTAGTTTCACAGTTCAAAATAGGTAAAGCACATCTGCACAAATCAAAATCAAAATCTTTTTATTCAAATGGGTTACTAAGAACACTTTCGAATCGTCAAGTAAATTAACTACAACTAGATTTACAAACTTATTACAATACTGTGTGTACTATGCGTGCGTCCATTAGGTAATCTTTGTAAAATCACAAACGAAACATATGGTGTATCAACTAATAAATACATGTTTTGACACATAAAGTTGTCAGTGTTGCACACTCAATATGATACTGTTCTAGAAGAGCGGGACCAATTTAAGGAACTTATAGAAAAGTTTGACGACTGTAGTGAGGAGTATGTGGTCGCCCTTAACAAGATCTCATATCTTGAAAAGGAATTACAGGAAGCTCATCAACACATCTCACAACATTAAGAGAACACCCATACTTACACACAGCATCGAACTCAACATCTGTTTGGACGAATTATGTAGTAAGACCTCGTCTCTTGTTTCTGCTGCAACTAGCAATGTCACCACTAAAGATCTTACAGGTTATGACACCATTAATTCTTCTAAATCAGTGATGCTTGCTAGATGCGGTAGAAACCAGATAAAAATTACATCAAAATCAACAGATTTATAAAAAAACTAAAAAAAATTATCAAAAAGCAAAAAATTATAATAGAAATATAAATTACTGCAAAAATAAATAAAATACAGTTAGTGGAAAATCTGAAAGTATGTAAGTTGCAATTAGGAAACAGTAGGATACAACATAAAACTGATACACATTTACTCGACTTGCAAATAAAAGATTTACATACATCCTTGCAGATGATGACCTGCAAGTATGAAGAGTCTCTGAGAGAGATGAAAGAGCACACACTTGCTATGAATGAGCTAATTGAATTGAGTAAATATAATGCAGAGCGTTTTGAATCATTACAACTCAATCACAGTATGTGTGATTGTAAACGCCTCAGCGATTCACAGCTGGATTGTGTAGCCTCGTTACTACTTTTACCAATACCTCATTGATCAATGTGTGTCAGTTCGGAATCCGAGCAACAATCATATGCTCACAACAGTTCTAACTCAACTAGTGTTTCACAAATGCAATGTAGTAATGTTTTGCGATAAAATGGGAAAAGGTTTTGAACACTTTCTCAGCTCAAGTCTGGGACAACCGGTCTTAAATAATTGTATGCCAAATGCCAATTATGTTTATATGATGAGAAGTTTAATAAAGTCTAACAAAATCACTCTATCCTCTAAATTAGTAATATTTATCGCTAATAGGGGCTATGTAAAAGCACTGAAAGTAAAAAAATTGTAATGTTTACATTTCCCTTTTGTAAGGGTTTGCCACAGGAGGAAAACAACCTTAAGTGTGAGTTAAATTTAGCTTTGAATAACATGTCTAGCAATAACAATAACTTACTTGTGATAGATACTCATAGTATTTTTTGACATAATTATATATGGACAAGACATAAATATTATCTCACTCACCATTGTACCAGAGTGTTAGCCTTGTCGCTATCATTTTATATTAATACCACAGCCAATAATTTGGCTAAACAATCTGCTTTTATTGAGCAGTGTTATTATAAATGTGTACATATCAGCCAAGTATTTGGCTAAACAACCTGCTTCTATTGAGAAGTGCAATTATAATAGTGTAATTGACATTTCAACCAATCATTTGGCTAAACAACTTGCTTCTGTTGAGCAGTATAATAATAAAATTTGACATTTAATAATTTAAATTTTCAGACAACAAAGGACTAATTTAGCAAATCCTATAATACCAACATAAATAATGAAAATGTTAAGCAATCTATGTCGACTCAAGTTTTATGCAAACGGAAACAAAAAAATTAACTTTGTCATACTAAAAATAATATTCCATTGAACCTGCTTAAGGAACGTATAGACATTGTGAGCCTCTCAGTTGAGCGAACTGCCGAGCTGTCCTGTATAGAAGTTGAGCCCCTCATTGTTGTGAGAGTTATGTAATACATATAGTTATGAAGAAGTGCTGAATAAACAACATTATTTGTGGAGACTTTAATATACGATTTTAGTAAATAGCTCATGAAGCACCAGATGCTTGTCTTATTTCGGTCTTTTACTTTAAATATTTTGTTTTGTGATCCAACTAGTATTGCTTTATCTAGTGACACTTGCATCGACAATTTATTTACTGTCATAAAATCAATTCAAAAGTCAATTATAAGCTATTAGAATCAAATAAATGGTTGAGCGAAGCGATGGCTGATTCATGTGTATTACTCGTGAACGGGTGCCGCCTATGGAGGCTGGTCTGTTCTTGCAAACTTCTTTGTATTCTTAGTATTTAGTCTTACTTTTTTTTTGTCTAACAATACTGTAAGACATATTTATAAGTGATGAATACATAAACTGTCTTTTTTTTTATATTTTGCACTTAGATACTTTTTTTATGTTGTGCTTGTGCTTTATATTTCATGTTTTTTATGTTTGGAATGGAAAGTGTCCGTCTATGATAGAGAGGGCATTTTCCAATATTTTAAGTGGACGCTTTAAGAGAAAGGGAGAAAAGAAATGCCCTAAGCTAAGTTTCTTGCCGGTTCTTCTCAATACAAGGTCTCCCGCCCTATAGACTTACGAACCGATAGCGTAGTGACATTCATAAGTGCTCAATTATTGTAGCCTAAATTTAATAAATTATATTGATTGATAAAGATAATTGTGGACAGTTAGTGGTTAAAGAAACAATAAATAGTATTACTAAAAAGAAAATGAAAATGAAACGGATTGAATCATTTAAATCTAACTTATTGCATAAATTTCCAGATTAACTTTATAATGGCAACCCAAATTATATGTACTATACTGTCTTTGACACGATTACTACAGAGTATAATAAAATATTTACCGCAAAAAAAGAAACTTATTTCCAGTCGCATTAGTTTAATAAATGGGCTACCCCAGGTATTTATAAAAGTAAGCGTAAACTGTATGAATTATATAAAGATAAAACATATAATAATAGCCAAATATTTAGGGAAAATGTAAAAAAATATTCAAAAAGTTTTAAAAAAGCCTGCCAGCAAAATCAATTCACCTCAGAAATAAAGGAAAAAATTTAACAAATAAAATAATAACTACATAGAACATAATAAATAACGAAACCGGTAAAGCTAGGAATTCTTGTCAGGACTTAGAGTTGATTGCAGATGATACTTGTTTAAAAACAAATTCTGAAGAACTGAACATCATAACTTAACTTCAATTTTAGCAGAAAAATTAATAAAAACTTATGTTCCTGAAGGTGAGATTCCCTTTGTATTTAAAAACATTAGTTCTATGGATATCATAAATACATTTAAAACATTATAAATAAAAAAACACTTTGGGGACTTTCTGTAAAAACTATAAACTCAATAATTCATGTTATAG
This sequence comes from Apoda limacodes, assembly GCA_946406115.1. Lineage (NCBI taxonomy): Eukaryota > Metazoa > Arthropoda > Insecta > Lepidoptera > Limacodidae > Apoda > Apoda limacodes. The sequence continues at coordinate 2,152,722 of OX291540.1, read as the reverse complement.
CGCAACCCTTAGCCATAATTTTTAATAGTTATTTTGATAGTGGTGTGTCCTGATGAAGATGAAACTTAGCAAAGTTATACCTCTTTTTAAATCAGGTAGTTCAACAAATCCTGAAAATTTTCGGCCTATTTCAATACTACCTGTACTCAGTAAAGTTTTAAAAAAATCATACATTGTCAAATTTTAAGCCATTTCTGTATTAATGACCTACTTAGTAGTAAACAGTTTGGCTTTATGAAAGGCCGTTCCACAACTGATGCAGGAGTGGCACTATTAAAAAATATATATAACGCCTGAGAGAATTCGCATGATGCTTTCGGAGTGTTTTGTGATTTATCTAAGGCATTTGACTGTGTCCAACATGAAAATCTCATCGGGAAGCTACATCTAGGAAAAGCTCTCTACCTTTTGTCGTCGAACATAAGTAGTAGATTTCAAAAAGTAATATTTCATAACTTTGTCGCTACAAAAGTGTTTTTAAAAACCTAATTTGAATAAAAAAAAATGACTTTGGCTTTGCTCAAACTTTTTGCAAGTATCATCCAACTTTTGCAAGAGTCCCTGATATTTTACTAGAAGCAATTTGCTTACGTTTAGTATAGATAATGATTTTGTTCATTTTGATTCGGATAGCAAAGTGTATGTCGCTCGTTTTCACTGAAACTATAGCACCATTTGATTGACATCTAGGTACTGTAGAGGTCACGACGTCTCAGTAGGATATATCTAAGGAAGTAGAAAGAAGAGTGAACGTTATATCGCAGTAAATACTAGCTTTTGCTAGTAGCTCCGCCCGCCCTTAATGTGGTAAATGTGGCTAACTCCTTGATTATAATGCTTAATAAGTTTGGTATATAGCCGTAGTTATATTTTGTTCAAGTGGAATTCGGTTATAGTTTTTCCGCGAAAACTTTTGCATTTTCCGGGATAAAAAAACCGTATGTCCTTCTGCGTGTCACGGATAACAAATGGTCTCTTCAACTCAACTCAACTAGATGCTCTATTGCGGCGTGGTTGGGTAATAAAAAAACAAATAAACTTACGAACTTGTGCATTTCACTGGGATAAAAATTGACAATGTGTTATTCCAGAACATAAATCTATCTCTGTGCTAAATTTCATCCAGATACGTTTTGCCCTTCTGGCGTGACAGTATTTAAAAAACATCCGTCCATATAAACTTTCGTTTTTAATTACGAGTTCCATTCTTATTTATAGTTACGCCATGTCCTTCCATTCGTCTGTCTTTCCGCAGCACAGTCGTAAATCTAAATAGATAACTTAAGTCTCTCGATCTGTATGAAAACCAAGTGTGCCACTTTTTAAGGGTTCCGTATCCAGATAGTACCAGCCAACGGAGTCCTATTACTAAGAATGCGCTTTCTATCTGTCCGTCTGTCCGTCTGTCCGACCATTAAAAGACTTTATATTTTAGACCGAAATAGGTAGAAGCTTGAATTTTCCAAAATATGTGTTATAATGGGGGATTATCTAACAAATAATAAAAAAAATAAAATGTTAAAAGGGGCATTCAATGCTTTATCGTAAAAACAGAAAGACATACAAACTTAAAACTTGCAGTGAAAAATACTGTGAACTCTAAATTATGCCAACAAGTAATAAAAACCGGCCAAGTGTGAGACGGGCCCAAGCAATTACTATTTTAAATGACCGGTACAGCGCCATCTAACTTATCATTAAGAAACAATAACACATTTGTTACTGGAAACGATACTTAAAGTTAAGCAACGTCGGGCTAGTTCAGTACTTGGGTGGGTGACCGCTTAGCAGCACACTTTTTTTTGTTTCAGTTTGTAAATTACGTAAATGGTGGTAGGTACCTCGATGCGCGAGTCCAACTCGCACTTAGCCGGTTTTTTTTACACCTACTGTGACGTCACAACACCAGTTTAGTGATGGAAATTCGCAGTCTGCGCAAAATCGATTAAAAGTCACCGCCGTCCGCCAGTAGCCCAGAACGCAGCTGTTTGTCTCAGTGAGCGCATCCTGTCGCTTGGCTGTTTTTATTTAAATTCATTCTAAGTTGACGTTTTCAGCACATCAATAGTTGGTATTGCTTTTGTATTCAGTCGTCAAAATTTCTTTGTTTCCGTAAAGCTGCTATCATTAAAATGAACACAAATAACTGACTATTTTTTGTTGGAAACAAACCAAAATTATGCCTATTTTTTGTCTGCTATGCTTGAAAACTAGTTATTTTAATTATTGTTATCTTGAACAGAATCACTAAACAGAAAAGTTATTTCCAATAAAAAAAGTTACGTGTCACAAAATATACCTAGCCGAACATTATTATTCCTCTGTTTCTAAAATCTATAACAAGTGTACAACACTATTTGCTTAATCTATACGTATAAAATGCTTTGTCCTGAATGACCGACTGACGGATCAACGCACAGCCTAAACCGCTGATCGTAAAGACCTGAGACTTGGAGAGTGTGTTCTTTATTTGACGTAGGCATCCGATAAAAAAGATTTTCCGAAAGGGTCTAGTGCGAGTAGCGAGAACAAGTCTTACAACTTTGTAACTAAAATCGGTAATGTATTATGAATCATGCAGTTCACATGCCGGTAGTAGTTTTCAGTGCAAAACCACAGCAAACATATTTTCTTTTATAAATTACACACAATTTAAGAAGAAACTTACTTAGTAAGTAAAGTAAACATTTTCATTTACTCGACCAACTTTTTTTGTAGATTTTTTATAGCACAGTACGGCACATTAATGCATTTTTCTATATTTCGGTTGACGCCTGATGTCGACAACGGTGGAGCGCAGACTAAATTAAACAGCCACAAAATCAGAGCATTGCTCTCCCTTTTGACACGCGAAGTACATTCACTAGCGTTATCTATTAAGATTTACGTCTGTCATTCGCGGCTTAGCTTAGAGACCATAAGTACTAGAAAGCTGTAATTTGGCATAGGTTTACAACATCTGTTTAGCATAGGTACATTTTTTTCGGGTATGTTACAGTACTTCCATCTTAGTTATCAATTAAGCACCATGTTATTGACTCTTCAAATGGCTGTCAGCAGGGTGATCCTCATTCTTAGTCTTGCAAATCATTCTATAAGTCATATTCTTAATCCTAAATTTAATGTTTGGTATTTGGATGATGAAACTCTAGGTGGAGATGTGGATATAGTTTTGAATATATAAATAATTTTAACGACATTGGTCTTAAACTTAATTTTTATAAGTGCGAGCTATTTATTTATTTCAGATGACAGACTTGACAGAAATTCAACAATAGAGAAATTTAGAAATATTGAACCTAATATTAAAATAGTTGATAAAGAGACTTTTCGGTTTTTAGGGTCTCCTGTACTTTAAAATTCTTTTGAAGGTTTTTAGAAGAAAACATTTAAAATTTAATTCTTTTTCGGATAATTGACTTCCACATATAGATTAAATTCACATATAGCTTATTTTATTATCCGTCATTGTCTTTTTGTACCAAATTTTACTTACTTCCTTTGCTCCTGTCCATTTTGGATATATCCACATCTCGTGGATGTCGTAGATTCTACTATTAAAAAAACTTTGGTTTCAATTTAAATATTAACATGTGTTGGCTTCAGACTTCACGTCTGATTCGTTTTTGCCATATGAATATTAGATTAGATTAGATATGATGACATGTCTTTGCCAGGTTTTCTTGCTTCAGTCCATACCACTATTCCTTATATTAGGAAAATTGTTTCTAAATATTTGACTGACTTTGAAGAGTCGCACATGGTTTCAGCCCACAATACTTGGACAATGACCTGCTCAAATACTTTACAAATCGTTTCGATTTCACAGAGGCTGTAAACTGAAATTAAAGAATGAAAGAAAGAATTTTGAAACCTTTAGGGCTGACTCGGGATGCCAGTAAGAGACCTGATGGTTTGACTCTGGTGCCCTGGAAGTTGGGGCGACCGCTGAATTGGGATGCAACATGCATTGATACTTTGGCGCCGTCACACCTTACACCACACAAGCTCTGGCTAAATTATAAATACATTAAGGACCTCATGTTTTTATTTTTATAGCAAATAGACAGTTAAAAATTTGATGTGAAGCCAGTACTTAAACCTGCTACTCTTAAGTTCCGCCTTAATGCTCTGCTAAATAATATGCGGCAATGTTTATTTATTATCTGTATCTTTTGAATTTCCACGCAGAACTGTGTTGTTAAAAGATGTATGTACTAGGATCGTAAGAGTTGACCATAACTTTTGTTTATATGACGTTGTTAATTGAAATAATTATTATCGATGATATGTTTAAAATAAGGAAATATAACTGGAAACTCCTTTTAATGAGCTTTATGCACAAAAAGCCGAGACTGTTAGTGTAAATTTCTAAATTAATTCCATGCTTTGAATCGAATAGGACATACTGAAAGTTTTAGAAAATAAAAAACTGAATAAATCATTAAGTTGCTATCTTTTTGCTCAGCTTAAGTTACTGTTTTACGAAATATTCTCTTTCCCTTTCTAGGCAACGTCACTTTCCAACCAGTGAGAGAAACAGTGGGCCCACTCTTCTTTAGGCATCTCTTCCACAGTCATTTCGAAGACAGTCACTACATCTAACGGCAATGCAAAACGGCAAATTATGAGCCATATTGCAGGTCTGTATCACTCTTGCAAGTAACATTTTGCATAGGTGGCCGACCACCCTTTTTTTAAAATAGTTCAACGGCAAATTTTTTAATATAACGGATAAATATCGGATAAAAAACGGCAAATTTGGGTACACTTTATATTGCGTATGGCTAAAAATGGTGTGCTAACTTCAAAGACCTAAGACTACCTCATATGTTCATCAGTTAAATGTTTGTCTTGTCTTGTAGGCGCTCGAAACAACGCTTTTTGTTAACGCTTGGTTTTACTACCCATCAATTGTGTACCGGGGGCTATAAATGAAAATCGATTCTTAACAAGTAAGCTCCGATAGACTCCAAAAACTTCGTCGTTTAATTTCAGTAAGGTAATTTGCTAACGGAAAAATAGATCAAATCCAAAAAAGTTTGAAATCACAAACAGACACTTTAGTTTTATTTATATGCCTGGATATACAGAGTTTAAAAAATATGCTGTGGTTGAAGGAAAAGCACCCTGAATATAGTAAAATAAGTAAAACTGCATTTGACGATTTTTAGATTCGAAATATAATGAAAACGCAAACGGTATTTTATGATATTATCAGTCAAGGGGTCATTTATATGGATCAAGTTCTTTTAAATAACATAGTATCGATATTATGCAATAATAATAATAAAAAAAATTTAAGATTACACACAGCGCCGTCTCGCCCCAAAGTAAGCAAAGCTTGTGTTGTGGATACCAGACAATAAATATATACGCAAATATAAATTTACTCAACACACAATAATCTCTGCAAGCTGGAAGCTAATTAATGTCAAAACGATAGAGAAAAAAACAATGAAAGATGTTTATGTATGTTCCCCTTAAATTCTTACTTTTTGATTTTTTTTATTATATGTTGGGTAGTCCGCCATTATAACACAGATTCTATAAAAATTTCGACTTCTATCTACTTCGCTTTAAAAAAAAGAGCCCTTTAATATTCAAATTCAATATAATTTATTCAGTTTAGGCTACAATAATTGAGCACTTATGAATGACACTACGCCATCGGTTCGTAAGTCTACAGGGCGGGAGACCTTGTACTGAGAAGAACCGGCAAGAAACTCAGCAAGGGCATTTCTTTTCTCCCTTTCTCTTACAGCGTCCAATTAAAATATTGGAAAATGCCCTCCCTATCATTAAAGGACACTTTCCATTACAAACATAAAAAAACATGAAATATAAAGCACGAGCACAACATAAAAAGTATCTAATATAAACAAAAGACAGTTTATGTATTCATCACTAAGAAATAATCAATGTCTTACAGTATTAATAAACAAAACAAAAAAGTAAGACTAAATACTAAGAAGTTTGCAAGAGCAGACCAGCCTCCACAGGCGGCACCCGTTCACGAGTATGACACACGAATCAGCCATCGCTTCGCTCAACCATGTTTTAGGGAATGTAACGACCCGACACACACGCCACCACCGCAGAGACACTTTGAGAGAGCATGACACACTCAAGCAACTCCAATAAAACTTCGATTGTACTAGTTACAATGTGTGTAGTAAAGGAACAAAATATAAGAGGAGAAGATTGGAAGGTTTGTAATCCTTTACTACCGAGAAGCAACGGCAATAAACTCACTAGTTAATCTTATATACATCATATAAAAATACAATATAGCCTTACACTAGGTAATAACATAATATACAATGTTTTAATTTAAAAAAATTTATTTCAAATGCCCCAATACAAATTAATTAAGTTCTAATTTTTCCAAGCATTTTTATCATTTATGTATTCATGAACTTTGTATTAGTTTTTTTCATTAAACTATCTTTGAAATATACTTTAAATTTATTTGAGGGTAAATTAACCACATGTTCTGGAATTTTATTGTAGAAAAATATACTTTGTATAGCGAAAGAGCTATGAAGACGACATTTTGGAACTACCAATTTATCCTTATTCCTTGTATTAACACTGTGGAGGTCACTATTTTTAGCAAATAAGTGACAATTTTGGCGTACATACATTATACAAGCGAAGATATATTGGCAAGGAACAATTAAAATATCGATTTCCCTAAATAGTTCCCTAAGAGAAATTCGAGGTCCTAATTTATAAATTGACCGTACTGCTCTCTTTTGCAAAATAAAAACTGTATCAATATCAGCTGCCTTACCCCAAAGCAAAATGCCATAAGACATGACGGAATGGAAATAGCTAAAGTAGACTAAGCGAGCTGTGTCAACATCTGTAAGCTGCCTAACTGCATAGGCCGCTGAACTGAGTTTTCCTGCAAGAACTGAAATGTGAGGGTTCCACTGCAGCCTATTGTCTAATGTAATACCTAGAAACACTGTTGAGTCTAATAGTTCTATTTCTTCTCCGTTTAGGGATAATTTTGTACTTATGTTTCTGACATTTGGCATCATAAATTTTAAACACTTAGTCTTTTTCGCATTAAGAAGTAAATTATTCGCCGTAAACCACTGAAGAACCTGAGAAGGCGCACTACTTACGTCGTCAAAATTAGTTTTATTTCTGTCAACTTTAAATAAAAAAGATGTGTCATCAGCAAATAGTACAATCTTGCACAGCTTCTCCACAAAGAAAGGCAAGTCATTTATGTAAATTAAAAATAGAAAAGGACCTAAAATTAGAACCTTGAGGAACTCCTAATTTTACTTCAGAGCCATTGGATTTTACTTCATTGATTTGAACCTTCTGCATTCTACTACTCAAATATGAGCGGATAAGCTCAAGAGCCAAATCTGCAATACCATAACTCAGTTTCCGTATAAGAGTTTCATGTTGCACGCAGTCGAATGCCTTTGATAGATCACAGAAGATACCAATAGCATTTTGTGACTCTTCCCAAGCAGCAAATATATGCTGTATAAGGGCAACACCTGCGTCAGTTGTGGAACGCCCTTTTGTAAAACCAAACTGTAGGATGAAGTAGTCCATTTAAGTTAAAATGTTTAAGCATCTGATTGAACATAATTGTTTCAAAAATTTTGTTTAAGGCAGGCAGTATAGAGATAGGTCTAAAAGTATTAGGATTATCTTTACTTCCACTTTTAAAAAGTATTATTTGACTATATTTCATTTTGTCTGGAAATATGCCTTTGTCAACACACTTATTAAATATTATGGCTAAGATTGATAATACCAATCATTCCGGTAAGGACTTTAACTGATATACCCCATAGGTCATCAGTTTTTTTTCTGAGTTAGTAATTGAAATATCTTTATAATGTCTTCAGATTTAACATGCTCAAATTTAAATATAGCCTTGCATTTATTTACATTACATTTTAAAAGTAACTCTGATTCTAATGGAGAGGAATTTAATGCATTAGTTGTAATTGTAGGCATTTCAGTAAAATATTTCTCAAAAGAGTTAGCAACATCAAGATCTGAATCAATTATTTTTGAATTTACAGTAAGTGAATAATGATTGTCACGCGGTTTTATTTTTCCTGTTTCACTATTTATTACATTCCATGTGGCCTTTATTTTGTTATCAGAATTTTTAATTTTATTACTTAAATGTATTGATTTTGCAACCCTGCATACTTTTTTAAATATTTTTGAATACATTTTGACATAGTTGGTGAATGTGGGACTGTGGTTATATTGTTTCATTTCATACAACTCATACAACCTAATTCGACTTTGGTGTATTCCTACAGTAGCCCAGTCCTTGAATTTAATTTTAATATTTGGCCTAAAAGTTTTTACTTTGAACACTTGCTCAAACTCATTACTTAAGAAATCAAAAAAAAATATTATAAAGATTATTAGCATTATCATGCATGAAAAGTAAAAATTGAATTTTCTTTTCAATAATAAATTAAAAATTGTTTAATCGAGTAGTGGTCACAGGTCTACAAGTTACTAGTTCAGATTTTTTTTTATAGTTTTGTAGAATTTTTATTATTTGACCACAGTGATCGGACGGCAAATTGTTAATAATAGATTTATCTTTTACTTCAACGTTACAGAAAATATTATCTAAACATGTAGCTGAAGTCGATGTAATTCTAGTTGGTTTCAGAAACAAATAACTTAAGTCAAAACTTGTAAATAAGTTAATAAATCTATCTCTTGTTTGGGAACTCTCTAAAAGATCAATATTAAAGTCACCACAAACAATAACTGACTTTTTAGAATGACAAATTTTTTTCAGAACTTGTTCCATTACAGGCTCAAAAGAATTATAATTTGCAGAAGGGGGGCGATACACACAAAGTATAATATAATTCTTAAGTTCTATACAAGACAATTCTATTATGCGTTCAAGTGAGAGGCTAACTATATCCTTTCGGTCTTTACACTGTATATTATTATTAACAATTATTAATGAACCCCCTCGAATAGCATTTTTTCGAATAAAGGCACTGGACAAATAATGATTGGGGAAACTTAACATATGTATATTATGACTTTTTAAAAATAATTCTATTTCCAATTCCTTGCCAGAAATGCCTTGTATATAATAGTCGGACAGACGGACGGCGTTAGCTTAGTAATAGAGTTTATTAGTTAGAGTATATTTAGCTTCTTGGGACAAAGATCGATGTCCTGTTTTGGGATGCTACGTGTGTGAGTACTTTTATCAAATGCACCCAGAAGTTTGCTAAATAATATGCTGCAGAGATTACAGTGGGGAAAAAACGAGGCAAGTATTCGAACTTGTATTTTCTTACATTTTTGTGCCAATCGCCTTCGTAACAACAAGTCTTCGAATGCAACAAAAATATGAAAAAAATGGAATAGCTGCATAAAGGAGATAGGACATGATTCCCATACTGGACTATGTCTGATTCCAAGAATTTTGCTAGCTGTTCAGCGCGGTAATGCGGCTGATGCCTCAAATTCTTTTGAACACGTTTCCAATTAGGGTGTGATGTTTTTGATTAGTTAATTTTCTTTTAAATTTTGTTTTATAACGTTATTTAATTTAGTTAGGTTATATATTTTAGTTTTATCAAATTTTAGGTTATACATCTTTCAATACTTTGAATGCTTGATAAAATTATTTTAAAAGTTTTATAGTGCTTCTATAACTTCAGAAAATAAAGTAATGTTTCCTTTCATAAAAACTTGACATTATTTATATGAAGGACACTTAACGCTTTTTTTCACCCTGTAAACGTGTCCTACAATTTTATATGAGACATATTAGCACTAGTAAATTAAATTTGAAATATTATTTTATATTCCGAATTGCTTTTTTTAAAAAAAATCAGCACAACAAAACAAAAATACAATCATGGTTATATCGGTGGATAAATAATGCATCAATGTCGGTGGATGTAGGGCGGGCGACGACGCGCGGCGTCCAGATGTTGTCGGAGGAATGTCGTCGACTCAGTTTATAAATAAATAAAAATGAATATTTCATTATTTTTAACATGTGACTTTAACTGTAGGGACACAGCAAAGCCCGCATCGGGGACGTTCTATCAACCGTTGATGTGAGTGATAAACAAAGGGAGGCGACCGTCGGAAATGTAAGGTTTTTTTTATTTAAATTTTTAAACTCATCAAAAAAACTGTTATTTATATAAATGTGGAACACCTAGGTATAAGGGGGTATCGCTTGCATTTGGGGGGGGATAGAACTTAGGGGTAGAATTCCCCCCACCAGAAATGCATATTCTTAGTAAATGAAGGGTACGTAAAGTAGTTTGTCTAAAAAAAAAACTCCACTTCTGCCTTATCTCCGGCGCTGCGGGATGATCAGCCCCTTCGCCCTTGCGTAACAAAGCACAGGCTTCGGCTTTTTGGTCGCCCTCGGCGACCAGCCTCAGCCGCTCCGGCTCTCAAGGTGCCTGTACTTTGTTACAGCGGGCGGGGGCTGCTCCCCCTCCGCGCCTCCGGCTCTCTAAAAAACACTCTAGGGGTATGACAGACCAAGACCACGGCATGTTGGGGTTGACAGAGTCGGTTCTGGGTTCAAAGTTTTTTTAATAAATTAATCTTAAAAACCCAAATCTGTTTACTACTAAAGTCCTAAGTCCAACACTTGCAGACAAGGACGTTGGGATGCTCAAAAATCATCGATGTTCGATAATCATTGAGGTTAAGAAGCAAAATATTGATCACTTGACAAAAGTACTATTTTTAGAGTTCCGAAGCCAAATGACAAAAACGGAATCCTTACAAATTCGTAATGTCTGCCCGTCCGTATGACACAGCCTCATAATGCTGCCGTCTTTGCATCGATTGTAATGATATTTTGCAGAAAGATGTCTTGGTCTTGATCGTTTTTTTTTTATTAATTTTAAAATTAGTCAAAATTGCGCGCTAAAAGAACTAGGCCTAAATATTCATTAATAGTTCCAACAAATCAGTATGTGCAAAAAGCATTAATATTAGCTATTATCGATACTTTTTTTTCTGATAAACATCAAAATCGATGTTGAGCTAATAGAACATTCCTTCCATTGTTACAGTTTTTTTTATTGTTTTGAACTTTGTTAGTCTATAATCTAAAAGACATCTTTTTCAATACAATAACCTCAATAAATTTCTAAAATTGATATCTCCAAAACTATTCATTTCCTTCGGTTGAAATTTGACAAATCTTCATCTTATATTAGTAGGTATATACAGTAAAAATTACAACATCCTAGCTCAATGTACCGATATAAGTGACTAGCCAATTTCTGCAAGAATTCTCTTCTCCCAACTTAAAAAAATATATCGGAATCAGAGAGTCGGTGTAAAGTCTAGAAATATTTATTATTAAATTAAATTAGTAAAAGACCTCTAAGTAAATATGTGGTTAAACTATCTTTGATCATGTTGAATAAAAAATATATTTCTTTCATTATATATTTTACAAGTTTAAATTAACAAGTTATACTTGCCTCTGACAAACTTAAAATGGCCAATACTTTTAAGCCATACTGTTATCGGTACTCGGTACATTTTTGAAAACCAAAGTGATAATTGACACATGCACCTATTTTAGCCGTCGCTATGTTTGAAGACAAGATGAAAAGAAACTCATATCCTTATGATGCATACACTAATGACCTACAAGGTGGCATAATTATGTAGAATGGGGTAAAATGCCCAACTCCTGCTAATCAGACTAGTGTGGGTTCTTAACTTTCCTATTGCCATTCCATACATACAATAACAATCCTTAGCAAAAAAGAAAAAAAAATCCTTTTCTTGTTACCATAATTAATCAATGAAAACAACATAGTAGTAGTTAGGACTCACACTTAGCACTCTGTACTTGTGGGATATTTGTAAAGAATAACAATGTATAGGATCATTTTTTTAATCTTTTTTCCTGGTCAGCCGCATATGACCCCACTGTAGTGGCATGGCATTGTATTTCAATGTTATTACATTCAACGGCACTGCTCGCCATCGTACATGTACCTGCATAAGTACATAAACGAAGTTAGCTACAGGAAGTTACATCACATTTGAATGTACGAGAAACTTCTAGAACAAGAGCGGCGAGTGGCAGCATCAGCTGGCCTTAGAGGTCAGTAACCCCATACTTCGTACCTAAGTAATACCAGCTGGTGGTGAAGGACAGCGACCCCGAGTTCCAGGTCCCTGCTCAGCTGACTATGGTAGCAAGGACCATGGGCTCAGACATCCACGTTGCCTAGGTGGCAATTCTCCAATTCGTCACGACGTGATGTCATACAATCCTAGGCAGACCTATATCTCCAATATAAAGTGCCTTTAGCTATACAGTGCCATTAGGTAGTGAATAGAAAAAAAGGTAATAAACCATTGTAAAGTGTTAAGTTAATCTAGGTCTTATAATATTTGTAGAATTATATTGTAGATAAATTTGTTAGTAGGAAAACATTTAATAAATATTATTGTACCTAAAGAATATTTTTATAAAGTGTCTGTTACAAAATACTAGCAACTTGAATATAGGTGAGAATCGAACCCACTATTATCTCATTCCTATATTCAAATTTTACGGCCAAGAGGTTGAGTCATGCTGACTAAGTGATAGCTAGCCGAGGCTTGGGTTCAAATCCCAAACTGAACCGTTACAGTATGATTAGTAGTCAATGTACTTTGGTACACACTGGGCTTGGGCTAAGACTTAACTGACTGACTACTGACCTAAAACCATCTCTGAACTGAAATAAAACCATCAAAACAATATAAAAAATGACTTTATTATTGTCTCTAGTATTTAATCTAACTCTAGTACAGTACACTCACAAGATAAAAGAGGAAATAGCCCACTTGTATTATGTAAAGGTAATAATGGATAGAGATGTAATTGACATGCGTGGATGTTTATTGTATTGGTGAAAACCTTGAACCATAAGTTTTAAATCAACACTTAAAACGTAACAAACATTTCAGGGTTTTAAGGGATAATTGTCATACTTGAATTAGCTCCGGGTAGATGTCAAGGCCAATCAAATGTTGGTTTTGGACAGACACAATTATTGCAACAAAGGCTTGTTTGCGACATAATGTTGTAATGTAGCTAAAAGCGACACAAAACGGCACCACAGTTGCTACTTAAAATAATAATTCAGTGTCCTTTCACAGTACTAGATGATACGTTGTAGTAGCTCTTTTCAGTCTTTCACTGAATGGTTTGGCAAAATGTGTATGGATGGATTACTTAGTGTTGATAAACCTTGGAAGTTTCAGTGAGTGTCCTCACAAATGTTTATTTTTGTTTTTCATGTCTATCAGTTTCGGTATATTGCAAAGATATAATTGAGTATTTTAAGTCCGTTTTTTTTCCTTGTCCTTTTTTTATCCTTTTAGTTACTCTGACCAAGTGACTCTTAGAAGCTCAATGTCTTTCTTAAAATATAAACTCCATATTTAGAAAGCATACTCCAACAGTGGTCTTTTATAAGATTTATAAACAGGGTTGTGCTGATATAAGAAAATGCTTTTAGTATAATATATAGAATAGTTTTTTTTTTTACTTTGTAGCAGCTATGATGTGCATTTCCCATTTTAAGTTGGGGGTGATATAAACACTTAAATCTTTCTGGCGCTCAACAGCTTCCTATTGTTTGTTATTAATTGTGTATAAACTTCTGTGGTTCTTATATCCGATATGTAATACTTTGCATTTAGCTTCAAAACATTTTCCCGTTTTTCGCATCGGCCATCTGTCAGTCAGTCAAGATGACAGCAAAAATATGTGTTGCCCCTTTTTCATCAAATTATCGATTGCTACAATCGGTTTTCTCAAAACGATTATTTAAAAAAATAAAATATACATACACATAACCATTCCCTTAAAATACTTTTTACTGAATTAGAACCTATTTTTTGTAAGGGTCGCAGGTTCAAGTCCTGGCTCGAGGTTTATCTTTTGACCGCATCTTTGCTATGAAAGTATTTATTTATATTGATGATATAGCCATATAGTATATATGTGTTATATATTAGTCATAAACGAAGATTGATTATTTCTTATTTCTATGAAGATTTTGTGTGTTTATAAGATGATGATGAACAAGAACTTTATAAGTCAGTAGGATTTGTATGTGACGCTCGCTACGAGCGTATTTTCAGAGCAAAGATGTAGTTAGGATTTTCATCAGTCAGACTTTTGCCTCGGTAACTCAGTGGTAGAGCACTTACACGGAATGTAAGGGTCGCTGGTTCAAGTCCTGGCTCGATGTTAATGTTTTCACTGCATCTTTGCTATTAAAGTCTTTATTTATATAGATGTTAACCTATTTTATTAAATGACTAATTAGTAAACGCGTTCTTATTAATTTGGTCTATCAAAACGATTGAAATGTTTTTTTCTGTTGTCTTAGCCGTTGTTTGTCTTCAACACTGTGGCATAGGACGTTGATGGCTAAGGGCAGAGGTTCAAGTCTGGTGTGTGCCAATAAGTATTTTTCTTAGTTTTTCAAGTATATTGAATATTCACTTAACTGGCGCACGGAAAGTAATAAAGAAAGCAAAATAAAACATAGAGGTTCGGTCGGTCAAAGATAACATAATAAGGAAACTTGCATGTGAGAAAATTTGAATGTGTAATTCACAACCAGCCCTGGGCCCGCGTGACAAAGTGTAGCCTGAATTATCGTCACCTTAGGTAGACCAGTGCCTCGACAGTGGGGATGCAAGAAAGCTTATTACTAATTAAAAACTTACATTGCTTTTATGACAACGAACATTTTCGTCTAACACAGCTTGAAATATCGATTATTTAATATAATCGATAAATAATTTTCAATGTGGGACTGGTAGCACCGTGGATAATTTCTATCCTTTTGTTTTACATTCCATTTCTACTAAAGACTAAGATTTAATAAAACTAAACATTTTCTTCTCCCAACTTTTAAAAATATGATTTAAGCGTTAAAATATACACCGATAATTAACTAAAAACTTGTCCAAATTTGACTACAATACGCTTTTTATTTAGATGTTTAAAGTGGTACCCAGACTGCCGTTCTTCTTTAAATAATTTAGTATTAGTTCTGTTGTTGTCCGTCGTCGACACTCAAGACTTAGTCTTACTGGCCTTGCCAAAACGGAGCTCGCAAATCTCCCTGCTGATAACAGCGCCCGTAGCGGCTGCTATTACAACTAATAGAATCCGGTCAAAGACTAAAAGAATCAAGAGGACAGACAGTTTATAGTATAAGATACTGCCAAATATATTTTTTGCATTACAGATGCAATGTAATTATTTGTATGTCCTACAATTTTTCCTAGTTTTATTCTTTACTAGCTTTCTCCCGCGTCTCTGACCGCGCTAATCTTTTTTCTTGTTATTATTTACCTATAAAGTATTAGCTTACCTTTATAAAATAAATATTTTAGGTAAGTGTGCATCTGAGCAGTCATTTATAGTTAAAACAAAAGTAATGAAATAAACGACATTCTTATACAGCCATGGAATTACGCAGGTTCCAGTTATTGGTATGTAGTTACCACAAAATGATCGTGCTTTAATAGTGCTACGATATCGTGCGTACTATAGCCCAGTTCTTTGAATTTTTTTATAGAAAGCACATTTAAATCTGACCCGGTATCTAATTTAAAATTTACCTTTATTCCATTACGAGTTGAATACAATGACTCATACCACTTACTGCGATTAGCGTACGACGACGTTTCGTCGACTGTAGAAACAAAAAATAAACCGTAATTTTCTTCCTCACACAAATCATAAACCATTTTAGTGTTCACAGAAAATATAAGAAAATGAGCACATTTTCTTATAATGACCGCGGTTGTTACACAAGAAACATTTTGCATATTTAGCGGGGCACTGAATACCACTATCACAACGTAGATTCCCGCAGTCGACAACACATTTTTCCCGATTTAGTTATTCACGCATATCCGCTCGTTGCGTGGCCGCTCCGGCGCGGGCGCGCCCGCGCCACCGTGCGTCGCTGCCGCCGCGACGCCGCGCTGGGTCCGCGCACCACATCCACAGCAGCCGATGTCCCTTCGCCGCCGCTACTGCCTTTTGATGCTTCGATATGACTATTCTCCTCATTCGACATTTCGTTGGCTTGACATATTTTGACGGTTTTGGCCAAGGTCAAATCATCAGTACGTAATAACCTATCACGTACGGAACATTCCAGTACTCCACACACTATGCGGTCCCGAATCAAGCCATCTTCTAAGTGTTCGAATTTGCAATGTTGGCTCAGTAATCTTAGCACTGTGACGTAATCATCGACACTTTCACCCGGTTCTTGATTTCTGGCGAAAACTTAAACCTCGCCATAGTAGTGTTCTGCGTCGTTTTTTATTTAATTTATTTATTTTATTTTAATTTATATCATCTCGATCTTCGTCCTTGGTAAACTTAAAGGTCGAGTAAATGTCATAACCTTCAGAGCCAATTAAATTAATTAGTAAACTTGCTTGAACATCTTTAGGTTCTTTTTGTACTCCAGAGGCCTTCAAAAATATCACAAACTGTTTGTGCCATTTGCACCATGAGTCAGATCTGTTTGCCTGTCCACCTTCTAGAATATGTTCAGCTGGTGGTTTTGCATGTTCCATTGTTTGAAGTAATAAAAACAAATAATTATAATTATAACACTTTAAAAGATTACGACTATTCGACGTATCGCAATATTACAATTAAATTGACGCACCGCTGTCACCATGTAGTGAAACAACCCCTCGCTGGTTCAAGACTGATTTATTTCGTTACACCCTTTGATTAATATCCTAAGATTATTACTGCATACCTTCTGCATTGTGCTATTTTACTATTATGTGATAAGTATTATCAACTATGTACCTAACTATCAATTTAGTCTTAACTACCTATTTACCTAACAATCTATATACACATAACTAAAATTCTGTTATTGTCTACATTTTATCTTCATTATAGAATTTAACTGTCAAAACCATAATATAGATTTATATTGTACATAGATATAACTTTTTGTTTCATTATAAGGGAAAGATGTCGTATATGTATGCGAGGGTGTAACTAAATCAGTCTTGAAGCGGTTGTTTCAATACAGTTATGTAGTTCAATAAGATACTTTATATTAATTAGGAAGTAACAATAAACGAAAATAACCATTTTAGTAATTGATTTATTTGTTTACTCCATAGACATCGGTTGCGTTCCAAATCATATTGTAACCTTTATGACATCCCCTCTTCCTTTAAACTAAACATTGTTTTATCAGAACTTAAAGAATCACGAATTACATTAATTCAAACATTTTTTTAAAATATGTACATGACTAAACTAAATATTGTTCTATCAGAACTCAAAGAATCACATATTACAATAATTGAAACATTATACCACATATTCAGCCAGGAATGTGGGTGTCCTGACCTCTCGGCCAGATCTAGTTTGTAAGCATTAGTTTGCTCTTGACTTATACTTCTCCTGTCTGTTTGTCTACTCTCAGTAAGACACGTTCCAAAATCATGTCCTGATGAGCTTTCTAACTGTTCGAAGTTATTGTTGAATTCTCTTTCAATTCTAAAACCCTTCTTTTGATTAATAAACTTCTCAGTAATAATCAAATTTCTTCTATTTCTTTGAATTATTTCTCCTCCTTCTGTCTGTATTAAATATGATCTTGGTCCTTTTCCATGCTCAACTATTATGCCACTATTGTGAGGTCCTGAATCCTTTTCATCTTTTATTTTTACCGGCTGTCCCATATAAGATTAGGTAATCTCCGCGCTTTTCTATTATAATAATAAGCCTGTTTCTTCTGTTTTCTGTATAGTTCTTATTTATAATCTTTATCTCTATAAGCTTTGACATATTTAGCAAAATGCGATTTACTTTTCTATTAAACAGCAATTCTGCAGATGATTTACTCAGCTCAGAAACTGGAGTATTTCTATAGATTAAGAGGCCCTTTTGTTCATATTTATTTTCTCATAAAGTTTTTTTAAATTCTATTGAATGTTTGTATATGCCTTTCAGCTAATCCATTAGCTTGATGTTGTTTTGGACTCATTAATTTATGTGACAAACACCACTCTCTACTAAAATTTTTAAATTCTTGAGACGAGAATTGTAAACCTGCATCTGTATATAATACTGATGGTACCCCATGTCTAGCAAAGACTACTTTTGACGTGACAACGTCTTATAAATTGGTTTGCCGGGTGACACTTCAAGAAACTGCGTTACGCTCCGCTCACGTTATGCGCTCACAATGAGAGCGAGTGAGAGGCACGCGCCCGCCTAAGAGCGAGAGAGACAGACATAAAATCATTGTCACGTAAAACTTTCGCCCGTATACCGACTTTACAGGCAACCGTTTTTATAGCATCTTTAGTAAGTTTAGCTGTTAAATTTACTAACACTTTTGTTAAAAATGGCTCAACACTGTTACGTAGAAAGGAAAAAGAAAAAAATGTTACGATAAAAAGTTTACATGATTTAGAGAAGGTTCTGGCAGAATTCAGGAAAAAAAGTTTGCCAGATAACAGCTACGACTGATACAATTTTAAATATTTTTTAATAATTAATTCCTTTTAAATGTCATTATATTTATGTAGAAATAATATAATACTGTGTAAGTAAAATGGATGACATAAATTCCAGCTTTATAGAATATAACTGTAACACCTGGCAAGACTTTGAAAAAAAGATAAACAGCTTAAACGACGCTATAACTTTCTTTCATGTTAATATACGTTCAATGACAAAAAAAAACGATCAACTAGAGTATCTTATATGTAATTGTAAGCAACCGAAATAAATAATTATCATCACTGAAGCTAACATCAAAAATGAATGTAAAGAGCTATTTAAATTACCGAACTATGAGCTGAGAACAGGGAAAAAAAGAGGGGGTGTAATTTTGTATTTACATAAAAAAAATAATTTCAGAAGGTATAGTGTATGTGTCAAAGAATTTGAATGTATAACAGGTGAGATAATAATAAATAACCGTAGGGTAGGTTTGACCGCAGTGTATCGGCCGCCTAACTTACAAAAGACACGATTCATAAATGAATTATGTGACGTTATCGGCAAATGTTCTAGTAAGCTAGACTATATAGTTATGGGTGATATGAACATAGATATAAAACAAATCGACACAGCCGCAACTTATTACCTAAACTCATTAAGTGAGCTGGGACTCGAGTGCAGCCTAACCAATACACACGTATGAGATCAGCACACATCTAAGTCGTGTATAGACCATATCTTTATACGTAACGTCAAAGGGCACACAGTGATTACTACTACAGTGAGCATCGCGCCGGCCGACCACTTTATAACCGGTTGTGCGATACTAGAGGCAACAGCGGATAAATTAACACAGCCCCAGTTTGTCAACAAAATAGATAACAAAAAATTACAGTCTGAGTTAAGCAAAATTGATTGGAGTATACCGCTAAAATATGAAAATCCAAACATGATTGTAAACTATATAATTGAGCAATTTACAACTGGATATACAAATAGTTAATATAGTGTCAAAGTAGGGAATCTAAGTAAAAGGAAAACATGTATATGGGCAAACCACAAATTAACAAAAATGTGTAAAAAACGAGATGAGCTATTTAAGGTATGGAAAAGGGATGGTTATCCAAAAAATAGACCTATTTATAACAAATATAGAAACCAGACAAATCGTTATATTCAAAAATTAAAGAATAATCATATAAAACAAGATGTATGTAATAACTTTAAAAATACAAAAAAAGTCTGGGAAATTATTAACAGACTTAGTGGTAAAATATCTATATGCATTGATGAAATTATACTAAAAGCCTTTCATATAAACATTTCCCCTCTAGTTCAAAAATTTTCAGATGAATTCCATTATAATGTTATAATGTAAAAAAAAAAAAAATATTATAAATAAAAAACAATTTGGATTTCAAAAAAATTAAAGCACTACACAGCTGTTGTATCAATTTTCAAATGAAGTTAACGAGTACCTTAATGATAAAAAACATGTGTTTGTTGTCTTTATAGATTTCAGCAAAGCTTTTGATACTTTGGAGTCGAATACTTTTGAAAAATTAGAACTTACTACTTTTAGAAAAATTAGAACAAAATGGTATACAACGCCCTTTACTAAAACTTGTAAAAAATTATCACCACAATCGGTACACAACAATAAAAATAGGAAACGATTTTAGTAAACAGAAATATACAGAGAGAGGTACAGCACAAGGATCTATAATCGGTCCTACAGAATACTTAATATATGTTAACGATATGCCTAACACTATAAAAGGAGCACTGTATACCAATTTGCAGACGACACCTGCCTTTTGGTAACTCATCAAAAAATTGAGGAAGCCCAAAAGCTATTACAATATGACTTTCAGCGCTTTGCAAATAGGCTCATGATGTTGGCTTAATAATAAACGAGAAGAAAACTAAAGTTTTACAAATACACTCTTCTCATAATAAATCTGAGGTAGTCCCAGTTGTTATTGCTCATTCCCACCAATGTTTACATCGAGATAATTTAATGTGTTCGTGCGCGCCTTTACAACTTGTTGATAAGCATATGTACATAGGACTTATAATTGATGACAGAATTTCATGGCGACATCATAAAGAGCATGTATGTAACAAACTAAGATCGATCATGAGTAAAATAAGAAATCTCAAGCATAAACTACCGTACAAAACCCTTAGGCTAATATACTTGTCGCTTGCAGACTCTGCCAGTAGTTATGGGTTAAGTAGCTATGGCAGGACATACCAAACATATATAGAAGACATATATAAATTACAGTTAAGATTATTAAAAAATATTTTTCCAGATAGGATTAAACATAAATATAAGGACGATGTTAAGCGTTTATTTAAGTATTGTAATGTTATGAACGTGTTCAACAAATTTAACTTCGCAATACTTAATGAGAACAAAGAACAAACATATCTAATAGGACGTAAACGTCCAAAAACTTTAAGAAACCTAAGCTATTTGAATTATTACGTAAAACCCAAATATAATAATGTATACGGTTAAAGAACTATTCAATATTTGATCCCAAAAATAATAAATGATTTGCCAGGTGAAATACAGAACATATATGAAATGAATGAAAAATCATTAAAAAGAAAATTAAAAAGACATCTCACTAGTATTTTGTAAGATGTTTAGAATCGGAAGCATGTACTTTTATAGACATTATGTATTTATCATATAGATTGTATGTGTATGTGTATATATGTGTGTATGTAGATATATATATGTATGTATGTGTATATTTACATTTAAATATATTTAGAATAAAATATATATTTAGATTAATAATGAATTAAATTGTCATAAGTGGACTCTCACACCATAGTTAAGCCCACAGAGGTTTTTTTTGATGTGAAATACTGAAAACATTGTATAATTTTTGAAATGTAATGGATAAATATATAAAAAATAAAATAAATATTATATTTGCTATATGCACTCCACTCCATCATCCATTTATAACAAATATTTTTATATAAGAAGAAAATATCTACAGACACACTTTGCCATGGCTCATTAGGGATCTCTTTTGATATCATTGGTTCTTGTCTATTAGAATTTTGGTGCATTTTACAAGTATCACAGTTATTAATACAATCCTCTATTTCTTCATTTATTGAAGGCCAAAATATAATATTTCTGGCCATTGCCTTACATTTAACAATACCCATATGCGCATAATGTACTCTAGCTTACGTGTCGGCTCTGAGAGATTTACGAATAATAATTTGAGTACCCTTTAACAGTAGAACTTTACTTTCTTTCAATACGTGCCTATAATCAAAGTAAGTTTTAGCTTCAGAATCCACTTCACATTTATTGTAAGGCCATCCACTTTTAATGTATTTTAAAACCTTTTGCAACTGACAATCTTTATTTGTTTCATCAATAATTAACTTTAGTTCTTTATCACTAACATCAAATTTACTAAAAACTAAAGCAACATGGGTTTCAATATCTGTGTCACAAGCTCCTGATGTATCTTGTAAATAAGTAATGGTCAGCCACAACAAGCTCTTTACCTGGTTTATACACTACTTGAAAGTTAAAAGGCTGTAATGCGAGCTTAATACGCTGTAGTCTAGCTGGACATTTTTCCTGGGCTGGCTGGGCTTGTGATCAGATTCTGCAATAAAATTTTGGCCATACAAGTATTTATATTATTTTACACCGAAACAGAATTGCCAAAGTTCCTTTTTCGATCTGGCTATACAATTTTTCTGTATCAGACATGGTTCTAAGGCCATAGGCTATAGGTTTTTCTTCCTGTTATAATACTGCATCTATCCCATCTTTTAACGCATTTACACTAAGGGTTACAGGTTTGTTAACATCAAAAAAAATTAATAGCGGAGGTTTACATACCATTTTCGTAAAGTTGTCATAAGCTTTTTGCTGCAAAACATTCCTAATGAAAGGTACATCTTTTTCAGTTAATTGTCTCAATAGAGCTGTTATTTGTGAAATAATCTCTATAAATCTTGAAACATAAT
Source organism: Apoda limacodes (assembly GCA_946406115.1). Lineage (NCBI taxonomy): Eukaryota > Metazoa > Arthropoda > Insecta > Lepidoptera > Limacodidae > Apoda > Apoda limacodes. The sequence goes on along the minus strand of OX291540.1, from coordinate 2,130,155 downwards.
TAATGGTTCCCAAGAATCTTAGTAAGTCTGTTCTTGACTGTGGCTCTTTTATTTTGACTATTGTCTCTATGCTATCAGGATCTACTTTTATACCCTCTTGTAACAAAATGTGTCCCAAATACCTAACTTTATTAACTTTAATGTAACATTTTTTTTTGTTTAAGTTTTATATTATATTCCCTAAGCCTTTCTAGCACTTTTCGCAATATTTCATCATGTTTATCTTCTGTTTTACGTGAATTATTAATATTTGATTATTTAGATGCTGTGGGTCTAAACACACCCTAATTGACTCATTTGGTTTTGCTGTCACAACCAAAGAGTTTACATATTCAGTTGCTTTCGCTACTTTAATTATCACATTAATTAATTCTTTTTTTACCTTTGTCATTAATTCAAATGGAACTTGCCTACCCGGTTCAATTTTCCCTATTGCATCTTTTTCAACTTGATTGTATATTTATAATCTTTGATTTTCCCTATACCTGAAGGTATAATGTAAGATCCTTATACTCATACAGTATATTATTTTTATCACTAACACTTCCTATCTTGATACTCCTCAGATTAAATAAATTTGTGTATATAATTGTAGGTAGTCCTAACACTGGTTTATGGTCACCTTGACAAACTTGAAACTCTTTTTTGCTGACTCTACCATCTATCTTACAATTTTCCTTTACAGTTCCAATTGTTTCTATCACAGTGCCATTGTAATTTGTTAATTTTAAATAAGATGGAAATTACTTACTTATTTTTAACAATTGACAATGTTCTATACATTACACTGAGCACCTGTGTCTATTTTAAACTTGATAGGTATATCTGTATAATTATTAACAAATTTTACTGGCACATACCAACACTCTGGATTGTTTTTTTCTTTAGCATTTATTGAGATAAGACCTAGTGATATTGTATCAGTGGATTTCCTTAAATTGTTTGATTCTTCATCACGGTATGTACATATTGTATATATTTTTTTTTTTGATCTATACTTAATGGCAATTTCATTTATTTACATTTATATTCATTTACAAGCTGATTGCGGGTTAAAAAAAAAATATGGAAATTAACACTCTCATTTTTCAATGGAACAAAATAGTAATCAAAACCTTTTACTATTTTCGTACGTACTTTTATTATTAGTAAGTGATCGTGTATCGAATGGCCGAAATAGCTAGATTAAAGAGTGCTTAATTAATGACATATATTTTTTTTAGAATTTGAATCTATATACATTAGGAATAAAACACACTTTAAATAAAATATCGGCCAAGTGCGAGTCGGACTCGCGCACGAAGGGTTTCTATAAAAATTTAATGTTTTTTTTAATTTTTTATTTGAGTTGATTGAAAGAAAGGTAAATTGCAGTTTACGATTTATGACGTATTAAAAAAAACTACTTACTAGATCTCGTTCAAACCAATTTTCGGTGGAAGTTTTTATTGTAATGTACATCATATATTTTTTATTAGTTTTATCATTCTCTTATTTTAGAAGTTAGGGGGTGGACGGGGACATGTTACCACTTTGGAAGTGTCTATCGCGCAAACTATAATATGTTTCGAAATAAATATATTAAAAACGTCAATATCATTTTTCATGACCTATCCATACCATACCATACCACACACGTATGGGTTTGATGAAAAAAAAATATTTCAGTTTCAGTATTGGGAACCCCCAAACTTTATTGTTTTTTTTTTCTACTTTTGAGTGAGAATCTTAATGCGGTTCACAGAATACATCTACTTACCAAGTTTTAACAGTATAGTTCTTATAGTTTCGGAAAAAAGTAGCTGTGACATACGGACGGACAGACATGACGAATCCATAAGTGTTCCGTTTTTTGCCATTTGGCTACGGAATCCTAAAAACGGCTGTTCCTGGCGTCTTTTAGCGCCACCAATGGTAATTTTTGATTTCCTTAAATGACTTTTAAAAATGTGCCTCTACAGAAATATAAAACTATATAGTTATAAGCAATTTTCAGAAAACTCCCATGTTTAACCTAGATCCAACGAAAAAGTTCTAAAAATATACGTCAGGTATATATTTCTGTAGAAACACATTTTTGAAATTCGCTTTGACGAAGGAGAAATTTTATAATATCAATTGGCGGCGCTCGTTAGCATTTAGCGAGAATTTTCTCCTTTGTATTACAAAGCTCTTAAAGGTAACGCTCGTAAAGGTAAAGCTCTTAAAGGTAACGCTCTTTAAGGCTCAGACATGGTTGTTTTACAAAAAGTTGCGATACACAGATTGTGTACTATGAATAGTTTTACCCGTGGTGCGTTACCGCGCGTGCTCTACGTAGGTACTTTGCCCGTGGTACAACCAGTTGAACATTGGTCGGATGCGCTTTTGACACCTGACATCTCAGAAACTAAAAAAGATATTGCGGGGCATATCACTTTGAATTTTCGATTTTCCTTGCCTTAGTAAAAAAGAGGGTCGTATACTTTGAGAGCTTCAAAGGGGAGAGGCCTTAGGCCCCTCGAGATTTATTATTTCGAGGCTTATAACTCTGGGACTCTGGGAAAGGACCGACAGAAATGGTGAGCCATTGAGGAGGCCAATGTCCAGCAGTGGACAATATAGGCTGATATGATTGATTGGTTGGATGATGGATTGGTTTTCAATAAACTATCTTTGTCATTTATTTTTATTTAATTTTATTTATTTAAAACTAAATTAATCACACGTTTTGGAATTTTAATGTAAAAATATAAACTTTGTATTGCAAAAGAGCTATGTACTTTCTGAAGACGACATTTTGGGATACCAATTTATCCTAATTTCTTGTATTAACACTGTGTAGGCAAATAAATGCCAATTTTTGCGTATGTGTATTATACAAGAGTAGATAGATATATTGGCAAGGAACAGTTAAAATATCAATTCCCGTAAATAGTTCCCTAAGAGTATGTCTTAATTTATATATTGACAGTAATAGGTGCTCTCCTACTTCTAAAGTACAATTGAAATAGTTAACCAGAAATATGCACAAAATATCTGTCCAAATTTAAAATATGTATTTGATGCATTTGATGTTACATTTAAGGGGCATATAGCAGCTAACTAGCGCCGCCATTAGACATCCTCAATTTTCTCTTCGTAAAAAACGAATTTCTAAAATTCCTAGCGGCCACTTTTAGCAGAAATGCTAACTACAAATCACAGATATTATTTAGAAACTTTTTAAGACCTTTTAAAAGTAGCTTATGACTAGTTTTATATTTCCAACATTTGGATTTTAGAAATTCGTTTTCTCATCATAGTTTGCGCGAGAGACACTTAACCCCCTAACTTCTAAAATAAGAGAATGATAAAACTAATTAAAAATATATGATGTACATTACAATACAAACTTCCACCGAAAATTGGTTTGAACGAGATCTAGTAAGTAGTTTTTTTTATTACGTCATAAATCGTAAACCGCAATTTACCTTTCTTTCAATCAACTGAAATATAAAACTAAAAAAAAACATTCAATTTTTATAGATAATGGTTTGGAATCCATCGCGCGCGAGTCCGACTCGCACTTGGCCGATTTTTTATTTAAAATGTGTTTTATTCCTAATGTATATAGCTTCAAATTCAAAAAAAAATATATGTCATTAATTAAGCACACTTTAATCTAGCTATTTCGGCCATTCGATAAACGATCACTTACACTCTGCTGTATCGAAAAAAATCGCAAGCATAGCACTAAATCATAATTAAAATGTTATTTGATTTGAGATATAAGAGATTTTGAAAAGTAAAAAATATACCAAAAAAATTGTTGTCAGAAAAGTGAGGCTTGTGCCTCAAGAAAATAAATTTTGGAAATCCCTAATTTCAATTTCCAAAAGAATGTGTTTATGAACGTAACCTCCGCGCTCGGGGCTCTTCAGTCCCGAGCGGAACGTGTTTCAGATCGGACATGTGCCACTTCTCGGAACACATCACCGCCCCCACCTCGCCGGCGCCGCTAAAATCAACTGCAGTTGATATTATTACTATACCACAGTGTAGCAATAATACAGTATAACTAGTCCGAATTGCCATCATCTTATCACGTTTGTACGATACTTGATTTTGCTAAACTTAAGAAAAGGCAGAATTGGTTTGTTTGTAGAGGGTAATTTTTTATTACTTTTTGCATAAATAACGGTGAGAAGAGTAAAAACAATGGATGATACCTTTATACCCATCAAGAGTTCCCACGGAAAAGATTTTTCTGAGGGTGAAACCGCGGGGCCGACCTAGTATACTTTCTGTTATTGCAGCTACCTATAACTTTGTAGATTTGCATTATGTGGTACGGTCGTGGTCAGAAAATGTTTACCAGTTTTGAAATTAGATTCTATATCACACTTTTTTCACTAAGTCTAAAATGCCATATCAAGTTACTTATTACCTTTCAAAAGCTATTATGCAAAATGACGCATCGAGAAAAACTACAAGAATTATTGATCACTCTTTGATAATGGAACTAATAACTTTATTTGTTGAAATGACATTTATCAAAAAATATTGTTTGAACGTCGTTTTGACAAGAGTAAAATTTTACAAAAGATTTTTTCATAAATAAATAAAATGGCAAGTTTAACCCTGAAGCAAAGGGCTGAAATAATATTTCTCTTCGAAGATGGACATAGTATTAGTGCTATATCATAAGAACTCAATATATCGCGATTCACTGTGAGGTTTTGGATTAGGCGTCACGGCGAAGAAGGGCAAATAACAGATCATAGAAATAATTCAGGACGACGACCGATACTAACCGCCGCGCAAATAACAGAAATCATTCGTCGTTACGAAGAGAATGGTTTCACACCAACTAGTTATTTTGCTGCTTTATATGGTGTGAGTGCTCGGACGATCCGACGAGCTTTGCACAGTGTTGGACTACACTACAGACACCTAATATTAAAGTGGAGCTGAAACCTCACCACAAAACAGCCCGGCTTAACTTTGCGCGACGACATCTCGATTTTGATTGGTCGAATACTATATTTACCGATGACAAAACTATTAAATCAAGCCAAATCGGAAGATTAACTTTATGGCGCTACAATCTAACTCGGTATGATGAAGGTCATATTGTGCCTCAAAACGAGTCAGGTCGCATTATAGTAAACTTATGGGGGTGGATGAGCCTTGACGGCGTCGGAGAACTGGCGTCGTTAGAGAATAGGGCTACGGCCATTAATTATGTGTCTACTACTATGGCGTGGTTCAACCTGCACCGTGACATTCGTCCGATTCAATGGCCCGCTCAGTCTGCTAATTTAAACCCTATTAAAAATTTATGGGGGCTTATGGTTCAACGCTGGGACTGTCAAAATGAAAGAAACCCTCAAGCTCTTAGATCACACTGTGCTCAAGTATGGGATGATATCAGAGGTACTTATCTATGCACGCGTCTTGTTTCATCTATGCGAGATAAACTACGTGCCGTCATAGCTGCAGAGGGAGGTTATACTAGATATTAAATAAAGATTTTCGAAGTGTCTATTTTATTATTTTTTCATATTCTTATTTAAAAAACTAAAATATTAGTTTTTTCAAAGAAGGTTTTCTATATATTAAAACATAATAGCAGTCAGTCCATCTCCTAGAGCAGAGATGGCGAACCCATGGCAATTCAGCCACGCCAATCATTTATGAAATTTCTATCTTCACCTACGTATGCTTGCAAGTCATTTTTAGAAATGAACTCTAGTTTAGCTTCCATACTGCTTAGTAACAAAGTACGAGCTTGCCCTAATGTGAGATTTTTAGCACCTAATTTGCAACAGCAGAAATCACACTAATTTTTTTTTTATTTGTATATAAATATTAAACATTTCGATTACTGTAAACATTTCGAGCTGCAAGTATCTAAATAGCTTTAAGTTAACAGCAATTCCTTTGAAAGCTTGCAACACCAGAGTTATTACTCGCGGGTTGCCAACCCTTCATAAATCTAATAACTTCTTTCTTGAAGAACCCCATACTGTAGTCCTTAAAGAAAACCTTGGCCTGAGCTCATTCCACAACCTAAGCGTTCGCGGGAGGAAATTTCTCTAAAGCCGCACTGTACGCGACCATTTCGGTTCTAAATTGTGAGAATGAATTCCCTGTCGATGGTGAGCGGTACGATGGTACAAAGTAGCCGTGGGTATCATTTCGATCAATTACTCAGAACACATCCCATTGTACAAGCAGTTGAACACACACTGGGAGGCAAAATCTCTCTTCAGACTTAATGGCTCGATACGGCAAGTGAGTTTGGGAGAGTCGACAATTCTCACAAACACACAGCTGAACCAAGTAAAATAGGCCAAGCTGGTATCCGGGTGCACCCACCCAGAGATGGCAGCAGTACTACATATGGGGCCGAACTTGCGACTTGTAAAGCAGCAACCTTTGCCCCGACGTAAAGTCCTGCTTCGCTCTGTTGAGTACAACTACGGCGCGTATGCGTCTGCCGTACAAAAAGCTAGCCACCCATTTGCACACACCGTGTGACTCCACAAGGCGTTCGATCGGGTCTGGCACCGGGGTCTTATATCGAAGTTGCCATCTTACGGAGTGCCCGACGGTGTGTGCAAACGGGTGGCTAGCTTTTTGTCCGGCAGACCTTTATGTCCAGGCTGCATGCCAATGCCTCCCCCTAACTCTTAATGGCTAGTGCCCATCGGTGTGTGAGATACCCGAGAAGGTCACCAGTCGAGCAATCGTGGCGAAAACCATATTGACGGTCGCTGACCAGATCGTGTTTTTCTAGGTATCCTAGAAGCTGTGTTGATCACTCGCTCCATCACCTTGGAGAGGAGAGAGGTAATAGCTATAGGCCTGTTATTTGATGGATTTCGATTGGACTAAAGACATACATTAAAAAAAAAATTATAGCGTGAACGATAACATTTTCGAACGTGCTAGTACTGAAAAGTACTGGATTTATTTATACTATGTCACAAAGATTTTACGAAAATGTAAAATGCCCAGTCGACGCACTGCGCACTCGGCTTCGCGATTGTAAGTTGAGGTGGCGGGGCTGGGGTAACGTAAAAGCGGTCTACAGCTTGAATAACCCGCCTTACGGGTGGGAGGGTTAATAAAGCCTGACAAATTTTGCAAACAACACAGGAAGCAAAAAATATTAATAACTTTAATATTATTACTTATATTGAACATTTGCTAATAACAGCCCTTGATATTGTTCTAAGTCATATTATAATGATAACTCAGCTAAACTATGTATATGTAACGTTATAAAAATAAATCTAAAATTGGTAAAAATTACAGGTACAGTTACATATGTTTTTGCTTATATCAGATTTTGGAATCATAATGTAGTATCCTTATAAACCCACTCTAGTATTTTTTTTAGGTTGAAAAATAAGATTGACGTGTTTTACTGTTTTTGGCAAATCATTTCTTAAAGGGCCAAACAGGGAATAAAAATTTCAGTATCGGAATACCGATATTTTTGTGTCTTACGACCTAAAATTTTGCACGGTAGCACCTGTTATAGGTAGTAACGTGAACAAGCGGTAAAAATATCTTGGTAAAATTTATAACCTGAGGTATAAGTTTATACTATGTAGGTAGGTATTAGGCCTTTAGATAGAAATTGAAGATTGGCGTGTTTTACCGATTTTGAGAAATAATATCCTAGAGGGGTAAATGGGAGGGAGGGAGGCGATTTTTTTTACGGGTAAAACCATAAACAGTAAAAATCTTCCCTTTTTTTCGAAAATCCGCGCGAACAAAGTCGCAGAAATAAGCTAGCTTTAAATGTTTCGATAGATATTTTCATTCGTATAAAGGACAGACTATTTTTTTGAAGCTACCTGTAAGTTTTGTAATTCGAAGTCAAAGTTGACACGAGAATAAGACAATAATATACCTACGTTTAATAAAGGTACCTATTTGTTGCAAAATACAGAAAGTATATGATGAATTTTATTAAAAAAACGCACTAATCCGTCCTAACATAAAATAATATTTACATTAATAATATTTTGTTAAAATTCCAGCCAAATCTATAACTAAATTACATAAAAATTAACATAAAAAAATACGATTCATTAATTTCATGAGAGCATTATTTGTTATATAACACAAAAATATAAGCAGAGCTTATAAAAAAAAGCTACGTTGAGTAGTCTTACCGAGTGCGCCGGGCCAGGGCGCCAGGAGCGCCAGGAAGGAGGCCCACAACACTAAGCACTTCCACATTCTCACAGCTGTCATAGTAAACAAAAAGAAACGAATATCCAGAACTGCCCAAGAAAACTTATAACTACCTTCCCATTTCACTAATTATTTAAATCAAATAAACAAAGGTCACAAGCCAATAACTAATCGGTATTTGAATAATCCTATCGAGGATGGTGAGAACTTGCGCAGGAGTGCACACAACCGCACTCGCCGGGCTATTTCGGTCGACTGTACCAACCATCGTCTCTGTCTTATCAAAGATTATGTCAGAACAGGAAGATTCTTTGTTTACTTAACGCAAAAGCAAACAAATCTAAACATTCTTGTTTTTAATGTTAGTACCTACCTAAAGAATTTACTACACTGTCCGCGCTTATCTACTTTATTATAGGTACCTAACTTGAAATCTTGAAATAGGATCCAATTAAAAACAGTTTTGAGCCTATTGCACCTACTGCGTTACAATTTATTGAAATTTGATACATATTTGACATATGTATGAATTTATAATCTTGCGTGGTACAAATGTCAAACGTTATCGCGTCACTAGAGTTTCCTTCTGCTTGGTATTTCTTCCTGAGTTAGTTCCTAATGGGTTTGTATCGGTACTGAAAATCAACAGTTGCGTATAAATATGAACTACCTTTAGAAGGTAATAGCATTATTAAATACACGTGACTTTGAAAAGCTTTTACTTAGATTGCCTCGTATTCAAATCTTTGTAATCAATTTTGTCTACCACCAACCACTTGTCATGACTGTATCCATGATAATTCAGTATAATTTTTTTGTAAGTCTAGTTATTGGTTCGTATGCCTCGAATCTTTGAAAACAATATTACCTACTTTTTGGAGGACCATGCTGCAATTTTGCATGAACTTTGAATTCTTGTGAAAATGCAATATATAAACACGTTGTCTGTCTGCGGCAAAAAGACAGTTTGAACCAAATAAAAAAAGCCTTTAGACTAAAACATAATTCGAACATATGAGTACTTGTTTACCTAAGTTTAACAATTATTTAATATTTATTTAAACAGGTGTCAAAACTTAAAATGATATTTTGGTTTTGAGAAAGTACACAAACTTTCCAATGACAAAGATTTGTTTTTAATATAGTCATGCGTTATCTTTACGCATTGCATTTCAGCCACGCCTCTAATAAAAAAAAACTGGCCAAGTGCAAGCCATCGCTCACTGAGGGTTCCGCACAAACTTATTATATGTAGATAGCTTTTCATCACGAGATCAAGTCTCCTAGGTAAACGGGAAGTTTATGTATATGGGTTTTTGATTTATTTGTGTCACAAAATGCGATAAAAATGACCGTATTTTTACATTGACTTAGAAGCTTGATTTCTTGCAACATGAAGTGTCCGTAGAATTTACTGTTTGATATTAATTTCAACTTGATATTTCCACGTGTTCTTGAGAAAAAGGGTCTTGACAGACAGATAGACAAACTTTTCTTTTAAATGTGCTATAACTACAAATTAGTAAAATTCGGATTTTTTCCTATATTTGTGATTTAGACCTCATCGGATTTGATTTATTTGTGAATAACTGAATATCTAAATATGCGTGTAAATACCTATAAATGTGTTTTTTTATTGTATTTACATAGAAGAATTTTACAGCTTTAAGACCGTGGACTTTTGTATTTCATATTAATTTCAATTTGATACGCGTTCTTAAGTAAAAGGGTCTTCAGTACAGTAAATTCTACGGACAGAAAACATTATGTTACAATTACAAATTAACGAACTTTGGATTTTTTCCTGTATCTGTAATGACTTGCTTCATGCCGAATTTCATGATTTTAGGACAACGGAAAGTATCCCATAAGTTTTTGATTTTTTGTGAAAGCCAAAATATGCGACAAAAATGGCCGGTTTAACGCCGTATTTTTTGACTGAGTTGACTTAGAAGCTTGACTTTTTTGCAGTTTTGATATTAATTTCAACGTGATTCCCTTAAGTGTTCCTGAGAAAAAGGATCTTTACAGACAGACAGAGGGACGTACAACAAAGTGATACTATAAGGGTTCCTTTTTCCTTTTGATGTACAAAACCCTAAAAAATACGTGCCCTTGTATATGTATTTATTGAGTGTTTAGAAATTATAAATTTGAGATTATTAATCTTTACATTATTTAACTAGTATGTGTACATAACCTCTCAATTTATAATGCTCAATAAGCCACGTGTTTGTAGTAAATGTATACAGAGCTAATTCTAGCTAAATCTTGTTGACGTTGTATTATAATTTGTAAGCATGATTTATCGAAAAACTAATGTTTGATGTGTAGATATTATTATCAGTCTTAGTTTGTTTATCGCCGATTACTAAAACTAGAACACTGCAGATCCTTGTGCTGGAAACACCTGCACAGTGCATAAGTAGAAAGTAGTTATCATAATAGAATTCAATAACCTCAGTTTAAAATAAACAAAACACGCACTAAAAACATAATAGTAGCGCGTATTTACAGTTAGTAACTAATTTTGAACGTCAATTAGTAAAGCATAGCTACAAAAATATTTGAAGTTCAACCGGTCGTATTCTATACAGTTTGTGAACCGGATTTCTCCAAATTTTGAAATGATTTCAATATTTACCTACCGAACAATACTGCACATATAAATAATATTGTTGACTGTAGACCGTACGGGAATACAAGGAGTACAGTAAATGGTAAATTTTATGAGAAACATGGACAATTTATGAAAAAATTTATAATCTGGGACTATCGATTCATTGAAGTGTTTGTACTAGGCATGTCTTTAAAGTTCAGTGGTTTCCATATTTTGGAAATTTTGAATTTGGAACTATTTATATATTCGAATGTGTTTAAATTTTGGATCTCAAAACAGTTGAAAGTATTAGGATTAATGCTTTTCTTTAGTCACAGCGCACAGTGTTTTATGAAGGCTATTTTTCAGACATGTTCTTTTTTTTTAGAAAAATAGATAGATTTACTTATTTGTAAGGTAAGAGTAGAACACCCGAGTGACAAATATGACAAATTTTTGAAAATCCAATTTTTTTTGCCGGACAAAATCAAAAAAATTTTTTTTATGGCAACTAAAAATATTTTAAATAAATGACAAATACAGTTTTAAAGCGCCTTTAAAGCCTTTCGTTTTAGTGCTATCAATAGCTTTGTAACTTCATTAAAACAGGAGAAATTACGTTTTTTAATTTTTTTTCACCATTATTCCACCATATTGGGAAAAGTTATTTACTTGAGTATTAAGATCATGACTTCTTCTATACAATAAAAAAAATTCACGTCCCAATTCCGTGGAGTCTAGAAGTTACAGCTAAATATTTATTTATGCTAGGGCTGGCACTTTTATTCGGCTTTATATCCGGTTATAAATTAAAATTATGAATAATTGCAAACATTACTCAAATTAAAATTATGAATAATTGCAAACATTACTCAAATAATATCATAAGTGATAGTACACGAATAGAATTAAATTGATGCATAGCTATAATTTATATTATCGATCGAAAACATCGTAAGAAAACCTGCATACGTCAAAAAAAAAAACGTATGTGAAGTCTACAATCCGCACTGGGCCCGCGGGTGGACTATGGCCCAAATCACCCTCGCTTATGAGGGTAGGCCGTGCCCCAACAGTGGGGACGTATGAAGGCTGGCGAGAATGCATATTATACATATTATAAATAATTTTCAAGGCACTCCACGTTGTGACGTTACAATATTTATGCCAAAATATTTTTATTCAAGTTCTAGCGCGAGGATTTTCATTAGTAAACAATTCTCAATAAACGTACTACCTATAGCAAAATACATCTTTAAATTAGAATTCAAAGCGCGTTCAATTATACAAGTTCAGTAATTTCATACATTAGCTGAGAAGAAGTTATGATTTATTTTATAAAAGGTTTAAAGCAAACAAAATATATACGTACCAATATATGTACGAATGACTCAAATCTAAACTATTAAATCTCAGAACAAAATTATTAAAAGTATGTTACAAATATTGAACATCAACACAAATATAATTGTTAAATGTAGGTAGTAACCTAAGTCCCGATTCATTGATACGAACTCTAGACAAAATGAAGTTAAGTAAGGTTTTAAACAAGCGACGCGAGAATGAATGTTTAAAAACAAACCTTGATTGGATGTTTTTTGAACAAAAGTTGATTGGAGGACGTTTTAAGACGAGCGCTAATTGGAGGTTGTTCAAACGACATAGAAACTGCATTACGCTAAGGAGGCCCTTCAAAGGTAGTTTCATGACTTTAACCCGAATAAAATTTGATTCAGACAATTAACCGTAGGATAATTCGGAGACCCTCTAGATAGGAGTTGTTTTGTAATCCGTGGTTTTCTTTTCTTATTAATTTTAATGCCTTGAGTAAATAGCTATGCTACTGTTATTGGGAGTTTTATTATGTTGAGTTAAATTACTTAGAACTTTCATAATATTGAAAACACCCGTGACACTTGCCTAAATGAGTCAATTAACGACCATTAGAGTGGCCTCGTACAATAAAAATTCTAACAATGACAAAAGACAGAAGGTTGGTTTTCACGTATTCCGTATCAAAGGGTATGACGGTTTAGTTTATTTGCAATTACCCGGGGTTTGTTAGAACTTTACGAACATTTAGAACATAATATTAATATTCTATTAGGATTCTAATAATTGAGGATAATTACGCCGTTTTATCTAGACCATTCATATTAATCCAGGACTAGTATTATGCATAAAAGATATTCTTTTTTCCTTGTTAAAATTAATTAAGGCCGGACATCTGTCCGAAAAAAAAAAACAGGATGGAGGGGATTGAAGTTTGTGTGGGTGTTGATTTACAGATATAAAAAAAAGATATTGGGTTATGTAGTGACTTTAGAAATTGTGAAAACTCAAAGAAGGCATTATTTGTGATTGTAGATTTAGCTATATTTATTGTCTTGGATATTTTCTTTTATGCTTATTTTGTATACTATTGTTTGTTATATTACTCTAACGTACCTCCAAAAGTACTGGGGTTTACTACTTTACACAACTGTTTTCGGGTCCTACTACTTTTATCGATCACTCTTGGCCAAATAAAATAATTATCTACATCAATACTACATATTAGATTTCTCTACTTTTCCTCTCATTCGTTAAGTGAGTGTGGTTGAGGCTTCGAAGTTTCTTAGAACATTTTATTATCTTATTCATATATTTATATTAGTGAGTAGGGGCGGGGCGTTACAACACACACACACACCGTATCATTGGAATAAAATGCATACTTTATAAAAGTTTTGATATAATTTGTATGACAAGGCAAAAACATTTATATTAAAAATAATTTCGACACTTGAATTAGTGCCAACCCTAGCAAGTAAAACTCCGGATATTTAAAAACAAATTGCAGTTCCTAGAACGGAATCGGGACGTGATTTTTTTTTATTGTATAGAAGAAGTCATGTTCTTAATAATCAAGTTAATAACTTTTCCCAATATGGTGGAATAATTGTGAAAAAAAATTAAATCAATAAAATTAAAAATCGTAATTTCTCCTGTTTTAATGAAATTACAAGGCTATTAATAGTGCTAAAACGTAAGGCTTTAGAGGTGCCTTTGAACTGTATTTGACATTTATTTAAAATGTTTTCAGTTTCCATGAAAAATAATGGTTTTGATTTTGTCGGGCAAAAAACATAGGATTTTCAAATTTTTTTTTTACAAAAATTAGGCATATCTGTCACTCGGGTGTTCTACTCTGGCCTTCCAAATAAGTAAATCTATCTATTTTTGTAAGAAAAAGAACATGTCCGAAACACAAGATTCATAAAACACTGTGCAGCGTCGATTGGAATCTGTCAGGTTACGTACGAAAATGAATCTTTCTAAGGAAAACGTTCGTGCAATAATTTTCTACAACTTTAGAAGAGGCCTGACACGGCTTCAGTGTTTTGAAGAGCTAACATCTGTGTTCAGTGATGGAGCCCCATGTCTGCGGACTGTCGAACGCTGGTATTTAGAATTCCAGCGTGGACATACTAGTGTTAGTGACAAATCTCGTGAAGGACGCCCAAAATCCGCCTTCACTGAAGATAACATCATTGCTGTGAGACAACTTATTCTCGAAGATCGTCATGTGACGTATCGAGAGATAGAGGCTCTATTAGGTATCTCAGGGACAATCATTCAGAAGATCTTGCATGAAGCGCTTGGTATGAGAAAGCTAGTTTGTCGTTGGATACCGCATCTGCTTTCCGACGATCACAAGGCGGCCCGCGTCAGATAGTGTAATAAAACTCTGCAAAGGTTTAACCGAGGAGAGTCAAATCACGTCTACGACATCATCAGTGGTGACGAATCTTGGATTGGATTCTAAACAACAATCTACAATCTAGGTCTTTCAAGACGAGCCAAAACAGACTAAACTTGTTCGTTCTCGAAGCACGTTCGTTGGAAGAACCGTCCATGTTGCGACTATTGCACTTGAAGATCATAGAACGGTTAACGCAGAGTAGTATACCACAGTTTGTTTACTACAAGTCATCGCCGTACTTTGATAAACTAACTCAAAGCGACGCATCATCCTGCACTGCGACAACGCAAGCTCACACAGCGCTCGTCACACGATTGAGTATTTGAAGCAGGAAAAGTAGAAATTCTTGACAATTCTCCATACAGTCCAGTCGATTTCTTTACATTTCCTAAAATTAAGAAAAGTCTTCGTGGTTAAAGATTCCAGTCCGGTGAAAAAGCAGTCGATGCTTTCAAGTCAGCCAGTTTGAACACCCCTACTATAGAATGGAATAAATGTTATGATAACTGGTTTGAGAGAATGGAAAAGTGTATTAAGCTACGTGGTGAATACTTTGAAAAACAATAAAAAGTACCATGAGGTTCTAGTTGTGTTTTTGTCTTCAAACGAAAAAACTTAAAAGGCATGCCTCGTATAACAGAGCTACGATCTGTCGGACTACAAGATCAGAATACGAAACCAATCCATCTGCAGAAAGGTGTGAAACAGGGGGACGTCATTATTCCGAAACTGTTTACAACTGCATTGAAGGATGTGTTAAACCTTCTGGAATGGAATGGATATGGCGTCAACATAAATGGCGAGTACATCACTCACCTTTAATTTGCCGACGTAATAGTAGTCAGGGCAGAATTGCTGGAAGACCTAGGCACGCTGCTCAGAGACCTCAGCAGAGTTTCCCAACTTGGACCTAAAATGGCTATGGATAAAACAATGGTAATGTTTAATGTCCATACCGCGCCTATACCGGTTGTTGTTGGGAATGCTACTCTCAAAGTTGTACACGAATACACGTTCTTAGGGCAAGTAGTTCAGTTAGGTAGGTCCAACTTCGATAAAGAGGTTAACCGAAGAATCCATATCAGTTGGGCAGCGTTCGGGAAACAACATACTACAACTACATCTTTTCGTCCAAAATACATCAGTGCCTAAAGAAGAAAGTCTACAATCAGAGTGTGTTGCCAGTGATAACTTATGGTACAGAAATGTGATCTCTTACTGTTAGTCTCTTAAATAAGGTCAGAGTCGCTCAGCGAGCTATGGAAAGAGCTATGCTTGGTGTTTCTTTGCGCGATAAAATCCGAAATGAGGAAATCCACCGAAGAACCAAAGTTACCGACAAAGCTCAAATAGCTTACGGTTGTAAATTATGAATCTGGGAAATCTTAGAATAGAAAAACAATATTTTTATATTACAACAACATAACAACTGATTCTGTCTAGGTGGTTATGTGTTGACAAAATAATGTCCAGAGAGCAGAGTTCGTATTATTCTTCCCCATTAGTCCAAGAAAATGTGTTATTTGGCTAAACTCCTCTTGACAGCGATTTATTACCGATTATTACAACATCTCTGATATTTGAGTTTACCGAGGCTTGGTTGTCAACGTTGCTACTTGAACCCAGCGGCTCCAAAAATGTTCAGCCAATCTGTCTTATAGTCTGATCTGCGAACTAAATCTCTATCGTCTGAGTTAACAGGCATTATTTGGTTGGAAGAAGAGAAATGAAAAGGTGTCAAGGACTCTATCAATTGAATCAAGTAAGACAGAGAAAACTCGCTGGTCAAAAATTGTTTTATGATATAGATTCTAAAAGCGATTTTGATTGTGAACTGTATTAAAATACTCGTAAGCTCCTTTACCTAATTATGTACAGTTGTATACACAACTTTCTTTTACGTTATAACCTCAAAAGAAAAAACGGAACCCTTATACGATAACAGGGTTGTCCGTCCGTCCGTCTGTCCGTCACTCAAGACTCTTTTTTTAGAAAGCGGCGGAGGTATCAAGCTGAAATTAATATTAAATACTCAAGTGCGTAATCCCTTGAAGCAGTGAAACAATCAAACTTCTAAGTCAACGCAATTAAATACAGTTGGAAACTAACTAACCGCAAACTACGTCGATGTATGGGGACAGCAGTTTTTGAACAGCAAAGTTGAATTTTACCCTAAATACAGTTTATTTTTTCGTGATCGGTACTTTCATTACCTTTCATTATTTTGGTGAATTTATATGTACATTACCTATACCTAACTGCGTACACTGTTATACGCACTTTAAATTTTATTTTAAGGTATTTCTCAACCATTAAAAATATAATTAACTAGGTACCTACCTAATAATTAATGCAATTTGTAGTCATGTTGTAGTAGGGAAAATACAAAACTATATTTTTGCTATAAAATGAGCGGCGGTAGCGCAGCATTGCTTTTGTTGATTATCATACCCACGAAATCCTAAGTGCATAAGTCCGATTCGCACTTGACCGATTTTTTTTATATTATTGTGTGGTATGTAGGTTTGATATGTTTGTGTATGTTAAATAGTTTGAATACTTTTTTAAAGATTTTGGACACATACGCATTTGGACCATTTCGCAAAAGGGCCAATATGTTTGACAATTTACTCTGGTAAGACAGAGTGGCGCAGTAGTCAACTAGGCCCTCAAACCACTTAGCCCTCGAGCTAAAGCAGAGGCCAATATTATAATAACTATTATTAAAGTATAAGCTACAGATACTTTTGGTAGGAAATCAACTAGCTAATTCCTAGAAATATTTGGCCTCTTAACAAATGGGAATAAATGTACAAAAATATACTTAACATTTGTTTATTTTTCTTAAAAATGAAATTTCTAAGTTTTTTAAGTTTAAAATTAACTTCCCAACAACAACTTTCCAGTTTCTGGAATATAAACTGTGATAAATAAAATTAATATAATAAAGATCTCGATGGAATCTATCACTTCTGTATAGAAACTACTAGACTACGATCAATATTACGAGATATAGCCTTTTCTAGTTTGACAGCTGTCATCCGGAATAAAGATCTTAATGAGATCTATCACTTCTGTAAAGAAACTACATCTCTTTCTTTCTCTCTCTCTCCAAAGTATAAATAATAGTATAATATATAAGATAGGTGGGGAAAGCATTGGAAGAGGCAGCGTTACTCTTTTATGAAGCTCGGTTTCACTACCCTAATTTTTTTCATACCATGGGCCTTATATCGTTTCTTTACGAGTTAACTCCAAAAAGTAGGTACTAGGAGCACATCTAAACTGCATTTCTATAGGAGGTTGTGGAACGGCCCCTGAAAACAGGATTAGAGCTCATTAGTCCATGCACGTATTTATCCGATCGCGTATTTGTCCATTCGCGTATTTGTCCAATCGCGTATTTGTCCTTAAGCGTAAAACTTAGTGGTCCTTATGTGAATTGGTACTAATGCGTTTTTACATTTTAAAATATTGGTCCTAATGCGAGTAAACCTGTTGTGCTGTCTTGTTCCTTAGTGTGAGCTATTAAATTACTCACTTAATTGTTGGCGGGTAGATATTATATACTTGGAATTTAATTTATCTAGTATAATCTATACTTACTTATGTATCATGTTCATCATCATACGGATTGAACGAAAGCATTTCCAGTACTACACCTTCCTCACAGCTCTTTGCTTAATTCTTATTCTCATATTAAGTGAAATATTTCAATGTTATTTACATCTATGCCTAAAGTATTCCGGCACACTATCCTAATTTACTGGCGCTATTTTTGACAACAATGCGATTATTGTTTCTTAAAACATGGCTAAAGCCCTATCTCACCTAACGAAAAAGTATTGTAGGGAACAAGGTTTCCATCTAATTCGGAATATCCACATTGGCAGAACTGGTGGCGGTATGAGTGTGGAAAATTTACAGAGCGATGCAGCATATATCGATTTGTTATCTGTTATAGATGCACAAACCGTCGATGAAAAAGTACTAAAGTACTTTTAATTCCTGTCATAAATTTGTTTCTCATTCACGCACCTATTCGCCCAAGCAATTTAAGCACATCCCTGCACCCTGGCTCACTAACTAAATCATATCATTAGGAGTTGGGAAAACTCGGCAACCTCTACACCCTTTGATATTAATCTCCTCAATTTCGGCTTCTTCTATCATCAAAGCTGATAAAAAGACAAATCTTTATTAATCTTTTATTGAACCAAACTCCTGATTAATCTCATTTTACTTTTAGTAGATTTTCTGTCTATGATGTTAAGTAGAACATATTATACAAAATTGCATCAAGTGTTGTTAGAAATGACTTCACTAGTTGTGTCTTGTTCGTTGCTAACTTTGATATCATTTCCCCTATTATTACTCGAAAGCTGAACGAATCCATCTCATCTGCGAAAATCTGATATTTTAAAACTAACACATGTATTACTATTTGCAAAAAAAGTTAATGCTGCCTTATTTTATAATTGAGTTCCATAACGACTTCTCCATCAACAGCTCAGGCATTTTTTTACAAAAAGAATCCTCCTTAATCCGTTTCAATTCAGCTTCTGATTACTGATGATATCTGTTTCAGCATGGACAGTCAGGGCTTGCGAGTCGCGCCTGATTTTGCTACCTCGCCTCCCCCTGTCTCAAGCCCCCCGCGTATACCACACTTGAAAGAATTTGCGTTGTATAAATTTGGCTAAGGAATTTTGTGTTTTGTATTTACCTGTTAATTCATTTAATTTAGTAAGAAGTAAAAAACCAATGTTCTGTCATTACTGGATTTCAGTAACTTTTTTAACATAAAGTACTTCTATATTTTACTTGTTCAATTACGTTTTCCTAACATATTTCCAGCTGCAATTGAATGGTATCGTAGTTATTTGCACAAACGCCAGAAACGTGTCGAAGTTAAAGATACTTTCTCATCTTGGTGTAATATCCTTGTGAACCTCAAGATGGAGACTTGTCTCTACTTCTTTTTGCTTATTTCCTTAATAATATTTTACACGAAATCCCTTCCCTCTACCATTTGTATAAAAACGAATTTCAAATCTATACTCATGCCTAACTCAATGACCTCAATAAAGCTATTGATACTATTAATACTGATTCAAATATTAAAAATGAACTAAGCAAATATTATGGTCTTAAAATAAACCCTGCTAAGACCCAAGTTATTAATATTGGCAGGCTTACTAACTACAAATTTTAATTTTGAGTTTCTAATTATCATTTTAAATTTTATCAGCTACCTCCTGTTCAACTTAAAAGTAACCACATTTCTTTCAGTGAACAGAAAAAAATTGTGTATAATTATTGATCGACCTTTATTTGGGAGTCACACGTGCAAAAATTAAGTAGTAAATTATACGCGTTTGTAAGGTTCATTGAAAATTGAAATTGCTCTAAGATTCAAAGATGAACGATGGGAAAAAGTTACAACTGACTGGTACCCCTTAAAGAGTGCACATATATTTAAACAAAAGAAAAATAAATGCAATTTTTTATATCACTAACGTGGCAAAAAAGCCTAATGGTAAGCGGTCACCGCAGCCTATGGACGCTTGCAACACCTTTCTCACTCGTGCCGACCCTTCAGAAATCTAATAACTTCATTCTTCAAGAACCCTATACTGTAGTCCTAAGAGAAAACCTTGGCATTCCACGACCTTCGCGGCGTTCAGCGTTCGCGGAAGGAAGTTTCTCTGAATCTGCACAAATGAATTCCGTGCTGATGGCGAGTGATGCGATTATAGAAATTAGCCGTAGCCATAATTTCGAACAATTCCTCAAAACACATCACAATATATAAGCGGTAGAACTTAGAGGGTGGCAAAGTATCTCCTTAGACTTAAGGGTTCGGTACGCTTGTGAGTCTGGCATCGTCGACGATTCTCACAGCCCATTGTTGAACCGAGTCAAAAGGGTCGAGCTGATATTCAGGTGCACCCACTCACAGATGGTAGCAGTACTCCATATGGGGCCAAACTTGCGACTTGTAAAGCAGCTACTCTTGCCCCGAGGTGGTACTAGTTCGCTCTGTTGAGTACACCAAGTTTTTTGAACGCCAGCTTTACTTTGTCTTAAAATTGATCTAGGAACTGAACATCGCTGGAGATTTCAACACCAAAGATCCCAATACTCTTGGAGTTGGTAAGGGGAGTGTACTGGAATTGTGGGACCTCAGTGAATGGGATTTTCTTAGCGATGAACGCGCAGACTTGTGTCTTTTTAGCGTTGAATTGGACCTAGTTTTTCCATCCCCAGTCATATACCATGGACAGGGTGGTCTTGATCTGAGGCACAAGATCTCCGCGCTTTTCCTCCATAGCGGAACGAGGGATGTTTGCACGGCCCGTGTAATAAGCGTCTCCAGTACTACATTCTGCATAGAAATGTATATTATTGATGGACAACATGTCATTGTTTGCAGGAGAAACAGCGTAGGAGACAGAACAGAGCGTTGTGGGAAACCAGCATTAATGTACATGTTATCAATGCAACGACCGTCAACTAATGCTCGTATGTATCTGCCGGACAAAAAGCTAGCCACCCATTTACACAAACCCTCAGGCACTCCGAAAGTTGATAGATTTAACAGAAGACCCCGTTGCCAGACCTGATTGAACGCCTTAGATATGTCCAGGCTACATGCCAATGCCTCCCCCTGACTCTCAATGGCTAGTGCCCATCGGTATGTGAGATAAACTAGAAGCTCACCAGTCGAGCGACCGTGGCAAAAGTTATATTGACTGTTGCTGGCCCGGTCGTGTTTTTCTAAGTATCTTAGAAGCTGTGTGTTGATCACACGCTCCATCACCTTAAAGTGGACAGAGGTAATAGCAATAGTCCTCAAATTTCATTAATCGCCCTTTTTGGGCACCGGGAGCACATTCGCAGTCTTCAATATAGACGGAAATTGCTTAGTGTGATAGGAAAGCACGAAGAAGCGCGTGAGTACAGGACATAACTCAGGAGCACATTGTATAAGCACCACGGCTGGGATACCATCTGGGTCACTCAACTTATGAAATCTAGAGAAAGCAACGCCCGCCAGACCTCCCGCTGTGTTATCGAGATTTGCGGCATGGTCTTACCGCATCACGCCATAGTAGGTGGTACAGCGCCCTTCGTCGTTTATATTCGAGTTTAAGACAAAGAGACTGCCCAGTAGATCAGCATCCTTATTAGGACTATGAGCCAAGGTACCATCGACTTTTCGCAGTAGTGGTAACGATGATTGGCAAAAGTTTCCTTCGGCAGCTTTAACAAGCGACCAGAAAGATACTCCTAGAGGGATAACTCGCAAGTCGTCCACCTATTTTTTCGATGAATTGGTATTTAGCTCTGGCAGTTGCTTTCTTACTAAACCTCGAGGTGGCATCTTATTTACGTATTAACTTAGAAATATTCGGATCCTTGTTATTAGGAGCCGTGGTCCAAACCTTGTATATAGTTTGCGCTTCATTGTTATTATATACGAGTACTACACAAACCTTGCGGTTTTACCGACAGAAAATCTTATTTACATTAGGAAATTTCGATCGGGAGAAAGATATTCTCTGTCCTTCGGTAATTAGTTTTTTAAAAAATACCGAAGACTATGTAGCATGACCTTATACTATGTACGCCTTTTTTGCAGATAAATAGGTTTTAAGAATTAGCCACTTATTATACTTCTTAAATTAGTACTAAAAGTTTGCAGCTTACAAACACAATGTCGTAAAACACAGAACCACTGGTTCAATATTTCTTAAATTCTTATTATAATCGATTAATAGGTCGATGAATCAATATTCCTCAAGATATGCAATCACAAAATAAAACTATCTTTCATAAGTATATATATTTGTATATTAAGCGGGTACGGGTACTTACAGAAACATATAAACATCACTCTGAACGTAGTCGTTAATGATTGCCCAAAATTGATATTCCTAAACTTATTTGCTAAGTATCTGATTATCGTCATCAGATCGATATCAATTTAGTGTTGGACCCTACAACCATGTATTAGATGATCTAGAATACTTGTCTTTCTGAACTTCATTTGCAAAAGTCTAAAAGTATACGTTTGTTATCGAGCTAGTTATAACGAGTTGAATAAGGGGACAGGTTTCAAAACGTGAATACAGCAAACAAATAAGCTATTTCGATTTTCTTCTTATATAAGTTCCTAACCTGAAGAGAAGTCAATAAATATTTTGTATAATGTAGATAATGCATGTAGGCAAGTTTGTAGCGCCAACAAAAGAAATGGCTCTTCTGTTGGCCGGCTATTCTAAGGCGGCGCGTCAATCTGGCATGCAGCCACAGCCTGGAGGCGGCAGGTAGAAAACGGAGATAACCTGTGCATCGACCAAACGCCGACGACAACGGAAAGCGCTGCAGCTACTGAGCCGCTAACACATCTCCAATGCAAGTTACCTAAAGCTGCCCTCAGCGGCTAGCCCTTTTTCGGCTCGAGAATTCAAATTTAGGTGCCAACCTACTCCTTTTTTGTTTCAGTACAGAAAACTTGGTGAAATTATTTATAAAGCTCTATTAACATTATTTTTCCAGATTTTTAAAATATGCGGTTTAAAAGTTAGACACATTTTTTTTACGTTTGAAGCTCAGAAAATATGAATGAAATATAAATTATAAGTAAGAATGGTATCTAAAAACCTCAAATGCATTAAAATACCTATCTAACAACAGTCCTTCTTAAAATGGAGTACGCGAAAAAACATTTACCTATTTCTATTTCAAAATCTTCTAAATAAAAAACGGACTACTCAAATTGATTTTCATTTCGATATACAAATAAATAATAAAATAGGCAAAGACATTACAGCTGCGTGAGCTGCGTAAACGGTTAGAGTTTCGCAAAAATCATGTATGACAGAATTGTTCCCCTACAAAAGTTCTAAAAAAAAGTCCGCGACAGCATATGTCTATATATTAAGGTTGGCTTACTATAACCTTTTTTATGCTAACCCTTTGTGTTCTAAAATAATGCATTATTCGTGAAGGTGTTTTTATAAACATGATATTAATCTTTATCCAAATAAATACGTTATTCAGCACAAGCATTTAATTTAAAATTGGCCTGTTCATCATTCGATTTCAATGAATATCTTCGGAGATATCGCAGTTTTAAAACAACGTAGCAGCAAAATAATTATCAAGTATTGCGCAGGCATTTATGATGTGCGAGGCCGGCGAGCAGTCATGGGGGGAACGGCGGCACGTATTATTTAAAAATATTTTACTTACAGTGTTTTTTTTTATAATTGAGGAGTTGCCGTAAGAATCTTATGCCGATACCAAATTTAAAGCGGGCGAAGCCGCTGGCAAAAGCTAGTTTGATATAACAAGAAATAAATATAAGAGCTTAATAAGCGTAGTCTTGGGTTCTAGCACCGAAACGAGTACCTAATTTGTATAGTTATTATATATATTTTTTTTCTTTTTCTTACTTTCATGTCAATTGCGGCATTTTACTTTATCATTATTATATATGTGTGTATGTATGTATAAATAAGTATATATGTGTGTATATATGTGTATGTGTGTATGTATAAGTGTATATACAAGTATATTTTTATTCGTTAGTAGTCTTTGTGCCAACAGTTCCTACTTTTCTCTATTGTTTTTATCAATGTAGGTGATAACAATGTATGAGGCTTAACGTACCAATATCATTATTTAAATACATCTTTGGAACACGTAGTAAAGGATACAATCACTTTATTGTTAATTTTATATTGTTGCTATATTATATTATGTATTTCTGTTTGTGTTCATCTAATAAATAAATAAAAAAAAAATACCTACCGCGGATTGACTATGCCTCTTACGCACTTTTGCGATCGTTTTATTTCTCCTTCGGTCCTTTCCGTCAGGTAGTCTTGAAAGAGTTTTAGGGGCAACCCTCTTACTCCAATCCTCTCCAATTTATTAACAAGTATGGGAACTGAGTTACGTCATTTATACCTTAAACCGGCTGGACCGATTTTTATGATATTTTATTTCTTGGATTTGTTTTCGCCTCGAATAGCAGAATAACAATTGAAATATACAAAAAAAAATATGATCAAAAAAAATATCTCATACCTACAAATTTTATGTAGTTATATAAGGAAGAGACACTACAGCGAAACAACCGGCTTTCCGGGTTAGCTTGTATAAAATCTAATTGCTCTTTACTGCAAATCCCAGTACGCTAGTAAGAAACAATACGTAGAATCTCTCTGCATAGTAGCGAGCGGTAGCGACACTACTTAAAGTAGCAAGCCAGAGCCTGCCGACCGAGAGAGCCGTAGTATAAAGTGCCTATTTGTACATAATTATTAGTATTTGTGTACATAAGGATAAGTAATAAATAAAACCTATTCTGTGGTATCTGTTTTCATCTTAGTCAACAAATATATAATAGGTTACAAATTAAATATAAATTGTTGAAATTTGTCAGTGTAGTGATTTTAATTTAGTTTTGCCAGGCCAGAAATGAGTTTTTTTTTTCTTATTTCCGGAAAACTACTCATTCCCAGACGATCTCAAAAGTACCATGTTAAACCTTGTAAAAAGCTCGAAATTCGAAGACCAAACTCGAACTTTGGAAAAGCAAAATTTACAAAATAAGAGCCCGTGAGAGCAATTAAGGTTTTACCTGCCTGTAATACTGTTTACGAGCAAGTGTGATAAAAAAATATATGGTTTTAACGATTAATACTAACTTTACCGCAAAAAAAATATTTTTTTTACTTATGATTAAAAATTGATAATAATAAAAAAAAATTAAAGAAAAGTTTCCTAAAAAGGGTTTTTATGATAAAAAAAATTGACATTCATTTGTTTTTCGACACTCATTTGTTTTTTTTAAGATAACGTTAATTTTCTTAACCAAATGTTTTTTTGATATAAAATAGTTTGTAAATATATTTTGTTTAAATTATTAAGTAACCGGACTGTTGCTACTAAAAAGGTATCAATAGTTCGGTTCTTCGTCACAACCGAACTATTGCAACTTAAAAGTTTCAGTAGTTCGGCCAACCGGACTAACAACCGGACTACTGCTACTAGAGGGAAATTGTTAGTGCAGTGGTTTCGATTTTTTTGTGCTTACTTCAGACCAGAAATCAGGTTCTTTCCAATTTCTGGAAAACCACGCATTTCCGGATGATTTAAAAAAACCAAGTAAAGGTTCGTTAAAAGCTCGAAATTTTGAGACTAGTCTCAATACTATGCGTAACATAATCTCGGGCAGTTATGCTGTGAGTAGTTAGCTAATCAGATCGTTTTTCTCGGTTTTCCGACTTTCCTTTTACTTCTGCAATAGCTCGAAATTACGTTTAAAAAGCTCGCAAATGCTCGAATATATAGTAGTGTAGGTAGGTGTAATTTTTGATTAACAGTTTCAACTAGCTTATTTCTGGGACATGACTCTAAATGACTCTGAACTTTTCAAAATCGCCAAAATCACCACACTTAATGTATAGAAGCCCTAAACTTAAATGGATAATGGCTGGATGGATGGATGGAAAAATGGAAATACCCTGAGGTACCCTCGAAATAACTTCGGTGAAACTAGAACTACGGCCTGGCATCGATTTCTTAAATACGATTTAATCCATAGTAGAAGATCTCCATGAATCCCTAGTGTCTGATTTCCGCAGCAAGATAATGTGATCCACACTATCAAAAGCTTATTTACAATCTGTGTAGATTACGTCAACCAGACCGCCACCATCTAATTGTGAAGTACTTTTGTTATAAAATGTGATTAATTACCGACAGTGGATCTCTCTTTAATTCATCCATGTTCAGCTTTAGGTATGACATGATGAATAGTACGATAAATATAATTAAAGAAGATTTTTTTTCAAAAATTTTGTGAATTGAATCGAGATACCTCTATAATTTTCAATCTTATCACGTATACTTTTTTTATTTATTGGGACTATATGTGCTTCTTTTCACACTTTTGGAAAATGTCCTTCATTAAAAGATCTAATAATAATAATATAGGTTAACGATATGCTAAAGAGTTAGCACAAGCGACATTTTGAGGTATTTTATCACCACCGGGTCCCTTTTTAACATTAACTTGCTTTAGTGCTTTTAGGACGTCATCCTTAGATATCGTCAGATGGAGCAGGAAATTCGACGGTGGGATAAATATATTAAAATCATCTGCTATCGCTATCATCTGCTATGCATCGTGGTATGAAGTATTTGAGTAGTATAAGTAGAGAAATGACCGCGTTTTGATTTAATGTAGGTAAGACCAGATGCGTTTAGGATTTTCTAAATAAATTGTTGGACTTATCATAACATTCTTTGTGGTAGGAAGGTGGCGCCATAAAGATAATGTATTATAATCAGCTATGCTGGCAAATTTTTTCAGTTTTTATGTGCTAAAGCTTTTTTATTTTCAAATTGATGTTGGAAACCGCAGAGTATTATGAAACTATAAATTAATTTTATGCCATATGTACCATTTTTAAAAAGATAATCGAAGTATAAAATACTATTCTAACAATAATTTACTTAAATTTTAATATGCAGCAATAAATCATAACTATTGGTCAGTAAGTAACGTCAAAGTAAGTGTACGAAAAGTGAAATTCAACACAACCAAATCCAAACAGTTAGCTCTAATTGATTGCAACAAGCTGTGCCGCCGCTACCGCAGTGGGTGCCGCGCCTAGTGACCAAACGTTTGCACAACAAATTACAATGTTATCATTAACTTTTTCATTCAGTTTTTGTAACCGATTTCCACTATTCCTGTAACACAACAATAGAACATTGTGTATTATGGGTGGTAAGGAGAGAAGGAATTACTAACGAGAGGCTCTTTAAAATCCTTAAGCCGAAGGCATTAGCAGGGCTCAAACTTGAACTGCTGGTGTCTATTTAACACTAAGGCAGTGCGGTAGACTGACTCTATATGACCCAAGTCTCCAGGAAGAGGCCTGTGCCCTGCAGTAGGGCTCTTACAAAGGTTAATAAACAAGCTTTATAACTATGTAAATTTGGACCGAAACGTTTTATGTTTTAAACAAAATATAATATTATTATTTTAGGAGCTGCCGTAGTCAAGTTAAGAGCACTATGCTCTTTTGTAAACCAAGAAAACTAAGTGTTACAAATAACGAAGCAAATTGTTTTTCAATTAATAAAATATTGTCTCAAACTGATACAGTTTTATTTACTGGTGCCAAGAAGTTTGATCTTGTGGTAACCTAATTATTTTAAATATTTAAGAGAAATAATATTAGATGAAGCAAATATTCGTGGGTGCATATATGAAACGATATTTTCTTGGCTCAGCTAATTATTTTTTACCGTGTATCCAAAATTATTTTAATATATGCTATTTATATTTTTTTGGTATCATTAATTTTCCTTCTTTCATTATTTTTATGATTTAGTCAAGTTATTAATGGCCCTAAAAGTATGTCTTAACCAAGGATTTAGTCAACAATAAGTCGAGTTGGTAATTATATTCCTTTGTAAAGGACATCGATTATTATCGCTGCATGCACTTCAATGAAACTGTTCGACCATGCATGCAGCCCTTCTGCAGTATTTGAATAAAAATTTATTTTATCAGTAGTTAAACTAAAATTTAGTTGCATATAACATACAACATGCAATTCTTGAATTTTTCTCGCGGCTGTTATTTTATTTTACTTTACCCATACCTACGAATGAGTACCAAAGACTAGATTTCTATCTTTGAAGACTCATTAATGATATTTCCAGATAAAAATCGGCTTCGCTCCTTGTTTCTTCACCATTTTCTGAAACGAAACGAAAGGAAAATAGTTGATTTATTTGACTCATATTATATTTCTTAAATATATTTATAACGGGAAACTTCCCTCCAGGCGCTGACTCACGTCGGATTCGAGGCTCACGCTGGTCGAAGCGACTATCCAAGCCGAGGGAGCCCTTGAGCGTTGGCCGCTATATGCGCTGAGACTCCTTCTTAGTCTCGCCCCAAAAGTCCGGTGAAGCAATAATGACTGCATCAGCCAACTGCATAGTCCATTCAGTAAAAAAAATCTAAGTATAGACTTCAGCCAGTTAATTTTTTTTATTATGTGTTATAATAGTCCATTTTTGGGTGTCTTTCAATTTATATAAATATGTCATATAATTTATATTATTTTTTCCTAAATATATTTTAAGTACAGACGTCAGCCAGTTAGGTACAATTTGATTATATTATGTATAATGATCGTCCACTTTTGGGTGTCATTTAATGATGAGGCGTTCAATAACATTTAACTCATAAAATGGTCCACATAAGGTCTCTTATGATTATTTTATGGCATCCGCCGTCTAAACAGCCTTGACTGCACCAAATGGCAATCATTATTTATTCAATTACAAAGGTTACGCTTCCATCATCTATCTTTCGTAAGAATTCTTAAACGATATATTGTACTTAACAAGTACCTAGCTAATTACACTAACAACTAAATATATAAATGTGAAATTTACAAAGTAAACTCTTTTGTCGAAGCGATAAGCGCAAAAAAACCTCTAGCTACACAAAAAATTTTACGTGTCCCAACCTGTTTTTAGAGAGCTCACAAAACACCCTTTCTCGCCTAACGCCATTTTTAAGTTGTGTTCTTTTGACAGCATTGAGAGCTATGACATCGCATAGGCATTGAAATCGTTCTGTTCACCAAATGTAAACAAACAATATGTCCGTTCACTATTTTAACAGCGCATCCACTCCATTGCTCTACCTCCCGATCATGTGCAGCCAATGCGTTGAATGCGGTCCGGAAGTGACGTAATAGCGCATTCATTATTGGTCAACAGAACGATCGAATGTGCGCATTAGACAGCATTGAGCACATTCAATGCGTATAATCAACAAAACACCCCTTTAATAAATTAGTAGGTACCTACGCCATTTTTAATAAATAAGTAGTAACGCCATTTTTGTGCAAATTTTGTGGCAATTCACAATCTAAATAATCTGCAATTCTATTTAACCATACACAATTGCACTTTATTCGTTTTGGAAATTATAATATAATATTGTTTCTATTATTTTTTAGATAAAATTTCAAAATTTTTATCAGAACATCTTTCTTCGAGCAAATCTCCAAAAGACTGACTTCGATTATTTGCCATCTGTCACTCTTTTAAAAATCTGTTGACGTAAATCAGTATGACATTCCATGTTTGTATGGATATAGAATATTCGTGATCATTGAATAAATAAAAAATTTATCTAGGCCACAGTAGGATTTGAACCGGCACTACTCAGATCGTGATTCCCATACTATAACCACTGAGCTATTGTCGTTATAACAATGGGATCGAAATTTCTTTCCAGTATTTAAGCATCAAGCTATCCGCTGTTTGAGCAGTTATGTTTATTATAGGCACAAATTTATTCACTGATTGCACACTATTACTGCTACGTTTTAAAATTTAAATCTTACAACGGTAAAATCAAAGTCAATATTCACGTGCAAATAATCGGGAAATTTTCGAAAGTGCCGCGAGTGAGTCATTAGTAAGTATGCCCTCTCAGTGCGATTATACAAAACAAAGCCATGTCTCGCCTGTGCTTAAATCAGTTTTTAGTATAGTGGTAATTATTAAAGACCCTAAGTGGACATATCTTTTGTTATACATCCCTTCTTTCCTGTATACATTAGTATTTTATATTCTGCATTTATATGTTTACTTGTGTACTGTTGTGTACTTTTACTATAAATGTTTTATTTTACAATTAACATTTAAGTTGATTGTATCATGCTAAATAGGTATACTTCAGCATTCTAAACATTTTTTCTTTTATTAATTTTTTGTTCTTTCATCCTGTTGTCGTTCGGGAGAATTTACGGTGAAACCGAACATTATGCTAAATGTACAATATAGCAAAATTGTCATCTTATCGATTTATGTACATTTTACCTCAGTCCATGTTATAGTACGATACGCGACACGTGTGCTCAAATAGCATTTAACGTATCAATTGTTTTGTATTAATAATATACCAAAAATATTCTACTGTGCATTGTTGTACAGTTGTTCTCCGCGGACACAAGTCTAGCCTACGTTTACTTTCAGTTGTTCACCGTTGAGCTTGTGTTTAACCTACGTTTACTTTCAGTTGTTCACCGCGAAGCTTGTATCTTAAATCAAACAATATTTAATCAAATAGGTTACTAAGAACACTTTTGAATCGTCAATACAATGTAAACAATGTTAATTTCTGCCAAAAAGAGCTGGCAAGATGTTCTTTTTAAAGTAATAATACAATACTTTGATAATTAGCTAAAGAGTATACAATATGTACCGAAACACTTATAAGGTAATAAAAAAAAAGTTAGTTAGCTACTTAAAACAAAGTCAAACATGTCAATTATTATTATTTTGTTTTTATGTTATGTCTAGCCCACGTTTACTATCAGTTGTTCACCGAGGAGCTTGTTTCTAGCTTACGTGTCCTTTCAGTTGTTCACCGCAGAGCTTGTGTCCAGCCTACGTTTAATTTCAGGTTCACCGCGGAACTTGTGTCTAGCCTACGTTAACTTTCAGTTGTTCAACGTGGAGCATGTGTCTAACCTACGTTTACTTTTAGTTGTTCACCGCAGAGCTTGTGTTTAGCCTAAGTTTATTTTCAGTTGTTCACTGCGGAGCTTGTGTCTAGCCTACGTTCACTTTCAGTTGTTCACCGCGGAGCTTGTATCTAGCCTACGTTTGCTTTCAGTTGTTCACCGAGGAGCTTGTGTCTAGTCTACGTTCACTTTCAATTGGTGACCGCAGAGCTTGTGTCTAGCCTACGTTTACTTTCAGTTGTTCACCGCGGAGCTTGTGTCTACCCTACCTTCTTCTTACCTTTCCTTAATCCTTCCGAAATCAATCAAATCTTGTTCTTCTGTACAAACGTGCACGAGTAAGTACGACATACGACACATGAATTATGCGTTACGCATGGTTCATTGAATACACGAAGAAACTTAATATCAGTAATGATTAATAAAATACGAATAGTTTTTTGTCATTGATGCTCCTAAATGTTGGTACCAAAAGAAAACAATACGGTACGGTAACTACGGTGCTGGCTTTGTGGGTTTGAAAGGGGACACCGCGCGACGCCGCATACTGCACTTCATAGTTATTATGTCAAACGCCCGAGCTAACTATTATATTTTATCACATACATATATTATGCTATGGCTAAACAAATATTTCTCGTTCTAAGTTCCCAACTTACCGTATGATGCCGCTGGACACCTTACTTTTAGGCGTTAGGCTACCGCTGTATGTATATATTATATTAAAATATTATGAAAGTTAAGTTCTTATTTGGTGAGCTACTAATTGCCTTTTGTGTGTATGATTATTAAAGAGCTAAAAACGTCTCTAGATGGAGCCAAAGCAGGAAAATTAAATGCAATAAATAATAAGACCTCCTTCGGAAGGATAAAAACATTCCAAGGTCGATCTAATCTCGAATTAGCTTGAGTGAGTTTGATCTCTGATTACACGTAGGCCAGAGCTGCGTCATTGCGTCGTGCCGCCATGTGCCACTGTGCCAGTGTGCACCGTAAGTATGGATTTTATTGAATACTGATACTTTATAATTTATAGATGCGATCGCGTAGGAAGATTTATCCTTGTAACAGTTATTGTTAATTTTTGAGGTCTGCAATGGTGTATATATTAAGACGTTAGCGAGTCGTCAAGGCTGACGCGCGGCGCGAGCTTAGGTTACGTCAGCGCGTCCAATCCCGCACTCAGTCCCACAATTTAGCAAATCCGGCGATCAATTTGCATATGGCCGCTAACTGACGCCAAGATATCACTTACCGTAATTGACTCAGAGCTGTTTGTCGAAAGTGTAAATGTCAATATTGTAGATATTCCTTATTTAACATTAACACTAATGGCCGCCGTCAGCACCGCCTCAGTTTAAGTAAGGCGTACTTATCTGCCTACTTTAGTCACAACATTCAGTCGAAGAAGCAGATATTAAGAAATTTATCCAATAATTGCTTAGTTGAAATATTAACACGTAGACAGACAATAGACAGTTATTTATTTAACTTACACAAAGAAAAATAACAAAAATAAGCACATAAAAACAAGAACACATAAACAAATTACAGTTAAATATATGTTTTTGTATCATGGGTGTCGTAGTGCAATGCGAAGAATGGACGCCGCTCAGCATATGCTGCAGCTAATTAGCTACAGCGCTGATTTTCAGCGGAGCCCAATTGTAAGGCTGTCGCTCGCGTGTCGCTCGCGTGTCGCTCGTGTGTCGCTCGTGTGTCGCTCTCGTGTCGCGACGCAGTCGAACTATTTCTCATATTATGATATGTATATAATTTGTATTGAAATTAGAAAGCACTAAGTAAAATAGACGTATCGGTTTAAAACATTTTATTGCCTTATGTTTTATGTTTAAATTATCTTATTACTAATTTATTTATATGTTATATATTATTAATACTATATTATTTAAAATATTTTATTAATATTGCCTCATGGTACGGTTTAAAATTTATTTTAAATATGCTAGGGACTATGCCAGCAGGTATATCCTTTTGGTATTTTAATAAAATTGTTGTATATCCAAACTTAAAAACACCAAATGATAAACCAGTGTTTCTAAGCGGCGGCGGCAAGTTATTCTAACATTCGGTAGCGGCATATCTAAAGCTACCACGAAAAGCGAATGTACGGTGGTGAGGCATACTGAGGGGTGCACTTACTAACCGAATCGCTCTGTGTTTGTTGGAAACAGCTCGCTACTTAAGTTTCTCATACAGGTACTCTGGATGACCCGAACAATACCAAACAGTAATGTGGCCAGATGTAGCTGTCTACGCAGGGTCATCTTAAGGGTGTTATCGCTATTTAAATATGGTGTGACGTGAGTCCTTGGAGGTATTTTGTAGCAGAACCGTGCACAGGCATTTTGGACTCTTTGCACAATTCTTTCCGTGCGCGCTAACAATCGAGTGCCATAAACAACGCCTGCGTACCCTAGCAAAGAAAGTATTAAAGAGTCACAGAGCCGAACGCGATGATCTACGCTGAGGTAGTCATGTAAACGTTACAGAAGTAAAAGTCGATAAAAAGCCCTCTGACATAATTTAGATCCTCGTCCATCAAGACCCCGAGATTACGCGCTTTCTCCACTTCAACAATTTGAGTACCCATTATGGATATATTAGGTGCTAAGGCCAGGATTCTGTCCCTTGGTGGCTTCGATGTGATTTTTGTAAAATAAAAACGTCTTATATTTTATTAACTAATTTATTAGCATGAATAAACATTCTAAACTACTTGATAAAATTAATTCAGCACACATTTTCAACTACGTGACACAAATATTAGTTAATAACTATATTAAAATCTAATACAATTTTGAAAACATTTTATATGTTTAAAAGATATGTAGGTTTTTAAATCAGTAGAATTGACATTAAATTGGTTACCTTGATGGGCATGGTCAGGCTTTAAGGAGCAAAGAATATAAAATATTTAAACAATTATGAAATTAATTTTTTTTTTTGTTTAACCAAGTAGGTATTGACCGAAAGAGATTGTGACCATGCACAGCCTGCTACGGTGAGGCCAATCCAAAAACGGAAAATGACAATGTAAAACGGTAACAGTTAGCCAATAAAGAAAGAAAGAAAGAAAAAACATTTATTTGACACTCAAACAATTACATATTTAACATAAATATATATAAATAAGAATACATTGGTGATTGAGTGACAAAAAGGTCTTTTACTCCTAATACTACTGGTCATGGTGATATTCGGATATTATTATACTGCATAGCGCATTAAGAACTCCCAAAATGCTCTAAGGACAACTTTACTGGGATCTGTTAATGTTCAATAATTTTTGTAACGTTATCAGGTAAATTACCACCTTTTAGTGAATTATGATGTCTTTGTAATAAAACATTGATTTCAAATAAACAACATTCATGAAAACCAACTCACCACAACAATGATTGCTATTGTTTTGTATTTCCGTTTCGCAACAAGAGTGAGTGTCTAAGAACTTACAATTTAAATTTTCTTATGATGTTAATATAAGTAACTATAGTTTTAAAAAATGTACACATTACCAAAGCAAAATATCAGTTTATAGTTACGTACTATAAAGTATCATTAATCATTTCATTTAAATTACCCATCTCTAAAAACAATTAAATTCTTAATGTGTTGTTATTACTAATATATTTCTTATGTTTAGTAGTTTCTGGTGTCGATTTGTTTCTGTGTTTTTTTATATCACTACGATGACAAACAAGATTACGGCCCACCGTAGTAGGTACGCTTGCAACACCATGCAGGGACATTACTCGCGCGTTGTCGACCCTTAAAAATCGAATCGCCCTCATACTGCCAGCATTTACAAAAGTCCGTGTGTATTGTTATTTATTAATTCAATGCTTTCTCAGGTTTTTTTACTTAAAATGTTTATCAGATATATTAGGTAAAACTGTACAATGTAGAAGCATAGCGCAGCTCCACGCGCAATTGTAGGTATATGGGTTATTGCTTTAAACCTCATACCTATCTGTTTTATGTGTTCCTCTTAACTAAACTTATCAGTAGGTACATATGTGCCTACTGCGATATCATTGTAAAACTTCTATAATACGATTGTTTTATTTTGGAAATATATTGTTTTACACAACAGTTTTACCATATGCCTATTCATTATAAGTAACTCAATAAATTTATTGCATCAATTCTCGGCCATGTTGGCGTTAACACGCACCATGTTATGGAATAAACAATTCATGGTTAGTTGTGACAACATATGGATTTTTGTTGCGTAAAAAGGGAACGTGGGAAAAACATGTACCATTAACATTACTAATATCACGTGACAACTGTAGGAAAAATAAAAGTTTTAAACAAAAATAGACCTTTTAATAATTCCCTGCTGAGTCCGTAAACGTTGTTTCGCTTTGGCTTTTTCTCCCCTTTTCTGTCCTTTTCCCTTTGCTTTCCCCACCACTTATTTACTCTGCAAACATGAACATGCTCATATTTTATTTTTATTATATGGTTACATTAGTAGGTCGACCTCATGGGTTTTAAAGTTAGTGATTTTCTTTTTTTGCATAACACAACACATATAGTGTAGGCATACGACACATACGACACATACGACACATTTCGATTCGTAAATAAAGATTTTTAATAACTTGACTACAGAACCACCTATCAAACTTGTCTAATTCTTCTTTTTGTGAGAATTGATTATACATTTAAAAAAATACCCAAATTGGTTTATATGTTCTCAAGAGTTTACTAGCAAACAGCATTTTACTTTTATTTATATAGATTATTTCTTGAGGATAAAAACTATTTTTCATTAAATAAAATTATTGACGTTTGTGGCATCATGAAGATAATTATTATTTTTGTTTGAAGGAAAACATATTTATTGTCTTCTTTTTGTTTTATTTTATTAATTTCGAAATAATTCTTAATGTTTTAATATACTTATATTCATATTTTTCATGGGAATACACTCTACTGAATTAAATACTGTACCTACTTCTGAGAATCAAGTCTGCCATTACATGAACAATAAATATGTAAACGTAAGCATAGATAGGTACAAAGCAGAAAGCTTTA
This sequence comes from Apoda limacodes, assembly GCA_946406115.1. Classification (NCBI taxonomy): domain Eukaryota; kingdom Metazoa; phylum Arthropoda; class Insecta; order Lepidoptera; family Limacodidae; genus Apoda; species Apoda limacodes. The sequence continues at coordinate 2,093,980 of OX291540.1, read as the reverse complement.
CCGCACTTAAATAGCGGTTAAATTGTAAATCTATTTTTTTAAATTTTAACTTACTAACATTAATTAACCGGCACTAATCAAGACCTGTTTCAGGTGTTCTGTTAAATAAAGTGCAAAAGTTTAAAAACATAAACCTCTAACTGGATATATTTTTAATTAAATAGTGATTCTGACATATTGTATTGTATTTTATAGAAATTAGTAATAAGGTAACTATTACGATTTTGTTATTGTCTGTCTCAGCAATAAAAAAATAATAAATAGGTAACTTACTTACGCTTTTGTTTGTCCTCATTGTGTTATATTTCAACGATTATGTTTTGTGTAATTAAAGTAGAGTTTTAATACTAACGAAGTATTTTTCTCATTTTAATAATATTAATCAATAAACTTATACCTATGTTAAATGTTTCTATAAAGTTATTTTTTCCTATAATAATATAAATATTGTCACACAACACACAAATATTAATGAATCACTGAAACTATTTATTCGCTATATCCTTATACCTAGCACGGAAGCACATTAAACAACGTCGTAGAGACCCTAACATATTCAATAAATACTGATAACCCCTTTACCTCCAAACTTTCACTACTAATAATTGCAAGGACGCACCCCCATACAACTTTACTTACACATACACACATACCATACCATAATCTAGATATTTAAATATCTATCGCGATAGACTTTAGGATTGACTTATTTCAGCGTTCACATAAGTAATGAATATGTTAAATCCTAAATTAAATCTATTTCTAAATATTTGTATTACTCAACTACGAATGTTCACTATTTATGTATATTTTTAAAAATAAATCCCTTTAAATAAATATTTTCTTAGTTATAAATCCCTTTAAATAAATATTTTCTTAGTTATTTATAATATTTTGAACACGTTATGCAGTTATAAGTAATTTGATAGTTTAAGCTACAACGATACCTACTATAATAAATATGTTTTTACTAGAATAATCAATAGTTTAGTGATCGAAGTAAATTTATATTGAAAATATTTAATTTTTTTAATGTTATTTTGGCTTTAACGAGTTTTGGTCTCAGCAGAACACAGCGGGTAAGTTACGTTATTATTACTCTTGAGTAGAAAATTAGATGACTAAAACTTTAAGTTTAAGTAAAAGGTACATTTAATATTTGTTTTAATAATATTAAAAAAAAACTACTTCCTAATAAAAAAATATTTTTCAATAAAATATCAAATACCAAAAGGGCATTTAAAGAAAAAAAAATTTAACTAAAATTTACTTAAACATACAAGTTTCAGAAACCGGTACAAATATATTATTTTTAATGAGTCAATTATATCCTAGACATGAGGATAAAACCGCGTCCCGTTGCCTTTAACTTATCTATGTTTATTAGGCAACTATTTTATGTGAATTTCTAAAACTTATAGGATACAAATACGAGTTCATATCAATAAATAATTATTTTTTTTGTATAATAAGATAAAAATACTACATTCCTTTTAAAAGTAGTGAAAAGCATAAAATTACAAACAACTTACAAAATATATACAAGAAATGAATATATATGTCAAATATATTTTAATAATCGATAGGTACTTCGACTCTGTTTACGGTACAATGAAATAACAACATATTTATATATATAATCTGCAGTTATTATTATATTTCTTTTACTTACTCATAGTTATTTAAATATTATTTCGAATTCGTTGAGTTTGTACTATTTATTTGTTATATTAAAACTAAAATGTTGACTAAATTGAGATAAGGTAACATGAAAATCGTAACAAGTACTACACATGTAGGTCATTGCACGCACATTGTGTACATACCTAGTGGATTATCTTCATAAACATTGCACATTGTACATACCTAGGTATTACCTAGTGGATTATCTTCATAAACATTGCACACTGTACATACCTAGGTATTACCTAGTGAATTATCTTCATAAACATTGCACACTGTACATACCTAGGTATTACCTAGTGGATTATCTTTATAAACATTGCACATTGTACATACCTAGGTATTACCTAGTGGATTATCTTCATAAACATTGATGTATTGTCATTCATTAGTTGAAGCAAAAACATATATATATATATATAATGACATATAATAACAAGCACGATACATTTGACGTAACATTACACCTAAAGAATTAGTTAAATGGAAGACAAGTGTTATTCCATATTTATAAATAGCTTATTCTTAAAATGAATCTACAAGATATATTTTAACACCTAAAAAAAAACAAAAAATATAGCTTAAAGTATGAACGCACGTGAACGCACCCGACACAGGTTACACAAACACTTATATATAGCACATTAAAATATATTTATTTAAAATATATGATTAACTTAAAGCGATAATACTTTAAAAATTAAACTGTGGGTGGACTCATTTGAAGCCCCGCACCCCCTACCCCCTTTCGATGCTACTCTACACTTTGTGTAATGACACACTAAACTTGTATTTTAACATTGTGCGTAACATTTTCTAACAAAGTTGCTTTGTTCTAGTGATAGTTACGTCATATTGTAGTATATAGTACCTCATATCATTGCATGCAGGTAGTAACAGTTCAACTATAATGAACCAAACAAGTAAAACACGAAACACGTCCAACTTAAGAATAGTCCAATAACTTTTTTTTTAGTAGCTTAAAAAATAATTATGTATTCTATTAAGATAAATAACAAAGAAATTTAAAATTGTCTAGAAAATATAAATTTAAGTAAAAATCGCAAAAAAATTGCTAAAAACATTAAAATTTCTCATTTATTTTCTCAAGATCCGTAAGGTGTTAGTTATAATAACGTTAGATTGCTTTCATTCTTAGGGTTCCGTATTTTTGGCTAGTTCGTCGGCTTGCATTTTGAGACGCAGGGTCGGGACGTCCTCGGGGATGCGGACGATCTTGTAGAATTTCTGTGATCCAATCAACGAAAATAATATTATATTTTTTGTTAAATAAATGAAATTTTTATTAGCAATAAGACCCCGCTCACAAGGTTACGATAAGTTGGACTATTGTCGTAGCTCAATCAACCAATCAATCAACTAATATTTATTCAAGTAGGTTTCTGAAAACACTTCTATATCGTCAATACATTCTATTAGACAATGATTAACTTCTGGTAAAAAGAGTCGGCAAGAAATTAAACTATTTAAAGTAATAATACAATACTTTTTTCATTAAATAACAAGTAGGTAAGTATACAATCTATATTGAAACAATAATATAAATAAGTAAGCAAAGCTGTGTATAGAATGTCAATATCGTCAATCGTGTCAAGGAATTCAGATATTTAAGAGTACTTGGATATTTAATAGCACTAGTAAGAATATTACCATTATAATAATATTTGTATACAATCATATATATATATATATAATATTATAAATCTGAAAGTGAGTTTATTTGTTTGTTCTTCCGAGCTTAAATTTCGCAGAGATAGTTGAAGAGACGGAGAAGAACGTATGGTTATCCGTACACGTAGGAATAACCGGATTCAGGAACCGGTGGATGAACTACAAATAGGTATAGCTTGCTAACTTTCTTACTACTCGTACAATCTAGGAGTGGCTGTAGAAATCCTACGCTTTAACCGCTATTAGCGCTGGCGCAGCCGCTGGCATCAGCTAGTACATATATAAAGACACATATACATATATATACTCATAAATATACATATAATCCAAACACATATATCAAGAAATAATAGAACTAAACAAGAAACTTGAATAGGTAATAGTATAAGTAATAATTATTAACTATAGTATCAATAATCCACAGACACATTGACAAACGTTGTGCATCATGCAGTAGCCCAGCTCCCACACCACAGTTTGGAAAAAAGTCTTTGGAAAGAAGCAGTAAAAAGAAACTTCCCGGGGATACATCTGTTATACCATTAATCTCAGAGTCAATTAAAAATGTTTTCTATCCGGTATAGTGCGGAATAAATTTTGGAATCTAATATGTGACTAAATCGTTTTTATAAAAATAGTCCCTAAGACGACCATGGGAAGCCCAAAAAAACCACTTTTGCAAACATCAAGCAATCGGTTTTCTATCGTTAAAGAAAGTAAGATGTCATGTGTGATCGGCAGTTGTTGATCTGCACTACAGCGGCACATACCTCTCCTTAAAGAAAGATGGCTTAGGCCATAGCCTACTGCGCTAGCCCAGTACAAACTGGACTGGAATAGACGAATGGTACAGGGCCACGAGCTCATGAAGAAGAGAGTAATAACAGTAAGAGTCCGAAATTATACATATGTGCGGAACTGAGAGATCAGTGGCGTAGTAGACCGGGAGACAGTGACACAAAATATTGGGTGATTTGTATCAGTATGGCGGTTCTTCAGGGGTCTAACTACGTGATGACGAAAAGAAAAATGGTGGTCATAGCGCTGGTACCGGCGGACCAATCGCGTGGGCGTAAGTCGAACGTGTTGCATAAATTAGTTGAGTGTCGAACGATTTGTTACACAAAAAACTGGTTGCCTGTAAAGTCGGTATACGGGCGAAAGTTTTACGTGACAATGATTTTATGTCTGTCTCTCTCGCTCTTAGGCGGGCGCGTGCCTCTCACTCGCTCTCATTGTGAGCGCATAACGTGAGCGGAGCGTAACGCAGTTTCTTGAAGTGTCACCCGGCAAACCAATTTATAAGACGTTGTCACGTCAAAATCCTTGCATTTTCCAATAGTCCATAAAAAATAGTAGGCGGTAGCGTAATGCCATACTTCTCCGGTGTGACTGTCAGCCCGCCATACTGACGCGAACACATTAATTTCAATAAAAACAATTCAACCATTTGTACCAAGCTAATTTTTGCACAGCTAATCATCGTCGAGTAGCCATTCACGAACATCACCATACCATACTTTTCGGACGGTTCCCAATCAAATCAAATCAATATCATTTATTCAATTTAGGCTACAATAATTGAGCACTTATGAATGTCACTATCTGCCATCGGTTCGTAAGTCTATAGAGCGGGAGACCTTGTACTGAGAAGAACAGACAAGAAACTCAGCAAGGGCATTTCTTTTCTCCCTTTGTCTTATAGCGTCCACTTAAAATGTTGGAAAATGCCCTCCCTATCATAGAAGGACACTTTCTATTACAAACATAAAAACATGATATGCAATAGCACAACATAAAAAAGTATCTAATTGCAAAATATAAAAAAAGACAGTTTATGTATTCACCAATAATAATCAATGTCTTACAGTATTGATAAACAAAACAAAAAAGTAAGACCAAATACAAGGATACAAAGAAGTTTGCAAGAGCAGACCAGCCTCCACAGGCGGCACCCGTTCACGAGTATGACACATGAATCAGCCATCGCTTTACTCAACCATTTAGGGAACGTAACGACCCGACACACACGCCACCACCGCAGACAGACACTTTGAGAGAGCATGACACACTCAAGCAACTCCAATAAAACTTCGATTGTACTAGTTACAATGTGTGTAGTAAAGGAACAAAATAAAACAGGAGAAGATTGGAAGGTTCGTAACGCTTTACTACCGAGAAGAACCGGCAATAAACTCAGCAGTTAATCTTTTTTACATCATATTAAAATACAATATAGCCTTCAACTAGGTAATAACATAATATACAATGTTTCCATTTAAAAAATATTTCAAATGCCCCAATACAAATACAAAACAATCAAGTTCTAATGTTTCCAAGCATTTTTATCATCTATGTATTCATCAACTTTGTAATAGCTTTTTTTCATTAAACTATCTTTGACATATATTTTAAATTTATTTAAGGGTAAATTAACCACAAAATATCTGGAATTTTATTGTAGAAAAATATACTTTGTATTGCGAAAGAGCTATATACCTTCTGAAGACTACATTTTGGAACTACCAATTGCGTTGGCAAGGAACAGTTAAAATATTAATTTCCCTAAATAGTTCCCTAAGAGAAATTCGAGGTCCTAATTTATAGATTGACCGTACTGCTCTTTTTTGCAAAATAAAGACTGTATCAGTATCAGCTGCCTTACCCAAAGCCTTACCTGCCCCAAAGCAAAATGCCATAAGACATGACGGAATGGAAATAGCTAAAGTAGACCAAGCGAGCAGTGTCAAAATCAGTAAGCTGCCTAACTTTCCTAACTGCATAGGCAGCTGAACTGAGTTTCCCTCCAAGAACTGAAATGTGAGGGTTCCACTGCAGCCTTGGATATTTTTTTTCTTATAGTTCTGACATTTGGCATCATAAATTTTAAAAACTTAGTCTATTTCGCATTAAGAAGTAATTATTTGCCGTAAACCACTGGAGAACCTAAGAAAGCGCACTACTCACGTCGTCAAAATTAGTTTTATTTCTGTCAACTTTTAATAAAACAGAAGTGTCATCGGCAAATAGTACAATCTTGCACAGATTCTTCATTAAGAAAGGCAAGTCATTTATGTAAATTAAAAATAGAAAAGTACCTAAACAGAACCTTAAGGAACTCCTTATTTTACTTCTGAGCCATTGGATTTCACTGCATTGATTTGAACCTTCTGCATTCTACTACTCAAATATGAGCGGATAAGCTTAAGAGCCAAATCTGCAATACCATAATGACTCAGTTTCCTTATAAGAGTTTCATGTTGCACGCAGTCGAATGCCTTTGATAGATCACAGAAGATACCAATAGCATTTTGTGACTGTTCCCAAGCATCAAATATATGTTGTATAAGGGCAACACCTGCGTCAGTTGTGGAATGCCCTTTTGTAAAACCATTGCCGCCAGCCAATGGCTGCAAGGGAGTTAATTTTTTTTTTGCAAAACGATTTGCACCACCTTGAATTTTTTTTTCAACAGTTTCAAATGTCTGATCATAAGTAGAAGTCTGATAATGTCTGTGGGAGGTGGCAACACCGGACTATCGGGAAATACAAGGATTTTTGTGGAACAAATCGTTCGACTAACGCCTACGCGATTGGGCCGAATATTTATTTTTATAAATTTTATTAATCATAATCACCCAATATTTTGTGTCACTGTCTCCCGGTCTATAGCTAGGTAACCAAAAAATAAGTGCTTCAAGCATCACCACCGTGGTTTTTATTCCCAGCCAAGTCTTAAATTTTTGAAGTGAAAACTTCTTAGGGGCGTTGTGCATTTTTTTTGTGATGGGTAAAAAATGTTAAACTCGCGTCAGGTCACGTGTCCTGATCGCTAATTTATAGAAACATCGTGAAACGGAACTGGCGTCAGATTTATTCACATTAGGCTATGACCGATTGAGATGTAATGATATGAAAGATATTTGATAGATGATGTCAAATATACTACGTCAAAAAATGAAATAAACAAACATTATTATTTGTGATGGGTAAAAATTATAAACTCGCGTCAGGCTGATCAAAAATTCGTCAGACGGAAACCATAATGCCACACTATAAAAAAATCGCAAGACGGAAACCATAATGCCACACCTATTATAATTTTGAAGTGAAAACGTCTTTAGCTGCGTTGTGCACCTTTTTTGTGATGGGTAAAAAATTTAATCTCTATATTCGATAAAAAATATGCGGTCGGATCGTAGCATACTCTGTGCGCGTCCGCGCCAGTCAGTCGTCATTAATCTGTGCGTCTCCTCGCGGCTACGTTTTTGTCCTTGCGCTAATTATTTATATTTAATAGTTATAGTGAAACTATTCGCACACACGAAAACAAACATACTACTCACTACACCCCATTTTACACAGAAAACGTTATCAAAAACATATGACGCCAAATTTGGGTAAGTCCATGCAATTTTCTTACGGCCTACGTGTGGCCTTTTTAGTGAACAAGTTGGTAGCTTAGAGCGTGCGGACCAGATATAGGTATTTGGATCGTATTACAAATTATTTTAAATTGTCGGTTAGTTTGTTTTCGTCGGATTTAGAGTAAATTACAATTTAAAATTCGTGACGTCGTATAGTTCACCGGTCGTATCTCATATAATCGTTCGTCGGACATAATAATATTAGCTTATGACTTACCTACCTGTTTGTTATTGCGGTTAAAATTGATTGGAATAAATAGGTTTTAAAATAGTTGTTTTGTTAGGATTACGATACCGTAACAATTTGTGTAATTGTGTAGTCGGGGTTTTTGTACATGGTAGTTAGGGTTTTTTTGGGGTTTATATATTAACTTGGTTGCTGTAACAAACTGTTTATATAACAAACAGAGTCTTTTGTTTGTGGCTTTGTTTTTGTTTTGGATTGTTTATTGTGTGTTAATTTAGTTATAAAATAAGACGTCATCGGTCACGGAGTTCAAGCCTATTATAACGAATTTAAAAAATATTTCAAACTCTCTCTGTTAAGTAAAACATTTGGACATCACCGATGTCAACTACAGTATTGCCAGGGAGTTATTAGTGAAGCGGTACCAAAATAACCGTCGCATTGCGGATACTCATGTGGCTGCCATTTTAGGTATTCCACAACTGTCTTCGGTTAACCAGCTGCGGTCGGACCTGCTTAACCCTATTTTGGTAGCGACGAATGCGTTAAGAGGTCTAAAATTCCCTGTCACTGAATGGTAATTTTTATTGCTGCATATTGTTTTAAACAAATTGCCCAATGACGTCAGGGCTCGTTTCGAACAGTTACACGGAGGTGACTCGGCGTCACACATACCTACTTTTGGCACTTTAGTGTCGTTTTTGGAGGACCAGAGTAGGAAGCTGGAGAATTTACCCGCCGAGTCACAATCGGGACCGTCACGATTTTTGGCCCCGCCTGGACCCCGTCAACAACCCCAGTCTGGACCCCGTCAACAACCTAGTTCCGGGACATCGCGAGGTACCGGGTCGTTTCGGCCCTCCAGAATTTTGACAGTTGAATGGACTGAACGGTGTGGGGTGTATTACGAACCGGGACACACCGTGGGGGGGGGTCACCATCCGGACTTATGTATGCCCATCCGAGAGGATGGTCCTCGGATGACTCATGCAGGTGTGTCTACGGCTCGCACGGGCGGGGGTTCATCGCCGCTGAATCGAACCCAATCGCCCCCGTCCCCAGTGCGACATCGACCTTCCCCGCCCCGAAAAGAAGCCCGGGAGAGCCCACGGGATGGTCGTCGGTCACCACCCTCACGTGCCACTTCCGCTCAGGTAACTATTGCGGAACGGGAACATTACGCGGAGTATGAGCCTCTGCCCCTCCCTATCGCGGAGCGTCCTCCCGTTACTCGCGAGTTGAGGGCGGGATCGGGTGGCTATCGCGCGCTGCCGATGGCTTGACTCGTGGCAGCCGCTTCATCAGTCTCTCCCCCACCTGTTACAACTGTTTTGCCGACAGCGCAGGTTCAAGTCTATTCACCGTGCGGATCTGGTGCGCCATTTTGGACTCAGGCGCTCAGGGGTGTCTAATGTCGCTGTGGCTGGTGAAGCGTCTCCGCTTACGGGTAAGTTCGCGGAGTCATGGGATTCCTGGAGTAGGGGGTCTAGGGTGGACAACGTCGTGGGTAAAGTCTCGTTTTCCTTTTCCTCTTTGCTCAATCCTAGCATGCAGTACTATCTTGGAGCTGTTGTCCTGAGGGATATTTTAGGTCATCACCCTCAGGCGCTCCTGCCGACGGACGTGCTGGATCTCTCGTCTGGTCTGCAGTTGGCCGATGGAAGGTTCCACGTACCTAATCCTGTGGAGCTTCTGCTTGGCGCTGATGTCCTTGGATTGCTCGGATTGGACAAGGCCATGTTACTTCAGCCAGGTGGGTTGGTCGCTTTTCCGACTACTCTTGGATCTGTAATTATGGGCCCAGCACATTCTTTCGCCGTTCAGGCGTTTACGGATTGTATAGATGGGGCTCTCGCTCGCTGACTCTCTTCAGCGCTTTTGGAAAATCGAAGAGCCCCCCGGCGTCACGGACGCGACCAGTCGATGACGAGTGCGAGTCGTATTTTCTCGCCAACACGGGTCGTCTAAATTCTGGCCAGTTTTTCACTCGACAATGGTTGGGTGGCTCCTGCAGTCTTTTGGGCCAAATGTTTCCTACAGGAGCTCTGGATTTCTGGTCTCGACTGGGCTACCCCGTTGACCGGAGACTTGTTGTCTTATTGGCTACGTTTTTATGAGACACTTTCGGACCTTCAACATGTCTCCGTGCCTCTGTCGATCTTACCCCCAGGTCGTTATCGGACCGCACCGGTCGTTATGCCGCACCGGTCGTTTATCTCCGCACCGTTGACAGCAATGGTCACGTTCGCGTCAGTCTGGTGGTCGCAAAGAGTAAGGTTGCATATTTCCGGACCAAGTGGACGATCCCCAAGCTGGAGTTATCAGGAGCAACATTTTTGACTCGACTCCTCAACCATTTCTTCTCCACATTGGGTCAATGGGTCCAATTCGACTTCTTCCAATTTGGGTACAATTTGACGGCATCGACAGACAGCCAAATCGTGTTGTCTTGGCTTTAGGCGTCCCTTCATGCCCTAGAGACCGTTGTGCAAATCGTGTCTCCCAAATCCAATCCTCTGCGGTGTCTCCGGATTGGCGTGACGTGCCAGGCTTCTTGAATCCCTCAGATTGCGCTTCACGGGGCCTGATTGCCTCGCAAGTCGTTAATCTCGCTCTGGTGGGGTCCTGACTGGTTGGCCTCTTCTGAGGACACTCGGCCTCATACACTTGTGGAGTTTGTTGACCCTCTGCCAGGGTTAAAGGTCTTTGCTGTTGAGCAGACTGTAGACACTTCACCGAACTTCTTACTTAATCGGTTCAGTTCTCTCAACAAGCTCGTTGGTGTCACCGGTTGTATAAAGAGGTTTCTCCACAACTTAAGGAACAGGTCACAGCCAAGGACGTCTTCAGTCTTGTCTCCTAAAGAGCGTCATGATGCTCTCCTCACCTGTGTTCGACTGGTACAGGCTCAGTCGTTTGGGAAGGAAATTCGTCTTCTTCGTTCAGAGAACGGGAAATTGCGGGGAAGTCTAGCTCGTCTCAATTTGTTTCTGGACGAGAGGTTCTAGGCTTCGTAACTCAGAATTGCCCTATGGGGCTCGGCATCCTCTCTTGTTGCCCAAGAGCGGTCATTTTGTTGAGTTGCTGATCAGGGACTGCCATGTTAGGAACTGTCATGTCGGTCTCAACGCATTGCTGGCTTGTCTGCAGCGAGAGTTCTGGATTTTGTCCGCCAGACGAGCAGCTCGAAGCGTCATTTTTAAATGTATCCCTTGTTATAGATTAAAGGGACCCTTGACCCAGCCACAAATGGGTGACTTCCGTCTTATCGTGTCCGGCCCGCTCGACCTTTCGCTAAGGTTGGGTTGGATTTCACGGGTCCGTTTTGGTGAAGACGTCAAGTGTTCGCAATGCCTGACAGGTTAAGGCCTATTTATGCGTCTTCGTCTGTTTGTTTTCCAAGTCTGTGCATCTGGAGCTCGTTTCAGCCTTGTCTACGGAGGCCTTTGTGGCATGTCTGTCGCGGTTTGTCAGTCAGCGTGGTCTCCCGTGGTCCCTCATTTAATTTGCTGGGTCTGTGGTACCAATTTCAAGGGTGCAGATCGCTATTTGAAGGAGGTCCTTCAGTTTTTGTCGGATAATTATACGTATATTGATTCGGAGTTGTCCAAACGGGGCGTGACTTGGATTTTTGATCCTCCCGGCTATCCTTCGTGGGGCGGTATTTTCAAAGCAGCTGTCAAGGTCGCCAAAACTCACCTCCGCCGTGTGATTGTAGAAACGTTCCTCACGTTTGAGGAATTACAAACGGTATTTTGCAACGTCGAAGCGGTATTGAACTCACGACCGCTATGTGTATCTCGTAGGATCCTAATGACCTGGAAGCGCTAACTCGAGGCCATTTCTTTATCGGTAGTCCATTATTCTCCTTGCTTGAATACCCCTTTATCGATGTGTCAGTTAATAGGTTATCGCGTTTTCAGTTGCTTCAACAAATTACGCAACTATTCCACGTTGTGGTCTTCGGAATATTTACATTTGTTCAGCAACGGGTTCGGTGGACGGATAAAACCAACCCCTAACGCGTCGGAGACCTCGTCCTCTTAAAGGACTCAAATTTACCACCCTTACAATGGCGTTTAGGTCGCATCGTGTAATTATTCCCCGGTTCGGACGGTATCCCGCGGGTCGCAGAGGTCATGGTAGGGCATTCAGTGCTAAAGCGTGCCGTCGCGACGCTTTCTCGATTGCCAGTAGATTAATGGCTCTGTCTCGATTTATCCTCATCCAGACACGGTCTGGCTGGGGCGGGGGTTTGTTCGGTAAAAATATCGGATCGTAGCGTACTCTGTGCGCGTCCGCGCCAGTCAGTCGTCATTAATCTGTGCGTCTCCTCGCGGCTACGTTTTTGTTCTTGCGCTAATTTTTTATATTTAATAGTTATAGTGAAACTAATCACACACACGAAAACAAACATACTACTCACTACACACCATTTTACACAAAAAACGTTATCAAAAACATATGACGCCAAATTTGGGTAAGTCCATGCAATTTTCTTACGGCCTACGTGTGGCCTTTTTAGTAAACAGGAAGAATAAAAAGTAAGAGGAAATTGGGTTGAAAAAAGATGAAAGTGCGGAGTACACATGTTAAAATATTATATCCAGGTTGTATGTTTACACTTTTGCCGGCACTTCCGGAGTGCAACCGGTTTTTTTTTTGTTTAAATTATCTTAAAATATTATTGCCAATGACAGCTCTCAAATTAAAAAACATTAAAAGTAGACCAATAGAAGTGACTTCACAGTAGTGTAGTGATAGATCTCACCGAAAGCTTTTATCCGGATGTCAGTTGTCAAACTAGAAAGGGTTTTATTTCCGTAACTATTAATCTTAGACTAGTAGTTTCCTTACAGAAATGATAGATCTCGTCAAGATCTCTATTTCAGCTGACAGATGTCTCATTAAGAAAGGCTATATCTCCATAACTATTGATCTTAGACTAGTTACTAGCTTACAGAATAACTTGCGAACGCTTGCGTTGTGGAATGAGCTCCCTGTCAAAGTTTTCTATAAGGACTACTGTATGTGGTTCTTCAAGAAAGTTATTAGATTTTTAAAGGGTCGGCAACGCGCGAGTGATACCCCTGATGTTGCAAGGGTCCACAGGCCAAGGTGACGGCTTACCATCAGGCGGACCCTAGGCTTGTTTGCCACCTTATCTCATTAAGATCTTTATTTCGTATTACAGCTGTCAAACTAAAAAAGGCTATATCTCGGAACTATTAATTATTAAAGTCCAGTTCTGTGAAGGATTTACATAAATATAAGACGCACCTCCCAAGATAAATATTCATATATCTCCACAAATTAGATATATATACACACATATACATACATACATGTAAATAGATAATGACATATATAGGCATACATGGTGAAAACGCTTAGTGATCTCACATTTTCAAACCATACACGATTTGGTAAAAGTATGGTATAGTATGGTAATGGTAATAGTACAGAAGAAGCTTGACAAAGCTTGAAGAAAAGTTTTGGCAAAATCGTTTTGTCCAAACCTGAAATATAGAGAGAGTTGGAGAACTTCTATAAACAGTCATACAACACAACTTGTGATCTAGTCAGAATCACGATCAAAGAACCCAGAGCCAAATTAACTCGACATTATACTGAAGAAATCCCGGACGTCAGCTTGTATGACTTTAGAATGGGCTTAAAACAGCTTACTAGCAATAAGGCGGCGGGCGCTGACGGAATTACATCATGACATCAAAACTTCTAAACACTTTTTCGGATCACTGATACTTAAAGTCCTTCAGAAGGTCTTTAATTCTGTTATCCTCAAAGGTACCACACCAGGAGCTTAAAGCAGAAGCGCGGTCTTACTTTTCTCCAAAAAAATACCTCACCTCGGTCATTACGAATCGGCTCGAACGCAAGTTTGACGAATTCCAGTCTCCCGAACAAGCCGGTTTCCGAAAAAACTTAAGTACCATGGACCACATACATACGATACGCTAGGTTACAGAGAAGACAGAGAAGTATTATCAGCGCCTTTGCATTGCGTAAGTAGACTAAAAAAAGGAGTTCGATTCTATCGAGACCAGCGGAACCGCATTGACTATCAGTATATCGAAGTACTAAAGTGTTTGTATAACAAAGCCACGACGCCTGTCCGATTACAAGACCAGAACTCAAAACCAATCCATCTGCAGAAAGGTGTAAGACAGGGAGACATTTTTTCTCTGAAACTGTTCACAACTGCGTTGGAAGATGTGTCTAAGCTTCTGGAGTGATAAGTCAACATAAATAGCGAGTGCATCACTCACTCTCATTTGCCGACGACATAGTGATCATGGCAGAATTGCTGGAAGACCTAGGCACGATGCTCAGAGACCTCAGCGGAGTTTCCCAACAGGTTGGCCTTAAAATAAAAATTGGCTAAAGCGAAGATCATGTCGCGCCTATACCGGTTGTTGTTAGGAACGCTAGTCCCAAAGTTGTTGACGAATACACATACCTAGGGCAAGTAGTCCAGTTAGGTAGGTCCAACTTTGAGACAGAGGTTAACCGAAGAATCTAGCTCGGCTGGGCAGCGTTCGGGAAACTACGCAACATATTTTCGTCCAAAATACCTCAGTTCCTAAAGACGAAAGTCTATAATCAATGTGTGTTGCCAGTGGTGGCTTACGATACAGAAACGTGGTCTCTTACTGTTGGCTCTACTTAAATAAGCTCAAAGTAGCTCAGCGAGCTATGGAAAGAGCTATGCTTGGTGTTTCTTTGCGCGATAAAATAAGAAACGAAGTAACTCGCCAAATAACCAAAGTTAACGACATAGCTCAAATAGTAAGCAAGCAGAAGTGGCAATGGGCAGGTCACATCGCTTGTCGAACCGATAACCGTGGGGGGAAGTAAGGTCTTCGAGTGGCGACTACGGATTGGAAGACACAGCGTAGGACGGCCTCCTACCAGGTGGACAGACGACCTGTCGCAGAAAGCGGATGGACGCAGGCGGCTCAGGACCGGCCGCGGTCGTTGTGGAATCATTTGGGAGAGGCCGATTTTCAGCAGTAGACGTCTTCTGGCTGAAATGAATACACGATATCGAAATACTGATTATTTATTGATCCTAAAAGTGCTCCACGAGCTCTATCCAATGGTATCAATAATGATTTATAAAATAAACTGAATTTATCCGAAAATTTGATGTTCTCAGCTTCCATACATTTAGTACGGCGACATGTTGTGAGATATTTTATTATGTAGTACGTACTCGAAATGCACTCGAATTCAGCTATTATTATTCGATTTAGTGCAACGACCTCGCGCGCTGTCTTTACTTTTTTTCTACTAAAAGAAAACACGCGATGCCATAGCTAGAAAAGCTATTAGCGTAGGAAACAATAAACCTAGATACGGCCTGTTGTGTCTTCATGTCACGCGGTATAAGTTAGGTAAGCCCTACGGCCTGTTGTATCTTTATGTCACGCGGTATAAGTCAGGTAAACCGGCGTAATTTCTATATTTTTTAAGTGTTTTCGTAAAAGACTTCCAAAAAGACCTTAAAAGCTAACAAACCTCATTCAACCTCACGCTGCACTAAGGCTGATTATGCCAGAATTTAGCTGAACTAGAATATACCAAGTTCACAGAATTACAAATATAATTGAAAAAAATCTCAAATATCTACAAGTCTGTTCTACTGTCTTTCTAAATGCAGCGCAGGTATTTGATAAGGTATGGCACTTATTTTAAAACTTAGAAGATGTTACCCAAAACATAAGCAGATATATTATAATCGTAAAACGGCTGACCGCTGGCCGCCTGAAGGTTGGACAGGTTTTCGAACCAAGGATAAATGTTAGACCATACGCCACATCGTCGTAAAATGCATCTGCCGGCGCATTTTGCATTTAATTGTTTCTTATCATTAATACGTCCCTATAAAAAAAGAAGATAAAGAAGTATTAAAAGTAGAGATATACTACTATTTAAATAAAATATTTTTTGTAACAAGTAGAGTTGGTTTCGATCGGAAACCAAGACTTATGATTTGTCATTATAGGGCAATATAATCGTGTAGGTGTGCTCTGAACGACATCCTACGAAAAAGTGGACTTTGCACTTTGATGTATTTAAACCAAGGAACATTGTAAGACATCAGAAGTGCGAAGTTACACAAATAGTATTAAAACCAATGTCGCCGCAATACATTCGTCGTCGATAAATCCATATCGATAAATTTGGAGAATGAACATAAGATTTTTGCTTACTATAAAATTTTTAATCTTCTCATACATACTCAAATTATTATTAAACTTTATGTCATCTACTTTTATACTGCAACAAATAAAATACAACCTTATTTTTTTTTTATTAACAAATCTTATATAGACATTTATCAAAGTTATTGTAACTACTAAAGCTATTGTGACTGACCGATGTCAACACTGCAAATAAATGTATAGTATATTGTAGCTATTTCCATAGTTTAATGACATATGGTATCTTATTGTGAGGTAGCGCTGATGATGTCAATACAATATTTTTGTTACAAAAACGGGCAATTCGCGCCATTTATAAATTAGGATCTTGGATATCACTGAGAGATAGGTTTAGGTAAGTAAATATTTTAACTTTAGCGTCGCAGTACATATATGAAAATCTTTTATGAATATCGATAGTTTCAGCAAAAAAAGTGAATACTAGAAGTAAAAATAAGCTCTATATGACACACGTCTACACAAAATAAGTCACTCTTTTATGGGGCAATGTATACACTTTTACAAAAGAGTTCGCAATTATATTCAAAAGCTATCAATAAGTAAATTTAAACCTTTTATCAATCAACTACTTTCTAAAAAAGCATACTACAATATTTCAGACCAAGTAAATGATAAAAATCCTTGGGACTGAAGATGCTCAATTACAGAATGCATAGGTAAACCAAATTAAAATGGAAATAATATAAAATTGTACGGATTAACATTTTCATTTAAAATATTGATTGTTTTTGTAGTTTTTATGATTTCTTTAAAAGAGTAACTATCTTTTCTTGCCGGATTCTTCTCGGTAGAAATTAACAACATTGTGAACCGGAGAGTGGATGGGAACGACTCAAAAGTGTTTGTAAAATCCTAATTTGAATAAAAAAAATGACTTTTACATTACGATGACTATCCCTGTGGATATGTATTTATATTGTTTTTTGGTTTATGAGAAACGTTATTTGTAAGATTTATTTGCTAGGAGCAAGACAAAAGTTTCCTAGTAATTGTGTATCTATGACGTTCAAAAATGTAGTCAGGATCAGGACTTGGCCCATAACCCATAATGCTGAAGAGAAAGCCGATCTACTGGGCAGTCTCTTTGCCCCAAACTTGAATATGAACGACGAAGGCCCTGTACCACCTACTATACCGTGGTGCGTTAAGACCATGACGGAAATCTCCATAACCCAGCGAGAAGTCCAGCGGGCATTGCTCTCTCTAGACGTTCATAAGCGGAGTCAGCTAGACGGTATACCAGCAGTGGCGCCTCTTCAGGCTCTTGGTAAGAATTCACTAGGCAATTTCCGCCTTCATGGAAGACTGAGAATGTGCAAACGGTGTCTAAAAAGGGGGATGGAACAGATCCATAGAATTACAGGCCTATCGCTATTACCTACACAGCTTCTAAGATACCTAGAAAAACACGACCTTGTTAGCGACCGTCAATATGGCTCTCGCCACGGTCGCTCGACTGGTGACCTAGTGTATCTCACACCGATGGGAGTACCCGAGGGTTTGTAGAATAGGTGGCTAGCTTTTCGTCCGGCAGACGTATACGAACTGTAATTGACGGTAGTTGCTCTGATAGCATGGATGGCTGGTGTCCTGCAAGGCTCTGTGCTGTCTCCTACGCTGTTTCTGCTGCATATCAATCACATGTTGGACATCAACAACATATATTACATGCAGATGACAGTACTGGAGACGCTTATTACACTTTGCAAACATCCCTCGTTCCGTGTTCTGTCCCACTCTGTCCAAAGTCTCTGACTGGAGACGGAAAAACTTGGTCCGATTCAACCCTACAAAGACACAAGTATGCGCGTTTACCGCTTAAGAAAATTCCAGAACACTTCCCTCTCCTTATCCAAAAACATTGGGATCCTTAGTGTTGACATCTCCAGCAATGTTCAGCTCTGAAATCATTTGCAAGACAAGGTGAAGCTAGTGTTCAAAAAACTAGTTGTACTCAACAAAGCTAAGCCGTGCTTCACGTCCCATATGGAGGTCTACTACCATCTCTGGGCGGGTTCACCCGGATACCAGCTTAGCCCATTTGACTCAGTTCAACGACGGGCTGTGAGAATTGTTGACGATCCCAAACTCACTTGCCGTATCAAGGCCTTAAGTCTGAGGAGAGACTTTGCCTCCCTGTGTGTGTTCCACCGCTCGTACAATAGGATGTGTTCTGAGGAATTGTTCGACATGATGCCTACGGCTTCTTTCTACCATCGCAACGCTCGCCGTCAGCAGGTAATTCATGTTCACACTTTAGAACTGAACTAAATTTAAGATAATTATTGCAAAAAAAGTATGAAATTGGCAGTAGGTACGTAAATCAGTAATATAAAACATTATGTTCTAAATCGAACTAGACACTCTTAAAAATGTCGATAAAAGCAATAAAATACCGAAGAAAATCATTTCCAGACAGAGACGCATTGATCATACGACTCTGTTGCTCACGGCATTTATACATTGCTTTTTAGACACGGTCCTTGTTGCGACTCCCAGGAACATTGACAATAATGTATATTGCTTGTATTTTGATAGTTTAAGATATTGTTTATCAATAACACTTTTGATTTCAAGGTTATTTTTCTTATAATTATTTAAAAGCTTAAAATTATGTATTATTTTCATCGTTGAAAATATATTCCTCTTTTTGACATATGTAACACCTGGCTTCTTGCTGTGCAAGTTATTACTGCACAGGAAGGCATTTTCAAATATTTTTTGGCAAGTCCACACTGCGATGAAGTCCGCGAGTAACTTAATGACACATTCGCGAGTTTTAGAGTGAATTTTAGCGACTGCTCAAAACCATGGCGCACTCGTCGTGCTCACATCGCATTTCTACTAGATTGTCTTATAATGTTCTGTGATTTAAACGAAAATAGTTCAAAGGTTAGTTTGAATTTACCTTAATATAAATATATAGATAAAAAGTTATTAGGGAAAATAGGGTTGTCAGTTTAGGACACACTTACTTTCTCCGTCACTCCAATGAGAACAGATAGCGATAGGAATACAAAAGAAAGACTGACTGCAACTTTGCACGTCTGAAGACGCTAAGTCCTTATGATACATTTACTACAATAACGATAATTCAGATACACATTTATCCTCTACTCATCCCTACCTATACCATTGCAGTAGATAGAAAGGTTAAGGGTAAAATGCATGTACAGTATAGAAAGAACTATAGAAGCCTATAACTAAGCGAACACTTTACACAGAGTAAAGGTAAAGGTATCACCGGATAACTGTTATAAGCACCTACCAAGAGAGAGAGAGAGAGAAAGAGAGAGAGAGAAAGAGAGAGAGAGAGAGCTTCACAACGATAACTTTCAGCAAGCCCTGAAGCACAGGCATAGGAAAAATCGTAAAAGTTTACACCTCAACTTTTCGTATGACAGGACAAACGGATAGGTATGAAAAGTACCTACCAAAGAACATGTAGGTATTTTAGTACTACACAACATAATTTAGTACAATGTCTACAGCTCGCATATGTAAGTAGAAAACGCTGAGAGCTGAATTTTCTGTTTTTCCTTAATTGTGGCAAAACCACGGTCATTCGAGTATACCACTAACTATACACCATAAGTAGCGTTTTTGAAAGCTAAATCTAAAAAATAATAATTTAAAGCATCACTTTAACTTGTACCGTTTGGTTAGGAAAAGTTAAACCGTAAAAAGATGTTATTTCGTGTAGTCAAGCCGCGAATGGTGCGAGTGTAATAGCAATATCCAATAGAGACCTCAAGTGTACAACTAGTACCAAGTAAACAACTAGCTACGTAGTTATACATACACTCTTGGTATAAGTTTATATGAATGACTGTCCACTATTTTTAACTTAGTTTTTGTACGGGCTAGATTTGTTGGAAAAGATAAAACGATAAACGACCAAGCTGAGCAACATCAGGCTTGGTCCGTTATTGGATGGGTGACCGCTACGCGGCACACTTTTTGTTTTTTTTTTTTTGTGTTTGTAAATTACGTAAATGGTGTGGTAGGTATACGCAACCCTCGGTGCGCTAGTCTGAATCGCACTTTGACGGTTTTTTATTTAAAAATAGGTATGTATTAAGGGTATCTTTT
The DNA here is from genome assembly GCA_946406115.1 of Apoda limacodes. Taxonomy (NCBI): domain Eukaryota; kingdom Metazoa; phylum Arthropoda; class Insecta; order Lepidoptera; family Limacodidae; genus Apoda; species Apoda limacodes. The sequence goes on along the minus strand of OX291540.1, from coordinate 2,073,650 downwards.
TCCTATTAATTTTGTTTCTTTGTTTTTCGTAAGTTATTGCAGCTTGTGCCTATATATTGCGAAAAGGCCTTCTAAACGCGCCGATAAAATGAGACAGCGTCGTTTGACGTAAACTTGTGACTAAAGGTATGATCGTTTTTTTTAAAAAAAAGATAAAAATGCAATAAATATTTCGAACGAAAGTGGTGGAAGGAGTAGGAGGAAAAATATTATATGCTATAATATTTTTACTTGACTGAAAGAAATCCCAGAATGTCATGCTTAACGGCTTTGTTTGAATCACGTACGTTTGTCCAACGTTACTGAACAGCAAAGTTCTTATCGACTCGCTTAGTATGAGTGTTTATCAAACGAAACCAACCAGTTATTCTAATCAACTAGAAATTATACACAAGGTACGCAGGAACCTTTTCAAATCGTTAAATCGTCCAACGGACAGACATACAAATATACCAAATCTATAAATGAACTGTATATTTATAAGGTTCAGATTGGTTACGGAACTATAAAAATTTAATCGTCGAAAAATATTACATTGTTCACCGAAAGTTGAAAGTGAGCGATTAGTGTAATTGTATTTTCACTCGAGTGATATAATAACATAGTTGTTTACACTAAAAATGCGAGGATAATAAAATATAATTCATTAAAGTTTTAATTTACTAAACAAATAATAATAAACATAGATGGCGCTGTACCGAATAATTACAAGCTATGATTACGTTTTCAGTTTTTGTAAATAGTGAGTAATTTTTTTATACGATCACAGATGGCACTGTACCAAATAAAAAGAAGCTATCAAATTTTTCGTCAGCTCTAAACGCGCAAGAAAGTAATAATCTCTGCAAACACGTACCTTCAACCCAATTTTTTGACTATGCATAAAGGTCCTTGAAGAGCATGTGTAGTGTAAAGGTTTTTTTATCACATTTACTATAAACAGTGTCATTAAGGGCAGGCAAAGCGAGTGCTAAGAACTTAATTACCCCCAAATGCTTTATCTTTATAATTTTTTTTATTTTTCCCAAGACAAAGCGCGCGTTCATAAGACCCATGGGCGGTAATAACGCGCCTATTCTATCAAATATGCATAAAAGTTTTCTGTCTAAATATGAACTACGCGCACAATACAAACGAGTATAACATAAAGATCCTGATCGAATTTTAGTCGGACCAGTGATACGAGAAACGCTAGAGGTTTCTCGACACTCTGGCATACTGCCATGGTCATTTTCGTGCTTTTAAATTACGAAGGCTAAAATTAAAAATCCGAACTAACTCCTCTAGTCAGACTTCACTTTACATTAGAAAGTTAGACGAAGCTACTGATATCTTTTAATTATCGTAATTTGCAAATGCCGTGGCCATAGGCCATCAGTACTACTACTTCTTATACTACTACTACTAACTCGACCCAAGAGATCTCCATAAATACATATCTTAATAAATAACATAACAGATATCTTATTATTTATGTGGTGAAAGTGTTGTACGGTCATAATGTATGTAACTTAAATCAATCAAAATTAATTTCATATGTTAGTATAAGGAGACGTTGGGTCTCCAGATAGGTAGGGTAGTTCTATTGCTGCTACTACTTTGACGACCTCTTGGTGGATGACGGTTGCGTTTGCAGACAAAGCGGACATTGCCGTTCCGAGGCACTTGCACTGCGAGGCTTCTGAGAGTGGGCTGACTCCACTCCAGATACTCGGCCCAGCCTGCACTGCTCGCCAGTATCTCGGGGCGAGCTGCAACTGCCTACACCGAGCATCGCAGCAACCGCGCTCGAGCGTCTTGGCTCGGCGGATCGCCGGTGTTCCGCGCAACCTACCGTTATAATCTATGTATCTATCCGTAGGCTCTCTTGACTTAAATAGGAAGCTCGCCAGGGAGTCGCAATACGTTTCTTCCTACTTGTCACTGATGTCTGATGGCAGCCTTACCTAGCAGCCTTCTTGTGGAGGACATCGTGCACCATAGTATTTCTGCTCAAAGATATATAAAACGTTTGCAAAATTTTAATTTTAAATTACTTCATATTTAAGAGTCAGGAATCACCTTAAGTAATTAGGTTATACTATTCAATAAATACTTGTTGAGTAAGCGTGAATAAGTTTATTATAACCGAAAATATTATTGTCCTTGCGAATCCATGTTTCTTTTCGGAACCCTCTCTGCCGATGCAAAGTGACCTTAGGGTATCTCCTATACCTCTTAGTCTTTCACAAGAAATATCAAGTTTTAACTTCAGCCAAAATTTTTTGATTCATGTCTTCTCTTGATCTAGATAGCCATCTGGCGGTGGCGTTTTTTGTCTTCTTCTATTCCCGCCATTTTTCCCGCACGACGAACACGAAACAATTATACCTCTGCAAAAGACTAGACTCCTTCTACAAAAGTGTCAAGAAGGCTACAGGCGTACAAAAAGCAGTTTTTTACAGTAAATTTAATAAGTTATAGTTTTTGTATACACGATTTTATCGTATTAATAATTATTGCCGAGATATGAGCAAAAACTGAAAAAACGGTACCTTTCTTCCAAGATGGCGGCGCGAGCGCAACAGGTATCGATTTTTAGTTTGCACAACGGGAGGTCTAAATGAACATGTACACCGAATTTCAAAGCTCTGCCAATTTTTTTTTTTCATTTTCTAATTTTATTGGACTAAAGGCGAGCGTAGCAAGCGCGAAATATTCTATTCCCCTGTCTAGTCTAGTCTGTCTAGTTAAAATTAGTGTAGTTTTTATTGCGTTCACTTAGAAGCTTAATTTTTTTACAGCTACAAGGAACCCTAATACCTTAGTATTTGATATAAATTTTATCATGTTGCCTTCAAGCGTACCTGTAAACAATAGTGTCTTGACAGACAGATTTCTTCTGTGATATAACTACAAGTAAACAATTTTTGGCTTATAGCGTGTACTCTTATTGAAGAGCTTGTTTCTCGCCAAATTTTATAATTCCAGATCAACAATAAGTACCTTGTAGGTTTTAAATTTGCAATTGTTGAAATATGCAAATGGCCGTACGTTTTAGGTATATCGATTTTTGTTTAAGGCCGTATAGTTTTTTCAAACACTTTTGAATCTTAAAAGTTTGTGTTTCTTACAGCTAAGAGACTGTGACTTTTTGGAACTACCCTGTGGGTTAGTTTATTTGCAAATGTTTAAAAAAATCTGCATAAATGGCCGTATTTTTACAAACTTTAATTTAGTTTCACCTGTCCCGTTGTCTGTAATCAAATCCTGTAAGTTAAATTTGACCCACTTTCCGGTGTTCGGTTTAGTTGAAATTTTGCTTGTCAATGCAATATAATGATATGATAGAGCTGCTCTGATGATGCAGCTGGAAGGTGTAACGAAACGACACAACCCAATTAAGTTTGGGCTTGTTTGATTTTTCTTCACAAGTATTTGTTTGATTAGTCTTTAAGGATAACCAGAATCTGATATTTCTTGTTCATTTATACAGTTATATAGTGTTCAGTAGATGATACTGACCTCTCGGGGAGTGCCAGGGGTGATGCGCCACAGGTACACCATGTACCCAGGGATACAGAGCATGGAGGAGAGGGCCGTGAACCAGCCGAACGCGTGCGACCACCACGGATATTCGTAGTTCATATACTTTATGGGCGTCCACTGAATCAAGTTGAAAATGAAAACGCTCTGAAACCAAATAGTTTACATTAGAAGACAAAGAAGTTTTTAATGTTGATTTATATGTTTGCCTACAGGCTATGATTGCGGTGGTTTGCAATTAGGGTTTCTGCTCGAGAATTCCCGAAGCGAGAATTCTCTAAAACGGGAAAAAAAACTCAACGCCTCGTGAACTCGAGCAATCAATTTCGTGCGCTGACTAACTAAAAAAACACGCATACAACACGTGGCGAGTCGAGAGTATAGCATCGCTGTCACCCGGCTTCAGACAAGACAAAACCAGTCACACTCATATAACTAGAAATTTAATAAAAAACTAATTTTATTTATTTGAGTCTCCTGAGCAAAGAACGCCTACTTTTGAAAAAAAAAAAAAAGCTGTAATGAATGACTATTAAGCCAACATTGACGGAGAATGAGCGTGTTTTCTCGTTATCAGGATGCAATGTCAGCAAAATAAAAAACCGCATATCAGATGATGCTGTTAATGCTCTTGTATTTCTGAAAGTCTATCTTATAACGCTTTTGGCGTTTAGTAAAAATTTAATTTCTGTGTTGATTATTTTGCGGGTTACTGGTTTAGTTTTAGTAGGCACACAACGCTCAAATAAAAAAAAAAAAGAGTATTGAAAGTTAATGAACATAATAGTTTATTAATAAATATTAAAGGCATTATTAGTGTAAGTTGTTATGTAAAAGTAAAAGATCATTTATTCAACGTAACATACACAATACAACTTAGAAAACAGTTCTTCAAATAACATAAATCTATATCAAAACTTTGCAGGTACTTAAAAAGAGTAAAATAAGTACTGAGTCAAGTAGGAAATTAGTAACTAATAGAATGTGCTATGCAGTGTCGAAAAAGTCGTCAAAATGATTGTTTTGTTAAACCAGTTTTTTATAGTTAACTAAATATGTACTGGGTAATGATCTTTTTGTTTTAATTTTACTATTTTTCAAAGCTTTTATTTAACTTGCAATGTATGTAGATAGATATATAGATAGATAAATACTTTATTGAACACCAACATGTTTTCATTTACATAAAGAGAATAACATCAGACATAAGTATACTATTAGGCGGTCTTATCGCTTAAAAGCGATTCCTACCAGACAACCTTAGGGTAGAGGATAATAACAAAATTAATTAGAGGTCGGTGAACCAAAATAAGTATGTAATATTTACGACTAAAGAAATATCTTAAACTACACTTAAATATGTTTTTGAATAATATCTACATACAATATCAATACATATATACATAAAATAAATACATATAAGTCATATATAAATATCTATAATACAAATAAATGTATTTATAACATTAAAAAAAACATATATATAAATGTATGTTCGTGTGGAATCTTGTTACTCGATTTTGAAGCAGTTATCTTCAACCGATTGAGCTGAACTTTTGTATACACGTTTAGTTTGGATGACGTCATTCTAAATCTAATTAAAGGGTTGTTAAAAGTAACTCGAAAAATAATGTGACGGCATTCTAAATCCAATATGGCGGAACATCCAAGATGGTGGTATTTTTATACACTTCTGCAATATGGGTAAATAAAAGGGCCTGCAAAATAAAAGGGCCTGCCGAGAATAATTAGAAAATAACTAAAAAGTAAAAGTAAAGTTTTAGAGCATTTTAATAAAAGATTTTTTTACAGAAGGTTTATCTGCTTTTAATTTATTTTCTTATTTAATTAAATACTGTTGTACATTTGGACACTGGTAGGGATCTAAAAGTTATAAAAAAGTTAAGTTCTACCATACTCTTTACTTTTCATAAAAACAGCCGAGTATAGTTTGTTTAACTGATTTTTTGGTGTTAATTTGTTAATTTATAAATGCAATTTACCATTTGATTGAATTTATCTTATCTATCAGTCTTATTTGTAATAAAGCAGTAATTTGAAAATAACATGGAGTTTTATTAAAAGTTTCAAAATTTCTCGAAATACTCAAGAAACTCGAGAAATCCTGTTCGAGACTCGTGCCTCGAGAAATAAAAAAGGCAGAAACCCTATTTGCAATCTATATTCAAAATCAATGCAAATGAAATAATATAAAAGAAGCCTCAATACATTTATTATAAAGGTTCAAACACATTTTAATCAGTAATTTAAAACACAAGACAATACACAAAACAAAATTACACTGGGTACCGATACATAAAAAATATTATGAATTAAACCTTTTAAAATTTTTACAAAAAAACTAATAAGCGCAAAATAAAAACTGAACTTCATTGGTCCTAAGCGAATGTTTGATTAATTTTGAGTTTACCATCGAATCAAAGTCGAATTACCTATTTAAATCATGTAATTTAACGATCTTCGTTGATTGTTCAGCGCTGACTCGATAATAGTTAATTTGGAGTTTACTTAAGTTAGTTCTTTAACTTCTAAGGTCTTTACGGTCTTTAAGGTCTTTACCTTAGTTATTAACACTAAAACATTCTGTTAATATTTTTTTAATATTTTTTAAGGCTTGATGGGTAAACTTGCAAAAAATGTTGCTCGAATTAGAAAACTATATTGAGAAGAATGTTTGAAAATAACTAGGTCCTAAATTTTCAGATGGATGAAATGAGTTTCAACACAAGGTACTGCTAATAACTATTGAGGGTTCCCTATAGACACAGAGAACTGGACAACGTATTTCCTTGCCAGTTCTGAAAAAAAATGGTCGCAAAAGTGTGATAGAGACGAAGAGAACGTGTGGAGCCTTTTCTATGAGAAAAGATACCATAGATTAACTTTGTCTCCTTCTAAAGTGTGGCCAATTTCGTGAGCCAATTGCACAGTCCACAGGGCAGATTACAGAACTCGAAGTATATGGAGTTCCCCTCAAACAACTTGCATCTCATTTATTAGTAAGTTGTAGTATCACCAGAAGTACATAAGTGTGCGAAATTTCAACAGTGTTTTAAAAAAAAACATGTTAATCAATGCCCACCCATATCCGTAAGGAATAAAAATAAAAAAATATATAAAACGAATATATTTTAATGTATAAGGACGTCCGATTTCGAATCGGATCGATTCCACTTTAACTAGAGTAAACTCAAATGTGTGTAATTTGTCGTCCTTTCTGTAACTTTGTTCTCCCTGACTCACATGAGCCCTTATCCTTTGAGCTGGAAGCGCACACCGGTGACAGAGGTTTTGGGTTATTACCCACCTCAGTTTAATAGGGCGAGACCCCTTGAGGCTCCTTATAGGCCCCGACTTCAGCGCTCATAAAGGGAGCAGTTACCTAAATGGGATCTACTGCCGCTTCAATTAAGTTCATGGACCCGATACCCAAAAAGGGCGATAGATCAGATTTATCGAATTACAAGCCTATCGCTGTTATCCCTCTTTCCTCTTCAAGATGATGGAGCGTATGATCAACACACAGCTTCTAAGATACCTAGAAAAACACGACCTGGTCAGTGACAGTCAATATGGCTTTCGTCACGGTCGCGCCGTATTTTACTTGGTCTGGCGTGAGCCAGGGCAGTGACCTTGACCTTTGCAGTTCTTAATAATGATTAATGACCTAACAAAAGTAGTCAGAAGTGCCTGTTATTCACGGACGACTTGAAGGTGTACATGGACATTAAAAGCGCGAGTGAATGTGAACGGTTACAAAGGAACATCTATAGACAAGGAAAATGGTGTCAAAAAACCGTCTTCAATTTAATATCGCAAAGTGCGCATTGATTACGTTTACACGCAAATATAACCCGATTATGGGTCACTATTACATTGCTGGATTGCCAATAGTTAGTGTTTCTTTTTTGTCTTAGTGATCGGTAAAGCTAAACAAACCCATATTAAAAACTGCAAGGCGATTACTCACCTCAAGTTGTTACTGTTGTTGTACATATATGGACCATGTCTCTCTGTCCCAATGTCCTATAAGGAGACCTAAGGGAGCCCTAAATTATAAGTAAGGACAGGATCTAAAACAAGTATGGGTAGTATAATACAAAAAGAACAATAAACTACCCTTCTGTTGTATTGTGGTTCCGAAAGTGTCCGTTCCCTAGCACAGACAGTCTCAAAAACACTTTAATTTGTAAGCACGCCATTGTAATTAAATACTTGGAAATTGCTTTTAACAACATTTATTTCTTTAGGTTATTTTGCAGACTACGAGTATAGTCACAAACACCTGCCGTTCCTTAGGTGCGTTCCAGTTAAAAAAGCGGGCCGAAACAATGCCCCACCCCAAGCAGATCGGGTTTGACAAAGACACTGTATATATACCCTAAGGTATCGGCAATCGCGTCAGAGTGGCAACAGCTCTCGTAAGAATAAAAGTCAAAGGCAAATTTAATTCGATCGTCAAAGTTATGAATTGTGGAGTCGCCTACATAACTTCAGCATCGCGAGCCGGGGAGTTTTCGAAAGATGCGACCACGCCTCCAAAGAAGAGGTGACATATTCCTCTCCTTGACCGGCACAAGATAACCTTTCTAAGAAAAGATAACTTTCGAGGGTTTAGTCTTATCCAACTAACGCACTCGCTGCTGCAAGACATGAGGATACTCGAGAGGAAACCTTTTACAAAAGCTCTGAGACATCTGTTGCAGCAGCAGTAAGGGATATTCGGGTAAGGTTGTCAAGGGCCCATCCACTAAAAAAGCCGCAATTTGATAAAAGGCGATAGAAAGCTCCGCGATTGAAGATCGAAGCGGAGTATTTGCTCCGAAGATGAGTATTTGCTACCTTCATCACCGCTTCGAAAATTCCGTCTCAAGAAGGATATGCTGGAGGGTTGAAAATCCACTTAATTCCCTTGCGGGAAAGGTGATGTCCTATGCCCTGCTGATTTGCAATAAGGAACTAGTAGACTTCTCGCAGATACCGATCAGCACCCTTATAGTTGGTGCCGCAATCCGGACGGATGATATTTGGCAATCCACGGCGGCTAACGAAGCGGGAAATACAGGCAATGTAAGCCGGTGAACAGGATTCGTAACAAGACATACAAATACACACAAGTATGCCTTGACCACCTTGGCGTTGCGCAAGGTAGAAGTCTTAATGTTAAGGGGACCTGCAAAATCAGTCAGCGTCAGAAAAGACGCGAGCGCGAGCGGGTTTGCTCGATCGGGAGGCAAATCGCCCATTTGTTGTCAAAGTTGCCTTGAGCCTAAAACCGGGTATACACTTGAATAGCACACTCCTATTGACCGTTCTAGCCGAGATAATATAAAACTCTTGTTATAGCCAATCACTCCGACCAATTTTTCAACAGAGCTTAACCTAGTCAACAACAAATCTGAACAAAGTGGAGGTTCAATCTTTGCCACCAGGACGTGTAAACCCCGAAGTGAGTCCACCAACTCTGGACGAGAAAAAGTCCACCCTAACTCTAGTCCAAAAAGCCATTCAGGTCCCCACCAAAGTGGATGATCGACCAAAACAGAAACCATACAGTAACAGGAAACAATGTCGGCTGCATTCAATTCCCCTGGGACGTGATTTTACTCAATAGGAGCGGAAGATTCGAAAATCTTGGAAACCCTATTTGCCACGAATAATGGCAAGTAACGAATGGACAGAAGCTTTAGGTCAAGCGAGCTCAATCTGGCTATCAAGTGTAGACGTGGGAAATGGGTACACATTGGCCCAAGGTCGAGGCTACGTGATTGAGCTATTGGCTCTTGGCCATCTTTGAAATCGTAAGACGGGTGCGAATGGAGGTGACCATTGAGAAAGACCGAACCATCGGGCTGGTCGGCACAAAGATAAACCACTATTTTTTGGAAAAAGGGGGATTTAAAGCACTCACCTCACCCCCTCATCATATTAGCCGTCAACTAATATCACTCTGACTCCTGTTTATACCACTTTATGTGCGACATCCTACTCTTTGCTGCTATAGACCACTCGTTGCATATCGACCGCTTGCGTACGACTTATGCCTATAGAGAGATTCTAAAAATATGAAAAACTATTTGCAAACGATATCCGCTATTTTTTTCCTACATATCTAGTTCAAACTAGTCGATCTATCAACTAAAAGAGTTACATTGATTAAAAAGCCATGAGTAAATCAATTAAACGTATCTCGAATTCGAGATTATATTTATCTGCACGAAAATCAGGCCCCTGTAATGAGCGCCAATCACGCCTGAAGTCGATGTCAGCGAACGGACATATGTACACGTGGGGGCACACGTCGTTGCGTGCAGACGCTTCTGATCGGCGGCACTGATATTTATAAAACTTTTATTTCTCCCTTTTAATTAATTAAATAATAATCAAAAAGGAATATATATTTAAAGTCAGTTTAATTTTTTTAAATTACTTTTTCAATTCTTTATTTTCTTAAAATTTAAACCAATTAGATAAGTAGGAAATTAATATTTTTTTCATTTAATACCTTTACTCAATAATTTCTTGCGTGTATTTTAAGATGAAATAAAAGTATATACATGAAGTGTTGCCCTCTAACGATTACACGATTACTTATTGAATTACTAAGCTACTTTTTGAAAGTTTCATCGAGATTGTTTAACTAGAGCCTAACTGCATGCATTGAAGCAACATGCATCATAACATGGTTTAGAATTACGCCGCTAAGCCAACGACACGTTTTTCTCGTGAATCGCACACATTAACCTTTCTATCTCAAAAACTACTAAACCGATTTTGATGAAACTGGCACTGTTCCCTAAGTTGAACTATAAGTAGTCCAATTAAAAAAGAATTTTGGAAATCTGTCTTAAATTTTTTTATGTATGCGCGGACATACATACATACTTTAATACATACATACACTTTGACATACATGTTTAGAAGCTGGTATAGACTAAATGACATACACAAAAACTGTGCAATTTTGACAAAATTACGTACATACAATATTATGTATTGTACCGCATACTACGACGACCAAGTTTATTCGAAAACAAAGTTTATTCCAAAAAAAAATAGTTGCCATATTTACTTGATAAGTTATTAAGAAAAAAAAGTTAAATCTTTTTTTAGCTATTAAATAAATTACAGTTTTGTAGTCAGCTTTTTTAAATTACTTCTTTTTATCATCAGTTCATATATATCGTTTATTGTTTGTACAACGTTAGAATTACAAAAGACATCACACCAATAAAAAAGAAAAATGTACATAGGTAAGAAATTAATGTTTTTCAAACTAGTTTTAAAAGTAGGAAGACTTGGGCTAGCATTATTTTATGAGGGAGAGCCTTCCATCGTTTGATAGCACAAACAGTGAAAGAATTACCAGAAGTTTTTGTGTTATGTTGCGGTATTTTCAGTAAAAGTGTCGTCGAGGGGCGAATTGATCTATCCCCTTGGAATATATGTTCAAAACGTTGTTTGCACAAAGTGTGCAAATTCCGGCGAAAATGACTTGGGAGCCAATTCAACTCATGTCTGAATTTAGATATATGGTCAAACTTGCGCAACCCGTAAACAAAACGAATGCACAAGTTTTGAAGTTGATCTTGTTTATTTATTAGCTCCTCAGTGGCGTCGGGATAGCAAACGTCCGCATTGTCTAGAAGAGGAAGAAGAAGAGTCTGCGCTAGTGCAATTTTGGTTTTTAGAGGAAGAAATTTACGTAGTTGCTTAATGAGTGCAGCGTGCTATACCTACAACTTTCTACTTATTTCGTTGCCATTTACTGTCAAGGAAAGGTTGTTCCCGATGTAAGGCCAAGTTTTTTAACATGTTTAGAAAATTCCATCAAAAGTTGCCTTAGGCACTAATGTACTTTTCATACAGTTTCGTAAATGTCTATAATACACTGTGTTTTAGCTGGACCACAAGACCAAATGGTATTGCCCAATTTGAAATGTTTACCAGGTCCTGGTTGATATTCCAGCGTAACATATTGATGGTGAAAGTTATAATAAACTTGGAGATCGTCTGCATAAAGATGGTAGCGAGCTAAAATTACTTTAGTAACTTAGTTAATGAAAACTGAAAATAAGAGAGATGATAAAACGCCACCCTGATGTACTCCTGTTGTAAGTGTACACCAATCTAACGTTGTTTCGCCAAGTCGTGTACACTGCAGTCGTCCCCTGAGGTATGAACCGAACCATTCTATTACTAGTGGAGATACGTTAAAGGACTGAAGGATGCCCAAAAGTATATCAAAATCTACAGAATTGAAGGTACTGCTGAAGTCTAACAGTGTCAATAGTGTAAGATTTTGATTATCCATCGCTGTACAAATATCATCAGTTATATTAGCTAATGCTGTGGTAGTGCTATAAGCAGTACGAAAACCAGATTGATATTGACTCAATAGTTCATATTTGATAAGAAATATTGAGAATTGATTGTATAATAGAGAAATAAAGGATAGGTAGAATAGAGATAGGGCGAAAGTGAATAACAGGAATTTTAGGCAGAGGGATCACAAAGGATTTTTTTCCACTCTGCAGGGAATAAACAAGTAGTTTAATATATGTGTGTAATTTAAGATCATCTAAGATCAAATTTAACATCTCAAAACAAATTTCATCGTTTCCTACTGCTTTAGAGGATATGAATAGGAAAGATTTTATAACGTCACACGTAGTAACAGTGCTGAAGTTGAAACAATTTATGGGTCTTGGGATAACTTTTAAGGCATTGAGAGTGGGGTTTTTTTTTTTTTATTTTTATACCACTAAGGTGGCAAACAAGCTTACGGCCCGCCTGATGGTAAGCGGTCACCGTAGCCTATGGACGCTTGCAACACCAGGGGTATCACTTGCGCGTTGCCGACCCTTCAGAAATCTAATAACTTCTTTCTTGAAGAACTCCATACTGTAGTCCTTGCAGAATACCTTGGCAGGGAGCTCATTCCACAACTTAAGCGTTCGCGGGAGGAAGTTTCTCTGAAACCGCACTGTACGCGACCATTTAGGTTCTAAAGTGTGAGAATGGATTCCCTGCCGATGGCGAGCGGTGCGATGGTAGAAAGTAGCCGTGGGCGTCATTTCGAACAATTCCTCAGAACACAACCCATTGTACAAGCGGTAGAACACACACAGTGAGGCAAAGTCTCTCCTCAGACTTAAGGGCTCGATACCGCAAGTGAGTTTGGAATCGTCGACAATTCTCACAGCCCGTCGTTGAACCGAGTCAAAAGGGCCAAGCTGGTATCCGGGTGCACCTGCCCAGAGATGGCAGCAGTACTCCATATGGGGCCGAACTTGCGACTTGTAAAGTAACAACCTTTGCCCCGACGTGAAGCACTGCTTCGCTCTGTTGAGTACACCAAGTTTTTTGGACGCCAGCTTCACCTTATCTGATAAATGATCTCGGAACTGAACATCGCTGGAGATGTCGACACCAAGGATCCCAATGCTCTTGGAGATGGAGAGGGGAGTGTTCTGGAATTGTGGGACTACAGTGAATGGAGTTTTCTTAGCGGTGAACGCGCACACTTGTGTCTTTGTAGGGTTGAATCGGACCAAGTTTACCCGTCCCCAGTCAGAGACCTGGGACAGTGTGGTCTCGATTTGAGACACAAGTTCTCCGCGGTTTTCCTCCACAACGGAACGAGGGATGTTTGCACGACCCGTGTAAAAAGCGTCTCCAGTACTGTCATCTGCATAGCAATGTATGTTGTTCATGTCCAACATGTCATTGATATGCAGTAGAAACAGCGTAGGAGACAGCACAGAGCCTTGCGGGACACCAGCATTAATGTCCATGCTATCAGAGCAACTACCGTCAACTACGGCTCGTATGCGTCTGCCGGACAAAAAGCTAGCCACCCATTTGCACAAACCCTCGGGCACTCCGTAAGATGGCAACTTCGATAGAAGACCGCGGTGCCAGACCCGATCGAACGCCTTCGCTATGTCCAGGCTACATGCCAATGCCTCCCCCTGACTCTCAATGGCTAGTGCCCATCGGTGTGTGAGATACACTAGAAGGTCACCAGTCGAGCGACCGTGGCGAAAGCCATATTGACGGTCACTGACCAGATCGTGTACTTCTAGGTATCTTAGAAGCTGTGTGTTGATCACACGCTCCATCACCTTAGAGAGGAGAGAGGTAATAGCGATAGGCCTGTAATTCGATGGATCTGATCTATCGCCCTTTTTGGGCACCGGGTGCACATTCGCAGTCTTCCATGAAGACGGAAATTGCCTAGTGTGGTAGGAAAGCGCGAAGAGGCGCGTGAGTACAGGACATAACTCAGGAGCACACTGCTTAAGCACCACTGCTGGTATACCGTCTGGCCCACTCGACTTATGAACGTCTAGAGAAAGTAACGCCCGCCTGACCTCCCGCTGCGTTATGGAGATTTCCGGCATGGTCTTACCGCACCACGGTATAGTAGGTGGTACAGCGCCTTCATCGTTCATATTCGAGTTCGAGGCAAAGAGACTGCCCAGTAGATCGGCTTTCTCTTCAGCACTATGGGCCAAGTCACCGTCGGTCTTTCGCAGTGGTGGTAACGACGACTGGCAGAAGTTCCCTTCGGCAGCTTTGGCAAGCGACCAGAAAGCACGACTCCCAGAAGGATAGCTCGCAAGTCGCCCACCTATTTTGCCGATGAATTGGAATTTTGCTCTGGCAGTTGTTTTCTTACTGAACCTCGAGGCAGCATTTAATTAGCGTTTTAACTCAGAAATATTCGGATCCTTATTATAACGAGCCGTGGTCCAAGCCTCATATGCATTTTGCTTAAGAATTTTAGCTTTTCTGCAAGACCTATTAAACCACGGTCGTTTTTTGACGCCGGCAGCTACTCGCGGGTTAGGAATATAGCATTCCATACCAGCAAGGATTGTCTCAGTGACTGCGGCTGCGCAGACGTCAGGATCTTCTGAGTTAAAGCAGATCTGCCTCCACGGGTACGATGCGTAAAATTCTCGCAATCCATCCCAGTCTGCCGACTTATAGTGCCACACACGACGCCAATTAGCTGGCCCAGAAGGATCAGGTTGTGTGCATGACACTTGAGTCCGAACAAGACAGTGGTCCGAGGAGCCAAGAGGCGCATCCACTGAGACGGAGTATCCGTCCGGACGAGTAGTCAGCAGAAGGTCCAGTAAGGAGCTCGTATGTTCCTCTATATCTGGTATTCTCGTTGGAGAAAGTACCAGCTGAGAGAATCCATAGGTCAGAGCAAATTCATGAGCAGATATCCCAGCATAGTTATTGGTTCGAGAACTGAGCCACTCACGATGGTGGGCGTTAAAGTCTCCCAAAATAACTAGTTCTGCTGTGGGATATTGCTCTAGAACTTTGTCAGTCGTCAAACTCAGGTGCGTGAAGAGTCGAGTTACGTCCGTGTCACCGCTATGAGACCTGTATAGGCACGCATAGATACGAGTGTGGCCGCCGTAATCTACGCGCACCCACAATATCGACAGGTCCCTGTCTTCAAGGCTATGAAGGCGGCAACAGCAGATATCCTCCCGGACGAACATACATACACCGGCACGACTCACAAAATTGTGCTCAAGTTTGTAACCGGGATAATGAAGGTATGATGTATCGGTCGGGCAGGATATCTGCGTCTCCGTTAGAAAAAGAATGGTCGGCTGCGCAGTCTCCAGATGGAGGTGGACTGCGTTAAGATTTGCGTGAATACCCCTAATGTTGCAAAAGACCACATTAAATGTGGATGGAGCGGCCGCTGAATAAACTCTTTTTCTTTTATTTCTTGCCATATTTTTTTTTTTTTTTGAAAGTGTTATTTAGATTAAAGATGAGGATTCACTGCACTGACAGCTTAGAGGACAAAAGGTGCGGTACTAGAACTGCCCAAGCTCGCCACAGATGATACGGTTGCTGGCACGGCGGGCGGAAGGGCCCCTGATCCCCCTCTGTTGTAGTAGCCGGGTCCACTCCGGTCTCCTTCTCCGGCACGACTACCACTTCAGATACTTTACACAGGCTGGCGAATCAGCCTCCTAGGGCGGAGATTAAGTGATCCCTGGGTTCGGGATCCCGTTCAACCTGCGGGCGGCCAGCGGTCAGCCGTTTCATCAGGTCTCCCTGACCGCCGAACCAGCACGCCGCGTCTACGCCATCGATATGAAAACGCCGAGCATGACAGCAACAAGAACCGCCGGTCCTCCGCTGTCCGCGCAGCGAATCCTCAAAGAGCTCTGGCAACCTTACTCACCGCCAGGAACACAACACTACTCAATGTTAGTGTTATTATGGCCGCGGTTTTCTGTAAGGTGGAGGTACTTCCCCAGTTCGGGCCGCTCATTCGAGCAAGTACTCGCTATGCCCTGCTTTAGTTGTTCGGGTGGCTTATTCGAGCGAGTACTTGCAGTGCCCTACCTCTCTTAAAATGTGGATGTTTTAGTTTGAGAGTCAAGCGTCGTAGGAGATAAACTAAAATGATTATTAATTGAGTTAATGTCTACATTATTGTAGGATGTATCATTTTCGGAGTTGCCAATCCCAATTTTTTTTTTATATTTCTCAAGAGGATTGTGAATGTGGCGTTTTTTACATCTCAGTTTTTTATATTAAGAAAAGTTTACATCTGATGGGTACTTTTTTAATTTCATTCTAGCTTTGTCACGTAACTGCATTGCTTTACGAATTTTTTGTGTAAGCCAAGGGGCAGATAAGTGTTTTAGTTTAATTCGTTTTATACGAGCATGATTATCGTATAGTTCATTCAAAGTGTTATTGAATATATAGATCTTTTCCTCAACATGGTTGCTACTGGTTACTATATATATGTATAAACAATAAAGCAATAATACCTAACCTAACCTAAACTTAGCTCCATCATTTTTTAAACATATTTGCTCTAAAAATGTATTTACGAAGCTTGTATCGATTGTTCGAAAGTTTAAAATAACGCACCATACAACGGAACGTGCATCAAAATAGATACTCTAACATAAGTAACTATTTTATGGCGCTGTGCGTATCCTTTACGGTTTTTTTTAATTTAGATCGAACCTCGTTGGAAGCGCTTTTGATCTATTCGTTTTACTGACTAAAAGAAAAAAAGAGACCAAATATATATATTTTATTATATTTTCATATTAGAAAAAGATTGTTGCGACTTTCCGAATGATATCTTTATACAAAATAATGAGTTCAAGCGAGGAATCCAATATTAATATGAAATCTCCTCCACCTGAAACCTAAAATGGGGCGCAAATTGCAGAAAATGGACTTTTGCCGCCAATCTCGCAAGAGCGATATTTAATGGCTCACAATAATCTTATATCATGGAAAACTCGAAGAAATACTCAATCATTCTCTGAAAATGTTGTAATTGAATTTTTTAGAATAACGTGTAAAGTATAATCCGTCCTCATTATAGTCGATATATTCGATGTAAAAAAACACTCTTAAAACTAACAATGACATATTTTTATCAAAGTACATGCATAAAGTTACACTTATTTTTGAAACGACAGTCAGATGTTTATACAAGCAAAAAATCTGAAGTATTCACTGCAGCTAACGTAGAAATCACAAACTCACTTGCCGTATCGAACTCTTAAGTCTGAGGAGAGAATTGCCTTCCTGTGTGTGTTCTACCGCTGTACAATGGGATGTGTTCTGAGGAATTGTGCGAAATGATGCCAACGGCAACTTTCTACCATCGCAACGATCGCCATCGGCAGGGAATTCATTCTCATACTTTAGAACCGAAATGGTCGCGTACAGTGCGGTTTCAGAGAAACTTTCTCCCGCGAACGCTTGGGTTGTGGAATGAGCTCCCTGCCAAGTTTTATCTCTAAGGACTACAGTATGGGGTTCTTCAAGAAAGAAGTTATTGGATTTTTGAAGCGATTGATGCCCCTGGTGTTGCAAGCGTCCATAGTCCACGGTGACCGCTTACCATCAGGCGGATCTCGTGCTTGTTTGCCACCTTAGTGGTATTAAAAAAAAAAAAAAGGAAAATTTTCTAAATGAAAAATTTCTAGATGAAAAATATTTATAAATTTAGGTACGTTTTTGTAATCTTTGTTATTTTAAGGTTTAAAGGAAACAAAGATTAGATTCCTATAAATTGTTCTGTTCTCTCGCAAATGTGTTGAAAAATGTTATATGACATTCGTGCGGGGAATTGGTGTTTACAAACTCGTCTACTCGTTTGTAGTTACCAACTTACCGCACTAATATCATAAATAACTATTGCGTGATTGCCGGATATAGGCACTGCACCCCAAAGATGACTTATACATCTTGCACCCTAATAGGCCGCCGTTTTCGCTTTAACGCAGGGCAACCATCACTGATTATGATAGGCACCTTTTCACTGTCACCGTCCGTAGCCGTAGATAGAAGTAGTAGAAGAGAAATAATAGTTTAAGACATAATTAGATTAAGGAAATTATTAAATAACTTTTAAAAGTCTATGTGGAGTGCTGAAAGTTAAAGTTGACAGATGGATGACGTTACAATCAGATGAATACAAGGGTTCCGTTTTATCCATTTGGTAACGGATTTCTAAAAAAGACTACTAAATAAGATTCAAAATTCTGCGAGTGAAACCGCGAGGCGCAACTAGTTATTATACACTAGCTTTCTTAAGAATAACTGATTGTAATAGCGATTTAAAACCACAGCATATTTATAACTTAGGTACCTATGACTAAGGTTTTATACAAAGTCAGCACAAAACATGCAAAATAAGATATAAATAATTAGAACACTTACAATGCATATAGCAGGAGTAAATCCAACCCAGCAGAATTTCCACCAGATAGTAGGGTAGTAGCCGATCATCTCCTTGATACCGTCATAGAAACGATCCACACCAAACGCCCACGAGATCGATACACATTCAAAAAATATCAAAAACAGCAGGCAAAATCCAGAAACCGCATACGAATCCAGGATTTGGAAGACATACATACCACCCTATAAGAAAAAAAACGTTTAAAATTTTCAGCTAATAATTAAAAAAAAACTAAAACCCTGGTGGTATTTGAACCCACCACCTAGGTAATAGTTTCTATCGTTTTATCTCAAAAGTTTCTATAAACAATTTGACTCAATTAGTGTATAAGTCGACATAGTTCCAACAAAACTATATAAATTTATAAATAAATGTATGAAATAACTTGAATGCCTCATGGCATGTCAACGGTGACCGCTTACCATCAGGCGGACCGTGTGCTTGTTTGCCACCTTAGGGGTATAAAAAAAAAAAAAAAAACTCACCTCAGATATACAAGATAAACCGACCAAGTAAGAGATAACGCAGGTTAAAGCAATGAACAATTCTTTTCTTCTTCTAAGGAGTTTGGGCCACTCATCGATGACAGCAGTTATGAAGCCCTCCATGGTGCAGAACTGGCTATCGAGCCCTATCAGCAGCAGCATGAAGAAAAACAGGCAAGACCAGAGCGATGCTCCAGGAAGTTGCAGCACGGCTGAAGGGTACGCCAGGAAAGCGAGACCAGGACCTGAATACATATGTTAAACGTGCACGCATTTACTAAAACAATCACAAAAATCTAAACTAATAATATTTTCAATAGGAACATATTATCTCTTTAGACATAAAATGCTTTGTCCTGAATGACTGACTGACGGAGCAACGCTCAGCCTAAACCGCTGATCGTAGAGAAACTTGGAGGGTGTGTTCTTTGTATGACGGAGGCACCCGATAAATAAGATATTTTATATATATTAGGTCCTTATATATGGATTTGATGTTTGGCATGAAAAAGCAACATCAATTATTTAGTAATACATTTATATATATATATATATATATAGATATATAAATAAAATGAAATAAAATTAATAAAATAGCCTTTATTTCTACTACTTGATAAATAAGAAAACAGATTATAGTATTGTAAAGTTATATTTTTAAGCAGTAGTCGCCTCTCTGGCGTAGGCGTCTCCTAAATCTCTCCATTGTTCACGGTCGCGTGCCTTTTGTACCCATGTGTGGCCACACTTTTCCGTGAAAATGTCTCTCCATCTTTTCTTTTGTCGCCCTTTCCTCCTCTTACAGTCTCGCGGCGTCCATACGGTAGCTTTATTAGTCCATCTGTTGTTTTCTAGTCTGCACACATGTCCTGCCCAGTTCCATTTAAGAATTTTTATTCTATTTTTGACATCAGTTAATTTTGTTTTATCCCTAATTATGTTGTTTCTAATTTTATCCGAGTGCTTGATACCCAGCATACTCCTCTCCATTTTTCTTTGGCATATAGCAATCTTTTCTTCGTCTTCTTTCTTCAGTGACCAGGTCTGACAGCCATAAGTTAGACATGGTAGTATAGTAAAGTCATATACTTTCTTTTTAATATTAATTGGTACGTTTTTATTTTTCATAATTTCCTTTAAGGACCAGAATTTCCTCCAGGATAGTGCAATTCTTCTTTGGATCTCTTTTGTAGTACAGTCCTTAAATGACACTAATTGGCCTAAATATACGTAGTCATCGACGTACTTGATATTTTCGCCGTTCACAGTGACGTCTTGTGGTTCTCCATTCGTAATGATCTTTGTTTTTTCAGCATTTGGACTCAGACCTACTTGTTTGCTTTTGCTGTTAATTCTCTGATCATTATTTCAAGGTCTTTGGCGATTTCGGCAAACAAAACGATGTCCTTTGAAGCGCAGGTGGCTCAGGCATCATATAGATATATACACATACCTATTTCAAGTGCGAGTCTGACAGAGTCAAATGCGGGTAGGACTTGCACAATAAGTGTAAACCGATTGTAATGAAATTTGGGTAAGTTATTATGCACACGCCGGGGAAGGTTTCTGAATTACTACAACCCTTTCACAATAGGTTGGTGCGGCAGTTGTTTAAAAAAAAGAAAAAACTTTCGCCGGATCAGCTAGTCATCACACAAAATAAATTTTAAATAGATCGCCAGGTGCAATTCAATGATCGATATTGATGATGGAAATATAATGGACGCTAAAATCCATTCGGGTTACGATGGTCATGTTAATATTTATCGTAATAACCTTGTTAGTACAGACTATATAAACCACTATTTAGTTGTAAAAAATAAATAAAATGTGCGTGTTCTGAGAGTCGTGCTTACGCGCGGTAGTACGGATTTAAGCAGCCATTTAGTTATTTGTGTATTGTAAGAGTCATGCTGACCTGAGGTAGTACGGATTTAAGCGGCCATTTAGTTATTTGTGTATTGTGACAGTCATGCTGACCTGAGGTAGTACGGATTTAAGCAGCTATTTCGTTATTTGTGTATTGTGAGAGTCATGCTGACCTGAAGTAGTACGGATTTAAGCAGCCATTTAGTTATTTGTGTATTGTGAGAGTCGTGCTTACCCGAGGCGGCAACCTCAGCCACGGGGCGCTGCTGCTCGTGCGCCATGAACCCCACCACAGAGAATATGACGAACCCCGCGAACATCGACGTGCTTGAGTTGACTGAGCACACGATTAGGGCATCCCTGGTTACAGATTTGGTACGGAAAACAGATTACAACCAGATAGTTATTCAACAAAGAAAAAAATAGAAACAATTTCACACAACACGTACATATACGTTGACTAACAATGAGGCTCTGCCTTTACCACTGACCTTTGTGGTTATACATATAAGGCAGAGGTTAGTCTTTTACTGTTAAGGTAAAACATAAAAAATTCTTAATTAAGTGTTAAAGAACAAAAAAACAATAAAATATAAATAAATTTAGTCAGAGATTAGTGGAAAATAATATTTTCATTCTAATTAATATAGTTTCAGTTTTTTTCAATATTATAAAAATAGTAAGAAATAAAGTTTTTATTCATTAATTATATAATTTTTTAAAATTAAACATCTCACTTGTAAACATTGTTAGTAAATTTGTTGTAACTGCCCAGCGCTACAAGCGTTCCCAAGCCAAGACCGTAGGAGAAGAAGATTTGTGTGACAGCGTCGATCCATACTTGAGACTCCAACAGTTTTGATAGATTAGGTTTCACGTAGAACTTGATACCTTCAAATGCTCCGGGTAGCGTTACTCCTGAAGACAACAATTTTCCGCAACTGATATCAATTGGTACTATTCCCTAACGTTGCAACAAAGCGGTGGAGATTTTATATCCGTATAGAGTTCACACGAGAATGTTTTTCATTTTGGTTTAATGAAATTATTCTGTCACGTAGTAACGGAGAAACATGATAACTTGCTTCACGGCAAATACACTTTTAACTTGTTAAAAAGATCCACAGCAATATGTGCGGTGCAACGGGGCCACTTAAATTTGGCACGAGTGTAGCTGGAGAGGTAAAAAATACTTTTATTCCGATTCTTTAAGATAATCCACGGTGATGACTGAATTACGTCGTTAATATACGAGAGCAAAGAAGTAACGGATCAACGTATTTTTTAGACAGAGATAGTTTATAGGCCCGGGAATATATGTAGTTAAATCCGGGTGAGGCCGACCACCTGTGCAAAATGTAACATGCAACGCTGACACTGACCTGAAATGTGGCTAAGTATTTGCAGTTTTTAATCCGTTTTAAAAAAAAACTTCTAGGGAAGTTAGCCGACCACCTGTGCAAAATATAACATGCAAGGCTACAAAGTGGCTGAGAAATTGAGGAATTTAATCCGTTAATCATCCGTTATATTAAAAAATATGTTGTTTAGCTAATTTTTAGAAAAAAGTCTATGGTTGACTTACTTCCCTTAAGGTTAGCTGACCATGACCTTTTTAAAAATAACAAAGGTTTTTAAAATGAAAACGGCAAACCTTAAAGATCTCCTCGGACTTATCGAGAGGCACTTCTATTGCGGGAGGAAGTTCCTCTCTTACTTTCTATTCCGCTATCGACTTTTGAGCCCGTTCACGCGGAGTATTTTTTAGGTCATGTTCTAAACAGTCAGTATATATGTTAAAAAATATCTTGCGTATTTTCTTGGTTTTTTTAATCAGTTGAAATCTAAATGTTTTACTATTTATTTATTATATCTAAGTAAACAAAGACGCCTGGCCACAGCCCAGTTGTTATGTCGTTCCGTTTTCTAGTTACCTCTGATTAGCAGAACAGTAAGCAGAACATAAGGAAACAGCGCGGTGAAATAGACGACCTTCCCGGTCCATCGCACCCCCTTCCATATGCAGAAGTAGCACATGATCCATACTAGCAGCAGCGTGCCCGCCAACTCCCACCGGATGTTTCCGATCTCCTCGATGCCGCTCGAGATCTGGAGCGCTCGTCGTCTGTAAATTAATACATGTCTCACGTCCCCGTAAAGTTATGTATTTGTCTTTTATCACTAATACATATACATTGGTATCACACATTACCTGGCCTGGCCTGGCCTAAGTTTACTTATTTGTAAAATCGACTAGTTTCAATATTTTTTTATTAATAGCTGCTTGTACAGATCACAAAACAATTGAACTCACTCCCAAAATTCCTTAACGGGGTCAGATAACACTGCTTTGCTAATGTTCCTTCCATTAAGGGTGCAGACAGATGAAAAATCAATAGCTGAGGTGTAGCACAAAAGATTTTTGCGTTCGTAGGGATTGACGCAGTTTAGAGTGTTCCAGTAATTGTTGCAGTGTTTCCATGGTATGTCTGTAATAAAAAACAGGTATACTAATAACAGGTTCTTATTGGGTTTTTTAATAACGCTTTTTTTATTTGTTATTGTTACTCAATACAATGGAACAATTGATTATTAGAAAACTTCAATATAAAAAAATTACCAGTTCCTAAAGACATAAAGAAGTAGAAGATAGCCCAAGCCAGGATGACTATATAGTATACGTTCATCCAACATGACATTACCGCCGCTGCGTACCCAATTCCTAGAAAAACAAAATTGGTATTTAGTCCCGACATTTTTTTTAAATTTTATAAGTAAGTAAGGTTATATTTGAAATATAACACCGTACGGTGTGGTATTGGTCTTGCAGAGAAGCTGAAATTCTTAAGCAAACTGCGTATGAGGCTTGGACCACAGCTTCGTAATAATAAGTAACCGAATATTTAACCCAAATTAAATGCTGCCTCGAGATTTATTAAGAAGCAACTTCCAAAGCAAAATTCCGATTCATCGGCAAAATAAATGAGCTACTTGAAAGCTATCCCTCTGGGAGTCGTGTTTTCTGGTTTCTTGCTAAAGCTGCCGAAGGAAACTTTTGCCAGTCGTCGTTACCACTTCTGTAAAAGACCGATGGTGACTTGGCCCATAGTGCTAAAGAGAAAGCCGATCTACTGGGCAGTCTATTTGCCTCAAACTTGAATATAAACGACAAAGGTGTTGTACCACCTACTTTACCGTGGTGCGGTTACACCATGCCGGAAATTTACATAACACAGCGGGAGGTCCGGCGTGCATTGCTTTCTCTAGACGTTTATAAGTCGAGTGGGCCAGACGGTATAGTGCTGCTTAAGCTGTGCTCCTGAGTTATGTCCTGCACTCACGCGCCTCTTCGCGCTTTTCTTTCACACTGGGCAATTGCCGTCTTCATGGAAGACTGCGAATGTGCACCTGATACCCAAAAAGGGCGATAGATCAGATCCATTGAATAACAGGCCTATTGCTATTATCTCTCCCCTCTCCAAGGTGATGGAGCGTGTGATCAATATACAGTTTCTAGGATACCTAGAAAAACACGACCTAGTCAGCGATCGTCAATATGGCTGTCTAGTGACCTTCTAGTATATCTAACACACCGATGGGCGCTAGCCATGCATTGAGAACTCTTCTGTCGAAGTTGCCATCTTACGGAGTGCCCGAGGGTTTGTGCGGTGGCTAGTTTTTCGTCCGGCAGACGCATACAAGCAGTAGTTGACGGTAGTTGCTCGGATAGCATGGACATTCATGCTGGTGTCCCGTAATACTCTGTGCGGTCTATCTGTTTCTACTGCATATCAATGACATGTTGCACATCAACAACATACTCGTACATTGCTATGCAGATGACAGTATTGGAGACGCTTATTACATGGGTCGTGCAAACACCCCTCGTTCCGTTGTGGAGGAAAAGCGTGGAGAACTTGTGTCTCAAATCGGGACCCCTCTGTCCAAGGTCTCTGACTGGGCACGGAAAAACATGGTCGGATTCAAACCTACAAAGACACAAGTCTGCGCGTTCACCGCTAAGAAAACCCCATTTACTGTGGTCCCACAATTCCAAAACTTTCCCTTCTCCATCTCCTAGAGTATTGGGATCCTTGGTGTCGACATCTTCAGCGATGTTCAGTTCCGAGATCTTTTTTTGCAAGACTTGCAAGATAAGGTGAAGCTGGCGTCAAAAAACTTGGTGTAGTCGACAGAGCAAAGCAGTACTTCACGTCGGGGAAATGTTTGCTGCTTTACAAGTAGCAGGTTTGGCCCATTTGACTCGGTTCAACGACGGGCTGTGAGAGTTGTCGACGAACCTAAATTCACTTGCCGTATCGAGCCCTTAAGTGTAAGAGAGACTTCCTCCCTCCCTGTGTGTGTTCTACCGCTTGTACATTGGGATGAGTTCTGAGGAATTGATCGAAATGATGCCATTATTACTTTTTATTATATAGGCAGGGAATTTATTCTTACACTTTAGAACCGAAATGAACAGAAACCGCGAACGCTTGGGTTTTGGAACGAGCGCCCTACCAAGGCTTTCTCTAAGGACTACAGTATGAGGTTTGCAAGAAAGAAGTTATTAGATTTTTGAAGGGTTGGCAACGCGCAAGTTATACCCATGGTGTTGCAAGCGTTTAAAGACTAGGGTGACCGCTTACCATCAGGCGGACCGCAAGCTTGTTTGCTACCTTAGTGGCATAAAAAAAAATGGGAGTTATTTCGCACTGGTGTCTCAATAAGTTCTTTTTTCGATACTGAGTATGTATGGAACTTTGGAACATTTTATTTCAGGTAGTAGAAAAAAAATTGGCCAAGTGCTAGTCGGACTCGGACTAGGGGTTCCGTATCATCTATAAAAATAGAAAAAAAATCACGTTTGTTGTATGGGAGCCCCCTTTAGTATTTATTTTATGCTGTTTTTTAGTATTTGTAGTTAAAGCGACAACAAAAATACATCTTCTGTTAAAATTTCATCTGTCTAACATCTGGTGACAGACAGACGGACGGACAGCGGAGTCTTAGTAATTGAGTCCCGTTTTTTACCCTTTGGTACCCTAAAAAGGGTAATTTTTACCAGCATATTACTGCGGACTGCCAACGCTCTACACTTCCTCTCAATGTCCTCTTTATCCATTAGGTCGTCTGTGACCCAGTAAAACCTGGGTATTATCAATTTTGAAACCCTCGTTAACTCGATTATTTCTCTAAACACGAGCGGAACTAAAGATACCAGAATAATTCATAAGTCTAATGCCTTAGATAGGTCTAGGAAACAAGCAAATACAGGTGTCTTCCTTTCAGTGTAGTACCGAACAGTGTGCTTGACGCATAGATCGCAGCCTTAGTGGCGAGCCCAGGTCTAAAAGGTTTATATGACTTTTCAACATGCGATGAAGTGGTTTACTTTAGCACTGTAGCCACAATGGCCGCCAACAAGATGGGCCTGTAGTTGTCTTTATCTGATTGATTATTTGTACAACTACCGTTTTTATACATTCATCGGGTATGTATATGTGCCTCACCCAAAAAGAAAACATAGCTAATAATCTCGGCAAATGAACACCTGCATGTTGCAGGTTCTCGACACTAAGCTCATCGTAATTTAGTTGGAGTAGTATACTGTTGATTCATAGTGTCACGCGCCCGCGACATGCAGCAAGATCAGCAATCATAGCGGACTCGGATGCGCCGTCAACACTAAGAGAAACACTAGGACTCAAGTTAAGTTTTTCGGTGCTCTTCCAAAAGTCTTTAAATTTGCAAAACGTTACATTTTATATAAGATAGAAGTAGAAGATTCTACATTCCGAATTTATTGTAGAAAGTGTTACTTTTTCGAGATTCCGATGCTTAATAGAAACAATAGCAAATAAAGGTCTGTATTTGCATTAATAATATTATGTTTATGTGCATAAGTAATACTTTTGTATGTGTATACATATAAATAGTCGACAATGTCTTCTTCTTGTTTCCTTTTAATTTTTTTTATATATTATACTTTAATATTTATATTTCTATATTGAATAAATTTAAGTTGTAATGAACAAATGACTTCTAATTTCCGTTAACGGGAAGCGTCTTTACATTATTTTAATTTAAAGTTCAATATACTTATATGTACCTTTGAAAATGGGAGCAATCTTAAATACTCCAAGTCCACCAATCGTAAGCATCTGCCCCATGGCCAGCTCCATAAAGAACATAGGTATTCCAGCGAGAAAGAGAGTGAGAAAATATGGAATGAGGAAAGCCCCGCCGCCATTCTTGTAGCAAAGGTATGGGAACCGCCACACGTTGCCAAGGCCTATTGCGAGCCCCACCACAGACAGTATAAAGTCGAGTTTGCTCGCCCATGTTCCTCGTTCGGGAAGAGTAGATTTGGTTACGACTTCTCTGAAATAATGATACTTTTATAAATTTTAAATAAAAATTAAACGTAACATAGTTTTTACAATACTTTATATTGTATTTGTTTTTTTTGTGTCTTCATACGTCCCCCCTGTTGGGGCACGGTCTACCTTCATTAGCGAGGGTGATTTGGGCCGTAGCCCACACGCGGGTCAAGTGTGGATTGTGGACTTCACCTACATCTTCTTTTAAACTTATGCAGGTTCCTCACGATGTTTTCCTCCACAGAAAAGCCAATGGTGTGAATACATAAGTGTACTTAACATTACTTATTGGAACACTCCGATCCCGGTGTTTAAACCTCCGCTACTTGGGACATGAAGGGAAATTAAATCCCTTGGACACCAAAGACTTATTGTTACATATAAATTATATTTTACAATACACAGAAATGTATATCACGCGAATTTGATTATCCGTTCAGATCAGGATAATCATTTAAATTTCACTATACATACATTCGTCATTATTATTACTATAATAATAAATAGGCGGTTTCGTTCGCTCCACTCCGCTCCCCACATTCTTTACAAATAGCGTAAAATATTTTCGCGTAAAAAGAAAGAAAGAACTAAATTTTCATCCCCTATTTTGCTGTCTAGGGGATGGTTTTCTAAAAAACATTAAAACAAATCAATCCTACTTTTGAATCAAATGATATGCTAAATGCTTAAAATAATGGATTTTGATACAAATTTCTAGTCCCCATTTTAGTCCTTTATAGTAGTGTGAATTTTGCAAAATCCTTTCTTAGTGGTCGCCTAATAAGAATGGATAATCAAGCAAAATTTTGAGTCTACACACAAAAATATCGGAATTCTCATGCAATATTTTTTTCTCTTTTTTTCTTTTTTACCCTCTAGGGGATGATTTTCTAAAAGCGGTGGAACTCATTAATCTTAATTTTCAACTTGCAAAATACTTAGATTACGATTACTAAGAAAGCAGGGCATAACGAGTACTTGCTCGAATAAACAGCCTGAACTGGGGACGTACTTCCAGCTTACAGAAAACCGCGGCCATAATAACACTAACTTTGAGTAGTGTTGTGTTCTTGGCTGTGAGTAAGGTCCTGGCAGAGCTATTTGAGGATTCGCTGCGCGGACAGCGGTGCTTGTTGCTGTCATTGCTCGGCGTAGACGCGGCGTGCTGGTGCGGCGGTCAGGGAGACCTAATGAAACGGCTGACCGCTGGCCGCCCGCAGGTTGAACGGGTTCCCGAACCCAGGGATCACTTATTCTCCGCCCTGGGAGGCTGATCCGCCAGCTTGTGTAAAGTCTCCGGAGAAGTAGTCGTGCCGGAGAAGAAGACCGGAGTGGACCCGGCTACTAAAAGATATGGGGATCAGGGGCCCTTCCGCCCGCCGTGCCGGCAACCGTATTATCTGTACCGAGCTTTGGCAGTTCTAGTTCTCGCACGTACGCACCTTTTGTTCTCTAAGCTGTCTGTGCAGTGTATCCTCTTATTTCGTGTAAGTTACTTTTTTCTTTAAAAAAAATGGCAAGAAAATTAAGGAAAAGAGTTTTTTCAGCGGCCGCTCAATCCACATTTAATGTAGACTTTTGTAACGTTAGGGTATTTAAGCAAATCTTAACGCGGTCCACCCCCATCTGTAGACTGCGCAGCCGACTATTCTTCACTTAACGGAGACGCAGATATCCTGCCCGGCCGATACATCATACCTTCACTATCGCGGCTACAAACTCGAGAACAATTTCGTGAGTCGTGCCGGTGTATGTATGTTCGTCCGGGAGGATATCTGCTGTCGCCGCCTTCATAGCCTTGAAGACAGGGACCTGTATCTATGCGTGCCTATACAGGTCTCATAGCGATGACACGGACGTAGCTCGACTCTACACGCACCTGAGTTTGACAACTGAAAAGTTCTAGAGCAATATCCCACAGCAAAACTAATTTTGGGAGACTTCAACGCCCACCATCGTGAGTGGCTCAGTTCTCGAACCAATAACTACGCAGAGATATCTGCTCATGAATTTGCTCTGACCTATGAATTTTCTGCGCTGGTACTTTTTCCAACGAGAATACTGGATATAGAGGACCATACGAGCTCCTTACTGGACCTTCAGCTGACTGCACGTCCGGGCGGATATTCCGTCTCAGAGGATGCGCCTTTAGGCTCCTCGAACCACTTCGGACTCAAATGCTATGCACACAACCCGAGCCATCTGGGCCAACTAATTGGCGTCGTATGTGGACCGTGGTTTAAAATGTCTTGCAGAGAAGCTAAAATTCTTAAGCAAAATGCATATGAGGCTTGGACCACGGCTCGTAATCCGAATATTTCTGAGTTAAAACACAAATTAAATGCTGCCTCGAGGTTCAGTAAAAGGCAACTGCCAATTCCAAAGTTCAAATTGCAAAATTCTAATTTATCAGCAAGATAGGTGGGCGACTTGCGAGCTATCCTTCTGGGAGTAGTGGTTTCTGGTCGCTTGCCAAAGTTGCCGAACCACTGCGAAAGACTGATGGTGACTTGGCCCATAATACTAAAGAGAAAGCCGATCTACTGGGCAGTCTTTTTGCCTCAAACTCGAATATGAACGATGAAGGCGCTGTACCACCTATTATACCGTGGTGCGGTAAGACCATGCGGGAAATCTCCAGAACACAGCGGGAGGTCCGGCGGGCGTTGCTTTCTCTAGACGTTCATAAGTCGAGTGGACCAGACCGTATACCAGCAGTGGTGCTTAAGCAGTGTGATCCTGAGTTATGTCCTGTACTTACGCGCCTTTTCGCGCTTTCCTACCATACTAGGCAATTTCCGTGTTCATGGAAGACTGCAAATGTGCACCCGGTACCCAAAAAAGGCGATAGATCAGATCCATCGAATTTCAGGCCTATCGCTATTACCTCTCTCCTCTCCAAGGTGATGGAGCGTGTGATCAATACACAGCTCCTAAGATACCTAAAAGAATACGACCTGGTCAGTGACCATCAAATTGGCTTGACTGGAGACCTTCTAGTGTATCTCACACACCGATGAGCACTACCCATTGAGAGTCAGGGAAAAGCATTGGTATGTAGCTTGGACATAGCGAAGGCGTTCGATCCGGTCTGGCACCGGGGTTTGTGCAAATGGGTGGTTAGCTTTTTGTCCGGCAGACGCATATGAACCGTAGTTGATGGTAGTTGCTCTGATAGCATGGACATTACACCCATGTGCACCCGGTGCCCAAAAAGGGCGATAGATCAGATCCATCGAATTACAGGCCTATCGCTATTACCTCTCTCCTCTCTAAGGTGATGAAGCGTGTGATCAACACACAGCTTCTAAGTTACCTAGAAGTACACGATCTGATCAGTGACCGTCAATATGGCTTTCGCCACGGTCGCTCGACTGGTGACCTTCTAGTGTATCTCACACACCGATGGGCACTAGCCATTGAGAGTCAGGGGGAGGCATTGGCATGTAGCCTGGACATAGCGAAGGCGTTCGATCGGGTCTGGCACCGGGGTCTTCTATCGAAGTTGCCATCTTACGGAGTGCCCGAGCGTTTGTGCAAATGGATGGCTAGCTTTTTGTCCGGCAGACGCATACGAGCCGTAGTTGACGGTAGTTGCTCTGATAGCATGGACATTAATGCTGGTGTCCCGCAAGGCTCTGTGCTGTCTCCTACGCTGTTTCTATTGCATATCAATGACATGTTGGACACCAACAACATACATTGCTATGCAGATATATATCAATGACATGTTGGACACCAACAACATACATTGCTATGCAGATGACAGTACGGGAGACACTTATTACACGTGCGTGCAAACATCCCTTTGTTCCGTTGTGGAGGAAAACCATAGAGAAATTGTGTCTCAAATCGAGAACACACTGTCCAAGGTCTGTGACTGGGGACGGGTAAACTTGGTCCAATTCAACCGTACAAAGACACAAGTCTGTGCGTTCACCGCTAAGAAAACCCCATTCACTGTAGTCCCACATTTCCAGAACACTCCCCTCTTCATCTCCATGAGCATTGGGATCCTTGGTGTTGACATCTCCAGCGATGTTAACCTTCGAGATCATTTACAAGATAAGGTGAAGCTGGCGTCGAAATAACTAGGTGTACTCAACAGAGCGAGGCAGTACTTCACGTCGGGGCAAAGGTTGCTGCTTTTCAAGTTACAAGTTCGGCCCCATATGGTGTTCTGCTGCCATCTCTGGGCGGGTGCACCCGAATACCAGCTTGGACCTTTTGACTCGGTTCAACGACGGACTGTGAGAATTGTCGACGATCCCAAATTTACTAGCCGTATCGAACCCTTAAGTCCGAGGAGAGACTTTGCCTCTCTGTGTGTGTTCTACCGCTTGAACAACGGGATGTGTTCTGAGGAATTTTTCGAAGTGATGCCCACGGCTACTTTCTACCATCGCACCGCTCGCCATCGGCTGGGAATTCTTTCTCACACTTTAGAACTGAAAAGAAAAAAAAAACTTCTGTGGCAATGTTAATTCCAAGCATCCAAATGTTGAAGTTGGTGTGTCGTGAATTATGTGACTATAGTATAGTTATTGAAGTTTCCTTAGCGGTAAACGTACAGACTTGTGTCTTGGTTGGATTGAAGCCGACAAAGTTTTTCCGTCTCCAGTCAGAGACCTTGAACCTAGTAGTGTCGATTTTCAAAACAACTTCTGCATTAAAAATACTGCAGAAAACAGAACTGAGCCTGAACCGAAAAAGCTATTACAATAAACTACGGCCAGTATGCAGCTGCTGGACAGAAAGCTAGCTACCCATTTACACAAACTTTCAAACAGTCCGTAAGATAGTATTTTCAATAAAAGACCCTAGTGCCAGATCCAATCGCCCGCCTTTGTTATGTCCAGGCTACATGCCGTATTAATGTCAGCTTTTATTTGTTTGTTACGTTTATCTGCACGATAAAACCCGAAATGAGGAGATTTGTTGACGAACTAAAATTACCGACATAGCTCAAATAGTTAAGTTACAAAAAGGAGGCGACATGGCTCATCGAAATGATAAACCACAGGTTAGAAAAGTTATCTAGTGACGACCACGAATCGGAAGACGCAGAATGTGACGACCAGTAACCAGTTGGACAGATGACCTGGTTAAAGCCGCGGGAAACCAATGTTTGCCAACCTAAGTTCAGCATTTAGGTATAACTCGGCTTCCAGGCGGTGCATGAATATTAAACATGCACAGATTTTAAGTTAGACCTTTACTAATACAACTGTGAAAATAGCATGTTATTTTGTGCAGTACTGTTTGTGTAATACATAGAGACATAAATTCATATAGACAGACAAATCAAAATTTAAAGGATAATTGTTTTGGCTTTTATTGCTCATATAAAGTCCCTCATATTCATTTTTGTTAAATATCTCCTATGTACATACAGACGTCTGCTAGTTACAATTTTATTATATGTAAAACTTAACATTGATGAAATTCGTTTAGTACGAAGAGAAGTGAAAAAATTTTAAAATCCGGTGATGGCGCTTCGGATTAACGTGTTTTATTTAAAATAGTTTGATACGATAATAAAAAAGTGTTGGTCCCAAAAAGCTTACGTGGGCTTATTGCTGGTCCCCTGAGCGCTAAGTTCAATGTCGTCTGCACGACCCTCATCCTTTGTGTCCATCTCTCCCTCTCCACCAGCCGTTTTTGTTATATTTATTTATAACTTTATTTTGACTACACTGTGCTGATTATTGCAGCTATATCATTTTTATGGAAGTATGCGTCGCGTGGAGGAAACCAAAAAGCCTGAAACAGAAATTGTTACATTGTATTGGCAAAAAACAAAGGTCTATATCTATATATATTATTGTGATACCAATCAATTGTTGATGCCATATGTTTGTTTAGCAATTAAGGAAAAAAATATAGTAGCTCTGTGTACGGAGTGAAAGTAACATCGTAACATGATTCTGACCCACTTGGCGTTGGAATCTTACGTCGGCTTTTCATGTTTTTTTTACTGAAAACAGAACTAAATGAACACAACATCATATATATATTTAAATGTGTGTAAAAAAAGTAAAAATAAATATTTCAAAACTTTATGTTGTACTCTGATAAAAAACAAAAAAATGTAGCAGAGACTTTAGAAGGGACTTTCGAAGAAGAGTATGATATTTATTCACTACCTACGTATAAAAATAGTTCCCACTGTAATAAATAAGTCGTAGAGAAATAAAAAGTGGTCGAGCAGTACATTAGAAAATTATCTCAACCTCACTGCAAAGTTTGCGACATATTTATTTTGTGTTACACAAATGTAAGAAGAGTATAAGTTCTTTGATTCGCCTACGCGGCCATCTTGGCGAGTGAATTGTTATTTAGCTATCAAGAGTTATTACTTTCGATACTTACTTAGGTATAAGATTGAAATAGACTAAAAAAGAAAAAAGAGATCACTTACTTCTTACTAAAGTTAAAACCGCCTTTTGTACAATATTATCTATGTTTTTTTTTGTTTTACTCTGTTCTTTACATGCGATAAAGAGTATTTCGAGATATAATATCTTTTCGTTAAATAAGTATGTACTAATGTCACAAACATCTGGTCATTTGTAGCTCTATATCTTATGACAATTTTTAGATATCTAGGCAATTAACTATCTACTATCGGTATATCTATATAACTTTGGTGACAATGCAATAATGTGGTACCCTGGAGTTGATATGATGGAGCCGGAGGGTGGCCTGGCCATCAAGAGCGGATCCAGAACAAAAGTTAAGGGGGGCGATCATAAGATCTGAAGGTATTTTTCCTTTAAAAGGATTTATTTTAAAGGATATAATTCCAAGGTGGTCCCATATTAATGTTGTGAATTTAATACTTAAATTTTTGCTAAGTTAAGTTGGCTTCTTTCTTTTATATTGTCCTCTCAATTTGAAATAACGTCAATTCACCTTTAGTCCGAGTCCTTTTTTCTACATGTTATGCTCTCCGAGGGTGCCATAATGTCAATTGTTTTGTACCGCAATGTTAAATATAATAAACTTGTTTTAAAAATAATTATTTTTAATTCAAAATACTACGTTAAAATAAATAAAATAATTTAACACGAAGCAATTTCAAACTTGCTGTTAATGTCGATAGTAGCGACACCTATTCGATCTCCCAACCAATTACTGACCAAAGCCGAAGTTGCTTAGCTTTGAATATCGTTTCCATTAACCAAATGTGTTACTGTTTCTCTTTATAATAGCTAGAAGGCGCTATAACGGCAATTAATGATGGTAATAGCTCGGGCCCATCTTACACTTGGCCGGTTTTTATTATTTGTTGGTATACTTTAGAGTTTACACTATTTTTCACTGCAAGTTTGAAGTTTGTACGTATTGTTGTTGTTTGTTTATAAACATAAATGTGTTTTTTGTATGGGGAGCGCCCTTACATTTTTACTTCTCTAACTTTTTATTATTTGTTTGAAAATCCCCCATTACAAAATATATTCTGTGAAAATTTCAGGCTTCTACCTAAGATAAAAGATAATGTCATTTAATGGTCGGACAGATAGACAGACACCGTAGGCTTAGTAATAGGGCTCCATTGGCATCCTTTGGGTACGGAACCCCAAAAACAGGAATTTTTATTACAATTTTTAGCATATTAGATAAAGTCACGAAAAATCGTTCCTCCGGAGTATAAACATTTTTATTTTAACCGACTTTAAAGAAGGAGGAGGTTCTCAATTCAGATGTTTGAATTTTTTTATGTATATCAGGGCATAATATTTTCCGTCATATGTAGAAGGAATTCCAAATATTTTTTTTAAAGTGTATATTTCGTAGGTGGTCTCACATTACTGTAGTGAATTTAAAACTTAAAAAATAATTGATGTTAATTTGGAACTGCTAAAACACATTTTATGCTGATGAATTTTGTTACGAGTATCGATGTTTTTATTGTACGTAAAAAAAAAAGCTATTCGTCACTCAAAAGTAATCAATAAAAACTTTTTAACAAAAAAAAACAACCGGCTTCAAAAGGATGCACTAAAAAGGTAAAAATAATTACTTATTTCAAAAATCTGAACTGAATTACAGTTTGAAGTAAGTTGGATATGTACTTTAAGTTTTTACACTTCACTTTCATGACCCCAACTTTAAGCTGTAGGGGGAGGGGGGGCACAAAGGGATGGACAAAAAGCATCATATTTGAATATTTATTTTGACGTGTGCATTGGCAAATATGTCAGTTTACATTTTGGTTACGAAATAGCCGCTTAAAGTAATTAGGTGTAGAGATATACTGATTTTAATAAAAAAACGTTTTTGCATCAATGTACCCCACCCTAGGGGTACTTTGATACATAAGGGTGGGGCAGTTTGATGCTTATTTAAAATCCATGAGAACTGCAATATATACCATAACCTAAATTGTTTTATTACTTAAAATTAATAAATAAAACCATATTATTAGTTGACATCATGAAATTAAGCGTGTAAACATTACTTACAATCAGTTACTCAAGTTTCTTAAAGAAAATAAACAAGAAAACAATATTGTCATCATATAACTTGACTTTGATCAGACTTTAAACTTGAACATGGTTAATGCAAATATATTATAACATAATAGAACCTCCTATCAATAATACGTATCATTGTACCCCGCACCTTACTGAATCAAAGTGCCCCAACGGACTTTTTTCACAAACAACTAATTTTTTAATTATTTATTAATATTGTACTCAAAAAATTTTTTAAAAACACTTTTGAATATATTCACTTGCCCTTGGCAACATAAAACAAAAAAAAAACAACTTATAAGACGGTGCAGAGACACGATCACAAATCGGCTGAAATTTTAGTTGAATGCAGCATAAACACGTTTATGCCCGCTGAAGGCCAACGGCGAACTAGTGGCGACCGGCGTCACAACTGTCATTCTTGCGCATGTACTTGAGCCTTCTAGTGACGTGCTAGACTGCGTAGTGTTTTTTCGGTTTTTAAATAAAGGTACTGTATAAATGTGCCCCGTGCATCAATGAGCCCCCCCCTACCCCTAATTCAGATCAGATTTTTGGAAATAAGTAATTATTTTCCCTACTTAGTGCATCTTTTTGAAGCCGGTTGTTATTTTGTTAAAAACTTTTATTTTATTTATTCATCCAAACTTACAATCTTCACATGTTTAATATCCCCAATGCGAAGTTGTAGAAGTTGTAAACTAACTTATTCTACTTTTTCCGTAGCCAAATGGCAATCTAGTAAGTAGTTTTTGTTAAAAAGTCATAAATCATAAACCGCAATTTACCTTTTATTTAATCAACACAAAAATAAAAATAAAAAAAGAAAACATTTAATTTTTATAGATAATGGTACGAAACCGTTCGTGCGCGTGTCTGACTCGCACTTGGCCGATTTTTACTAATAACAGTAACAGATAATAAATAGTGCTATCTTTGTGAATTCACCCAGAACACAACAGAATAGGTCCAACTCGTGCGGTACATGAGGATTAAAGTGCGAAGCGCTTCGTTCACTAACGCGGTGCGGCAGGTGTGTGAAGTTAGCAGATCAAAAATGAAGTAAAGTTCTATTTGCATCCACTATTGTTTCTATTTCTGATAAATTAAAATCATAGTTCTCGTTTTTAACGTAAAAAAACAGAAATTGAAAAATGATCTGTTAACTTCGCACAGCAGATAATTCTTTATAATTTTTTTCTTTTAAAATTGTGTATTGGGGTGAGTCCCACAGTTCTATGAATAGTTCTCATCGATAAATACTTTGTTTAATGATTTTTTTTATTATCTTTTTAATACCCAATGAGAATATTGCTGTTGCTTAAATAAGAGTTTCGGCATCAGCTATTTTCTACGAACACGTCTATCATTCTTGAACAATTCTTTAAAGAGTTCTGAAAGTTTATCAAGTGTTAAATATTTTTTAAGAAATCCCAGCAACAAATTAAACTAATTCATGATCTACTACCGCTTTTATGAGAGTACTGGCCTGTAGAATTTTTCAGGTTACACTATTTCGATCTTTGAACAAATCTGAGAAGAGTTCTTATTTTTCTCTGTTGGTAAATAATTTGTAAAAAATATATGCAAAGATTTTTCTATCGATTCAAGATCTGCTTCTGCTCAGGTACGAATTCCAGCCTACAGGATTTTTAAGTCACGCGATTTCAATTCCTAAACATTTCTACGAAGGGTTCTGATTCGTGCTTAGAAAAAATAAATAAAAACAAGTGATAAACAATGAATTTGATGTCAATTCACGATCTGCTACTGCATACCTAGTTAAAAGTTCTGGCCTTTACGATTTTACTCTACGAATCTAATTAGCAGATCTTGAATCGATTGAAAAATCTTTGCATATAACTTTTACAAATTATTTACCAATAGAGAAAAATAAGAACTCTCCGCTTCGGGTTGTTCAAGGATCGAAATAGTGTTCCTATTCTAGAGGACAGAACTCTCATGAAAGCGGTAGCAGATCATGACTTTTTATCAAATTTATTGTTACAAATTGTAACATTGTAACATTATTGTAACACTTGAACTCTTTGAAGAATTGTTCAAGGATCTTAGACGTGTCTCCAGAAAAATCGTATTAGCCAGAACTTTTATTTATACAGTAGCAGAACGAGAATCAGATTTAACGTTTATCATTTTTTTTTAATTAATTTTTGTTAGGCACAATTCAGAACTCTTCGCAGAATTGTTTAAGAATCTAAATCGTGTGACTTGGAAGATCTTTAGGCCAGAACTCGAACCTAAGCAGTAGCAGATCATGAATCGATCGATAGCAAAATATATAAGATAAACTGTACTTAACGTATTTACGATGTGCACAAACTAAACTTGTGAAAACCCACAGTGCGATTTCAATAGAGCACGCCCAGCGGCGAGGTGTGGGAGAGCGGTCAGTATATAGAACAAACGAGCGCGTAACAATCACGTCGATTCAAGTTTTGGCGCAATACACCGGCCCAATACTTTTGCCCACAGACGTAAAATCTAAATAGATAAAGCAAGTGGATGTACTTCGCGTGTAAAAAGGGAGAGCAATGCTCTTCCTTTGGCGCTATTTAATTTAGTCTGCACTCCACCGTTTTCGGCATCAAGCGTCAACCGAAATAATGAAAAATGCCTAATTGTCCCGAACTGAGCTGTAACAAATCTATAAAAAAGTTTGGTTGAGTTAATGGAAACGTTTCCTTTCACCTGTCAATAAGTTTGTTCTTAAATTGTGTGTAATTTATTTAAGATTAATTATTTTATGATTGTTGTGGTTTAGAAATTAAAACTACTACCGGCATGTGAACTGCATGATTCATAATACATTACCGATTTTAGTTACAAAGTTGTAACATTTGTTTATTAAAGCCCTCAATAAAAATAAATCGACCGAAACTTTCACTCGTCGCTTGGTTTCGTGGTACTGTCACTATTCTCATTTTTCTGTCAAATTAAGCAATTAGTCTTGTACACTTGTTATCGATTTGAGAAACAGAGGAATGATAATGTTCGAATACGTAAATTTGGTGAAACATAATTTTATTTATTGCAATAAGTTTTCTGTTTAGTGAATCTGTTTTTGATAACAGTAATTGAATTTACAGGTTTCCAAGTGATCCAACAGTAAAGAGAAATGAATTGAAGCGAGACGGGGCATAGGATTGGTTTCCAACAAAACATAGTCGAATTTGTTCTGTTCATTTTAATGATGGCAGCTTTACGGAAACAAAGAAGTTTCGACGACTGACTACAAAAGCAATACCAACTTTTGATGAACTGAAAACGTCAACTTATGATAAACAAAAACAGCGCGCGACCTCACTTAGATACTTAGACTTACAGCTGCGTTTTTTTTCCTGAACTGACAATGCAGTTGGCTGTTGCAGCCATTACTGCTTCACCGGGATTTTTGGGGCGAGACTCTGAAGGAGCCTCAGCTCATATAGAGCCCAACGCTCAAGGGTTCCCTGTGGGGGGAGCCTCGGCTTGGGTTGTCATTCTCGGGGGCGTCCCTTCGACCAGCGTGAGCCTCGAACCCGAAGGTGGGTCACTGCCAGGAGGGTAGTTCCCCGTTACGCGGGTGAACAGCTGCGTGCTGGCGACATTGAATCGATTTCACGCGGACGGCGAATTCCCGTCACTTTATTGGCGCTGTGCCGTCAGAGTAGGTGGAAAAAAAGTGGCACGCTTGCTTTACATACAGATGGAGGAATTTACTTTATCTATTTAGATTTACGTCTTTGCTTATGCCTAATATTCAGCTATTCGACAAGGAAGCTCGCAAAATATTCGGTATTCGGCGTATGGCCAAATATACTATTCGTTGCAAGTCTAGTACCTATTTACATAATAATTTAGCCAGTTATCTAGGACTTCAAGGTAAGTTCCGAAACGATTTGTTGGAAACAAATAGTAAAGTACGAAACCAATTATTCAATATAATATCAAAAACATAAATTATTAAATTGAGTTAGTTTTTTTTTGGGCGTTTGTTTTTTAATACTCCATTATTAGTTTGTCAAACTATACGTCTTCATCTCCTAAAACTGCAGAACGCCTTTAATTTAGGTTAACCTATCAAAAATCAAAATATTGCTTGAAATATTTTATGGACTCTCTCTCGACGTAAATCAATTTGCCTCATTTAAATCATTACTAGGAACATTTACTTTCGCTTATTTCTGGTTAAAATGAGGGATTACAATTGTGGTGACCAACTGCTATCGGTTTTTAATACATGTAATATGAATTCTTTACCGTTAAATGCTTCTTTTTTTTTTTCAGAATTTTATGGCTTTTACTTCAGATCTTAAAAATTCCCAATAGCACATCAATTCCTCTTAAGTAAAATCCTAAGTTAAAAAACACGGTTGATAAAAAAGTATACGTTTTTAATACGTTACTTATACGATTATACGACGCACATGAGAGACCAGTATGAGTTTATCAATCATTATTCTGCTTGTTTGTCCATGTTACCTTGTCCTACAGTGAGATACGCTTCAAAAAAGAAACGATCGTGCCAAAGCTGAAAACAAATTGTATCCCGCTCCCCTCAATATTGACAAATATAAATTTCTGTGATATTGTGGCAATACCGTGTGTAAAGATGAAAAACGACGCCACATCCAATATATTCTGGTGATAATGGTGATCCAAGAAAAATATGGAAATTTCTAGTCATTATTAGTAAGTAAGTTAAAAAATCATCGGCGAAATAGGATTAGTGAGCTATCCCTATCAGAGTCGTGCTTTCTGCTCGCTTGCTAAACGGCTTTTGCTAGACGTCGCTACCACCACTGAGAAAGACCGACGGTAACTTGACCCATAGTGCTAAAGAAAAAACCGATCTTATTGGTAGTCTCTTTGCCTCAAACTGGAATATGAACGACCACCTACTATACTGAGGTGAGGTCAGACCATTCCGGAAATCTTCATAACATAGCAGGGGGTCTGGCTGGCGTTGCTTTCTCTAGACGTTCATGAGCCGAGTGGGCCAAGCGGTATACCAGCAGTGGTGCTTAAGTAGTGGCTCCTGAGTTATGTCCTGTACTCGCGCGCCTCTTCGCGCTCTTTTAGCACACTAGGCAATTTCAGTCTTCATGGAAGACTGTGAATGTGCACCCGGTGCCCAAAAAGGGCGATAGATCAGATCCATAGAATAACATGCCAATCACTATTACCTCTCCTACCTCTGAGCCAAAATTGTCACGTACAGTGCGGTTTCAAAGAAACTTTCTCTCGCGAACGCTAAGATTGTGAAATTAGTTTCCTACCAAGGTTTTCAGTAAGTTATTAGATATTTGAAGCGTCTGCAAAGCGCGAGTGATGCCCTAGATGGAGATCTGGTTTTCGTCCTGGTCACTGTACGGTCACTGACTCACTAAAATTACTGATGATATTCGTCACAGCATGGATACCAAACGCCTAACTTTCTTGTCACTGCAAGATGTCGATAATGCATTTAACACTGTTTAACTTTGAGCTATTTTTGGGCATCTTACGCTCTCTTTCCCCGTTACTTGCATAGGCGTCGGCAGCGCATTTGGTTAGATCATACATTCTCTAACTAGTCCTCCATTCTAGCTACTATACCGCATCGTGGCGTCTTGTCTCTAAAGCTGTCTTCTCTCTACCACTTAAATGCAAACGATATTTAAATTACCACACATGTCCTAATCGATGATATAAATAACGCTATTCAAAACATGAACGTTGATCATAATGGAAAAAATATTCCTATGGATTACATTTTATGGCCCTAAAACAAAAATTGAACACCCGTTGAACATGATAGAGTTATCATTCCTTACTGTAACTCGGTAAAACATCTAGGGATTTTATCGACAATACACTATCTTGGATTCCATGGATAAAAGAGATAATTTGTAAAATGTTTGCTTCCATTGGGTCAATAATGTGACTATTGCGTAATCTGTTACCTATCCCCACAAAAATTGCGCTTGCACAATCTTTATTTCTCTCTATTCTTGTTAAAGCTATATTGTCGAGACTATTTCCTCAAGGGAAAATTGATAAAAAGATTTCAAGTTTCTTTCGATTAGTATACAAAGAATGCTTTAATTTTTATTTTTATTTAATTATGAATACAAATTTTTCATTAAAGTTGATAGGACGCCTTCTTCTATAAAATATTTTAAATGATTTCTAAAAAAAACTACTTGTTATCTTACGTCAAGAGACGTCATTTATTTAATGTTTTATTTTTCTTGTCTTTTTGACACGTAAGCACTAAGATAATAATTAAATTAGGGAACGAGAAACGTAAGTATCATTAAAAATGGAAAACATATGGAAACGCTCAAGATTACCTTACTTTTTCTATTCTTCGGAAAAGACATAAGCGCTTAGAGCAGCAATGCTACCGATCATACATAAACTTTTCAGAGGACAAAATAAGCGAAAACCCTAAGTACTTTTGGTCGTTTGTTAAATCAAAAACCTCTTATCATGAAGTTCCTTCTGAAATAACCTATAATGGAATAACGATAGCTAATGGCTATGATATCGGTAATGCTTTTAATCAATATTTTCAATCGGTTTTTATAGAATCCCCCCAAATTAGTAATACACAATCATACGAGGCTTCAAAGGGCCCAGATACCACAGTCGATATTCAGTTCATTAATATAAATGCCCTAACTATTCTTCGTGAATTAAAAAGTACTAACCCTCATAAGGGAGCAGGGTCTGACGGCATTCACCCTCTTTGGATTTCCCGATGCGCCAAAGCACTATTAAAACCAGTAACATATATTTTTCAATGTTCACTTAAAACAGTTTCCCTGACATTTGGAAAAGAGCTCTTATTACTCCCATTCCAAAAATAAATCAATCACTTGACGTTTCACAATTCAGACCAATCTCAAAATTAAGTCATCTTGGTAAATCGCTAGAAAAAATAGTAACTTCGCAATTGTTTGACTCCGTAAAACATCATATATCAGAAAATCAGCACGAATTTGTGAAAATGCGTAGTGTAGAAACAAACATGGTCACTTTTACCAATTTTTTGTTACACTCTATGGATGAAAATCTGCAAGTGGATGTCGTGTATACCGATTTCGCAAAAGCTTTTGACAAAATAAATCATAATCTACTTTTAGAGAAGCTTTCCCGAATCGGAATACACGGTACTCTTCTTAGATGGATTGATTCTTATGTTAAAAATCGTAGTCAGGCTGTATACCTCAAAGGATATTGTTCCCAATACTTAAATGTGCCTTCGGGAATTCCCCAAGGATCACATTTAGGACCCTTACTTTTTTCTTTTTATATTAACGACATAGGAAATAGCCTTAAAAACACAAGTCATCTACTTTATGCTGACGACACAAAAATCTATAGGACCATTTGTAACCTCCAGAATTGTCTAGCTATGCAATCAGATCTAGAAGCACTTCAAAATTATTGTCTCCAAAATCAACTCTCTCTTAATAATGTTAACAAATGTTCAATTATAACGTACACCTGCAAAAAGAAACCTATTCATTTTAATTATACTCTTAACAACTGTACACTAAAAAGGGGTCGAAAAAATCCGAGATCTTGGGATAATGATGGATGACAAAGTTACCTTTAATTATCATATTGACTTTATATTAGAGAAAGCTTTGAAACAACTTGGCTTTATTAATCGAGTCTCACAGCCTTTTAAAGGACCATCTACCTACAAAATTTTATATTTCAGCTTTGTACGATCGATTCTCGACTTTGCAAGCATAGTTTGGTCCCCATTATCGCTGTCATATTGACAGAATAGAAAGAGTGCAATGTAAATTTATAAAAAGTCTAATTTATAAGGCCTATTTAGACGATATTTGTGCGAGTGCTTCGTCTGTGAAGGAGGCGTTAGTCCTGAGGGATGAGCTAATCGGCTTGTTACGGGCAGGTGGTTATGTACTGAGGAAATTGATTTCCAATGCCGCTGCCATCTTGGTAGACTTGCCATCAGAACATCAGCAGGAGCCTCACTTCCTGAAAATCCTGACTCCATCGCAATCCTTGGAGATCAGTATCGGCCAGTTCAGGATATCTTCACGTACTTGGTTGAACCGTCGGACACAATGGAGAGGTGTACTAAAAGGATGGTTCTGTCCACAGTCTTTGACCCTGATGGTTGGGTGGCTCCTGAAGTCTTTTGGGCCAAATGTTTTTTACAGGAGCTCTGGATTTATGGTCTTGCCCGGAATACCTCGTTGACCGAAGACTTGTTGTCTTATTGTCTACGCTTTTATGATACACTTTTGGACCTTCAACAT
Organism: Apoda limacodes; assembly: GCA_946406115.1. NCBI lineage: Eukaryota > Metazoa > Arthropoda > Insecta > Lepidoptera > Limacodidae > Apoda > Apoda limacodes. The sequence goes on along the minus strand of OX291540.1, from coordinate 2,029,838 downwards.
GTCTCCGTGCCTCGGAAGATCTAACCACCAGGTCGTTATCGGGCCAGTCTTCATGACTCCTCTAATGCGTCGAAATCCGGATATGCAGCTGTTGTTTATCTCCGCACCGTTGACAGCAATGGTCATGTCCGCGTCAGTCTGGTGGTCGCAAATATTAAGGTTGCACCTTAGCGGACCAAGTTGACAATCCCCAAGCTGGAGTTATCAGGATCTGCATTGTTGACTCGACTCCCTAACCATTTCTGCTCCACCTTGGGTCAATGGGTAAAATTTGACTCCGTCACGGCATGGACGGACAGCCAAATTGTTTTGTCTTGGCTTAAGGCGTTCCTTTATGCCCTAGAGATTTTCTGCGGTGTCTATGGATACCCGTGGTTCTTGAATCCCTTGGATTGCGCTCCACGGGGCCTGATTGCCTCTCAAAAAGCATTTATCATTCGCTCTGGTGGGGTCCTGACTGGCTGGCCTCTGCTGAAGACACTTGGCCTCATACAGTTGTGGTTGGTATTACCGGTTAGATAAAGAGGTTTCTCCACAACATACGGAACAGGTCACAGCCAAGGTCATCTTCAGTCTTGTCTCCTGAAGAGCGTCAGGATGCCCTCCTCACCTGTACTCGACTGATACAGGCCCAGTTCAGAGAACGGGAAATTTCAGGGAAGCCTGGCTCGTCTCAATTTGTTTCTGGACGAGTCGGAGTTTTTGCAAGTGGTTGGCAGGCTTCGCAACTCAGAATTGCCCTATTGGGGCTCGGCATCCTCTCTTGTTGCCCAAAACCGGTCATTTTATTGAGTTGCTGATGAGGGACCGCCATGTTAGGAACTGTCATGCCGGTCACAACGCATTGCTGGCTTGTCTGCAGCGAGATTTTTGGATTTAGTCCGCCAGACGAGCAGCTTGGAGCGTCATTTGTAAATTGTAAAAGTTGTTCTTATAGGTTAAAGGGAACCTTGACCCAGCCACAATTGGTTGACTAGCCGACCGATCGTGTCCGGCCCGCTCGACCTTTCGCTAGGGTCGGGTTGGATTTCGCAGGTCCGTTTTTTGTAAAGACGTCAAGTGTTCGCAATGCCCGACAGGTTAAGGTCTATTAATACATCTTCGTCTGTTTGTTTTCCTAGACTGTGCATCTGGAGCTCGTTTTAGCCTTGTCTACGGAGGCCTTCGTCTGTTGCAGTTTTTCAGTCGGCGTGGACACCTTCATTTAATTTGCTCGGACTGTGGCACAAATTTCAAGGATGCAGTTCGCTATCTGAAGGAAGTCCTTCAGTTTTTGTTAGACAATCACACGTAAATTGACTCGGAGTTGTACAAACGGGGCGTGACTTGGATTTTTGATTCTTCCGGCTATCCTTCATGTGGTGGTATTTTCGAAGAACCTTGACGGTCGCCATAACTCACCTCTGTCGTGTGATTGGTGAAATGGTCCTCACGTTTGAGGAATTGTAAACGGTATTTTGCAATGTCGAAGTGGTGTTGAATTCACAACCGCTTTGTCCGATCTCGTCGGAACCTTATGACCTGGAAGCGCTAACTCCAGGCCATTTCTTGACGGTGGTATTTTAACCTCCTTGCCTGAATATTCATGTGACAGTCAATCGGTTATCGCACTTTCAGTTGCTTCAGCAAATAACGCAATCGTTCCACCGTCGGTGGTCCTCAGAGTACTTACATTTGTTACAGCAACGGGTTCGGTGGACGGATAAAACCGACCCCCCGTGCGTCGGAGACCTCGTCCTCTTAAAGGACTCAAATTTACCGCCCTTGCAATTGCCTTTAGGTCGCATCGTACAATTATTCCCTGATTCGGATGGTATCCCGCAGGTCGCAGAGGACATGGTAGGGGGTTCAGTGCTAAAGCGTGCAGTTGAGACACTTTCTCGATTGCCAGTAGATTAATGGCTTTGGCTCGGTTTATCCTCACCCAGATACTGTCTAGCTGGGGCGGAAGTGTGTTCGGAAAAGACTAATGATTAACCCGTTCGGACCGTAACGGGTTCGATAGCATTGTTCAGGCTTTTTGCGGCGCGTGCGTAAGGCGCGCTTCAGTCCAGAAACACCCGCGGCGACGAAAGGTTACGCAGTTCGCGCATTCGGTTGTCTCGCAATTTCGTTTCAAATTCGAAAGTGAATTTATCAGTTGGACATAGCCAGCTGTTAGTTAGTTCGCGGCGTTAATAAAAACATTTGGAACTACGTGTCATGACATAAATTATGTCATTCTGTGAGAAGTGCACGGAGGATTGGATTATCACCTGCGCAGAGGGAGTAGTTCGAGAAGGAAGTTGCCATCCCGTCGGTCCTTATACAAATACTTCTTACACACAGTTACTCAGCACATCCATCGGACTCATTGGACGGGCAGGTACAAATATACCAACGGACTAAAACATAAGTAGTATAAATGTAATATTTCTTCCGTTTAGTCCAATTTAGTTCGAGAACGAAGTTGCCGTCCCGTCGGTCCTCATACAAATACTCCGTAGACACAGTCACTCACCACATCCATCGGACTCATTGGACGGGCAGGTACAAATATACCAACGGACCGCCCAAGCTTGGTCCTAATTCTGGTAGCACTTTTGGCTACACTGCATAAAATTTTAAGTTTGCAGTGTAGTTAGTGATTGTAGAGAAGATTCTGACATAAACCAACGTGTAAAATCTAACTTATAACTTAACATATAACGCACTAACCTAAGATTTACAATAAAAAAAGAACTAAAAAACAATCAGCTCTATCAAGCGACAATAAAAATAAAAATGCGATAATACGGATAATAAAGTAAAACAGTTTCTTTCAGTTGTATAGAGCCGATCGTTAATTGTGTGGTTGGTGGCAGAGGCGTATTCGCTCTTAACCCTTAAACTTTAACTTTAATCATTGCCTATCTTCTAAATTATTGATCTAAATTATTACGATCCCAAACTCACTTGCCGTATCGAACCCTTAAGTCTGAGGAGAGGCTTTGCCTCCCTGTGTGTGTTCTGAGGAATTGTTCGAAATGATGCCCACGGCTACTTTCTACCATCGCACCGCTCGCCATAGGCAGGGAATTCATTCTGATACTTTAGAACCGAAATGGTCGCGTACAGTGCGGTTTCAGAGAAACTTTCTTCCGCAAACGCTTGGGTTATGGAATGAGCTCCCTGCCAAGGTTTTTTCTAAGGACTACAGTATGGGGTTCTTCAAGAAAGAAGTTATTGGATTTTTGAAGGGTCGGCAACGCGCGAGTGATACTTCTGGTGTTGCAAGCGTCCATAGGTCACGGTGACCGCTTACCATCAGGCGGAACGTGCACTTGTTTGCCACCTTAATGGTATAAAAAAAAAAAAAAAAAGTGTACCCCTGATAGAGTTCGACCCAATGATCCCAAACACGATACCTCTGCAGTAGGTTGATAAGGAGTTTCATAGTAGGAAAATGTTGACTGATAGGTAAACAGATAGTCAACAGCTCAGCAATCAACGAGGTATTTCAGCTAAATACAGAAGTGAATTTATATAAATCAGATAACAATTTTGTTAAGGGTTCGATAAAGAAAATTTCTGCAAAAGTCTTACTTTGCGGTGTGCCGTTTCGATTAACTTTTAATTTTCAACTTTTATCGGCACACCACATTTCAGAGTGCGGTTTTAACATTACAGTTTTTACTTTTGATTTTTAATTTACTCTTTTGGTTTTCAGTTTACACTTTCGGTTTTCAGTTTTACTTTTCGTACTTTTTGCCCATAGTCGTACTAGTGTTATATAGTGTACAGTTCAAGCCCGGAGCCCGGAAAAACCTTTTTTTTATTAAAATAATGTATTTACTATAGGTTTTTTTTCATTTAAGTTGTATTTTATAAATACAACCAGTTATTGGTTTAGAAAAATAAACTAAACTGTATGTGCTGCCTCTTCCATTAAATAAAATTGTTGGTCAATAATTTTTTTATGGAAATTAAGAACACAAGAATGTTTAGTAGAATGTGTAATGGTGGAATCCTAATCCTAGTGGAGTTTAACCAAATAATAAGTTAACAGAGAAACATACAAACAGGCCAATTTTATTGTAATATCAGACATACGGAACCCTAAAAATTAAGCATAATAGCATACCTACATTTTCTAAAAGTTTAACGTTAGAAAGTAGCCGTGGGCATCATTTCGAACAATTCCTCAGAACACATCCCATTGTACAAGCGGTAGAACACACACAGGAAGGCAAAGTCACTCCTCAGCCTGAAAGGCTCGATACGGCAAGTGAGTTTGGAATTGTCGAAAATTCTTAGAACCCGTCGTTGAACCGAGTCAAAAGGTCCAAGCTAGTATATGGGTGCACCCGCCCAGAGATGGCAGCAGTATCCCATATAGGGCCAGACTTGCGACTTGTAAAGCAGAAACCTTTGTCCCGACGTGATGTAAAAAAAAATAGTACAGTTAAAACTGGATTATTCAATAATCTATACTAATATTATAAAGAGGAAAGATTTGATTGTTTGTTTGTATTGAATAGGCTCAGAAACTACGGGACCGTGAAAAATTCTTTTACCATAAGAAGCCGACATTATCCCAGATGAACATAGGCTACTTTTTAACGCGGGAAAATGCTTCATTCCTACAGGAAAACGAGTAATAGGACAACAGGTAGTAAGAATTATCCTTCCGTACTTATCGTTTTCTCATCTATACTAATATATAAAGCTGAAGAGTTTGTTTGTTTGAACGCGCTAATCTCAGGAACTACTGTTCGAATTTAAAAAAATCTTTCAGTGTTGGATTAACACAAAAAGGAGCGGAGCACTAATGGAAAATGTTTCAAAATCGGGGTTTTTTATATTTTTGAGCTTCCGCTGCGTGCGCTGCGTAAACGGTTACAGTTTCGCAAAAACATGTATGACAGAATTGTTCCCCTATAAAAGTCTAAAAAAAAGTCCGCGACAGCATATGTCTATATTTTACGGTTGGCTCACTGTAACCTTTTTTATGCTAACCATATTTGTTCTAAAATAATGCATTATTTGTGAAGGTGTTTTTACGAGTATAAACATGATATTAATCTCTATCCAAATAAATACATTATTCATCACAAGCATTAAATTTTAAACAAAATTGCCCCGTTCATCATTCGATTTCAATGAATATCTTAGGAGATATCGCAGTTTTAAAATAACGTGGCAGCAAAATTATTATCAAATATTGCGCGCGCATTTATGATGTGCGAGACCGGCGGGCAATCATTAGGGGGAAGGGTGGTACGTATTATTTAAAAATATTTTACCTTCTGTGTTTTTTTTAATAATTGAGGAGTTTCCGTAAGAATCCTATGCCAATAACCAAATTTAGGACGGGCGAAGCCGCTGGCAAAAGCTAGTAACTGATAAACGGCTTCACCGATTGGGTTGAAATTTTGTATGTGTATTTACATGGTTTCACAGACTCAAATGTATTATGCCATTAAATAGAAAAGATTTGATTGTTCTTTTTTTTTTAATAATTGCGGTAAGAATCTACGCCGATAACGAAATTTAGGGCGGGCGAAGCCGCTGGCAGAAGCTAGTTGAGGTAGATGAAGGTAGAGGTTCTACCCATATTTAATCGTTTTATTTTAGCAGATTATGTCTACTAACACGCATTATCGCATTTTGCTCACAACAGGAAAGGTAAATTATACCTACACTAAAATATTTTTGTGCAGACGGCACTTTTCATAGTTGCCCTCGGTCATATGACCAATTATTAACATAGTCCCAGTCATTTATGTTCTAATGTCAAACAGAAAAGCAGAAAGTAATGAAATACTCTTCGGTATAATAAGATCTCAAATGCCAGCTTTTAAACCTCAACAATTTATGACGGACTACGAAGCAGCATCAGATAAAAAGTTGTTTTTACCATTACGCGACAGCGTTGTGAAGGCAAGCTGAAAAATTTAAAGTGACAAGAGAACAAAGCCAAAATTATGGCTTTGGCTACTATCCTACCGTCCTTACCAACGTCATTAATAAATGAATGACGGTTGGTCACAAAATAGAACTGATATATCAGATGATGCCGAAGGCTTAAAAAAAACGGATTGCACTCCGGGAGTGAAGGCAGAAGTGAATACATACTAGCTATTTACTTCCCATCACTTTGTGTACATATTTATTTATTATAAATAATAATGTTCGTTTATTTACTTTTTTGATGTAGTATATTTGACATCTCAATTTGTCACAGAATTAAAATCCCATATCCAACCTTCCTGTGCTACTCATAATCGCCACATACTAAAATCTGGTCAGTCTTACGAATTTTCGATTAGCCCGCGCGAGTTCATCATTTTTTACCCATGCCAAAAAAAGTGCACAACGCCGCTAAAGAAGTTTTCACTACAAAAATTTGAGACATATATGGACCGTCATTTGCTTAAAAGCGATGAATTCATTGCAGATTGATCCATCTTCGAAAAGCTCATTCGAACTACGATTGGTTAGAAGGGTGGCACTCCAAAATAAATAAGTTGGTTGCAAAAAGAGTCCCAAATGTGATCACTCTTCTTAATATTTTAGAAAAAGATTGAAAATTTTATCAAACAAAGATGCCGCCTCCTTGAGAAACGACGACAGGAAGCAATTCGTCGTGATAAATTTATTTCTAGTTCAAACTCCAGGCTCGTGTCGGATTTTTTTGGAAAGATTGGCGTGGAAAGGCTCGCTTTTTAATACTCGACAACTTTGGAGGCTGAATTGGCTAAAAGCCTTTCTTAACAATTTAATTGGAAAAAAATGGTTTTATTATGAATTTATTGTTATTTTTATGTTATGCTTTAATTTGAATGACAGAAATAATTATTCATGACATGATTATTAACATATTTTAATTTAAATGTTCGAATCTGACATTATCCGTTTCTCGTTTTCTTTAAAAAAACGATGCACCCGGATACCAACTTGAACCTTTTGACTCGGTTCAACGACGGGCTGTGAGAATTGTCAACGATTCCAAACTCACTTGCGGTATGGAGCCCTTAAGTCTGAGGAGGATATATGCAAATATATGCTAATTCTAGTATGCATTGTTTCAGTATTTGTCTCAGTCTCATCGTAACCTACAGATCTTGGATTTTTTAAGCATTTTAAAATTTTTACAATTTTATTTTCAGTACAAGGAAAAAGATATATGCTTAAATTCAATCTTTCAAGGGTTGTTTGTACTTGATTTTTTTGTGTTTTTGTGTCACATATTTCGTTAGTCATATTTATAAAATTATCATTAAATGACTCTGCTGTGTCTTTGAGGTTAGAGATAACCTTGTTTTGGATTTTTAATTTAGGTATGACTAGGGTTCACAGAATACTCTTTCTTTTTTATCACATTCCATGTTGCCCGACATTTATTTTATGAATTCTGAATATAGTCACGATTTTGACGTTTTTGCGAAATTTCTATGCATTTTTTTAGCAGTTTAGAATATTTTCTGTATTTATCCCTAGAAACCTCATCTTTACGTTTATAGTAGGAAAAGCGTAATTTCCTTTTTGTGACACACGACCTTTTATGATGGATAATTTTTTTTTGTTTTGCCTTCTGATTTTTATTTCTGGAAAATAAAACTTATAAAACAAACATAGTTGGTCATGAAATAGGTTAAAAGCTGTCTCGATGTCACCAGTTTCATAAATATCCGCCCATGTCAAACTACGCAAACAACTTTTAAATTTATTTAAGTTTTCTATGCTGAGTTCGTTTTTCTAAAGGAATTACTACTTGTACTTAAAAATAAATCTAAGCAAGCTTTTTTTCTCTTTGGTTTTTCCACGTGGATCTTAAAATTGTTACTAAACAATATATCCTTAAATTCCTGTGAGAATTTTGTACATTTAATAAATCAATTTTAATAAATCAATGTTGAAATCGCCAGTCAGGATCACGTATTTACGAGTGTTTTTATTTTTTACTACTTGGTGGATAAAATGTTCTAAGTTCGTCAAAAAATCTTTTGCGTCCGATTTCGGTATTCTATACATACATATTAGACAACAGTCATACTGAGGAATGTCTATGCCACAACATTCGAATGTCAATTCTTTCGCAAAATTTTTGGTACACTGTAACTCTTTGCATTCAATATCCCTCCGTCCTAAAATACATACACCACCTCGCTTTTGATTTGACCTACAAAATGAAATTAACAATGTGTATGCTTTTAGTTGTATTTTTTTGATGTTATTGCTTTTCACAAACGTTTCAGACAGACAAACAAAATCAATAGGTGTTCCCTTAGCCTGAAATTCGTGTAGTGTTATTTCTAAAATATCTTATTTACTGAAGAAGTCTGCTATATTTTGATGAAAAAAATTTACAGATTTAGTCTCGAAAAAAAACAGTTTTATGAAACGACTTAAGACTTGCTTGTGCTTTGTTCATTTTTGCGTTATTTTTTTCCTAAACACAGGAAGTAGAAAGGTATGGTACCTTTGCGAGGAATAGCCATGGGCTTTTGATGTTTTGAGTCGAAAAACTGCCGTTGCGCTGTAATCTTCTTTTTAAAACGCTTGTTTGAGTTACAAAAAAATCCTAAATATTTGTTCATATAGTTTTTCATATTCAAATCCCCCGGATGCAAAGTTTCAGTCGGTTCGGGGAACAAATTTTTTCGATATTGAGTTCAAAGCTAAGTTGATAGTATTCAACATATTTCTTACATTACTTCCCCTTATATTACACAATTCTAAAAAATCTCAGTTTTCATAGTTTTTACAAGTTATTTTTAACAATCCATTTAAATTACTTTAATTCAAATGTATGTTTTTTGTTACACTGATTACAAATATCTTTTGTTTATTATGCAAATTAAGAAAATTTCCTAATTTTAATTGTAATTTTGTCGGGTTCCAATCGTTTTCTCCGAAACACAATATAATTGTATCCGATGAACATGTTTGTAAAGTACTGTAGGTCTTTCATAACTGCTCACAAGTGGCTTGAGGTTTGATAAATGACGATATTTATCAAAAAGGGCGTTTGAGCCCTAGTCCTATGTAATGCTTTAGATAATCCTTTACATTGTTGACTTCCAAGTATATACAACTTTATTTACACATTTTTCATTTTTTGTTGTCTCCGATTTATCCTGCTCGTCATAATCATAACAAACTTTTTTAAAATTTGCAATTGTTTAGCTAGTATTAAAATTTCATCTTGAATTGTAGTGTCCTGGTGATTGTTTTTGAGTATTTTGAGTAAGGCGTTGCATGTTTGGTGTGCTAGTTTGCTCAGGTATGAGTAGTAGGAGTTTCGAACGTTTACATAATGACACATTTGATTTATTAAAATTTTGCGAGCCTGTTCTAACTTTCTTTAAATATTTAGTAAGATTTTTTGATGTTGTAATTGCTTTTTTAAACATTTATTTTCTTCAACTAGGGTTTCTATATATGCGTCGGCGCTTTGTAATTTTAATTTTACAGACTGAAGCTCTTCTTTAAGTTTTTTTATGTCTTCTAATGATACAATAGTAGGAAGATCTGGCAAACTTCTTGTTGTTATTTCAGAAGACACAGAGTCAAAAGATTCTTGCATACTGTATGTCTCAAATGATTTATGCTGCATTGTAAGTATTTTGAGTTATCTATTATATAGTTATGTTATTTAATGGCGTCTTCATTTTAATTTTTTTTTTTGTGATTTGTTTGAATACAAACAAAAAGTGAAAGTTGATAACTTCAAGATCCGGTGCATAAGGTAAATTAAATTCCATCGTTGCTTATTTACAGCCAGCGAGGTTTTTATTTGTTGTATGAATTTATGAGTCCCACTCTTTATTTGAATTGCTAACAATGAAACAGCTGTTTTGATGTCAGTGGTATGTTATCGACACGATTTATACAAGAAATACACTTCTCACTTTCAAAAATTAACGTCTTTTTACACTAAAAATCGCTGTTTTTTTACATTTATATTTTATTTTACTATAAATTGCAAATACATTGGTATTTGAATTTGATATGTTCTTAGGTTTGTAGTTATATATCGTTGTTTTGATAAGTTACCCAAAGGATTTGCACTCAATATATTGTATTTAAGTTTATTTCGTACTTTAATTCTTTTCAATGTTAAATAACAGTTTCACAGACACATCACAGTTTTCCTAAAACACTCATTTAACTTTTTTTTTAATTATCATCACTTAATTATTTTTATGCAATTAAATAACAGAGAGCTCTTGCTCACGCAGCCATTATGTCGGTGCCTCCAATCAGCAGCCAGCTGCAGAAAAAAAAACCTCATATTATGGTAGACAAAAATTGATGATGTTGAATTAAGTATTCAAAAGATACAATGGCGTATGCCGCATGTCAAAGTTTTACTTTATTGAAACATTTGGAAAAAGACAAGCCACTCAAATAGCATTTAGAAATTGGGATCTTTATGAGTGTCCACTATTACTGAGGACCACATTCATGGTCTGTTAATTAGAAAAACTAAGATATTTTATATTTGGGTTACAAACAAATAGAAAAAAAATAAAGAAAGAAATAATACTTTATTGGATCATTGTAATGTTAAAAATGTCGCCTTATTTCTTAATTCATTCTATTACCCTTATGATGCACTTAATTTAAAATTTGAAGAGGATAAGTTCAGTATATTATACGAATCATCTAATAGAATACAGGCCTTTTAGCAACATTGTACGAAAGCTAACATTATATTTATCTATAATGAAATCAGCCATGGTTGATATGCAAAGATTCAAGATCGAAAATAATGAGTTTATTGTAAAAGAAATTGCAATCACTTCTGACGATCAAATGTTGGTTCTACTAGTTCAACCTCTATTCCCTTTCAAATATCTTACAATAGAAGAAAAAAACATGTGAAATGGGTAGAAAGGTATAGCAAAATATTATGGAATGATTGTTTTCTTCCATACAAACGCGTTTATTTATATATTAATAACTTTTTATTTCATAAAATGATTTTTTGCAAAGGTGTTAAAAAAGCGTAGTAAATAAAAAATATTTTTAGTACTGAAAATATGGTGAATTTAGAAAATATGAACTGTCCTAATTTACTAGGTTTATATAAAGAATATCGTAAGTCTAATGTAATTTTTGTTTAAACTTGTTTGAATAAATGGTGTGTAGATAAAAAACTGACTTTAACTAAACGCGAACCTAAAATCCGAAGTGACTGCTTATATACCTGGGTAAAATATTCTCCCATTCACATTGGTACTAAGCTGAAATACCTTGCTGATTACTGATCCGTCTATCTGTTTACCGAAGTATCTGTCTATCTCTTTTACCTATCAGTCAACATTGGCCTACCTTGAAACTCCTTATCAACCTACTGCAGAGGTATCGTGTTTGGGATCATTGGGTCAAACTCTATCAGTAGGTTATAGTATAGAAACATGAGTGGGGTCAAAATTGGCGGGCTCAAACCAAACCTTCATTAATAGGTATGCCAAATTATGGCTCAATCGGATACCAGCAAGAGGTTGAAAATTAGTTTTAAAATTTAGAAATGGACAACTTACATACGAACATAGGAAGTGAAATAAAAGCTTTTAATAATAAGAATAAAAGCTATTCACTAGGTTGTCTGATAAAATATTATTCTCACCCAGGTATTAAGAATTACATTAAGTAGTTACAAAAAAGTCTTGAAGTTCTTAAAAAAGAAAGATTACCTTACTATATTCTTTACAATTCATGTCCTGTCACGAATAGCGACCAAAGTATGTTAAATAAAATCAAATAATAAAGCTGTATCAGTGACTAAGCTCTACCAGACAAACAGAAGAAAATTAAATAATAAAGCTGGATCAAAGACTGAGTTCTAGCAGACAAAAAGAAGATAATAGAGCTGGATCAGAGACTGAGCTCTAGCAAGCAAACAGTAAATAAAATAATGAAGCTGGATCAGAGACTGAGCTCTAGCAGACAAAAAAAAATTATAAAACTGGATCAGAGACTTAGCTCTAGTAGACAAAAAGAAGGTAATAAAGCTGGATCAGAGCCTGAGCTTTAGCAGACACAAAAAAATTTAATAATAAAGCTAGATCACAGGGCTTATATCTAGCAGACAAAAAGAAAATTAAATTTAATAATAAAGCTGGATCACAGGGCTGAACTCTAGCAGACAAAAAGATGAAAATAAAATAATAAAGCTGGATCAGACTAATCTATAGCAGACGAAAAATATAATATTAAAGCTGGATCAGACACTAAGCTTTAGCAGACAAAAAGAAGAAAATAAAATAATAAATGAGGATCAGAGACTGAGCTCTAGTAGGCAAAAAGAGGCTAGTAAAGCTGGATCAGAGCCTGAGCTCTAGCAGACAAAAAGAAAATTAAATTAAATAATAAAGCTGCATCACAGGACTGAACTCTAGCAGAAAAAAAGAAGAAAATAAAATAATAAAGCTGGATCAGACACTAAGCACTAGCAGACAAAAAGAAAAAATAAAATAATAAAGCTGGATCAGAGACTGAGTTCTAGAAGACAAAAAGAACAATATAAAATTATAAAGCTGGATCAGAGACTAATCTACAGCAGACAAAAAATGTATAATATAAAAGCTGGATCAGAGACTGAACTCTAGCAGAAAAAAGAAGAAAATAAAATAATTAAGCTGGATCAGAGACTTGAGCTCTAGGAGACAAAAAGAACAAAATAAAATAATAAAGCTGGACCAGAGACTGAGCTCTAGCAGACAAAAAGAAGAAAATTATGAGCCACTGCATTGCCGTTGAGACGTGCATTGAGCTCGTATGCGTCTTAGAGGGTTCCATGTTTAAGAAAAAAAACCGCACCCATAGACATCTAGCGAACCTTTATCTGTCAGATATTGCGTTTCAGTTTCATAATAAGTCCCATTTTAGCATTTTTCGGTTAAGCAAAACAAATTGTAGCCGAGCTCTTAAGGGGCGGCTCATTATGATTTAGTGATGTGTTACGAAACAAGACAAAAGTTATTATTTTATTCCTAGGTACTTACTAGGAAAAAATACATAGGAAAATAACAATAATATCGCCTAGTATGTAGGTGCATTGCAGTAATTAAACAAACAATATAAACAATTCGGTAGTTCCGATAACTACAGTAAAATTTACAAAATCAATTTCTTCAAATATTGAGGGCACGCTACAGCGAGAGTGGCAGAGGTTCTTACAGGTAAATACACGTACTTCTTCCGCTCATAACATGTTTATTATATCGAAAATTGTAGATTTGAAGAAAA